>CM019068.1:99631534-100831534 GCA_009667805.1 Leptobrachium leishanense
CTACTTTTTCCCCTGATGAACAAAGGGTACCACTGTATCTTGATAATTTTATACAAGTGTCCCTTTGTTCAAGCTGCTGTATTGTTTTGATACAGCAGCATGCGGTACTGTTCACAAGAACCGCGTAGGTTTCCCAGCACAGCTTGTCCGCACCCGGTTAAAAAGGGGGGAGACCTCAGCTCTGCGCCAAGAGGAGCTGTTGGCGGTCAAGTACAGAGACAAGAAGGATGTATACCTTCTATCCACCATCCACACTGAGAGGTCTGTGGAGGTCTCTGTACGTGGCAGAGCTGAGCGCATCAGGAAGCCAGTGTGCATCAAAGCCTATAACCGGCATATGGGTGGGGTTGATCTGGCAGATCAGCTGCTCCAGCCCTACCAGATTATGTGGAAGTCAAGGGCCTGGTACAAAAAGGTTGCAATTTACCTGATGCAAATTGCAACCCACAATGCCTTTTTGCTCTGCAAAAAGGCAAACCCCGGAGTGACGCTGTCCTTTTTACAGTTTCAGCTCCAGGTCATTTCGGGGTTTTTGTACCAGGATGCACCTGCTCCCCGGGCGGTGATGGGGGACAGATTTGGGGCTACACATTTTATTTATAAAATCCCCCCTACTGAGGGCAAACAGAAACCCCAAAAAAGATGCAGGGTGTGTTTCAAGAGGGGGCAGAGGAGAGACACAATCTTTTACTGCCCAGAATGCCCTGGACAACCCGGTCTGTGTCTTGGGGACTGTTTCAAGATATATCACACTGTGCGTGATCTGTGATTTTTTTTTTTCCTTTCTATTTTTTCTCACACTCCAGTTAGTTAGTTCAGTTTAGTTTTTTTTTTTCTTTTACTGCACCAGACTTTTACATTTTATTCGTACATTTTTATGTTCTACAATTGCTGCTGTAATTTTGCCAAAATCTTTGCACACCTATGCATGGGGGGCATGGGTGTACTCAGGAGACCTTCAGAAAACAACCTGGAGAGTTTTCATGCAGTAACAAACAATAAAGTGTCTCCTAAATCACAGTCCAAATCTAATGTGGGTGTAAAAATCTGAAAATTGAAAAAATTACCGCCACACACCTTCTCAAATGTTTTGGGCTAAAACCGTTGCATCCATGGCATCAAAGCACTCCATATGCAATACCTTGGGGTGTCAACATAACAAATATAATCAATTTTCTGGCAATAATTCAAACTGGGGTATGCGGTAGACCCAAAACCAAAAGATAGGCCTAGCTGAAGAAATAATCTCAATTTCAACTCCAATGACAAAGTCATAAAAATTGTATTTGAACCTTCCCAAAATCCTGGCAAACCTATGCATGGGGGGCATGGGTGTACTCAGGAGACCTTGCAGAAAACAACCTGGAGAGTTTTCATGCAGTAACAAACAACAGTGTCTCCTAAATCACAGTCCAAACTAACTGTGGGCGTAAAAATCTGAAAATTGAAAAATTACCGCCACACACCTTCTCAAATGTTTTGGGCTAAAACCGTTGCGTCCATGGCATCAAAGCACTCCATATGCAATACCTTGGGGTGTCAACATAACAAATATAAACAATTTTCTGGCAATAATTCAAACTGGGGTATGCGGTAGACCCAAAACCAAAGATAGGCCTAGCTGAAGAAATAATCTCAATTTCAACTCCAATGACAAAGTCATAAAAATTGTATTTGAACCTTCCCAAAATCCTGGCAAACCTATGCATGGGGGGCATGGGTGTACTCAGGAGACCTTGCAGAAAACAACCTGGAGAGTTTTCATGCAGTAACAAACAACAGTGTCTCCTAAATCACAGTCCAAATCTAATGTGGGCGTAAAAATCTGAAAATTGAAAAATTACCGCCACACACCTTCTCAAATGTTTTGGGCTAAAACCGTTGCATCCATGGCATCAAAGCACTCCATATGCAATACCTTGCGGTGTCAACATAACAAATATAAACATTTTCTGGCAATAATTCAAACTGGGGTATGCGGTAGACCCAAAACCAAAGATAGGCCTAGCTGAAGAAATAATCTCAATTTCAACTCCAATGACAAAGTCATAAAAATTGTATTTGAACCTTCCCAAAATCCTGGCAACCTATGCATGGGGGGCATGGGTGTAACTCAGGAGACCTTGCAGAAAACAACCTGGAGAGTTTTCATGCAGTAAAAACAACAGTGTCTCCTAAATCACAGTCCAAAACTACTGTGGGCGTAAAAATCTGAAAATTGAAAAATTACCGCCACCACCTTCTCAAATGTTTTGGCTAAAACCGTTGCGTCCATGGCATCAAAGCACTCCATATGCAATACCTTGGGTGTCAACATAACAAATATAAACAATTTTCTGGCAATAATTCAAACTGGGGTATGCGGTAGACCCAAAACCAAAGATAGGCCTAGCTGAAGAAATAATCTCAATTTCAACTCCAATGACAAAGTCATAAAAATTGTATTTGAACCTTCCCAAAATCCTGGCAAACCTAATGCATGGGGGGCATGGGTGTACTCAGGAGACCTTGCAGAAAACAACCTGGAGAGTTTTCATGCAGTAACAAACAACAGTGTCTCCTAAATCACAGTCCAAAACTACTGTGGGCGTAAAAATCTGAAAAATGAAAATTACCGCCACACACCTTCTCAAATGTTTTGGGCTAAAACCATTGCATCCATGGCATCAAAGCACTCCATATGCAATACCTTGGGGTGTCAACATAACAAATAATAACAATTTTCTGGCAATAATTCAAACTGTGGTGTATGCGGTAGACCCAAAACCAAAAGATAGGCCTAGCTGAAGAAATAATCTCAATTTCAACTCCAATGACAAAGTCATAAAAATTGTATTGAACCTTCCCAAAAATCCTGGCAAACCTATGCATGGGGGGCCTGGGTGTACTCAGGAGACCTTGCAGAAAACAACCTGGAGAGTTTTCATGCAGTAACAAACAACAGTGTCTCCTAAATCACAGTCCAAAACTATTGTGGGCGTAAAAATCTGAAAATTGAAAAAATACTACCGCCACAACACCTTCTCAAATGTTTTGGGCTAAAACCGTTGCATTCATGGCATCAAAGCACTCCATATGCAATACCTTGGGTGTCAACAAACAAATATAAACAATTTTCTCTGGCAATAATTCAAACTGGTGTATGCGGTAGACCCAAAACCAAAGATAGGCCTAGCTGAAGAAATAATCTCAATTTCAACTCCAATGACAAAGTCATAAAAATTGTATTTGAACCTTCCCAAAATCCTGGCAAACCTATGCATGGGGGGCCATGGGTGTACTCAGGAGACCTTGCAGAAACCAACCTGGAGAGTTTTCATGCAGTAACAAACAACAGTGTCTCCTAAATCACAGTCCAAAACTACTGTGGGCGTAAAAATCTGAAAATTGAAAAATTACCGCCACACAACTTCTCAAATGTTTTGGGCTAAAACCTATGCATCCATGGCATCAAAGCACTCCATATGCAATACCTTGGGGTGTCAACATAACAAATATAAACAATTTTCTGGCAATAATTCAAACTGTGGTATGCGGTAGACCCAAAACCAAAGATAGGCCTAGCTGAAGAAATAATCTCAATTTCAACTCCAATGACAAAGTCATAAAAATTGTATTTGAACCTTCCCAAAATCCTGGCAAACCTATGCATGGGGGGCATGGGTGTACTCAGGAGACCTTGCAGAAAACAACCTGGAGAGTTTTCATGCAGTAACAAACAACAGTGTCTCCTAAATCACAGTCCAAAACTACTGTGGGCGTAAAAATCTGAAAATTGAAAAATTACCGCACACACACCTTCTCAAATGTTTTGGGCTAAAACCATTGCATCCATGGCATCAAAGCACTCCATATGCAATACCTTGGGGTGTCAACATAACAAATTATAAACAATTTTCTGGCAATAATTCAACTGTGGTATGCGGTAGACCCAAAACCAAAGATAGGCCTAGCTGAAGAAATAATCTCAATTTCAACTCCAATGACAAAGTCATAAAAATTGTATTTGAACCTCCCAAAATCCTGGCAAACCTATGCATGGGGGGCATGGGTGTACTCAGGAGACCTTGCCAGAAAACAACCTGGAGAGTTTTCATGCAGTAACAAACAACAGTGTCTCCTAAATCACAGTCCAAAACTACTGTGGGCGTGAAAATCTGAAAATTGAAAAATTACCGCCACAACACCTTCTCAAATGTTTTGGGCTAAAACCGTTGCATCCATGGCATCAAAGCACTCCATATGCAATACCTTTGGTGTGTCAACATAACAAATAAAACAATTTTCTGGCAATAATTAAACTGGGGTATGCGGTTGACCCAAAACAAAAGATAGGCCTAGCTGAAGAAATAATTCTCAATTTCAACTCCAATGACAAAGTCATAAAAATTGTATTCGAACACCTCCCAAAATCCTGGCAAAACTATGCATGGGGGGCATGGGTGTACTCAGGAGACCTTGCCAGAAACAACCTGGAGAGTTTTCATGCAGTAAACCAAACAACAGTGTCTCCTAAATCACAGTCCAAAATCTATGTGGGTGTAAAAATCTGAAAATTGAAAAATTACCGCCAACACACCTTCTCAAATGTTTTGGGCTAAAACCGTTGCATCCATGGCATCAAAGCACTCCATATGCAATACCTTGGGGTGTCAACATAACAATATAAAACAATTTTCTGGCAATAATTCAAACTGGGGTATGCGGTAGACCCAAAACCAAAGATAGGCCTAGCTGAAGAAATAATCTCAATTTCAACTCCAATGACAAAGTCATAAAAATTGTATTTGAACCTTCCCAAAATCTGGCAAACCTATGCATGGGGGGCATGGGTGTTACTCAGGAGACATTGCAGAAACACCTGGAGAGTTTTATGGCAGTAACAACAACAGTGTTCCTAAATCACAGTCCAAAACTGATGTGGGTGTGAAAATGAAAAATGACCACCAAACAGTATCCAATTTGTTTGAGCAAACGGTTGCATCCATGGCATAAAAAAACCCTCCATTTACAATACTTTGGGGTGTTTGCCTTACCAAATATATGCACGTTCATAAAATTGGGGTATGTATGCCCCTAAAAAGGAAGATAAGCAAAGAAATACTGTATGTCAAATTAGAAAATTGACAAGCACATGTCAAAAAACTTGGCGTAGCACCCCAAAAACAACAGAACAAATCTATATATGGGTGGTATCAATTTACTCAGAAGATGTTGCTGAACATATTTTGGGGTGTTTTTTGGCAGTAACGCATAACTGGATTTGACAATTCATGCCTAAAGTACAATGTGTGTGAAAAAATAACACAAAAAGTGACTACCTGAAAGTTTGACATAGAGCTAGTGCATGGAAAGTGTTAAAATACAACTCTTTGAAGCACCCTAGGGTGTGCCCTTTCTAAAAAAATATATGGTTTGATGGGGTAAATTACTTTGGCCGGCTTAAAAAAAATGTCCCAAAAAGGACATTGGTGCATGATGACGAAATGTGAAAATTCCAAGTTGGAAAACTGAAATGCGCACCCCCCAATAAGGCCTATTAGCCCCCAAATGACGCCGACATACCTATACATGGGTGGTATCAATTTACTCAGAAGATGTTGCTGAACATATTTTGGGGTGTTTTTTGGCAGTAACCTATAACTGGATTTGACAATTAATACCTAAAGTACAATGTGTGTGAAAAAATAACACAAAAAGTGACTACCTGAAAGTTTGACATAGAGCTAGTGCATGGAAAGTGTTAAAATATACAACTCTTTGAAGCACCCTAGGGTGTGCCCTTTCTAAAAATATATGGTTTGATGGGGAAATTACTTTGGCCGGCTTCAAAAATGTCCCAAATAGGACATGGGTGCATGATGACGAAATGTGAAAATTCCAAGTTGGAAAACTGAAATGCGCACCCCCCAAATAAGGCCTATTAGCCCCCAAATGACCCTACATACCTATACATGGGTGGTATCAATTTACTCAGAAGATGTTGCTGAAATATTTTGGGGTGTTTTTTGGCAGTAACCCATAACTGGATTTGACAATTCATGCCTAAAGTACAATGTGTGTGAAAAAATAACACAAAAAGTGACTACCTGAAAGTTTGACATAGAGCTAGTGCATGGAAAGTGTTAAAATACAACTCTTTGAAGCACCCTAGGGTGTGCCCTTTCTAAAAATATATGGTTTGATGGGGTAAATTACTTTGGCCGGCTTCAAAAATGTCCCAAATAGGACATGGGTGCATGATGCCGAAATGTGAAAATTCCAAGTTGGAAAACTGAACTGCGCACCCCCCAAATAAGGCCTATTAGCCCCCAAATGACCCGACATACCTATACATGGGTGGTATCAATTTACTCAGAAGATGTTGCTGAACATATTTTGGGGTGTTTTTTGGCAGTAACCCATAACTGGATTTGACAATTCATGCCTAAAGTACAATGTGTGTGAAAAAATAACACAAAAAGTGACTACCTGAAAGTTTGACATAGAGCTAGTGCATGGAAAGTGTTAAAATACAACTCTTTGAAGCACCCTAGGGTGTGCCTTTCTAAAAATTATATGGTTTGATGGGGTAAATTACTTTGTCCGGCTTCAAAAATGTCCCAAATAGGACATGGGTGCATGATGACGAAATGTGAAAATTCCAAGTTGGAAAACTGAAATGCGCACCCCTCAAATAAGGCCTGTTAGCCCCCAAATGACCAGACATACCTATACATGGGTGGTATCAATTTACTCAGAAGATGTTGCTGAACATATTTTGTGGTGCTTTATGACAATAAACCTTAAAGTTCACAGTACATGTATTCTTAAATTGCGTTAAAAAAAAAAAATCACCAAAACTTTTTTTTTCTCAAACTTTGGCATAGATTTGTGGTAAAAAGTTTTGCATGGAAAGAGTCAAAATACCCCAAGTTTAATACCTTGATTTGTGTACTTTTAAAAAATATGTATATGTGGAGGGTTATTCAGGAATTAGTGACAGATATCAGTGTTACAATGTCACTATCACTAGTTTTGAAAATAAACTCTTTGGAAATGGCAAAGTGCTACTTGCACTTATTGTTGCATAAAATAAGGAAAAAAGCGAGGAATATGTAAACATTGGGTATTGGTAAACTCAGAACTAAATTTAGAAACTACTAAGGAATTAAATTTTTTTGACGGTTGTTAATACATAAGAAATTTTGGGGGTCAAAGTTCGAAAAAGTGGTGTTTTTTCAATTTTTTTGTCATATTTCACAATGTTTTTTATAGTAAATTATATGAAATGATGAAAAAATTGGTATCTTTATAAAGTCCATTTAATGACGAGAAAAACATTGTAAAATATGTGTAGGTTGCATTAACGAGTAAGAGGAAAATTTGTCCTAAACACTAACAGCGCAGAAACGTAAAAACAGCAGCGGTCACTAAAGGACGGATTTGTGTAAAACCGCCCGGTCACTAAGGAGTTCAAATCAAATCAAATCAAATCAAAATAAGCTTTATTGGCAGGACCAAATACATTTTAGCATTGCCAAAGCATATGGGGAGGAGGGGGGTAGTGGGACATATATATGGGGGGGAATGGGCAAGTCCATGGACATTATCAGGGTTAAGCATTTTTTATACTTTTTTCAAAAGTTTTTTTCTTTACGAACTTTTGGCAAACGTCCCAAAAAGTTCGAAGTTCACGAACTTTCGAACGGCCGATGTTCGAATCGAACTCCGAACAGATCGAACCGAACAGCTCATCCCTAGTCCCAATTTCAAATTAAATATTATTCTTCCCCGCACTCTGAGACCTACCAGGCGTTATACAGCACTCATGTAAGTTCTGGCTGAGGATTGTGAGGGAAGTAAAGGTGCTGCAGTTCGGCTTTACTTGGGACATGGGACGGACGTTGTAACAGGTTGGGGTGTAATCCTCAAGCTGGAGACCAGTCACCCTCCAGTTTCTTTTACAGCCCTCTTCTTTTTTTGTAACTGTACTACATCTCTAGGCAAACTGATCAACTCCTTTGGATTTCAGTATAACCTATATGCTAATGACACACACAATTACCTCTTCTCTCCTGATATTTTTCTGCTCTCCTGGAACAGTAAACTAAACAAGAAAAAAAAAAATGAGGGACCCCTGACTAAGGGATACACCTCAATGAAATCTCCTGGAACAGGTCACCAATTGACTTTCCTCCCTCTCTAACTGGATGTCCTCAAACATCTTGAAATTAAATCTTGCTAAGACTGAAATTCTGATCTTTCCTCCTGCCAACCCCCCCCCCCCACTCCACCATCTATCTCTCTACTCATCTATGGGAAATCATTGCCTTGGCGCCAATTTCAACTCTGACCTTAGGTTCATTGAACCGCTAACTACAAGGCTTCTCAGGTGCAGCACCAGTCCTGTGGAGTGATCTACTTTGCCCTATCAGCTTAACCCCTAACCTCCAGTCCTTCAAAATATCCATCAAAACCCATTTGTTTAGATTAGCATATTACGTTCCTGACCAAACTCCGTCACACACCATTGTAGTCCTCTCACTACCATATCAAAACACAAACAGAAGACTCATTTTAGTCTTGTACACTAAGGCTAGGGTCAGACGAATGCATTTTTCACGTCTACCGTCAAAAAGTGCGTTGATGCGTCTGAACGCAATTTTTCACGGAAGACGTGATAGCGGTCATACGATGCGCAATTTCGGCCGTATTTTTTGACAAGGCTATAAAAAACAAATGGACGTGATGTAGGCCAGACATGTGCAGTGTCTGACGTCTCCTAATCATGCACACACGCAGCTATGCCGACGCAGTGCACTCTGTGCGTCAGTACTAGCGGTTCCACGTACTCAAAAAAATGTGTTCGTTTGCGCTTGCGTTGTGTTTGTACCCCCTAATATGATAATGCATGACATAGTTGCAATTAGGGATGAGCTGTTCGGTTCGATCAGTTCGGAGTTCGATTCGATCTTTGGCCGTTCGCAAGTTCGCGAACTTTGAACTTTTTGGTGTGTTCGGTTCGAGTTTGATTTTTTTAAAAAATACTAAAAAATCTAGAAATAAAGAGACTCTTTACTGCAGAATATTATAAGCAACGGTTTATTAGATATTGAATTAAAAACTAATGTCTAGGTGCAAAGATTCTCACCTCTAAATGACCTGTGTTCTCAAACGGCGTAAACAACAGGTGTTAATTAGTGTTGTGCTTTTAATTAGTCTGGTCTGATGAATTTGATACATTGTTGGAGACTGAGGGTGTGGTGTCTCCTGATCTGAACATGTATCAAACAACACCTGTGCTTCTGAGAAGTGTTCATTTCTCTACTAAATCTTCCTCTGATATGCTGTTTAACCCCTTAGCTAATTTTTACCGCTTTCGCTCATCATGTTTAACCACTTGGATGCTGAGGACGCGCTGAGCGCGTCCTCAGCATTCCCGCTGGTATGCGGAGGACGCGCTGAGCGCGTCCTCCCATTGGGGTCAGCGTTCGGCCGGGTCCGCCGATCGCTGGCCCCCCCAGTGCGGGCTGACATCCTGGATGTCAGCCGCGCATCCGGGACCACAGCCGCCGGAATTAGGTGTCATCGCGGCAGCGCGATGACACCTAATTCAGGCGCCCCCCCCGCATGTGCGGAGGAGGCGCCTGAAAGGGAGGGGGGGAGGTCCTTCGGACCTCTCTCCCTCCCGATCGGCGGCTCTGCGGGGGTTAACCCAGGCATCATTTGGAAGGGCACAGCCTGCCCTTCCAAATGATGCCTGGCATTAACCCCTGGGGAGCTGGATCGCGAATCGGCGCTGAAAAGCGCCGGTTCGCGATCCTTCCCGGAGCTGGCCGACATCTTGGATGTCGGCCAAGCCTCCAGAAACTCCCCCTGAGGACTGGCGTCATCGTGCGTAGCACGATGACGCCAGTCCTGGACTTAACCCCTAACTGCCACCAACGGTGGAGATAGGGAGTTCCAATGAACTCCCTATCTCCCGATCCGTGGCAGTTAGGGGTTAAATTTTGGTATGGTTGGATCGGCCAGAGCATGACCGTTCCAACGATACCAAACATGAAAGTGAAAAATGTTGTAAAAAAAAAAACAAAATGAAAAATAAAAATAAAAAAAAATTAAAAAAAAAAATTATAAAAAAAAATAAACACTTTTTTTTTATTTTTTTTGGTTTGTTAATGCAGCAATATTGTTCCCATTTCAATTATAATGTGAACAATGATGCTGCACTAACGATTTTTGTATGCGGTGCGTTTGTTAAAAATAGTGTAATTTTCCCCAAAAAAAAATGTAACGAGACCCCATCTCTAATTTTTTTAACAAGCGCACCCCATACAAAATATAACCGCAATTGCTCGCATGTTAAAATGTGAAAAAAAACACTTTACACATTGTAAATTATTGAAAATACATATTTTATTGCATTTTTTGTTATAATATACAGACATGACATAACGTATACATATAATAATGACATATTATGAATCTACCGAGTCTGACGGAAAGAACGATATATAATATGTCTGGGTCATATACTAAAATAAGCCTTCAAAACACGTTTAAACATGATGAGCAAAACCGGTAAAAATGACCTCAGCACAGGGGCGGGAAAAGCCTCAGCAGCGAAAGGGTTAAACGCGATTTGAAGCCACATTTTATTAAATGACCCAGACATATTAGATATTGTTCTTTCCTCCAGACTCCGCAGATTCATAATATATCATTTTTATATGTATACGTCATGTCCTGCCTGTATATTATGACAAAAAATGCAATAAAAATTGATTTTTTAATCATCTGCAGTGAGCAAAGTGGTTTTTTTTCACATTTTAGCACATGAGCGTTTGCGGTTATGTTTTCTATGGGGTGCGCTTGTACAAAAATTAGAAATGGGGACTTGTTACATCTTGTGGGGGGAATTACGTGATTTATAGCAAACGCACCCCATAGAAAAAAATCATTAGTGCAGCATCATTGTTCACATTATAATTGAAATGTGAACAATATTGCTGCATTAATAAAAATAACACACAAAAAATACATGGTTTTTTTTCATTTTTACTTTATACCTGGTCATGTTGGGTATCATGCTCAGGCCTTTCGATTGACACCCTCCATGACCCCCTAGCTGCCACGGTTCTGGAGATATCGGGGTTCAAATGAACCCCCTATCTCCACCAGGGGATTCCGGGCAGCTAGGGGTTCCCCGGCTATCTGACATCCTCACGCTATGCGTGAGGACGTTAGGCAGTGAGGGGGGGACCCGGGGGTGGAGCCGCCATCCAAGATGGCGGCCCCACCGGAGCTAGGCCGCACTTCGGCGCCGCAAGGCATCTCTATACACAGCTCCATCAGCATCTCTATACACAAACAGCATCTCTATACACAACCCCATCAGCATCTCTATACACAAACAGCATCTCTATACACAACCCCATCAGCATCTCTAAACACAGCCTCACAGCATCTCTATACACAACCCCATCAGCATCTCTATACACAGCCTCACAGCATCTCTATACACAACCTCACAGCATCTCTATACACAGCATCTCTATATACAACCTCATCAGCATCTCTATACACAAACAGCATCTCTATACACAACCCCATCAGCATCTCTATATACAAACAGCATCTCTATACACAACCCCATCAGCATCTCTAAACACAGCCTCACAGCATCTCTATACACAGCGTCACAGCATCTCTATACATAACCCCATCAGCATCTCTATACACAAACAGCATCTCTATACACAACCCCATCAGCAACTCTATACACGGCATCTCTATACACAACCCCATCAGCATCTCTAAACACAGCCTCACAGCATCTCAATACATAGCCTCACAGCATCTCTATACACAACCCCATCAGAATCTCTATACACAAACAGCATCTCTATACACAACCCCATCAGCATCTCTATACACAACCTCACAGCATCTCTATACACAACCCCATCAGCATCTCTATACACAACCCCATCAGCATCTCTATACACAAACAGCATCTCTATACACAACCCCATCAGCATCTCTATACACACCCTATCAGCATCTCTATACACAAACAGCATCTCTATACACAACCCCATCAGCATCTCTATATACAAACAGCATCTCTATAAACAACCCCATAAGCATCTCTATACACAACCTCACAGCATCTATATACACAAGACCATCAGCATCTCTAAACACAGCCTCACAGCATCTCTATACACAGCCACACAGCATCTCTATATACAAACAGCATCTCTATAAACAACCCCATCAGCATCTCTAAACACAGCCTCACAGCATCTCTATACACAGCCACACAGCATCTCTATATACAAACAGCATCTCTATAAACAACCCCATCAGCATCTCTAAACACAGCCTCACAGCATCTCTATACACAGCCACACAGCATCTCTATACCCAACCCCAACAGCATCTCTATACACAAACAGCATCTCTATACACAACCCCATCAGCATCTCTATACACGGCATCTCTATACACAACCCCATCGGCATCTCTAAACACAGCCTCACAGCATCTCTATACATAGCCTCACAGCATCTCTATACACAACCCCATCAGAATCTCTATACACAAACAGCATCTCTATACACAACCCCATCAGCATCTCTATACACAACCTCACAGCATCTCTATACACAACCCCATCAGCATCTCTATACACAACCCCATCAGCATCTCTATAACCACCCTATCAGCATCTCTATACACAAACAGCATCTCTATACACAACCCCATCAGCATCTCTATATACAAACAGCATCTCTATACACAACCCCATCAGCATCTCTATACACAACCTCACAGCATCTCTATACACACCCCATCAGCATCTCTATACACAACCCCATCAGCATCTCTATACACAAACAGCATCTCTATACACAACCCTATCAGCATCTCTATACACAAACAGCATCTCTATACACAACCCCATCAGCATCTCTATATACAAACAGCATCTCTATACACAACCCCATCAGCATCTCTATACACAACCTCACAGCATCTCTATACACAGCCTCACAGCATCTCTATACACAAGCCCATCATCATCTCTATATACAAACAGCATCTCTATAAACAACCCCATCAGCATCTCTAAACACAGCCTCACAGCATCTCTATACACAGCCACACAGCATCTCTATACCCAACCCCATCAGCATCTCTATACACAAACAGCATCTCTATACACAACCCCATCAGCATCTCTATACACGGCATCTCTATACACAACCCCATCGGCATCTCTAAACACAGCCTCACAGCATCTCTATACATAGCCTCACAGCATCTCTATACACAACCCCATCAGAATCTATATACACAAACAGCATCTCTATACACAACCCCATCAGCATCTCTATACACAACCTCACAGCATCTCTATACACAACCCCATCAGCATCTCTATACACAACCCCATCAGCATCTCTATAACCACCCTATCAGCATCTCTATACACAAACAGCATCTCTATACACAACCCCATCAGCATCTCTATATACAAACAGCATCTCTATACACAACCCCATCAGCATCTCTATACACAACCTCACAGCATCTCTATGCACAACCCCATCAGCATCTCTATACACAACCCCATCAGCATCTCTATACACAAACAGCATCTCTATACACAACCCTATCAGCATCTCTATACACAAACAGCATCTCTATACACAACCCCATCAGCATCTCTATATACAAACAGCATCTCTATACACAACCCCATCAGCATCTCTATACACAACCTCACAGCATCTCTATACACAGCCTCACAGCATCTCTATACACAAGCCCATCAGCATCTCTATATACAAACAGCATCTCTATAAACAACCTCATCAGCATCTCTAAACACAGCCTCACAGCATCTCTATACACAGCCACACAGCATCTCTATACCCAACCCCATCAGCATCTCTATACACAAACAGCATCTCTATACACAACCCCATCAGCATCTCTATACACGGCATCTCACAGCGTCTGAGGATGCTGAAGTCAGAACGCCGCGGGACTCCGAACAGAGAGGTGAGTATCTCTGCCGGGGGTCCCGCAAAGCTGATGACACGTCGTCAGCAGTGAAAGGATTAAAAACATCTTTTTTAAAAAACTTTTTGTCCTTGTTTCCTGTCCCCCAGGGCACTACCCGGACCCGGACATTGTTTCTAAATGTTTCTATACATCCTAGAAATCCGCCACTTCACGGGCAGGTTTTGGGGACGTCCTAGGCACGATATTTGAAGGAATTTTTTGTTTTTATTTTTAACCCTTATTTCATGGAAAACTCACTGTCCCTTTAACCCTTTCAATGCATGTCTACTTGGCTGCTGAGCGCGTCCTCCCTTTGCAGCCGTGATCGGCCGGTATTCCAGCCGATCGCGCCGGCCCCCCGGTGCGGGCTGACATCATCGATGTCAGCCCAGCCTCCGGGACCCCGGCGGGCACTAGAGGCGTCATCGCTCATGCGCGATGACGTCTATTTCAGGCACCCCTCCCGCCATTGCAGGGAAGGTGCCTGAAGGGGAGGGGGTGTCCTTTGGACCTCTCCCCCTCCTCCTCCCCACAGACCAGCGATTAAAGGCAGGCACCGCCTGGAAGGGCACAGCCTGCCCTTCCAAGCGGCGGCTGTCTTTAACCCCTAGGGGGCTGGATCGCGATATGGCGCTAACATGCGCCGTATCGCGGTCCCCTCCCAGAGCTGGCCGACATCTTGGATGTTGGCCAAGCTTCCGGGATATCCCCCTAATGACTGGCATCATCGCGCAGAGCGCGATGGCGCCAGTTTCGAAATTAATCCCTTGCTGCCACCTATGGTGGAGATAGGGGGTTCCAATGAACCCCCTATCTCCCGATCTGTGACAGCTAGGGGTTAATGTTTGCTATCACTGGAACGGCCAGAGTGTGGCCTTTCCAATGATACCTGTCACGGAATGGCCCAGCACCCTCAGCCAGGGGCGGTGCAGTGACAGTGGTGACATGGACACTTGGGTGTGGTGGCACGCACCTAATTTTATAAGTACTTTTATTTAGATGTGATTGTGTGGTGTAATAAAGTGTTCCCCGTTGGTTTATTGTGTAATGTATTTTTCCCTTTGTTGCCTTGCTCGCCGCCATTTTCCGATCACCTTGTGGCGCAGTTAAGAATTCTCGATTCGGAAAATGGCCGATCCGAACCATCCGGTTCGGATCGCAAAATGGCCGATTCGGACCATCCGGTCCGAATTGGCGACTCCCTGAAGGCCAAGGGCCAATGGGTCCTGGGAGGGCGGGCAAGGAGTCCCATTGTATTCTAATTGTGTGCAGAGGTAATAAATGCTTGTACTGTAAACAATAAAGGGAGTTCCTGCAGTGCATTCAGCTTTGACTGGTGTGTCTTATTTCCGTACCGTATTTTCGTATCTGAGAGTCCCCGCGATCTCAGGGTACGGTGTCCATCCAGGTACGAACCGAAGCGAGCGCTCTGTGCCTGCATCGAGTAGCAGGGCAGAGGCGCAGCGCAGGAAGATTCGGTTCCCAGAGAGACGGAGATCCGAACCGAAGGGCGCGGCCGCGTACCTCGCTACGGTGTTGCGAGGGTTGCGGGTAGATCCGAATCCCTCGCCCTTCTGCCAGATCCGAAGTTCCTTTCAGCCGATCCGATCCGAAAGGTCATTCCTCCATTGGGATCCGAAAAGTTACCCGCACCGCGATCGGAAACGTTTCCCGCAAGATCCGAAACGTTTCCCACATAGATCCGAAGATTCCTCCGTGGCTGGCAGATCCGATCTCCACGGACGTCCCACACCCACAAGGTCAGTGAGCCAGCTGCTCGGGACGCTGAGTGCCGAATGGCTCAGTGGTCGGGCTGGTTCCAGGCAGGGGTCCCCTCCACCGCCCGCTAACCCTTCCCCGGGGTCACGTCAGGCCGCACGAGACGCCGAGTGCGCGTCACTCGGTAGTCGGGCCAGCGGTAAGCGAAGGGGTCACGCAGATTGAGCACACCCGCAGGCGGAACAACATCCCATTCCGTCATACTGGTGGCAGCGGTGGGATCGCTCTCTGCAGACCCCTAGGAGAAGGAACGCCAGCACGAGCTGCGGCTGGCAGAGCTCCGCGGAGCAGAGACTGATTATGTTGACCCCGAACCCTACCCCATGGAACCCTGGGTCGAGGCTCACAGCTCGACTGGAGCTTCACCCTGGGAATCTGCAAACCCCAGTGACTTCGATTGCGGGACTCTCAGCTCGCCTGGAGCCTGTACTGAGGACGTCACTTATCCCCGCGACCCTCGGATGGAGCCTCACAGCCCGCCTGGAGCTGCATCTGAGGACGCCCCATTCCCCGTTGAGGAGCGGTGCTCCTGTGCTGGCACCTTCGCCGACATGAAGGTCGGGTTGGCAAGAGAGCTGCAGGAGGGCCTGGAGCAGGACCAGAGGTCCACAGAGGAGCTGTGGTACGAGGCCCTGGACCATGAGCGGGACTGTCATGGTGTGTACATTCCCTCCGACGCTGTCGTCCATCGGGTGCAGTACGATGTGCGAGCAGCGTTCCTGCAAGGTCGGGCCCCAGAGGAGTGGGAGGCTGAGCTCCGGAGCCTGGTGCAGCAGGAGATCGCACTGGACGCCGAGTACCGCGCGCTCCGGTGGCTAACCGCCCCTCCGACAACGCGTCCTACTGGAGGCAGTTCCACGGCAGGGCCTCGCTACGGGGGTACGGGGCTGCTCTACGAGGGCATGGCCGCCGACCCCGAGTTTGGAGAGGAGTCCGAGGAGCGGATGGAAGACATCCTGGAGCGACGGGAACTGGAGATCCCGTCAAACAGCAGGGACTCGGTGTTTGAGGAGCTGGACTCCCTAGCCGAGCGAGAGTGGGAGCTCGAGGTGGCTTATCGGAGACTGTTGGACGGCGTTCCGCAGTCGAGCCTGAGCTCCCCGTGGTGGGACGGGTCGGCGGAGGAAGTCGACAGTCCCCAGGTTTGGGACCTATGGGAGGCCGAGGCGGACCCATGGGTGCCCGTGGGGGGGTCGACTGAGGAAGTTACCCCCTGCACCCCGCAAGAGGACAGGGTGGCCGAGGCCACGGGTCCAGCGGGGGAGGAGACGGATGGTCCCCCCGGGATGGGTTGTGCGCAACCATTGTTTGCCCCGGGGGGTGAAGAGACCATCCTTCCCCAAGGAGATCTCCACCCAGCGGAAGAGCTGGCTACGGGGCAGAGTGCCGCTGGCCTCTGCCCACTACTCAACGTCTGCCTGGAGGAGCAGACGGATGGTTCCCCCGGGATGGGTTGTGCGCAACCCTTGTTTGCCCCGGGGGGTGAAGTAACCGTCCTCCCGCAAGGGGATCTCCCACCAGCAGAAGAGCTGGCTGCGGGGCAGAGCGTCGCTGGCCTCTGCCCCCTGCTGACAGTCTGCCAGGTGGAGCAGACAGATGGTTCCCCCGGGATGGGTTGTGCCCAACCAGTGTTTGCTCCGGGGGGTGAAGAGACCATCCTTCCCCAAGGAGATCTCCAACCAGCAGAAGAGCTGGCTACGGGGCAGAGTGCCGCTGGTCTCTGCCCACCACTCAAAGTCTGCCGGGAGGAGCAGACGGATGGTTCCCCCGGGATGGGTTGTGCGCAACCCTTGTTTGCCCCGGGGGGTGAAGAGACCATCCTTCCCCAAGGAGATCTCCACCCAGCGGAAGAGCTGGCTACGGGGCAGAGTGCCGCTGGCCTCTGCCCACTACTCAACGTCTGCCTGGAGGAGCAGACGGATGGTTCCCCCGGGATGGGTTGTGCGCAACCCTTGTTTGCCCCGGGGGGTGAAGTAACCGTCCTCCCGCAAGGGGATCTCCCACCAGCAGAAGAGCTGGCTGCGGGGCAGAGCGTCGCTGGCCTCTGCCCCCTGCTGACAGTCTGCCAGGTGGAGCAGACAGATGGTTCCCCCGGGATGGGTTGTGCCCAACCAGTGTTTGCTCCGGGGGGTGAAGAGACCATCCTTCCCCAAGGAGATCTCCAACCAGCAGAAGAGCTGGCTACGGGGCAGAGTGCCGCTGGTCTCTGCCCACCACTCAAAGTCTGCCGGAGGAGCAGACGGATGGTTCCCCCGGGATGGGTTGTGCGCAACCCTTGTTTGCCCCGGGGGGTGAAGTAACCGTCCTCCGCAAGGGGATCTCCCACCAGCAGAAGAGCTGGCTGCGGGGCAGAGCGCCGCTGGTCTCTGCCCACTACGCAAAGTCTGCCAGGAGGAGCAGACGGATGGTTCCCCCGGGATGGGTTGTGCGCAACCCTTGGTTGCCCCGGGGGGTGAAGTAACCGTCCTCCCGCAAGGAGATCCTTCCCCAGCGGAGGAGCTGGCCACGGGGCAGGGCGCTGCTGGCCTCCGCCCACCACCCACGGTCTGCCAGGTAGGGCAGACAGATGGTCCTCCCGGGCTGGGTGGTGCGCCACTGCTGATGGGCCTGGGGGGAAAAGGAACCAACCTCCCGCAAGGAGATCCCCACCCAGCAGAAGAGCTGACACCAGGGCAGAGCGCCGCTGGCCTCTGCCCGTTTCTCCCACCTCGCCCCGAGGGGCCGAGTGAGGATGACCACGTGCAACTGCGGTTGCATCCCTCTGTCTCCCTTGTCGGCTACCAGGAAGAGCAGTCAGGTTTGGCCCCACTTGCTCCTTCGGTTGCCGTGCCCGTACCTGGCCATCCAGTGGAAGAGCTGGCAACAGGGCAGAGCGCCGCAGGCCTCTGCCCATTTCGGCAACCCTTGGGAGGGGGGCCTCACGCAGCCACGGTTTCTTCCCACGGCTGACCTGGGCACCCGGGGCGTGTGCATTTAGCACCCGGGTTCCCCGGGGGAGCGGTAGCCCTGGAGGGGACCCAGGAGGCACGCCGGCCCAGGCGTATGCCCTCTCGCCCAGCCGGGGAAACCCTAAGGACAGGGGGTCCCGACCAAGCTGGCACGGCCGCAAGGCCAAATGGAGAGGCCTGGTGACTCGGCCTCCCCAGACTGACTATGGGCCTGGGAGCACCGACTTCCCCGGTATGACCCGGTGGGGTCAGACCAGGTGCGTCGAACTGGGGGAGGGGGAGGAGTGTCACGGAATGGCCCAGCACCCTCAGCCAGGGGCGGTGCAGTGACAGTGGTGACATGGACACTTGGGTGTGGTGGCACGCACCTAATTTTATAAGTACTTTTATTTAGATGTGATTGTGTGGTGTAATAAAGTGTTCCCCGTTGGTTTATTGTGTAATGTATTTTCCCCTTTGTTGCCTTGCTCGCCGCCATTTTCCGATCACCTTGTGGCGCAGTTAAGAATTCTCGATTCGGAAAATGGCCGATCCGAACCATCCGGTTCGGATCGCAAAATGGCCGATTCGGACCATCCGGTCCGAATTGGCGACTCCCTGAAGGCCAAGGGCCAATGGGTCCTGGGAGGGCGGGCAAGGAGTCCCATTGTATTCTAATTGTGTGCAGAGGTAATAAATGCTTGTACTGTAAACAATAAAGGGAGTTCCTGCAGTGCATTCAGCTTTGACTGGTGTGTCTTATTTCCGTACCGTATTTTCGTATCTGAGAGTCCCCCGCGATCTCAGGGTACGGTGTCCATCCAGGTACGAACCGAAGCGAGCGCTCTGTGCCTGCATCGAGTAGCAGGGCAGAGGCGCAGCGCAGGAAGATTCGGTTCCCAGAGAGACGGAGATCCGAACCGAAGGGCGCGGCCGCGTACCTCGCTACGGTGTTGCGAGGGGTTGCGGGAAGATCCGAATCCCTCGCCCTTCTGCCAGATCCGAAGTTCCTTTCAGCCGATCCGATCCGAAAGGTCATTCCTCCATTGGGATCCGAAAAGTTACCCGCACCGCGATCGGAAACGTTTCCCGCAAGATCCGAAACGTTTCCCACATAGATCCGAAGATTCCTCCGTGGCTGGCAGATCCGATCTCCACGGACGTCCACACCCACAAGGTCAGTGAGCCAGCTGCTCGGGACGCTGAGTGCCGAATGGCTCAGTGGTCGGGCTGGTTCCAGGCAGGGGTCCCCTCCACCGCCCGCTAACCTTCCCCGGGTCACGTCAGGCCGCACGAGACGCCGAGTGCGCGTCACTCGGTAGTCGGGCCAGCGGTAAGCGAAGGGGTCACGCAGATTGAGCACACCCGCAGGCGGAAC
This sequence comes from Leptobrachium leishanense, assembly GCA_009667805.1. NCBI lineage: Eukaryota > Metazoa > Chordata > Amphibia > Anura > Megophryidae > Leptobrachium > Leptobrachium leishanense. Next base: position 99,651,677 of record CM019068.1, read on the forward strand.
AACATCCCATTCCGTCATAATACCAAACATGACCATGTAAAATGTAAAAAAATAAATTAAAAATAAATTTAAAAAAAAAAAAATGTAAAAAACAATTTTATTTTTTTTCATTTTATTAGTGCAACAATATTGTTCCCATTTCAATTATAATGTGAACAATGATGCTGCACTAACGATTTTTTCTATGGGGGGCGTTTGCTAAGAAACACGTTATTTTCCCCAAAAAAAAGTAACGATTCCCCATTTCTAATTTTTTTAACAAGCGCACCCCATAGAAAATATAACCGCAAACGTTCGCATGTTAAAATGTGAAAAAAACCACTTTACACATTGTAAATTATTGAAAATTCAATAATCAAATTCAAAATTATTGTTCTAATATACAGACAGGACATAACGTATACATATAATAATGACATATTATGAATCTGCCGAGTCTGCTTGAAAGAACGATATGTAATATGTCTGGGTCATATATTAAAATAAGGCTTCAAAACGCGGTTAAATATGATGAGCGAAACCGGTAAAAATGAGCTCAGCACAGAGGTGGGAAAAGGCTCAGCAGCGAAAGGGTTAAAAACTTTTTTTTTTTACTTTTTGTCCCTGTTTCCTGTTCCCCAGGGCACTACCCAGACCCCCATACACCTTTTATGGCAAATATCTAGCATGTATGCCCTCTTGAAGGGCACTCTAAAAATCTAATTTTGAGTCCCATTGACTTGCATTGAGTTCGAGTTCGAATTCGAACTTTTGAAAAGTTTGAGTTCGAATGCGAACCGAACTCGGGGGTGTTCGGCTCATCCCTAGTTGCAATGTGTTCATGTATTTAATTCAATATGAAAATACAATACTGATGACACAAGCAAATGAACATTGAACCAAATATGATTATTATTTGTGTAAATGAACAATCTTGCAACATTTTGGCTAAGTTTCTATCTTTACAGATATCGAATGAAGAAAACAAAACAAAATAATATATGATAAGCTAGTTAAACCACAGCTGTAACAATAATTAACTTTACCTTACATGGTAGGTGTAAAGGTTGGTTGAGCATCATAACAGAATCAGAGAAGTATAATAATAATCTATTCAACAAGCCCCTTTGTTAAGTGGTTTGATTTTAGAGCTTTCCCCTCTGGCTTACCACTATTTCGTTTCCTCCTGGCACCCATGGGCTTTTTTTGTCAGATAATTAATAAAAAGCATCTAATTAACCCAACATTGAACTTTTGTTAAGTCATTAGCAAAGCTGAAAGCCCCACCAGAAACCATTTTTGTCATATATTCAGACAGGTAATATAGCAGTAAAACACGAAGCATATTATTGCTGAATAAATGCAGAGTAATTTAACCTGCTTAATGCTGGTCATTTAAGAAAGCAAACCCTTTCAGTGAATTGTCCATGCAGGCAATAAATCCACGTCTAACCCAGTTGCGTAAAAAGTTGGTGTCACACTGTTGAAATGTAATGGACAGAATTTTTCACTTACTGCAAAAAAGTAAATCATCCTAATTTTTCTCCATGAAACTGTTAAACATGCACAGTGGATATTGCCAGCAAATATGACCAATGCATTGCATTTTATTTTTATTTGTGTTTTATACAACTCTTGCTCTTACAGAAAGGTATAAAAAAGAGTTAAACAGATGCATTTAATGATGTACAGAATTGCATTTTTATATTTTAATTGAAACTCAACATCGATTCAGTGCACCTAAATTAGAGTATTAAAAGGGCAATCACTAACAATTTAAATGTCCTTATTTAGTTTAGTTTATATGTTGCCAGATATTTTATTGTATTATGTATTATTTTATATATGTTCTCTGTTTTTCTCATGTATGTTTAGTTTGAGAAAATATTTACTCTATATGTGTCATTGCGTGCATCCATTTTGTGATATTTTGAGTTGTAAACTGCCCCCCACACAGTATCTTTATAACATATCATATCTTTATATAACATATCTTTATAACAAGTATCTTGGTCTTCACTGTGTGGCATTGGGAAACAAATGGAATCTATAAGTGAGATCTCCAATAACAGACTCATAAGCAGAGTTAATCAGAGAAAGGTGAAAACCAAGAGAACAGTCTAGACCAAATAGCAAATTTGTAAAGTGAGATAAATGGGAGAATTTTTCTATTTTGGCTATTGTGACATATAATTTTCAATTCTCCAGTCATTCTCCTGAGTTTCACCTTCCTTTGAATAGACCTGTAGGATTGCATGTTGAAAAAATAATTATCTTTTAATTCCTTGTATCATAAGCACATATGTTCTTGTATGTTAAGCACATGCTTAGTTGACATGCCCCCTCCCCTCTTTAGCTCAGTCTAAATGTGTAATATGACCAAGCCATTAGAAAGGGGCCACTCTTCTTTGTTTCATGGGTTTAGCTATGGTAATTATTTGTGTTGCTGGAACAACCCTATTGGTTATAAATGTGTCCGAGTTTTAATGAAAGAACTGGCTGAACAAAGACATGTCAGATATACTCGAAGCACCAAATCCTGTGTGATTGACTCGGTTATCTCTGCTGTAGCGTAGCATTGCTTTTTGCATCATTCTTGCTTATCTGAGAAAAATAACAGAGGTCTTCTGGGATACATGCTTTGGTAAATATGAATAGGAATATTGATTTGATTTATTAATTTAACACATGTGGCTGGGATGCATGCAAAGGAAGCATGAAACTAATTTTATTTTTCCTTTTATATGCAAATAATTGAAACAAAGAAAAAATTAGTAGCATGTGTTTTTTGTTTGTAATGTTTGTAATGCACAAGTAATCTAGTTACAGCTTATGTAAGAAGTTGTTTCATTGGTTTCCAGCTAGCTGTCATTTCGGATTCGGAGGTATTTCAGAAGCAGCTGACTCATCTTTCCGATATTCCTATATTTCAACTATGGAGATATTGTAAGTGTCTGATATATCCAGTTAATTCAGATATTTGGACACACTCTACATTTTAGTGCACAAGAATAAAATTCACCAAGAATAGCTGGGTGAAGTAGATGAAACATCACTGCTCTATAACTGTGGAGACCGTGGAGACAAAGGTTCTGTGACATGCGTCACTTTAGACTTGGGGTGTATGAGCATGGAGATGGGTTTGGGGTGCAGGCCTGACTTTCGTTATTATTTTCATTGCCCGCTTGTGTGCAGAATGTGTGATCTGCGATTATGTAAAAATGCATTGTCTAGTATTTGTTAACCTGCTATCTGTTTCTATCTGATTAGTTTGTAATCTGCTGTCTGTAGGTAATGCAATTAGTTTTCTGTTTGTCCAGCCTTGTTAGAAATGTTTAGTAATGTTTACTGTAACTGACCTAATGGAATTAGATTTATCATTCCAAGAAGTCAATATTTGTGCAATTATGTGTCAGTATAATTAGGTCCCACGGGAAGATGTTGTGATTTTGTGTATGTAAATGACCTATGTTTGACCTATGTATCCTTCCTTGTAAATTACTTTCTCAAAAAAAACCAATGGAAAAATTGTGCCCAGGCTGCTAACCATTAGTGTCTCACCATTAGCATTTATATTCCAACCAAGAGGCAGAAGACATTGCTCACAATGGTAACTTTTTTAGTGAAATGTAAAAAAATGTGTGGAGCAATGAAATTAACAGCTCAAGGTAATAGCAGTGGATGCGCACACAGTTAATGCTAATTAAGTACTTGTATCTGTTGTTTTGAGATTAACACAGTTTTTAGGAGTTGTTTCATTTTCAGGGTTTGCACCTAGACATTAACATTTTTCTGCACCTTGGAATAGCGCTCTATTCTTGCAGTTTTTTTCAATGTGTGTGTCCCATGTTAATAATGGGAGATGCCAAGTAGAGTAATGGCATGCCAGTTGAGAGGCGCAAAAGTCAGAAACAGTTCTTTAACGTCTCTTTGGAATAGCAGGTACAAAAACTAAACTAAATTAGCCAGATGTAACGTTGCACAGCTCAAACACTAAGCTTAACATCAAGAGTGAAAAAAGGCCTACAGTTAACAATATCATTGCATTAGACTGCTTTTTCCCGGTTACATGATCGTCAAAGCACCAGCCCTGAATTTAGACTGATGTGTACAGGTTGCGTGATTTTCCAAAAGATGGCCCATCTATAGTGGAAGTTGAAATGGTTGCACAGGTGATCTCCTGTGGCCAAAGAGAAAAAAAAAATATTAAACATAGTCTAAATGTTTCCTTTCCATATAAATTAACTGTATTTAAAAAAGTTAAAAACAATTAAAGTTATGTTTATAACATATAGATTTGGATATTGCCTGCTTGCATACTCTCATCTGTTATAATCAAGCAATTTGTCATGTGAAATTATGCTTTATCATTATCTCTCGCATTTACTATCTGCCTGAGAATGTCAATTATTTACATGACAGCAGGTGTTGATTCTATTTTGGATCAGGTTATTCAATTTTTAATTCTACTAAGTTAGCCAAGCATAAGGAAGATTGTGCGTCGCTTAACATTGTACTAGATAATGGGTCACTAGCCGATTGGACTTCCTGAAAGCATGCAATAGGTATTTTAAAGCTGGAGTATAAAATTGTTGAGTTGAGGGGAAAGACAATCTGTTTTATAATGTGTCTATAATACATATGCAACCAGTAGCAGCTTAATTTCTTCAGTACCAAATCACTCTAGGGTTTACCCTTTTGTACTTTACAGTAAAGTCATATTTGAGGGCATTTGGTTTATTTTTCCATCTTAAATTTATGCTTATTTTGAGATGGCTAATCTATAATAATAATAGTAATAACAATAACAATAACAAACCCACCATTCGCTGGTTTAATAGACTATGCCTTTGAGCAGAGGGCAGCTTGGCGTTGATAGTTTAGTGTTAGAACTCACCTCAAGGTTTCCCATAACGTTGGCAGCTAGTTTACACTTTCAGTGGACACATCAAGGGATATAATCTAGAAAAACAGAAAAAAACACATGGGTAATATCCCACAGATCAGGAAAAGAAAGTAGGTGCAATTGGCCACACAAATTTCCAGTCATGAACTGGAGGTCTAATAGCTAGTGGGCTTTTGAATCCTTGGCCTGGGTGACTGAAGGTTTTATTCTTGAAGTGCATCTTTATTTATTTGATCTTGTAAGACAAATAAATAATGCAGTTTTTTTCATCCTATATTGGCTATTTGCACTGTGGCCCTTTACTTGTCTTCTTCTCTTTGAAAATAATTTGATTGGAGGACTCTATGGCCATACATGAAGGAGTTGAAATACTACATGCCTAGTTCTGCATCTGATTGTGAGTGGCCAATTGGCACACCATTATATGTTCATCTATCAAGGGAAGTTTGAGAAAAAAGAGAGGCTTGTGAAAGTCCTGAAGACGAGCAACGGCACTAGTAGCCTGCTCTATGGCTTAGCTCTCATAAGGTTTTAGCTCATTGTGCTATTACAGGGATGACTACTCCATATGCAAAACAGACTGCTATCACCCAAAAAATGTGGCCAGTACTGAATGCCAAGGACGTCATCGGTGCAAGAGAGGTCAGCAACCCCCAACGATCATTTCGGCCTTGCTAGGCCTTGTCAGGATGGTATAGCTGACACCCCTCTAGGCACCTTGACCAAGTGGTCCACATCTGGATTACCCTGTAAATCCCTGTGGGAGGACTCTAACGGCAGTCGGGGCAAACTAGTGGGCTCCGCTAGCCAGCAACTGTGGTGGGTCCCTCCTTTGGCCTGCCTACACAGCGGATGCGCCTTAACTAGCCCATTCTGCAGCAGCGAATAATGTGTGGTGCGTGACAGCTAATGGGTGAGGCCGGAGGAGGCCCAAAGATGCTAGGGGGTACTATACAGTCCTGCAGCATTCAGGCCCACCCACCTTGAACCGCATAGTTTGCCCACATGGCAGCAATGGGTTAACAAGTGCATATATTTTTTTCATTCGTCTGAAATGAAAATTATTGGATATAATATATATATATAAATATATTCTATTCAGTTGCATTTAAGATCCATTTTGGTTAGACAATTTTGAACGATTACAGTTACTAATGGAAAAATTGTGCACAAGCTGTTAACCATTGTTCACTTCTACTACCACTTCTCCTGAGTTTCACCTTGAGTGAGTAGATGTGTTACAGGCACCTTGCAGATCAATCTTGGTAGTGAAGATGATACGGAACCAGTATTTGTTTTTGACGTAACTCAGTGCTGTATATGGATAGGTTTGTCAGTGAGAGTAATAAAATTACACCTGCAAGGATATAGAGTCACCCAGCACGCAGGCAAAACTCAGAAAGGCAAGAGAAAAAACCCTAATCTGAGAAGCTGGTCCTTAGAATGGCCAGGTAATAATCTAAAATACATAGAAGTACAGATCAGGGACAGGAGAGATATCGTAGTAATAACAAGCCAGAGGTCGGTACACGAGATAAACATAAGCCAAGGGATAAACACAGAAAACACAGTCTAATATACAAGCCAGAAGTTAAACCAGAAAATCAATATGCAGAAGCTAAAGACACGCGCTGAGGGCTAGAATAAACCACGTCAGGGCTCAGAGCACAGTCAGTGACTGATATTTAAAGGCCTAGATCCCTGACCAGGTGTGGCATTCAAAGTGGCCTGATTCAGAGACTGGCGCCCTCTCTGTTGGGAAGGCCGCACTGCAGGAGCACCAGTAGGCATGACAACATCTACAAGAATTCTGGGCACTAGTGTAAGACCATTGGTTGACATATTACATATTACTCAGGAAAGGGTGTACATTGATAACCGTATTACCAGATACAGTAACTTCATAATATGCAAGATATTTTGCTTTTTGTTTTTTAATTTTTGAAATATGACACATGCTCTATGTCTGTAGCTATCATGGCTATGCCGTAAATTTCATTTGAAGTTATGGTGGCTAGTGAATTTTGGCGTTTTTAGGAAATTTTGAAAGTTCAATATCTCATACGGGCGGACAAATTTTTTTTCAAAGAAATTAAATTTTTAAACATCTCATGGTAAGATATAAATGACCCAAAAATAAACCAAATCCTGTTCCAAAAATAATTTTTAATTAGTTGATTTGACATGGAATGACCCACTTGTCTATTATTATTCCTAGGACCTTTTATATTATTTCCAGGCATTCTCATGGAGTAGCTTTTTTGAAAATGCCTTTTAAAATCTGTGGGTTTTATTGTTTTTTTTCTTTACCCAGTTTGGCGGCTTGTCAGCTTTTTCCGGGAGCTTATCAGTGGTCTGTTTGGCGGGTCGTCGGCTTTTTTCAGATTGATTCAATGTTTTTTCACTGGATTATCAAATGCATTCTGTGTTTTTTTGGTGTTTTTTTGTAACCATTCAGCGGTTATGCTGCAGTTTTTCGATTCGTTCAGTGGGTCTATTCAACTCACTTCGATGACCCTGTGGTGATTGTTGAATTCACCGCAGGGTAGGCGAATTTCACTCACCGAAGTGTGGAGAACAGGAGAGAACCTGTCATTTCGGTACTCTCTGAATAACCCTGTATGAATTGCAGTTGGCAAATTTTCTACAGATACTATTTTACAAAATAAATGTTTCATCAAAAAAATATTTTTTTTTCTGAAACCATCTTTTCTACGCATATATGAATATTTCTATTGTGTTTCCTACAAAATGGTTGAGGTTTGATGGCATTTACAACAATTATTTCTATTTGCAAAGTTAAAAAAAAACTTTAAAAGATTTGCTGTCTACACATTTTCTCATTTTCTGTGCACAATTTTTCTCTTGTGTATTATCAGCTCAGAACAGGTGGAAGCTAAGGCTGGGGTCAGACGAGCGTAGTGTTCACGTCCGTGATTGCGCCTAAAAGTACGTCCGTGATAGCATGAAAGTAAGTCCATTGGAGCCTGACACATGAAGTACGTCCGCACTGAACTGCGGACGCATGACGGACGCTGCAAACGGACGCAGGTTAGGCAAGAACGTAATACTGCTAGAACGGACGTGCGGAGTGCGCCACGTCCACAACGTCTGCATAGCTTTGTGTGTGAGTGATGGAGCGAGGTCAGACGGACTGCATTTATACGTCCAGCATTTTTGACGGACAGAATGTTTTTTCATTGTAATTTATTTTCCCTCCTACATCCGTCAAAAAATAACTTCAGTGAAAAAACGGACTGTGTGACCACTACTGCGTCATCCGTACTGACGATGTCCGTACTGCACGCACGTACAGTCCGTAGAAATCACGCTCGTCTGACCCCAGCCTAAATCTGAAGTAAGAGAACTTAATACAAAATCAAACTGCAAGATATGTACTGCATGTATAATTCTGGCTGTATTAAGATCTTGCTGTTGATTTAGCCAGGACAGACTTATTACACAAGTTCACAGACTCTTGACAGCTATTCCTTAGCTGGAAAAAAGGCCCCATTTCAAAAGTGATGGTTACTTAACCGTGCCAAAACTAGAATTGCGGTTTATTTGTAAGAAGCCCAGATTGGCCAATTAGCAAATTTGACACCCTCATATATGCATTTTAGGGAGACCAGATCTGAACGTAATGGTTAATTCCCATGAGAGTGAATAATACACATAATGGTTAAAATTAAACCTTACCAGGGGTATGAGCAAAAGATTGGTTGCAAGACTCCCCACCTCATCTTTTTTCAATGGTGGTCTAGTCAGTAATCAGATGTGAGAAATGGACAATACAAATAAGTCTCAAGGAAAGTGTACGCACTGCAAAATGCACCCTCCTTACACGCCTGGGAATTTTTGTACCACCAGGAAAGAAAAAATAATCGCCATGATAAAACAGACACATTGAGCATAAAACATCAGTCATGACAAATATATTTGCAAAATGAGTATTTTGTGAAAAGAAGAAAAACGCTATGTTATGGGAAAGAGGCAGCACGTAAGTAAAAACAAAGAGAAACTCAAATGCGCCGGCATCTTTTATTCAAATTGATACAATCAGTTTTCGACTTCAGTAGGAGAAAGTCTTAGCAATTTACAGACTTACGAGCAAAGATCCCAGTGGGACTTTGCATAAAATCTCAGGGTATAGAGTTTACTGCTTTTAAATCTATTGTTACACATGTTACAATTTCTCAAGCCACCATTCCCTCCTTGCTACGTCCTGTATGACATGCTGGAGTCATGTAAAAACGCTATAGAGAAGCTCTAATTAATGTAGTTCATGTAACTCAGTTATTTAACGTTTTGCCTCGCGCATCTCATGCATACATGAAATAGTTTTGTGTTGAATTTCAATGTAGCATATACTATCGAGTTCATTATAATCCAATTTCCTACTTTTCTTTTCTAGTAAAAGCACTTCATCTGCTAGAAATACAGATGTATTCTGCATGAGCTCTGTTGGTAGCAAAAGTTAAAGGGCCATATTTCGATCTTCACTCTAAAACGGGGACACTAAGGAGGAAAACATATTACGAAGCAGGCGCTAAATTAGCAGCATGACCCCGTAATGCGGTGCTAAGCCTCAGGATGCTCGAGGCAGCGCCAAGCACTGCCGCGAGCATCCCCTCCATGGTGTCCATAGGACTCTATTGAGGCTTCCACTGCCAGTCACATGACCTGCAGGATCTTGCCTCTCACGAGATGCGGCAGGTCGGCGGAGTGACCGTGGAGGGAGACTGGGGGACTTTTTTCCCCCAGTCTCCCTCTGCTCCTGGCAGCAAGAAGAAGTAGATCAAGCAACCGTTCTTGCCGTGATGAGAGGATATGTGATTTTTGGGGTGTTTTTCAGCTGCTGCTAACTGATTCTGCAGAAGCAGAGTCGGTTAGCACCAGCTTCTAGCTGTGGTTAACTTTTCAGATAACCGCAGCAGGACGTAATTAGCATTAGAACTTTGCAATCCAAATGTTAATTAACACTTCGCATCCCCATGTTAAGCATAGGGAACGCAAAGTACAGAAAGCTCGCGCGGAGCGGAAGCTCCGAATCGCTAACAGGTTTTTTAATCCATTAGCATTCGGAATGTAATATGGGCTGAAAATGCTAGGGGCACTTAACCTAACGTCAAAGTTCACACAGCTGAGCACTAATGTTAGCGTTAAGAATGCAATAGGGCCCAAAGTCTTTTCCACCCTATTCCATTTTGAGGTGCTCTTTATTTAACTAGAAAACAAGACCGCTGGTTCTGTGCCCAAGTGCCCGATATTTAAATGACAATTTTTATAGTGTTTAATGCTATTCAAAATGTATTCTGGAATGTAATTATATTTTTGTATCTGAAAATATTCTCACCCCCCTTCCTCTTTAACACTTAATAGGTAGAAATTTTCACCTCCAGTTGTTAACTAGGAAAACAACGAGAATGCATTCTTCCGAAGTCTGCAGGAGTAATAGGATAAATTCCTTGCAAGCAGAAGATATATGTAACATTTAAAATACTAAACACCCTATTTTACCAGGCTTTATTTTTTTCGGCTTACTTTAAAAACACGAAAAGGATGCCTAGCATGAATATCAGCAAAGGTGACAATCACCTCTAATTATAGGTGAGGAAGGGTTTCTATATTTTATTTTTTCATTTAAAATGAATTCATCATCACAAAATTGCTGTATAACTGATTTTGTGGTGAGCTGTTAATTGTTTCCACTGCTGGTAAAATAGCAAGTGACATGAAATTGCTCTGTAATGATAAACTTGGAATAGAGTCTCTAGTCCAGATACACTATATTGCCAAAAGTATTCGCTCACCCATCCATATGCGAGTCAAGGCAGGCGAGCGAATACTTTTGGCAATATAGTGTATTTTGGAACTACATTGTCCATGAGGCTCATCAGACCCAATGAGTAGCTGAGCATCAAGGGAGAAGTAGTTCCAATGCATTTGGAGAGCCAACATGGCCGACCTCTGCTTTGTAGCTTAATTTATTGATATTATGTAATCTATTATTCATAAAACCTTTGTTATACAGCAGTAGGATTTAATCATGAACGTCAAAAAAAATATGAGATTTACTACTTGATTGAAAAGCTAAATGCACATTTTTGGGCTTCAGCAGAAAGTTGACAGAGTGAAGTTCCCATAAACCCAAAAGAAAACAAACAACTGTAGATGGAATCAAATGGGAAAACAAGAGCTAGATGTGACCATCCTAAATGGATAATGTCCTATATCCAGTTAAAAATTGGGGGGCAACCCAGGAAGCTGAATATAGAATAATTCAAGGCTATATGGCAGAGAAATTAAAACGTAACTTTTATTCAGGCGTTGCACTAAAAACAATAGCATGCATGGGCCCACATAAACGATACAGACAAACAGAAGGGATACAAATTATACTACAGTATCATTATGTCAAAATGGTACAGATGTCTTTTGGAAACATGGATACAATAGAGTCTCCTGTCAAATAGTATGGAAATTAACCTTGAGGGTCCACGGCAATGGGATAGAGGGAAATAACTACTATGTAAGACCAAAAGCTACTATAAATGGGTCGAATCATGGGTCAGGACAATTATGCTTGGATGACAAAACAGATCCTTGACGATCGTACCACATACAAAGTTCTACCAAATAACCCTGTATTGGGGTTTCATAAAGAGTTGCAGCTACTGTTACAGAAAGGTTGTGATCCTAGTCCTGATTAATGAAATGGAAAAAAGATCTCTATTAGATCTATTAGCGGCACCTACCGTGGCAACTTTTAACTGCCTACCAAATATCCACAAGAATGCTGTGGACCCCACAGGCAGGCCGATTGTCTTTGGTAATGGTAACCTGACAGAGAATATCAGTAAATATCTGGACACCTTTCTGAAACCCTTGGTCCAGAAACTACTATCCTATCTCCGAGACACTGAAGATACCGTGGGCATTTCAGCAGACACTGTTATTTCAGAGGACTCACTCCTGTGTAGCTTGGATGCTGAAAGTCTCTACTGCCCCATCCCACATAATAAAGGGATGGAGCATGTTAAGTATTTTCTCAAGACACATGTCCCACTGTCGACAGATTGGAACACCTTTCTATTAAATTTACTGGATTTTGTCCTCACCAGAAATTTCTTCACATTCAATGGGAAATACTACCTCCTACTATGGAGGACATCTATGGGAGCAGCCAGTGCGCCTTCCTATGGCAATCTATATTTGGGATATTGGGAGCAGTAACATCCATACATGTCAAAATTCACAGACCTGCTGTGCCATCTGCCACACACCCTTTTGCAGCACATATCATAAAAGGGTCTGTGGTACATCCATGATGCAAAGCCACCTAGATCAGGTCTTATTCCAAGCAGCTGTGCTGAAGTCTGCACTGAGCATTCGCGCATGGCTAATGATGTCACATTCCCACGACTCAACCCAGAACTCGGCCAGCCAGGAACACACCGCTTTCCAATCGCAAGTAATGAACATCTCTCCCCATAAAAAAGCAGAAGACAGGTGAGTCAGTGCTCACTTATTGTTTCCTATATTCGGGCTACCTGTACCTGTCTCCTTTACTCCGTTACCCATCCTGTTCCTGTCAAGTCTTCATAATACCCATTAATCGATAGTTTGTTATTTGATGGATTACCTGTTGTCGGACCTCTGTTATACCTCCTTACTATGTTTGCTGTTTGCTGGATTAACTATTGCCGAGCCTCTGTGTTCATCTATCATCAGTGAATTATCATCAAGCCTGACATCATAATCACAATATTGAGAGAGATGTGTATTAAACCAAGCTTTTCTGGGTGTGGCTGCACTGAACTGGCCTTTATTCCTGCACATCTGACAAGTTCACATCTAAACTTTGGCTATGGCACAGATATATAGATGACATTCTGGCCATCTGGTATAATAAAGTGACTTTTAAAAAATTCTCTGAATATCTCAACTCCAATCATTTGAATCTGAAGTTCACATCAGAAATTCAACATGCGTCTTTACACTTTCTCAATCGATCATTAGCAAACATATGGCTCTTGTAACAACTATAGTGTACAGGAAACCTACGGCCACAAAACAACCTGTTACATTGGCATAGTTACCATTCAAGACCATTCAAGGCAGGTATACCTGTGGGTCAGTGTCTAAGGTAAGGTAAAATTGCTCTAGTTTGGACGAATTTGTTAAGCAAGCTTCAGATTTTAGAATGCGACTCCACCAGCAGGGATATCCAAATAGTGTTCTCAAGCGTGCTTATCATCAGGCCTTAGGAGAATAGGGAAACACTTCTATCTAACAAACCATCCAACAATGACCAAGGGCCTATCAGCTTGATAGCCGACTTTGAAATCCTAGAGGCGTATTGGCACAGTTTGAGGGCAGACAGCGATTTGGCCTCTGTGATAACTTCTAAAGCCTCATTTACATCTAAGAGAGAACCCTATTTGGGAGATCAACTTAGTCACAGCTATTTAGCCCCAGTGAAACTCTGGCACACTTGCTTCCTAAGTTGGAAGTTGGCTTCCTAAGATACAGCCAGGCACCCACAAATGCGGGTAATGCGTACCATGTAAGTTTATAGCTCAACCCTCGATACAGTTCCATGACACAATGAATACAGACACTTTACAATAAAAGAGGGCTCTATATGCAATACAGCAGGTGTGGTTGGTCTTCTCACTTACTCCTGTGGCAAGCTTTATGTGGGTTTCAGCACTAAGGACAGCACAAAAAACACTGCGTTTGGTAAAAAAACGTCTTTTTAAAATAACTGGGAATCCATAAATTTCTCAAAAAAACTCAAATAATTTAAAAAAAACAATAAATAACAAGGCTTTTTTGCTGCAAATGTAAAGAAAATGGTTGAATAAAAAATAAATAAATAAAAAATATTATTTTACATTGTAACCTGTGGGATTCGCCTGTCGAACTGAGTCATTCACTTCGCTGCTTCCGAAGACTGCTGCACCAAAAGGCAGCTAGACACTGATAAAATATCTTGTCATCCCTCCACCAAGCCCACCGCGATACTTTCTGTAAGCCTCCCCGATCCTATCCACATAACAGAAAAGTGCTAAACAATGCTGTGGGACTTCTTCCAAAAATCACACTAGTCAGAATGCAAAATGTTCTTAGCCAGTTACCAAATGAATTGGGAATCTTACGGAAATGCTTTTTACGCTCCTCTTCCTCTTTCTTTGCGTTCTTTGTCGATTTAGTCCTTAGAATCAGATGAATCATCTAAAGGCAGCAAAAAAAACTCCACATATTGCCACTCCTCCATATCTTTTCTTCCATGTCCTGTTTTAGACGTAGTACCTTAACAGGCCTGCAAAATAAATGTTAGCATTGTGCCTGGCAGACTCGGGGACCAAACTCATCACCTCCAATTGTTCAGATGAGTCACCCATACTCACCTCAGGATTCACAAAGACCCCTTGCAAGGCATCCCGTGAAGCACCTGTTCTCACTACCTCACTAGTCCATTCACTCTGCCACACCTGACCCAGACTTACCTCTCTCACCTCAGTACTTCCCGTCCACAACAAAATTAAATAATGCAAACCCACCAAAACCTACTCCACATCACTGCCATCAGTCCCCAGGGTAGTAGAAGCATTGCTTGCTTTTGAAGCTAGGACTGTATCTGTAAAATTATCATAATCATCCCCTCCAAGGGAATCCTACTTTCAAAGGCAATCCTACCGACAGTCTTCCAGACCCAGTATCTTAGAAAACACTTCTTGTGACTTGTGACAAGGCTTGGTCTGCTTTGCCAAAGATCCTGTAAAAAGTCCCCTCCTGTAACAACAAATACTGTTAACAGCACCCCTCCCCCTTCCAGCGGAAACCGTGAGCCAGGCCCCACTTTGTGTAACCCGCTCCGTGGGTCCTAGCCACCGCTAACAGAAGGTATCACCCTGAGCGGGAGCTTCCCATGCCCCAACTCTCTCCAACCTCATAGCCAAAACCTCCCCAGCCAACATTAAATCCCCCCCGCAAGATTCAGTGAAAGTGTAAATGGAAAATGTCAAAGGCAGAAGCAGTTCAATGAACAGGCATACACACATCTGTGCACAATGCAGAGCAAGATGCAACCCTATAAAGCTACAAAACACATAATCAAACAGTGTGCAATGTGTGACACACACTGTGAGATCAAGACAAATCAAGAGAACAATCATTGCTTGCATATAAAATAACAGTAGTAGACTTATATTTTTTGATGTTTCTTTATCTTTCATCTTTTATAGAATTAAGAATAAATACATGCAATAGTGTAATATTCTAAAATAAGTAGTGTATTCGGAGGGTACTTTGGTTATCTTTTGGGTTATTTCAATTCTATAATGTAAGTGTTTCACCAGTAACATCTGGTCAGTTTTTCCTGTATTTTGCCATTGCATTAGTGCTTTAAATTTTGCAGTCCTAATGTATACTGTTGAAGGAACCACAAATTTATGTTCCACTACACCTCAGGATTAAGGATACACTTGTGTACAGTTTATCCTGCTCTATGGGAATTACCAATATTTGATAAATGTTACCATATCTAGTGCTAGCCTCAAAATCATAATCACTGATCTGGCAATCTGGTGACTAGGGTAGTCTCAGAAAGTGGATTGTTAAATGCTTGAGCCTTAGGCATCTATCACACAGACAAGCCCCTGTTACTGAAGCATATTAGTGGCCATTGATCAGTGTGACATGCCAGTGTTGTAAACCTTTTTCCATCTTAAACCTTTCAGTAAAGCTAAAATTTTATTTTATTTGACCATTATTTGGTGAATGATCCCACTTACGTCATACACTCTTTATTAGTAATTTCTCATTTAATCTTTAATTGACTCATGTTTTTTGTACTTGTGCAATTTATGTGTCAGAGATTAATTATCACACACATTTTTATCCTTACAATTTTAAATAGCTAGAGTAGTGCGTCTTAGTTCCAAACCATAAATTTGAATAAGTTAATAAAATTGTGAAGTTATCTGATCTTGCTCATTTAGCTTTTTTTGATTGGATATTGGCTAATCCAGTTGTATGATCAGTTTTATGAAGCCTTGACCTTTCAAATTAATTCTAGCCACTATCTTCACCTTATTATTTTCTTATCTACAGTTACCCAGAATTCAATTTAAATGCCTTTTTCATGTATAAACCATGCTGTAAAATAATTACTAGACATTTATAATTTTATTTTTACCTCCTCCCTCTTTAGAATTTTAAAAAGCTCTTTTCTTTGATATAAAATACAGCTAATTACTTTGCTCATTTGCTCGGAAGTGCAAATTATTTGGTTATCAATCAGTAGCGGTTTAAACCAATTATCATGGTCCAATACCCAGCTGCTTCACTCTCTGTTTTATGTATATACTTGATATATTTAAACTTTACTACGTGAGCCGTTAATATATACAGTGTGCATTGTGACAGAGTGCAAGTGCAAAGGTTTGTGGATATTCCCCTGCATTTCTCTTTTAAGACAAGGTGTTAACTCCCAGAAGGGAATATTGTTTTGGGTCAGGCTGCGGGTTCCTCCCAGGTGAAGCTACTCAAGCTAATAAATAACTCCTGCTTGGGAGAAAGCACAGAGAGACATAAAAAGACAGAATGAATGGAGCAACTTCTGAGATGGGAGAGGCATGTCTGCAGATTGCAGCAGATACAGATTGGAACACAAAAGGTTGGTTTGGAAGTTGTTTTGTAGTGCCCCTGCTAGATAGAGTGAGGGGTGATTAAGGCTAGGGTCAGACGAGCGCAGTGCGAACACGCGTGCAGGCGCACTTAATCACGGCCGTAGTAGCAGCAAGTGCCAGGCAATGACGGCCAATATACGAAGTACGGTCGCACAAAAGTCCGGCTGCGCAACGCAAGTGGCAAACGAACGCATTTTGTCGAGAACGTAAAACCTCTAGTACGGTTGTACAGAGTGCGCTGCGTCCGCTAGAGGCGTGTGTGCGTGAATTGGAGAGGTCAGACACTGCTAATGTCCGGCCAACATAACGTCCAGATGCACAAAGGGTTTTATTGATGATCCGTACAAAATCACGGATGCAAATGCGCATCGTATGACCGCTATCGCGTACTCCGTGAAAAAATGCGTCCATTCGTTCGAACGCACTTTTTCACAGACAACGCGAAAATGTGTTCGTCTGACCCTAGCCTTATATGTTAGTTAATGCTCTAATCTAATGCTAGATTAAAGGAATAAACAGTTTATTAGATATTGAATATAACAGGAATATTTTTAACATTGAACCCTATGGGATTCACCTGATTAAACCTGCAGAATGAAACCACCGAAAACCAGGGCATTTCTCTGAATTTCTCTGCTGTTCGGTGTTCTGTGGATAGATTAACCATTGCTTCTGTATGGGGACTTTCACTACCATCGAATAGGCATCGTTCTTGCTGGCAATTCACAATTTTGGGGCCAGATCGGCTCTTTGTGAATAACCCTGTAAGTTTGCAAGCTGCCACCCTGTAAAGAATCTGTCTTTGATTGTCCTAGAGGATGATGCTATGGCACCCTGTGGCAGTGCTGGATCACAATATTGTACCAGAAACACAACAGGGTTCTGCCCAGAACTACTAGACCAGAACCAGCCTATTATTTAGTCTAATTCTTCTCTGTCCAAAATCCACGCAGTGACCAGCTATCACCTTCCAGACTACCCAACTGGTAGACCTGGTATTACAGAGAGGTGACCCATTAGAGCAGAGTCGCCATAAACAGAAAGGCACACTCTTCTTTGTGTGAGAATTGAAGACTCTTTATTAGTGATAGGTCTCACGAGTAGTGATGGGCCGAACACCCCCGTGTTCGGTTCGCATTCAAACTCGAACATCGGAAAAAGTTCGACCACGAACTTGAACACGAGGCGAGTAAAATACAAGTCAATGGGGCACAAAAGTTGGAAAATTAAGGGCCCCTCCAAGAGGGGAATATATGCAAGATATTGGCCAAAAAGGTGTATGGGGGTCCGGGTATTGCCCTAGGGGACACGAAATAATGAAGAAAAAAAAACACACCCCGTTTTTAACCCTTTCACTGCTGAGTGCTGAGCCATTTCACCGCTGTGCGCTCAGCTAATTTTTACTGCTTTTGCTCATGTTTAAACTTGATTTGAAGCCATGGGAAATGTTTGAGCCACAATGAGTGGGAAATTTTTGACCCACAAGGGATGGAAAATGTTTGAGCCACAAGGGGTGGGAAATGTTTGAGCCACAATGAGTGGGAAATGTTTGAGCCACAATGAGTGGGAAATGTTTGAGCCACAATGAGCAGGAAATGTTTGAGCCACACGGGGTGGGAAATGTTTGAGCCACAAGGGGTGGGAAATGTTTGAGTCACAATGAGTGGGAAATGTTTGAACCACAAGCGGTGGGAAATATTTGAGCCACAACGGGTGGGAATTGTTTGAGCCACAATGAGAGGAAATGTTTAAGTCCCATAGGCTTCGATGTTAAAAATATTCCCGTTTTAATTCAATATCTAATAAACCGTTTATTATTATATTCTGCAGTAAAGAGTCTCTTTATTTTTAGATTTTTTTTGGATCTTTTAAGTATTTTTTCTAAAAACAATTTTTTGAACTTTCCGGGAATGTCCTGAAAAGTTTGATGTTCACGAACTTTCGAACAGCCGATGTTCGAATCAAACTTCGAACTGATTCGAACCGGCAGCCCATCCCTACTCACGAGAGGCCGCAATGGAACAGAGCTGAATGCACAGAAATCCAATCCATCATCCTGCCAAGGCGCTACAGAACTTGCATACATAAAGTTTGCATTTCCTACACTATGCAAGTAGTGCAAATTGCGCAGAAAAGCATCAGGGACCTATGGGTTTAGGAGTTCCTGAGCCGAAAAGGAGGAACTGCATGCGGCGAGAGACAAAAGGTGAGTAAAATCCCCCAAGAATAAAGAAAAGAAAAAATAATTTGGAAGAGGCTGTTTGGGTGAAAAACGGGACACTCTACTTCTTTTCAGTAGTGCTCCTTTAAGAGCAATATGAGACGTTCCATTTTAAAGGGAACTTGTCGTGCAGATTTTTCCTTTTAAATATTTGATAGGGATTTAAATTTGATTGATAGTGTTAGTGAAACAGCTGGTAAATGCATACATTTTATTACAATTAAAACAAATGAGAAGTTTGCTTAACATTCAGTTGAAATGCGTTAGGTGATAATCCTGCCCATTACAGCAAAGCCAACAGATGCAAACATGCTATGGAGGAGTCCGTATGTCAATTTTATTGTACAAGGCCAATTGTCCAGTTCATTTCATAATTTACATCCTGATTGCAAACCAATATTTATTGCACTAGAGTGATTAACACTTTAGGGGTAATTATCTAAATGCCGAATTTCACCATTCTTGCAATTGTAGTGCGCTTTGGTAATCCATGGAAGGAAAGTCCACCACCGGCTTGCTAACAATGGCGAACAACTCTAAAATATGTCAAACAATGGTACCACCAATATTCTTCTGTAAGATGCTTAAAGAGTGACTGTTGTCCATTTCATTATGTTGTCTCATAGTTGTTTGCAACACAAGTGAATATAAAGTGGTGATCTCCTCCCATATAAACTACAGTGAAAACACCACTAGAAAACTTAAGCTGAAACACCAATTACACAGTTATAGTGGAAACTATAGTGAAATCTACATTAAATAAATTTGGCAGAAAATAACAAAGCTAGGCAACTTCAGCAAATGTTATGGTGGATAGAATGATAAAAATGACTCTGAACTATGGTGGTAGTACCTAAACAGTGAATTCCCCGTAAGTGAACACCACAAAGCACACCAAAGCCATGTGGATTGGCTGGTCTGAGGTCTGGACATAAATATCTGCCCAGGCACAATGGGGGCTCTTTTTTTTTTTTTTCACTGACTGATGAAGGCATAGCACACTTGCCAAAACGTGTCTCAGTAATGATTTATCTATTTTAATGACTGGATGCTACCAGTCGATTTTATCATTATATGATTTTATCATTAAAAAGATAGCATTCAATAATTATAAAAAAACTCAGAGTGAAGAAGATAGGCAAACCTATAAAATTAGGCAGAAAGAGGCAAAGCAATTTATAAGAGCTTCCAAAGCACACGCAGAAGAGAAAATAGCTCAGTCAGTAAAAAAGGGGGACAAAACATTTTTTAGATACATAAATGAGAAAAGAAAAGTAAAACAAGGATTAGTTAGATTAAAAACAAAGGAAGGAAGGTATGTAGAAGAGGATAAAAGTCTCGCTGACTGCCTCAATGAATATTTTTGTTCAGTCTTTGCAGAAGAAAAGGAAGGAAAGGGACCTCAGTTAGGAGAGAACACTAAAAAGACATTTACATATGAGTTTACAGAGGAGGAGGTTCTACAGCAGCTGTCTAAAGTAAAGACAAATAAGTCAATGGGGCCTGATGGGATCCACCCTAAATTATTAAAAAAGAGCTCAGTGATGTAATAGCAAAACCGTTAACAGATTTATTTAACCAATCCTTGTTAACGGGAGTCGTCCCAGAAGACTGGAAATTAGCAAATGTTGTGCCCATTTACAAGAAGGGTAGTAGGGAGGAATCGGGGAACTATAGGCCAGTTAGTCTTACGTCAGTAGTGGGGAAATTAATGGAAACCATGTTAAAGGAAAGAATTGTTGAACATCTAAAAACACATAGATTACAGGATCAGAAACAACATGGGTTTACCTCAGGGAGATCATGCCAAACTAATCTTATTGATTTTTTTGATTGGGTAACAAAATAATAGACACAGGTGGTGCAGTAGACATTGCTTATTTAGATTTCAGTAAGGCTTTTGATACTGTTCCGCATAGAAGGCTTATCAATAAATTGCAATCTTTGAGCTTGGATTCCAATATTGTTGAATGGATTAGGCAGTGGCTGAGTGACAGACAACAGAGGGTTGTGGTAAATGGAGTTTATTCGGCGCAAGGTCTTGTTACCAGTGAGGTACCTCAGGGGTCAGTACTTGGACCCATTCTCTTTAATATTTTTATTAGTGATATTGCAGAAGTATTAATGGAAAAGTATGTCTTTTTGCTGATGACACAAAGATTTGCAACAGGGTTGACGTTCCTGGAGGGATCAGCCAAATGACAAATGATTTAGGTAAACTAACAAAATGGTCGGAGTTGTGGCAATTGAGTTTTAATGTGGATAAGTGCAAGATAATGCACCTGGGACGTAAAAACCCAAGGGCTGAATATAGAATATTTGATACAATCCTAACCTCAACATCTGAGGAAAGGGATTTAGGGGTCATTATTTCAGAGGATCTAAGGGTAAGTAGTCAATGTAATAGAGCAGCAGGAAATTCTAGCAGAATGCTTGGTTGTGTAGGGAGAGGTATTAGCAGTAGGAAAAGGGAAGTGCTCATGCCACTGTACAGAGCACTGGTGAGACCTCATTTGGAGTACTGTGTGCAGTACTGGAGACCGTATCTCCAGAAGGATATAGACATCTTAGAGAGAGTTCAGAGAAGGGCTACTAAAATGGTGTACGGCTTGAAGGAGAAACGTTACCAGGAAAGGCTTAATGATCTTAACATGTACAGCTTGGAAAAAAGACGAGACAGAGGAGATATGATAGAAACATTTAAATACGTAAAGGGAATAATCCACAAGGTAGAGGAAGGGAGTATATTTAAAAGGAAACAAAATAGCAAAACAAGAGGACATAGTCTTAGATTAGAGGGGCAAAGGTTTAAAAGTAACATCAGGAAGCATTATTTTACTGAGAGGGTGGTGGATACATGGAACAGTCTTCCAGTAGAAGTGGTAGAGGCCAAAACAGTAATTGAATTTAAGCAAGCATGGGATAGGCATAAGGCTATCCTAAACAAAAGATAAATCCAGGTAAAGTATCCATGTAATTGGGCAGACTAGATGGGCCGAAAGGTTCTTTTTTTATAATATAACTGGAAGCAATATCTGCATTTTTTTCCTATCATTCCACGGTTGGGGCGAGTGGAACACTCAACAGGTGATCCCCACCCATATTACCACACTGGAAGACAACTTTACCTTGGATGTGCACGTACCAAAATGGCATTGAACTGGGAACAATGCCAATGTGCAATCTCTGAGCCATAAAGCGAGAGGGCTCCAACTCTGAGTGTAATCATGAAAATATATATATGTACCCCTAATCTATACATATTAAACTTCGGTGGTGCCGTCATCTTTGTGCTTTCTGTTTTAAAGTGTATACCCTGGAAAAGACGGGCAACTCCACCCTGTATCTAGCCGACTGTGCAATAAACTAGGGCCGGGAACATTAAGAGTATTAGGTGTATTCAAAGAAAGGTGAAACTCCGTAGAATGACTGGAGAAGTGAAATTCTAGGTCAAAATAGCCTAACCAGAAACATTCTCCCATTTATCTCACTTTCCAAATCGGCTAATTGGTCTAGATTGTTCTCTTCTCCTGCCTGTTCTTCTAGTTTTCACCTTTCTCTGAATAACCCTGTATGTGAGTGCTTTTCCTAGAGTTTATTAGTTTATTACTATTTAGGGTTATTCAATAAATGCAAAATTTGCCACCGAATTGCACAGAACGGTGAATTTCACTGTATGGTCCAATTTTGTGGTAGTTAGGCTATTCAGAAAGCTGTCAATTTGATAAATATTCGGCTGCAGCAAAATTGTCCCATAGAAAAATAATAGTTAATCTATTCAGAGAAAGCCGAACTGCACCGAAAGGTTGGCGAAGTGCCAAGATTTTCAGTGGTTCAGTTTGACAGGTTTAAACAGGTGAATCCCATAGGATGTTTTTTTAGGACATGGTCTCTTAGAGATGTGTTGTCCCTTGCATGTTTAAAGGTAAGGTTTCCTTTAAGTGGGCTTAGTTATGAAATAGGTAGGACTGACCCTAGCTTCAGCCTTCCAGAGCATGGGAAATAGCACTTCCTGGTTTCAAAGCTGCTGCAACTGCTTGAGGGGACTGTTAATGATGTAACTGGATTTATCATAATTCTGTTGGAAAGACATGTCCATTTTGCATGGGAGACTTGTAAAAGGCTGTGCTTATGCATATTTTGAACATTATTTGTTTTAATTTCTTGTAGTTTTCACATTGTCAGCTATAAGTGAAAGACAAAATAAAAGAGCAAACAGACATCTCTATGAATCATGCCATGATTCTGTAATATTCACGTGCTAAACATGAGCACATGGCACTTTTTATTTGAATATATTTGATATTACATTGTGAAGTATACATGCGCCATAGGGAATATTTGGTTTTAGTCCAACATTTTTAAAAAAAAATTAAGATAGGTTTATTGTGTATATTTACCTTAATTTGGCAATGCTGAAACTTTTGATACTGTGTGTTAATGCAAACGTGCCTCTGATATAT
Organism: Leptobrachium leishanense; assembly: GCA_009667805.1. Classification (NCBI taxonomy): domain Eukaryota; kingdom Metazoa; phylum Chordata; class Amphibia; order Anura; family Megophryidae; genus Leptobrachium; species Leptobrachium leishanense. The sequence continues at coordinate 99,674,945 of CM019068.1, forward strand.
TTTGACTATCCGTTTTTCTATGGTGATCGAATAGCATGCACTGTGTGAATATTTGCCTGATTGTGTGCAATTGGTACCTCAACTCGAAAAGGCTTGGATAAATGTCTGTAAATGTCTCGGCGTCTCCTGAACTCTGAATATCTAATAAAGAATAGTGCCCACCTGACTTGACAGGGTATTAGTCAGACCAGAATAGTCCAGCCAATCATTGGTTAAGTGGTGACACAGTGTAGCATGTCCCTTTGAATTTAAACTTAAATGTATGAAATCCACTTAGCTTCTAAAAATGACAACACAGCTATAATTTAACTATTTATTGTCAGGGATATCATCTGTAGCAAAGGGAAGTCTAAAGTTCTGAGGTCATATAATTATCACTTTTTTATTATTGAATTACTTGACTGCCCCTTTAATTAGAGAAATTTTTTTTTTAAAAAAAAACTAAAATAATTGTTCATTAACCCCTTTCCAACCGCTGCGTACCATGTACGACCGATCGGGAAGTCTCCCTTAGACCCGTGACGTACATGGTACGTCAGGGGTCCCCTAACCTCCCTCCCGCCCGATACATGCCTCCCTTGCTGGCTTCCGTGGTGGTCTGGCAGGCTAGAAGCCTGCCCCTCCTTTTTAGAGGGGCCGGCAGGTGTAATGATGTTGTAGCGCTCACTCCCGGAAGAGCCGCTGAAATTGAACCTCGGGTCAGTCTCCCCACACTAGGGAATAAATATACTCCAGCAACGTTGTGGATTTTATAAATTATATAGTTTACTAGAATAAATGGCATATAATGAATAACACGGTGTTCGTAGATATATTTACAGTACTTCGTAATGCGGGAAACGCGCAGCGGAAAAGAAATACGATGCTTCGCAATTCGAGGAACGCGCAGCGGAAAAGAGAAAATACAAGGTTTCGTAATTCGAGGAACGCGCAGCGGAAAAGAGAAAATACAAGGCTTCGTAATTCGAGAAACGCGCAGCGGAAAATAGAAATATATCTTTAACCCCCTTTCTTGAGGTTGGGGAGTGAGTCCCGCACAGGTTATGTCCCAGAATGTACGTGTGTGTGTGTGTTATGGTACCCGGGTACAATATCCAACTGGCCAGTGAATTGCTTATGAGGTATCTTCGACTAGTCAAGTTGGGGCCCTGTGGGTTTTGGAAACAAACAGCAGCGTGCTTTCTTTATTCACAAACGGCCTGGAAGGCCTCTCACCCATCCGCCAGATACTTGGTGCTCCGCTCGACCCAGGACATCTCTCCGCTCAATCTTGGCTGGGATTCTCTGGGCTACCGGATCCGCTGTCTTGTCTTTCTGTAGCTGCTGCAAGATGTCCAGCTCACCGCCTGCTCTCCCTGTCGATCGATCTTGTGGTGCTCCTAAGGCTAGGACAGATGAGCGCATTTTCTGCGGCCACCTTCAAAATGTACGTCGATGCGTGCGCACGCATTTTTTCACGGAATACGCTTAAGTGGTCAGACGATGCGCAATTCTGGACGTAATTTCATACGGTGGGGTAAAAAGAAGTCTAGGGAAATCCGGCTGTTTGAACGTTATGTAGTCCGCACACTAGCAGCGTCTGACGTCTCCTAATCACGCACACACGCTGCCATGCGGCCGCAGCGCACTCTGTACGTCAGTAGCAGCCGGCTTCACGTTCTGAGAAAAATGCGTTCATTTGCTGGTTGCGTGGTGCGCGCACTTTCGTACGCACGTACTGCGATATTGGCCGTCATTGGCCGTTATGTGCTGCTACTGCCGCCGCTGATTTTAGTGCGTCTGCACGCGCGTCCGACTGCCCCACTCTGACCTAGCCTAACTCGGGGTCCTCTCGCTCACTTGGTATCAGCGTGGGTATTCCTGTGAATCACCGGGTCTTCCTCTGGTAAGGCTGAATAACCCAGTCTTTAGCTCTGTCAGGCCCCAGCTGCGCTCCGGCCTAGTCACTGTCTCATTCTGCTACTCTGCATCTTGCTCCTCTCACTCCCTGGCGCGCTCTGCCAGCTCTCTCCACGAGGCTCAGGATGTAAGGGTCTGTGTCCCACCCACTTCCTGTGTCCGCTCCCAAAGCATGCCAGGAAATGTAGTCCCAATGTTCAATGTCTCTTATCGCGCTTGTCTCCCTCCGGTGGCCAAAAATAGGTACTGCCACGATAGGGAACAAAACCCAGCGCTACACTCTCCCCCTCCTAGAACTCTTGGGTCTCTCCAAGGAGGTACAACAGTTGCATTACATTTCAACACAGTTTAGGCAACATATATAGGCTCAGCAGCAAGCATACAGTGGGTTAGATACACTTCCTCAAGTTGACTCTTGTTTTGGGCTACCTCAGCTAACATAGCAGACACTTCGGCAACCTTCGCACTGTGGTGACGGCCTCTTCAGTGCTATGTCCTGGTGAGTCATAGGTGAGTCGCTGGGGCGGTCGAACAGAGCGTTTTGGCTCTGGCTCAATCAGTTCCTCTTCAGGTGGAAGTACTATAGGTTCTGGTTCTGTTCTTCTTTCTACCACTGGAGCAGACATCTCTTCGGAGTATGATCCTTCCAGTGAAGGCATAGAACTGTAGTCATAAGATTCGACTTCAGGAACTACAGGGATTGCAATAGTCTCAGGAACTTCTAACTGAAATTCAGGAGCTTCAGGCCTCAAATTACTTTCCCACCGTTCAGGAACTGCGATAACCTCTTCAGGCTAAGGTGAGCGCATCCAGTCCAGACAAAAACTCTCTTCCTCACTGTCCCTTTCGCTCTCTTCGACAGCCCTTGTCTGCTGAGACCGAGTAACGGGAGGCAAACGTGGAGCAGGCGGATTTGGCAGAGAAAGTTCGTCCCCAACTGGTATCCTCACAGCCTCTCTCAAAGGTAGTAAATGATTCCGGTGCCAGTTCTTAAGAGGCCCAGCCTTTCCATCCGGCCGGATTTGATACACCAGCAGACCCGGCAGTTGCTTGCAGACAATGTAGACTTGAGAACTCCATCTATCCGCCAACTTTTGCCTCGCAGCAGCACCCAAGTTCTTCAACAAAACCCTATCACCGGGTTGTAGATCCTGTATCCGAACTTTCAAGTCATAGTTCCTTTTGTTCCTTTGCTCCCTGTTTCCTGAGGTCAAACGGGCCTGTTCAAATGCAGAGGCCAGATTCTTTCGAAGTCTATCCACATAATTTCTATGGGAAGCTACCGACGTCTGGTCTAGAGATAACCCAAACGCCAAATCAACCGGCAGTCGAGCTTCTCTTCCGAACATAAGACGGTACGGTGAGTATCCAGTGGCGTCACTCTCCGTACTGTTATATGCATGCACCAGAGTAGCTATGTGACGACTCCAACTCTGCTTCTCTGTGGTTGACAGTGTCCCCAGCATATTTAGCAGCGTGCGATTAAACCTTTCAGGCTGAGCATCACCTTGAGGGTTATATGGTGTAGTTCGGGTCTTTTGGATTCCCAACAGTTCCAACAATTGCCCAACAAGTCGGCTTTCAAAGTCTCTACCCTGATCAGAGTGTATTCTCCTTGGTAGGCCGTAGTGAACAAAGAACTTCTCCATCAGAACCTTTGCTACTGTCGGAGCGCGTTGGTCTTTCGTGGAAAAGGCTTGGGCGTACCGTGTGAAAAGATCAGTCACTACTAAAATATTCCCTTGCCCACTAGCATCCGGCTCTAAGCACAGGAAGTCAATGCACACCAAATCCATGGGTCCCTGACTCTGCAGATGGCTCATTGGAGCGGTTCGGGTCGGTAGGGTCTTCCTCTGAATACACCTCAGACATGAATGGCAATAACTTTCCACTTCAGCTCTCATGCAAGGCCAATAGAACCTGTCTCGCACCAGCTTAAAAGTCCTTTCAGCGCCCAAATGTCCATGCTCATCATGTAGCGATCGCAGCACACTCTCCCTATGTTTAGTGGGAAGGAATAACTGTTGGGTCTCTTCAGCATTGGTTGAGGGGCCCCTTCGGTAGACCACCCCATCCAACATCTTCAAAAGTTCCCACTCTTTGTAGACCAATCTGGCTCCATCTGGGGAATTGGTCAGCAGAATTTCACGCTGGTTCGCAGTTAGGGCCTTTATGGTTAACGCAATTAAAGGGTCTCTGGCCTGATCAGCTTTCAGGTCCTGTTTTGAAAAGGTAGGTAGACTTTTATCCCTCAATTGCGTAGGGTTGCAGTAGAACTCCGGAACAGCCGCAGCCATGACTCCTATGGCCTCCGCTTCAATCCTTCCCTTGACCCGGCGCTCTGCTCCTTGACACAAAGCTTGGACCCCGTCTGGAGTTAACTGAGTCCATTCTGTAGCGTAGGGTCTTCTCGACAAAGCATCAGCATCTCGATTATTCACCCCAGGGCGATACTTCAGGCTGAACCGAAACCCTGACAGAGCGGCCAACCACCGATGTCCCGTTGCGTCCAGTTTCGCAGTAGTAAGGATGTAGGTAAGAGGATTGTTATCCGTCTTTATCACAAACTCAGCTCCATACAGATAGTCCTTTAGCTTGTCTACCACTGCCCATTTTAAGGCTAGGAACTCCAACTTGTGGGTAGGGTAGTTCTTCTCTGAAGGCGTAAGGCTCCGGCTCACGTACGCTACAGGCCTCAGCAATCCACCATACTCTTGATACAGGACTCCTCCTAGACCTTCTCTGCTGGCATCCACATGTAACTCATACGGCTTGTGAGGGTCCGCGTAGGCCAAGACAGGAGCTTGAGTTAGACTCTCTTTCAGCTTCAACAAAGCACCTTCACATTGACTAGTCCACTCTCCCTGTATGGACTCTCAAGCTTTCCTTGGTCCTGGAGCTGACGGGTTTCGGTCAGAGACCTTGCAGCCTTCTTCTGTGCTTTCCTTCTGTAGGAGTTTGTTCAGTGGTTGAGCTATTTTTTGCGAATCCTCCTACAAATCTTCGATAATAGGAACAGAACCCCAAGAAAGATCTAAGTTCAGTGACGTTTCGGGGTCTGGGCCAAGAAGCTACGGCCTCCAACTTCCGAGGATCTGTTGAAACACCTTCTGCTGAGACCACATGTCCCAAATACGTAACAGACGGTAGGCAGAATTGACATTTCTCCAGAGACAGTTTCAATCCCTCTTCATGGAGCCTCTTCAAGACCTTCTCCAAACGTTGCTCATGTTCTTCCAGAGTCTTCCCGAACACAATTATGTCATCCAGGTATACTAATACTTCGATCAGATTCATGTCCCCGACTGTCTTCTCCATTAACCGTTGGAACGTGGCTGGAGCCCCCGTAAGGCCTTGAGGCATTCTGTTGAATTCAAAGAACCCCAGTGGACAGATGAACGCAGTCTTCTCTTTGTCTTCAGGATGCATTGGTATCTGGTGATACCCACTTCGCAGGTCTAGTACACTAAACCATTTTGCTCCAGACAAACACTGTAAGGCATCTTCTATCCGAGGAGTAGCATATTGGTCTGGGATGGTTCTCCGATTCAGCGTGCGATAGTCTATGCATAGGCGGACAGAACCATTCTTCTTCCGGACCATCACTATTGGAGATGCGTATGGACTCCTGGACTCTTGGATCACCTTGGTTCTTTGCAGTTCATTCAGCTGTTCTCGCAGATCGTCCAAGTCTCCCAGCGGAACTCGTCTTGACCTTTCACGAAACGGCTTGTCTTCTTGTAATCGAATGCGGTGCTCAGTACTTTTAGCTAGGCCTACGTCGAACTCATCTTTCGAGAACAATTCTCTCCACTTTAGAACTTGAGACTGAAGACGTTTCTTCCATTCAGGTGAAATGGGAGCGTCCTTGGGGTAGAATCTTTCATCTGGAATCTCTTTATCCACTCCCCCTCCTAATTCGTTAGGAGAGAAGATACTTGCCCGATAGGCATTCGTGCTTTAAGGACTACTGGAGAATCAGACACATTGCACACGCTGACTGAGACTCTTCCTCGTGTTCTTTTCAAAGCCTTAGTGGAGATTATTTCAGGAATTACTTAGACTCCGGCTTCACTCCCATGATTAAAATCGGTTTCCTGTACCACATAGGGACCTGGTTGCGATCCGTTCAACTTGACTGAAGCCCGGAAGCTCGCTACTTCTCCTGCTTGCAGAACCTTCTCTGTTCCTTCTAATCTCCATAGGTGCCCCACTTCGGCAGGTGCCTTCTGTTCCTCGACCATCCTCTGATTGACTGGACGTAACATTGGGTGTACTCCTTGAGTAGAACCTTCTTCCAATACGATAGGTGTCTTGAGACGTCGCACCAAATCAGTATTCGTCCCCACTATCATGGAACTCCTGTTTGCCCCTGAAGGCCGAGGACACACAATGACCAATGCATCACAACCTCCGGACTGTCCGATGACTTCGGATCCGATCTCCAACTTCACCTGTAGATACCCGTCATAGGGGAGTTTCTCAGTTCCAATACCCCAGATTTCCAGGTCCTTCAATTTCTGTAGAGGAATGTGCTTCAAGTGTTTCTCGTAGAAGTCTCGGTAGATCAATGTCACTTGAGCCCCTGAATCCAACAGGACTTTCGTGTAGACTCCCTCCACTTGGATTGGCACAATAGGAGAAGGACCTATCAGCTGGTCAGGAAACTTGGTGGTGGCACCAGGACACTTAGACCCAGTTTGTTGTACCCTGGCCTTCTTCTTGGCCCGTCTAGGTTTTGGGTGTGCATTGCTTCCCCATGATGTAGGTCCGGATGCTAAGGGAGTGACTCTTTCAGTCCTGGCAGGCTCAGCAGTTGGCCGGACTTTGGGCCCTCTCGCCCTCTTAGTCCTGGCTTGATTTTTGGAGCAGGTTTCAACCTTCGGGCACCTAGGTTGCTCCTTCACTGGTGCCCTCTGGCGTTTCCCGCCGGTGAGGTAGATAACAGTCCTTCCAAAACTTTCATCAACTCCTCTACTCTATTTCCTTCAGGCTTTTGGCTTTTGCATTGTGCGCGGAAATGGCCCATTTCTCCACAACTGAAACACCTCTTCTTTGAAGACGGAGACGCATTCACCCGCTGTGATTCGGTTGAAGGACCCTGGCTAGACGCCACAGCAACTCCGGTTGTCTGCATGTCCGTAAGGAACTTCTGCATCTCTGTCTGTGTCTCTGTCACCTTCAACAATACTCGGCACAGTTCCGCATGCGCCTGTTGCAATTCAGCTTGAGCTTCTTGTACTTTCTTAACAATTTTGTGCAACTCACCATGTTCAGAGAGGTTTAATTCTTTGACAGCCCTCTCTGTGGATTTAAAACGATTAGATGCTCTTGTTCATCCACGTCGGATCGGTAGGTATCCAACGAGTCGCTTTCAGGCTGCAAACAGTCGTTATGCCTCACAGGTTGCACGTAAGCTCTTTCTCGTTGCCTGAAGGATTTTTCTTCCAGTAAAGCCTCCTCCTCTCTGACAGCTCGGATCAGTTCCAGGTACTTCAGTTCTTGATTACCTGCTCTGCTTCTCAGCTGCAGCATCACTGGATCTAGAGGTTGAGAGCCCCTCAGGATCTGTTTTATTCGGATCTTATCTACTTCAGCCGGTTCGGCCCCTTTCTTGAGGAGAATCTGGTGCAGAATCTTATCTAGGCGCCTCATATATTCGGTCATTCTCTCACCTTTCCCCTGGTAGGTGTGTTCATACTGATATACGAGCTCTGCAGCCTTTTCTGTTCACCCAAAAACTTCCTCCAGAACGTTTAAATAATCTAAAGCAGTGCAGTCTTTCTTACTCAATTTTAGGTTCCTTACAGCTTCTGATGCAGGTCCCTTTAAGCTCTCGGTGATCCTTTGCTTTTTCTGGGCTTCAGGGACGTCCCACTCATCCAGAGCCTGCATCGCTTGTTCCACCCATTCTTCGAAGGTTTCTTCTCCCGCCGGAGTTGGTACGTTTCCTGTAAAAATTCTCAACCGTCGATAACCGAAGTTAGTGTGCGGAGGGCTTGTTCTCTGACACTTAGCCAGCAAATCTCCAATAGCCACTATAAATTCAGGCCTGATCATGGCCAACGGACTGGGCGCGGGAACACTCGCGGATTCGCCACGTGGCGCACTTGGCTGAATCAGTTGGACTTCCACCTCATCGGTCAGCTTCATGCTCGCTCCCTGAAAACACACTGGAACACCCTTTCTCCTCTCAAAAAGAACATACGTGTGAGAGGTATCTGGGTTCTCTTTAATGTCCAGGATTAACCCCCGATGATCTGGTGTCAGCGCGGCCACGGCCTGGCGAATCTGATCTTCGGCCCAAGTGTCTGCGGGAATATCCATGACTATACAAAATTCTAACTGACTACTGTGCTCCTCACACCATTCGGCAGCAGTGTCTGGATCCATATTTAACCCTTTAGATGCAGTTTTTCCAGAGACTGGATCCCGGAAACGAGCCCCCACGTGTAGCGCTCACTCCCGAAGGAGCCGCTGAAATTGAACCTCGGGTCAGTCTCCCCGCACTAGGGAATAAATATACTCCAGCACCGTTGTGGATTTTATAAATTATATAGTTTACTAGAATAAATGGCATATAATGAATAACACGGTGTTCGTAGATATATTTACAGTACTTCGCAATGCGGGAAACGCGCAGCGGAAAAGAAATACGATGCTTCGTAATTCGAGGAACGCGCAGCGGAAAAGAGAAAATACAAGGTTTCGTAATTCGAGGAACGCGCAGCGGAAAAGAGAAAATACAAGGCTTCGTAATTCGAGAAACGTGCAGCGGAAAAGAGAAAATAGAAATATATCTTTAACCCCCTTTCTTGAGGTTGGGGAGTGAGTCCCACACAGGTTATGTCCCAGAATGTACGTGTGTGTGTGTTATGGTACCCGGGTACAATATCCAACTGGCCAGTGAATTGCTTATGAGGTATCTTCGACTAGTCAAGTTGGGGCCCTGTGGGTTTTGGAAACAAACAGCAGCGTGCTTTCTTTATTCACAAACGGCCTGGAAGGCCTCTCACCCATCCGCCAGATACTTGGTGCTCCGTTCGACCCAGGACGTCTCTCCGCTCGATCTTGGCTGGGATTCTCTGGGCTACCGGATCCGCTGTCTTGCCTTTCTGTAGCTGCTGCAAGATGTCCAGCTCACCGCCTGCTCTCCCTGTCCGATCGATCTTGCGGTGCTCCTAACTCGGGGTCCTCTTGCTCACTTGGTATCAGCGTGGGTATTCCTGTGAATCACCGGGTCTTCCTCTGGTAAGGCTGAATAACCCAGTCTTTAGCTCTGTCAGGCCCCAGCTGCGCTCCGGCCTAGTCACTGTCTCATTCTGCTGCTCTGCGTCTTGCTCCTCTCACTCCCTGGCGCGCTCTGCCAGCTCTCTCCGCGAGGCTCAGGATGTAAGGGTCTGTGTCCCACCCACTTCCTGTGTCCGCTCCCAAAGCATGCCAGGAAATGTAATCCCAATGTTCAATGTCTCTTATCACGCTTGTCTCCCTCCGGTGGCCAAAAATAGGTACTGCCACGATAGGGAACTAAACCCAGCGCTACAATGTCATCACGCTGCATGATGACATCATCAGCAGACGCCCACGGCGCCTGCAGTAAAATGCAGGAAGGGGAGGGGGGGCTCTTTTGGAGCACTCTCTCCTCAACCATTCATCGTAGGAAAAAAAATTGCACCGCTGGAAAGGGGAGAGTCTCCCCTTTTCAGGGGTGTATAGCATTAACTATTTCGCTGCCGGATTGCGATTCGGTGCCAAATCGCAATTCAAACCTGGAAACCCCCCACCCACTGACATCCTCACCATATGTGTTCCTGTTTAGGGAAGCTTTCCACCCGACTCACTGATGCACCTCACTGACGCAACCAGTCCATCACTCTCACCTTGCAGTCCTCTCCTCCTGTTTCCACCCCCAACCCTTCTAGATTGAGTTTCCACGGGAATAGGGCCCTCATTTTCTATTGTACCGGTTTGTCAATTGTTGTTCAATATATTGTAAACCTGTCTATATTGTGCCCATTGTACAGCGCTGTGGAATATGCTGGCGCTATATAAAGAAAGAATAATAATAATAATGTGTGAGGACATCAGTGGGCCAGTTAACCCCCTAGCTGCCAAGTGGAGATAGGGGGATCCAAAGGATCCCCCTATCTCCCGATCCGTAGTGGCTAGAGGGCCAAGTTCATTGGTCTTTTCAATGATATCAAATATGTTTGATGTAAAAATAAATTAAAAAGTGTTGTTTTTTTAAAAATAGGACTTCAAATCACATTTAAACATGATGAGCATAAAATGGTCAAAATGAACTCAGCGCACAGAGGTGAAATGGCTCAGCAGTGAAGGAGTTAAAAAGCAAAAACATCTATCTTTAGAAAGTCCATTTAATGGCGGGAAAAACTGTGTATAAGTGTGGGTTGCATAAACAGGTAAGAGGAAATTTACACCTAAACACAAACAGCGCAGAAACGTAAAAACAGCAGGGGGCACTAATGGACGGATTTTCGCAAAACCGCCCTGGTCACTATGGGGTTAAAATAGTGATAACAACTTATAAGAATGGTGTGAATTTACAGTTGTGTTCAAAATTATTCAACCCCCAATGCTGTAAAGGGTTTTAGGGAATTTAGTGTACATTTGTAATTGTATTCAGAATGAAATCCTACAAGGACTTTTTTAAGAACCATATGCAACTAAAATGACATCAATTGGTTTTGTAATACAGTAGTAAATGTTTCTTTTGTGAAATCTTCATTGACACAATTATTCAACCCCTTAAAGACTACCACTCTGAAGAACAGAGGTTCATTCAAGTGTTTTCAATCAGGTATTGAAAACACCTGTGGATGTCACGGAGCAGCAATAAAGCATAATAAGAACCAATTAGGCAGCTTTAAAATGACTGTGATACTCAGCTCCTTCTAGACATTACTGGTGTGGTTACAAACATGGTGAAGTCAAGAGAATGGTCCAGGAAGACAAGAGAAGAGGTGATTACTCTTCACAGGAAGGGCAATGGCTATAAGAAGATTGCAAAGATGTTAAACATACCAAGAGAGACCATAGGAAGCATCATTCGCAAATTCAAGGCAAAGGGCACTGTTGAAACGCTACCTGGTCGTGGCAGAAAGAAGATGCTGACTTCGACTGCTGTGCGCTACCTGAAGCGTAGAGTGGAGAAAAGTCCCCGTGTGACTGCTGAGGAACTGAGAAAAGATTTGTCAGATGTGGGTACTGAAGTTTCAGCTCAGACAATACGGCGCACACTGCGTAATGAAGGCCTCCATGCCAGAACTCCCAGGCGCACCCCTTTGCTGTCTCCAAAGAATAAGAAGAGTCGACTGCAGTATGCCAAAAGTCATGTGGACAAACCACAGAAGTTTTGGGATAGTGTTCTGTGGACTGATGAAACAAAATTAGAACTGTTTGGGCCCATGGATCAACGCTATGTTTGGAGGAGGAAGAACAAGGCCTATGAAGAAAAGAACACCTTGCCTACTGTGAAGCATGGCGGGGGGTCAATCATGCTTTGGGGCCATTTTGCTTCTGCAGGTACAGGGAAGCTTCAGCGTGTGCAAGGTACCATGAATTCTCTTCAGTACCAGGAGATATTGGATGACAATGTGATGCAGTCCTTCACAAACCTGAGGCTTGGGAGACGTTGGACCTTTCAACAGGACAATGATCCCAAGCATACCTCCAAGTCCACTAGAGCATGGTTGCAGATTAAAGGCTGGAACATTTTGGAGTGGCCATCGCAGTCACCTGCCTTAAATCCGATTGAGAACCTCTGGTGGGACTTAAAGAAAGCAGTTGCAGTGCGCAAGCCTAAGAATGTGACTGAACTGGAGGCTTTTGCCCATGACGAATGGGCGAAGATACCCGTAGATCGCTGCAAGACACTTGTGTCAAGCTATGCTTCACGTTTAAAAGCTGTTATAACTGTAAAAGGATGTTGTACTAAGTACTAAGATTGAATGTCACTTGGGGTTGAATAAAACTGATAATGAGGTGAGCACAGAAAAGACATTTGTTGTTATTTTATTATAAATGTTATGTTATATTTGTCTGACCTACACGGGCCTCTTTGATTTAATTGTAAGCAAGATGACTGAATGATCAAAATCAATGTCAAACTGGCCAAAACATTCAATTTCAGTGGGGTTGAATAATTTTGAACACAACTGTATATCCTGTATGGTGGCATGCTAATACTTATTTCTTAAAAAAAATGTTTTTTTGGGGAAAAAACTGTATAAGAATTTAGATGTTGTGTGGAGAGAATTAAGGCGTACCCCATCTATGGGCTCAATTTAATTCCATTGCAGGATTTAAAAAAAGATATATATCGACAGGCATATTTTTTTAGAACTATCAACTGGTAGAATTTGGGTTGCCTTTAGAGTTAGAGTTATTTTTAGGGTTAGGTTTTAGTGTTAAACTAACACTAATATTCCAATTGAGGGTTTTGGTGGGATTTCAGGTTGGTTTTCAGCTTCCCTGGTCAGCCATTTATTAACAGATTTCAGCACTTGATTTTTTTTTTCAATTCTGCTTACTAATAAATTCTAATTGAATCACTAAATTCTAAATTTCCATTAACAATATAATTGCAAGTGCTGATACTAACCAGAATTGTTTATGAGGAATCAAAATTCCAATATGTCCTTATTTAATATCCTGTACAATGGTTGACAATTTTCCGTAAAACACAGAATTTCTGCAAACAAACCTAATTAAATAGAGCTCTATATTCTCTCTCTCTCCCTCTCTCTTTCCATCTGTTTCGTAGCATTAAAGTAAAGGGATACACTATTGAAAATAGAGTTCTCTTTTTTTTTACCTTTAAATAACTGGGCCGCGGCTGCGGACACCCTCTGCCCAATTATTTGTTATTTCTTCTTTCATTTTTACGTGATTTTACTCAGGGCTGGTATAAGAATTTTTGTCAACAGAGTTGAAGGGACACTTTGCAGCCCCCCTAACCCCATGACTAATTCACCTACCTCACTATCCAACCAAATACTCCACTAATAATCCTATACTTCACGATCAAACCTATTATCCTGGATTCTCCCTTTGTTTCTATCTCATGAGTGTGTATATATCCTTCTAATATTTGATCGACCTCTTCTGTCACCACTGTGTCTCTTGCCTCCTCCTCCTCAACACCCAATCTGTCTCTGCTAATCCTCCCAGACCCTCCTCTACCCTCTAGCAACTTCCCAACTGTGATTCCTGCCACTCTCCTCAGCCCCCGGTAATTCCTGAAAGTCCACGCTGCATCCTGTCACACCCAGTGGTCTCATACTGGTCTCCAGTGCCCCAGTGTGCTGCCACTCTCATCCTCTACTCGGCTATCCTCCTCAGCTCCCACTTAGCATTCTGCCACCATTCCCAGCCTCTAATGTGACCTTTCTCATTCTCCTGCCCCCACGTGCTTTCTGAAACTCACGCCAGGGCCGCAATGAGTCAGTTCCAGTCCTCACTGCGCCCCTCTCAGGCTTAATTGCCATTCCTATGGAAAATGCTGACCTCCCCAGCCCCCAGTTCCTTTCACCCTCTACAGTCCTCACTGTGTCTCCTCTCATCCTCCCTAGCCCCCAGTGTCGCCTTCTCCATCCCCAGTGTGTCCTATGTCTCTCTCCCCTACCCCAGTGTGTCCTAGGGTATACCAATACCTATGGAGGGTGACCTATCACCCTCCCCAGCTCCTGGTGTGCCCTATGCCACCCTCCCCATCTGCAAGTGTTTCCTATGACATCCACCTCCAGCCCCCAGTATGCCTTCTCTCCCCCTCTGCAGACCCTAATATGATTTGTCACCTTCCACAGACTCCAGCACGCCCTATGTCACCCTTTCCTACCCAGTGTGTCCTATGTCACCCTACTTTGCACTCAGTGTGTCCTATGTCACTCTCTCCAGCCGCCAATGTGCTCACTGTTGCCCTCCCCAGCACCCTCTTTTTCCTCTGATACCCTTTCCAGTGCAGCCACGGTTACCTGCCTCTCTTGCATGCCAGGATGTGCAGGGTGTCAGGACAGCTGCTCCTGAGTCTGGCTCCTCTCCTCCACACAGTCACAGGCATGTGCTGGTGGTGCTGTATGAGGAAGGGGGAAGGTCATTGTTCAGGAGGCTCCTGCTGTTTTTTTTGACACTCAGAGCCAGGGGAAGCAGGGGCAGCCATGATGGTAAGAGGGCAGCTCCTCATGGAGGGGGCGAGCTTTGCCTCCGTACAACACTGATCGCTCCCTTCAAAGAGACTGCGCTGACAGGAAGAGAGGATTAAAAATCTGAATCCCTGGTCAGTGAATGATTGGGATTTTTGCACCCTCTGAAGGATAGTCGCCCTAAGACATGTACCTGCTCTGCTCTGTACCTGCTCTGCCTCAAAGGAAGCTCCCTGTTTTTTCCCACCTTTTGTACCTCAAGTGCAGCTCCACCTCTTCAGCTCGGGGACTCCCGAACCCAGACATTACTGAAGATTTTCTGTGCAATTTGCGCTCTTATGCAAATTGCATAGCGTAGGAACCGCAAATTGCGCAACACTATATAGGGCTTGCGCACTTTACTTACGCAAGTTCCGTAGCGCCTGCGCAGGACGATGGATCAGGCTGTGCACATGTAGATCCGATTGGCTATGACGGCACACTCTCTGTGTGCGGTCATTATTAGTGACTGATTCGGTCATTGGCAGCCTGAAAATTCAAAATCCCAAGGGCTGGTGAGTGGGCGGGGTGGCAGAATCTCCTTCAATTCAATTCAATCAGCGATTCTGCCAGATTAGGGTCAATGAGAGAGAAGGGAGGTACTACTCACATCCTTAAAGAAAAGGCGGTGTCGCTCCCATGCCCACCAGGATAGCTTCCATGACCAGGAGTAACAGCCCAGTTCATGTAAAACATAACAAGAAAAAAAGTGTTATCTGCGCTCATTTCTATATAGCTCCATGTGAAACAAAACAGGTTTTGGTTTACTTGAATGGCCATTGAAGTGTAAGCTCATGCGTCAAGGCACCTCTAGTAAGGTGAGTCCTACCTAATGAAACCAGAAGCCGTTGAGCAACTGCACACTCTCGTGCTGCTTCTCAGCTAAGAGGCAAAATGGTGGGTTTTATACTACTTACATCCCGACCACTTTAAAACAATAAAATGGTCAGGATGAATAGAGTGTGCCTTTAATCATTGTTGCATATGTACTTTATTACATACATAGCTGCCATACACAAATAATAAATTGGGGTATGGCTAATCAATCCAATTAAAGAATGAATGTGATTGCTTTTATGATTGTACAACAATGGAAAGCAGGTAACATGTGTCCATGCAACACTGTATGACATGTATGATTAAGGCTTTATGACTCTGAGCCTAAACATCACATGTAAGCTTCGGAACTTTCAAAATAAGTTTTCTGTGCAGGCTATCATATGTCTGCTTTCCTTTTTCGTCCTTGAATTTGGGATTATGATGTCCTTAAGCAGAGCACCAGTTACTGCCCTTAGGGATCCCACCTGCGGACAACTGCTGTGTCGTCTGTGGTGTCCTTTCATGAATTGTGATCTTCTTACTGTATCCCAATGTCATGAACCCCTCTGCATTACAAATGCATTGTAGCTACAAGATGTGAACAGTCACTCACTGCTAGTTTATGGAAAATAGGACTTGTTAAAAAAAGAACAAGCATAGGTAGTATTTCAAATGTGACAGAATATTTGATATATATGTATTTTACCAGTATTACAGACAACTCAAAAGAATATAGTGTTTTGTGGGTCCTAAGGCCATTTTTAGATGTCACTTTTTAACATCAAGAATGTATCTCATCCTTGCGCTAGTTGAAAATGAAAATGCTCAGCAGCTTCTTGCTTGTGGGATACATTAGAATTCTGGTTTTAGAAACCACCCACCATGTTTCCCTGCTCCTGCTGCTCTGACAGCTGAAGATAAAAGTCTGCTTGACTTGGCTTATCTACAAGAGTCTGTTAACCACAAGAGATATCAGGCTGTGAGACACAGTCCAGCTTTGAACAGAAAACTTGATATAAAGAGGGAACAGGGAAACACAAAGTGCTTAGGGGTCTTTATTTTCTGAATACATTTCATTTGAAGTTATGGTGCATTTTGTCTATGATCACCCTTACTTTTGTATTTTCACTCTAATTAGTACGTTTATGGTGCTTTATTATATATATTAGTATACATTATTTGATATACACTATATATAAAAATCAAGTTTGACTAAAAACAAATTGCCTATAGAATTATATTAAATATTTATTTGAAAAATTATACATGCTGTTTTATATTGTAATATTTAGATTTATTATTTTTATTTTTTCTGTGTTCGGACATTTCTCAAATGATTACAGTTTTAATACGTGATATTTGTTTGGTGTTAGAATTTACTAAATCACCAAGAAATTTGATAATACAACCTTACTTTTCTAAAACTGAATGAGGGGCATCTTAAAGTATAACTGAAAAAAGACGATACACCAGAGGCTTAGAATTATTGTACAACTTTACCTATCCAGGGTGTATCTTCTATTTCAATTCAATTATTGTCAGGGGGGCACCTGGCATATGCCATGGGACCCCCGAGGCGCAACTTGGCAAACCCTGCAGGTGAAAATACTCTAGAACCAGAGAGGTAAGGTTCAACACTTTATTATTCAGCACAAGGACCAAGGTGAAGCAGGATCCAGACGTGGTTCAGCTGAGACTATGGACACCACAGGTAAGTGGAACCATGACTGAGGTGATGCAGGGAAACAAGGCTAGATCCTTGCAGAGGTTCACAAGGATGGATGTTCATAGGAGCAGCAGTGCTTAATCAACACTGCTACAAAAGTAAACATTTACAAACCACCAAATAGCCGCATAACCCATATTACCAGGTATAATAGTTATGTAGAGATTTAAAATAAAGGGTTAACGTACTTTCCTTCAAAGGAGACATATAGGTACAGTATAAAGAAAACCTCTAAACTGGGCATCACAGACATAAAGGTGTGAAGGGCAACTCAAACCCCTAACTTCTCAGGAACCTAACGTAAGTGCTGTTAAAAGCAATGCCACTAAGATATAAATACATGTTTCACCACTACTAGGCAGCTTTATCAACATACTGGCAAAATGAAGTGTGACCGAACGCCAGTTATACAAAATAGTACATTTATGATGATACTGAACCGCTGGAGAGCTCCCAAGTAAACACACCCACAAATAAAACAAATTGAAAACATTTTGTCATATAAAAACTGAACATTTTGACCCTAAATGATACTAAAGATTCCTAAAGGATACTAACCACTAAAGAATAGTGCACCGTAACACAAATATACAAGGATGGTAAGTGTATAAATTGGTAGGTACTGGAGAATTGAAGGATGAAAAGCTGGTCCACCGGACGTCCTTATGAACCACAGTTTCTGCTCGTAATGGAGATGGAAATTGAAAGTGTATATAAAACATAACCTTTATTAAGAATCAAAACTGATTAAAAACATATACAATAATCAACCACGATCATGAGTCATACACAAACATAACACAAAAGTTTTTATAAAATAAATTTACTACTTGTACATATATGGATTGTAATGTAGGTCTATATAGGGTGCTGAACCAATTCAATTTATTTTCGAACCAGTGAATATAATTATACCAGTGGGAGTCTGTGATAACCTTGTGTAAATGAAAGAGTTATATGCTACAGATTGGGGTAAAGCACATGTGAAAAGCAAGAAGAATAATGTGACTTAATTGGCAAACATATAGTAGCTATTGCACATAATCTTAGTTTCAATCATTATATTCCCGCAATCACCATAACAGAGAATCTTTGGATGCCTAGTACTTAATGGGGTATCTGTGACCGAATCAACAAGGTGGAAGATTGATAATTATGTTAGAATAGTTGTTGAATTTGGTTTCTTGCTTTCAATGTACCTACTAATGCCAGTCCACGATATATAAGTACAAAACAGAATGGAGATCGAGAATGTGAGGAAAAGACCAGAATAACACCAATTTAGTAGATCTCCAGAAAGAAAACTTGCAATTTGGAATTGCAACTTGCAATTTGCTATCAGTGATAATAATCTTACTGAGGCAACAAATCTAGTATCAACTTGACCATTCAGTGAGAAACTGCAACAATATAAAGATGAATAGTTTCTGGTCTATTGAAATGATTTCAAAATTACGTCCCTGCTATTAAGGTGCCCGATCCTTATTTCTTAGCACAGCACTAGTGGAATCCAGACCACAATATTTGAGTATAACCAAAACGAGTAGTAAAATAGAAGAAGATTATGGGAGAAACCAAAGGAACAGCCCAGATTTCAAAACCTGCAAAAGAGATATAAAGGGTTTAAGGTTCCAGATTGGCTTCTGGGATCAATATTCTCACCACTGCCTCAGGGAAGTTAACCATCAATTAATCGATAAATAGCAACAATTTCCAGAGTATCCGGTAAATGAATAATTTCGATTCTGCGGTAGTGTTTTCTAAATTGGTTCCCTGCTCTGCTTGCACCTGACGCGCGGTTCACCTGACTAATGGCTCAACAGGAGTGCTTAAACTGGCGAGAAGTGATGTGCATTTTTTATATACTTGCTTATAGTGGTTACGTCTCGCTCGTTGGGCAGTGAGATACATTTTGCACTCATGCAATTGCACAGTCACGTGTCAACATTTTGTTTGACACCAAGGTAGTCCAATGTGGTATCAACGTATTGGTGTTGCTATAGAAACCCATCGGCAGACAATACTTTGCGTTCCTCATATGGGGAGCATACTGGTTTTCAAATTCTATCTAGTGCTTGGCTCTAATGTGCCCGTGTGTAATTATTATTTCCATTATCTACCTAGCACACTGCTCTTACACTGTTCCTGAGGAAGTCATGATGGTGAAAAGGCGTAGAACAGAGCATGGAATGCTAGTCATCATTTATTTTCATCCCTGTATTTGCTAATTACTTTCTAGGTTCTCAGTGAAGAGGTATTTACAGATTTTGAGCACTCATACTATCTAACCTCCTCTCAGACTCAGTGAACTTCTATTTCCTTGGCAACTACCTAGGTAGCTCCTTAGTGAGCCCCACCTAGCTAATATTTTGTGTATGTCTGTTTATGTACTTTTTATTTGCAACAAATTAAACGTTAAGTTTTGTTTACTTTTCTCAACATTTTATATCCTGACGTCTTTCATATCCATTTCAATTTTGGGTTACCCCGTGATCACCATCAGGATATAATTTCCAACTTTTTTTCTATTTGATTTCCAGTTACAACTTCTATTCATACATAGCAGCACCTGCTTTCTTACAGCCCCTGGTAATGGCAAATTGGGAGCGGAGAAGGGGGCAGAGGCATACCCAACTCTTCTGTGTCACGTTCCCATGTTCCAACCCTGTCTCCCTGCCCTCTGTATTCCTCATGTCTTGGTTCCTATGTGTTTCTATGTTGCTTTTCCCTGGAATGCAGCTCAGGGGTTAAGTTGTCAAGTTCTATTGCTCATTGAGCTTCTGCTGGTGATATGGGCTGATTACTCCCCTATATTAAGCCATGGGCCCATATCACCATGCATCTGGTTCACTTCAGCACCTGTTTTGTTCCTGAGAGCTCCCTGTTATTCTGTCCTAGTTCTATTTCAATTTCAGTGTTTCTCCATTTTCTGAGTTTCATGTTCTGATTGATTTCCTGGTATTGACCCTCTGGCCTGGCTGACGGATTTTCTCTGGTGCTGTATCCCCGCTTTGGTTCAAGGTAAACGATTTGGTTTTCACTCCTGGCTTATTTACTGACGACTCTTCTGGACATCCCTAGCTGTACTGTGCATGTTGATATATTGTTTTGTTGTGTGTCCCTGCTGACCACGACTTTGTCATTGAAGTCCTTCCCTGCAGGTGGTGGAGTATATACTCCTTCAGGTATTCAGTGTATACCCTGGGACTCTGCACGGCTACTAGGTAACCTTTTTCTATTAGTGCACATTCAGCCACTCTAAGGACTGATATATCAGTATAGGACTCCTTCGGTATAGCCGTGCACTGGGGACCAGTGTCTCCTGTGGTTTATTCACGTATCCTAGATCATTGTGTCACGCATCTCTGCATATAGCGGCTATTTCTCATACCTGGGCCCTACTTGGCGCATGCCGGGTACCGCCATTGTGACTGACTGACATTCTGCTCCAAGCCCATGAAGGCCTTAATCCAGCACTGCTCAGAGGGTTACTACAAAACCTTCGCTCAATGAATCTTAAAAGGTATGTAAACATGTCGGGCTCTATTACGATTTTAATGCAAACGTTAACATGCGTGAGCATTAACGTTTGCTGCGGTGTTTACGGCATATTACAATCCAAACGGGTTAAAAAACCCGTATGCGTTTGGTATCTTGCGCTCCTCTGCGCGAGGTCACTGTACTTTGCGCTCCCTATGCTTAACATGGGGAGCGCAAAGTGTTAATCAGCGCTGGAATTACAAAGTCCCAGCGCTGATTACCGCCTGGCTCTGGTCAGCGCAAAGTTAACCAGAGCTAGGACTTGGTGTTAACGGATTCCGCTTCTGCAAAATCCGTTAACACCAGCTTTAAAGCTAATAAAACGAGTCCTATACTCATCCTCTGTCCCGCGGCGAGGACCGCGTCTCCGATCGCCTCCTCTGGCCAGCGGGAGCAGGGAAAGACTGGGGGAAAAAGTCCCCCCAGCCTCTCCCTGCGTATCACTATGCCGACCGGATCTCGCGAGGCGAGATCCTGCTGGTCACGTGACCGGCAGGGAGGAACTCAATGGAGTCCTATGGACTCCAGCGAGTGGATGCTCGCGGCTGCCCTCAGCGCTGCTGCGAGCATCCAGCATTTTAACGCTCGATAACATTGCAGGCAGTATTGTTTGCGCCTGCATTGTAATCCAGCGTTAAAACGCGGGCGCAAGGGGGGGAAACTGCGGGTGCAGTTTTTCGTCCCTTGCGCCCACGTTTTAACGCTAAAAGCGTAACAGGGCCCGTCTTCTTTTAGGTGATTTTACTCACTTTTCTTCCCTTGCCGCTCGCAGCTCCTCCTCTTTGGCTCAGGGACTAATGAACATGGATGTCCCTGAAGCTTTTCTGCTCAACTTGCATAGTGTAGGAACCACAAATTGCACATCGCCTGCTGCAGAACAATGCATCGCTAAATCGAGCCATCGGCTGCCCAGCATTTACTCCTGAGCTTGGATGGGGGAGAAGGGGGGGCACTTCTCACATCCTGACCTCTTTATAACCGTAAAGTGGTCAGGGTGAGTAGAGTGTCCCTTTAATAGTGTGTAATAGGGCAACCAAAGTAATTATTTTATTTTAAAAAGTGGTCCGTGTTGTCTTAGGTCTCTAAATTCTATGTAGGTGCAGTAGTTGTACCGTTTTAAAATGCTTAATCCCATATTTTATCCTTTTAGTGCATTAATACAGAAAGGTACATTGCACGAAGGATGAAATAATTTATTCTATTTTGTCAGAAAGCATGACTGCATTCTCAAAACTAGTAAAACCATATACCATGCACATGTTTTCTCTAAGCATTGAATGTTATTCAAAAGTGTACTTTTTTATTCTGCTAACCCTGGTGAAACAGCCGGTAAATAGTGAGTGAAATGTTGCAATTGCTTCTTGCTAAGCACATTTATTACATATAAAATGTTGCCTCATTTCGAAATATAATATATTTTTTACTCTTCAGATTTGTAGATTTTGAATGCAGATCGAATGCAAAAAGGAAACAACAAAAGCCTTTGCACCAGGTATTGGTATTCACCCTACTTAGTAACTTATTTTATCTATTTTCTGCCAACGGGAGCTGCCATTCTTTGCAAATAAAAGAAGTGCAAGACCCTTAGGCTTTAGCGGTGTTAGCTGGTGAATCGCTATTTTATATGCAATACTTTTTCTTCGGCTTGCAGGAGAAAGACATTATGAATGGAAATGCAATTTTCCTTCTGTTATCAACATGCAGCATGTTTTGTAACAAGGGGCTTGTGTAACATCTGGGATGACTTGGCAAAAGCTGAAGGAAAATCAACACAAATACAGAGATTTACGAATTTTATCGGTTAGAGGTTGTGAATGATTGTATTAGGAAGTCAAATTACTTAAGTGTTGCTGAAAAATGTGCCTTTCCGTTAAAAATATGGCTGGCATGCAGCAGGCTGCAACTTGCAATAAATGGATTTCCGAGAAAAAACAGAGACTAAAAATTTAATTGTATTGCTGAGATGCACATCATTATGTTCAATGATAAATGAAACTTGTTTTTTATTTTTTATTTTAATTTTGAAAAGCAGAATATATTTAGATTTCTCTAACACTGGCAAGCTGCTAAATATTTTCTTCATTCTATGAATATATATTGTGTGGTTATAGTTTGTTACCCAGTACATGCACCCCAGGACAGACAAATTTGTGGAATGGTTTTAGTGGTACACCAACATATTTTTCTTCTATTTTTATATGCCCATTTGTGTCTCACACAGAAGAAAAAAATAGAATAGAATATGGAAGATATACTATTGTTCCGGCTCTAACGTCTTTGTAATAAATCAGGAGGAGACCAGGCACTCAAAATAAAGGATGCTTGATTACTTGGGAGAACGGCAACATTTCAGGTGAAGCAGCAGTCAAAGCTGTAATAGCAGCCAAATAGCGCATGTATGAATTGTGTGCACTACAGCGGACGTGCTAAAAGACTCCCTGCCGAAACGCTACAACATGCATTTGAGGGGGCTGCAAAGTGCGATCCTCCATAGGAGGTGGCCAGATGGGCATCAGAGAGGAAGGAATGTCCACTCTCACGGACGTTCCTTCAACTCAGAAAAACGCTTGTCTGACCATGTGCTTAAGAATGAAATTATAGGGGTCCAAAGGACCGCCACTCTCCTCACAGCAGTGCAGCTGCTTGTGGATTAGATGAACTGATGCGTAATAACACATTATGCCATCACCTCCACATTTGGTCCCTGCGTGGGAAATGAGAAGGTGAGTTAGTGCAGCAGCATTGTTTGCTTCATAAGTAAAAGCACATAATGCCACCGCCTTAAAAATAATAAAGTAAATTTTGTATTTAATATTTTTTTCTTTCAGGGTTATTCAGAGAGCGGTGAAAAGGAGAATGGAAAATTCTAGGTCAAAATAGCCAAACCAGAAAAATTCTCCCATTCACCTCACTTTCCAAATTGGCTATTTTGACCTAGAATTTTACATTCTCCAGTCATTCTCCTGCTTTTCGCCGCTCTCTGAATAACCCTGTTTCTTTTCCTTTTTTTTTTTTTACAGATCACGTGGTCATATTTGATATCATTGGAAAGGCCAGACTCTGACCTTTTTAAATGATGACACCTCACTAGACTTTAGGCAATATTACAAAGCTGCTGCTAACCAGAGCTGTTGTAAACTTAACAACTCCATAGACTATAATGGCTCTGGTAAGTTTACCACAGCTCTGGTTAAGTTAGCACCAACTTTGTAATACTGCCCGTTGTGTGGTTTAAAAATCAGAAAGGGTGGCCAGTACCGATTGCCAAGGAGGTCTTCCCTGCACGAGAGATGCAGAAACCCTGACAATTTGCACAATCGAGCAACAACCCTGTGAGACCTGAGCGGGCCCCATCATAGAGCAGGCCACTAGTGCTGCTGCTAGTACTTTTTTCTCACTATAAGTATACAGGATAATCCAGACGTGGACCCCTTGCTCGAAGTGCCTAGAGGGGTGACAGCTATACCCTCCTGATGAGGCCTAACAAGGCCAAAACGATCGTTGGGGGTTGCTGCACCTCTCGTGCAGGGATGACATCCTTGGCAATCAGTACTGGCCACCCTTTCTGGGTAAGAGCAGGCTGATTTGCATATGGAGCATTCATCCCTGTAATGGTACAATGGAGCGAAAACCCTGTGAGACCTGAGTGGGCCCAACCGTAAAGCAGGCCACTAGTGCCGTTGCTCGTACTCAGGACCCTCACAAACCTCTTTTTTAAATCAAATCACAATTTTTTTTGTTATTTCTGAGTTGCACATTTTTGTAATAAGGCCTTATCACAGCTGGTATGCATTAACCCCTCCCTTTTTTAAGACGTGTGGGGAAAGTCATGGGAATCTCCTGCTATATGGGGATGACATTCCACAGACGTTTTCCGCTAAACAGGCTCTCCCAGGTTATATTCCCCTCTCTCCTCTGGGGTCCCGTGACGACATGACTTCATGGAAGTCAGACGCTGTTTTATACCCCCTCCCAGCGCACTGACGACATTGTGACAGGTGCAATGACATCAGTTTTACCCCCCCCCGGCAAAGCCAGAAGAGGGCCTGAAAGGTGGGGGCATCCCTTTGGACCTCTCTCCCTCCCAATCAGGAAGAGATACAAAATAAAGACAGGTATCTCTGAAAAGGGCAGAGTCTGCCCTTTGCAGCGCTGCCTCTCTTTAACCCCTGAGGCTCCAGTCTGTGGACCTCTCCTTGAGGTGGCTGACTTTCTGGATGTCAGCAAAGCCAATGACTTCATCACGCATGGCACGATGATGTCAGTGTGAGCATTAACCCCTAGCTGCCAAGGGGTTTCCCTATGGAAACCCTATGGTGGAGATAAAGGGAACCAATGGATCCATATCTCTTGATCTGTGGCAGCTAGAGGTTAATGCTTGGTATCCATGAAAAGGTCAGAGCATGGCCTTTCAAATGATATCAAACATGATCAGGTTAAAAGTAAACAAAAATTTAAATAAAATTAAAACATTAAATAAAATTTAAAAATAAAACGTTTTTTTTTTATTATTAATGCAGCACTACTTTTCACATTTCAATTATAATGTGAGCAGTGATGCTGCACTAACAATTCTTTTTGGGGGGTGGTTTTCTAAAAATCACATAATTTCACAGAAAAAAAGTAACAGGTTCCCAGTTATAATTATTTTTTAACAAGTGTGCCCCATAGTATAAAAAAATAAGTAAAAAAAATAAATAAAAATATATTATATAACCACAAAGGCTCAGATGATAATGTGAAAAAAATCATTTTACACGCTGTAGATGATTGGAAATTCTAATTTTATTGCAATTTTTTGTTACATCATTCAGGCAGGGCATGACGTATAGACATAATAATAATATATTATGAATCTGCTGAGTCTGCTGATAAAAAGGATATATAATTTGTCTGGGTGAGCAAAAATGGTAAAAATTAGCTCGCACACAGACGTGAAATGGCTCAGCAGTGAAGGAGTTAATTTGTTAGGCAGAAACTGAACACTATCAGGTCTATTCAAAGAAAGGTGAAACTCAGGAGAATGACTGAAGTAGTGAATTCACTGGAAGTGAACACCGGCAAGCACACCAAAGCCGTGTGGATAGGCTGGTCTGAGGTCTGGACATAAATATCTGCCCAGGCACCATGGGGGCTCTTTTTTTTTTTTTTTTCACTGATTGATGAAGGCATAGCACACTTGCCGAAACGTGTCTCAGTAATGTTTTATCCGTTTATTTTAATGACTGGATGCTACCAGTCGATTTTATCATTATGTTAAATCTGTCCGATAAAAGTTTTTTTTATATATTATAACTGGAAGCAGGATCTCTTTGCATTTTTTTTCCTATCCTTCCACGGTTGGGGCCAGTGGAACACTCAACAGGTGAATCCCCACCCATTTTACCACACTGGAACACAGCTTTACCTTGGATGTGCACGTACCAAAATGGCATTGAACTGGGAACAATGCCAATGTGCAATCTCTGAGCCATAAAGTGAGAGGGCTCCAACTCTAGATATAAACATGAAAATATATATGCACCCCTAATCCAGGGCTGGATTAAGAGTGTCATGGGCCTGGTACTGAGGATTTTGTGGGACCTTTTTATAGATAATGAGGCAACAATCAGTCCGCGCTGCTTTCTCGTTTAGAGAGTCAGGTGGCGCACTGTGCATATCTCATGCTATGCCAACGTCAGAGTGACTGGGAAACCTGGCAGTTAGCTCTGGTTGTTGCCCTAGCGAGGCGCACCATATTACAATACGAACGTTAACGGGTTAAAAAACCTATTAGTGATTCGGAGATTGGGCTTTTGAGCGCGAGCTTACTGTACTTTGCGCTCCCTATACATAATATGGGGAGAACAAAGAGTTAATTAGCGTTAGGATTACAAAATCCCAACACTAATTACCGTCGCACTGCGGTTACTGAAAAGTTACTCACAGCTTGGAGCTGGTGCTAAATCAGTGGTTCTTAACCTGTGGACCCTCAGGACCCGCAGTTGTCCTTGGTCATTAAGTCGCGACCCAAAAATAATTGAATTTCTGAAACATTATAATTTATTCCACAAAACGTGTGCAATATTCTACAATGCATGCACTTTGTAAACAAACAGGGATTCTTTCCAAAAAGGATAGTGTAGTAATCACAGCACTAGTGAAAACAAAAGTATTTGCTGTAAAATAAACTAATTGAAACTAACTAATTGAAACATATGAAGATAACTTATTGAAAAACTGGGGATGCTTCTTGCTCTTAGTAAGTGTCTCAAAGTCTGGGGTGATGGTAGACAAAGCAACTCTAATTGAAATGACTACTGAATGAATAAAATATTATAAAAAAAAGACTTAACAAGCTCCCCTGCTCCATGCTCCTCCGCCTTCTGTCTCTGCCGCTGCGCACATTATTTTTTCACAGCAGCCTGCCCTCCCTGAGCCTACACAATTTGTGTAGCTGAACGCTATGCTAATTGCATAAACTCAAGCTGGCCAAGAGATTGAGGTCTGGCGTCACCTACTTCCTGAATCTATGTTTTGTAGTGCCTCAGAGAGGGACTGAAGAACAATGGAATAGCTTGGAGCACTGGGAAAGCACCATTGGTCCAAGTCATTCAAAAAATGCCTCCATGGGAGGCTGGCCTCCCATGCATTGATTGACGCATTACAGTCATGTGACTGTCCTCGTCTTGCACAGTCAGTGGGAGCAGGGCTGTGCTCGGGGTGTGACTGGTCACTGTGTCGGCACCTCCTCCCTGCAGAAGGAGGGGGTAGTGCGCAGCTGCCTGGAGTGGCGATGCAGATCCTGGGGAGCACTGAGAGCAGCCAGTTCCTGTGGAGCACTGAGAGCAGCCAGTTCCTGTGGAGCACTGAGAGCAGCCAGTTCCTGTGGAGCACTGAGAGCAGCCAGTTCCTGTGGATCACTGAGAGCAGCCAGTTCCTGTGGAGGACTGAGAGCAGCCAGTTCCTGTGGAGCACTGAGAGCAGCCAGTTCCTGTGGAGCACTGAGAGCAGCCAGTTCCTGGGGAGCCCTGAGAGCAGCCAGTTCCTGGGGAGCCCTGAGAGCAGCCAGTTCCTGGGGAGCCCTGAGAGCAGCCAGTTCCTGGGGAGCCCTGAGAGCAGCCAGTTCCTGGGGAGCCCTGAGAGCAGCCAGTTCCTGGGGAGCCCTGAGAGCAGCCAGTTCCTGGGGAGCCCTGAGAGCAGCCAGTTCCTGGGGAGCCCTGAACCTATGTAACCTGTGCATATCTGGCTCTGATACTAGCCAGTGCCTCACCAGCCACTGACCTCACCGCACGTCCCTGGTATGCAGGGAGGCTGGGATCAGGAAGCAGTGTGTGATTCTGCTGAGAATTCTCAGTGTACAGTCTAGTTTTCTGCAGGGATTATCACATCAGGAGGGAGGCAGGAAAGAAAGAAGAGTGAGAGATTTATAGAGTAAAAGGGAGAGAGTGATAGAGGGAGAAAGGAGAGAGATGAGGAGAAATAGAGAAATGGAGAGGAAGACATGGATACAAGCACTAATGGAAAAATACACAGAAGGACACACAGATATAGATGGACAGACAGAATACCATATATTCAGAAAGAAGGCTGCATAAATAGGTAAAAGGCCAGATTAAGAAACAGACAATCAAATATACATAGGGAGCCCCCCTTTACCCAACAACCTTTTGCTTCACTGAGATGTGCATTGTGCACAGTGGCTCATGGTATTGGGACGAAGTACAGAACTGCTGCCAGTTACTGAGTCCCACCCCACACCTTCCCATTACAGACCCCCCCACCTTGCAATTAGAGTATCTTACCTGATGCAGTGGGCCCCAGGTGGCACCTGGGAACATTCCGAGGTAGTCTCTCCACCTGGGACCCACTGCTGCAGGTAAGATGCATCAGCAGGTCCCAGGCATTAGAGAGGGGCACTTGCCCCGCGACCCAGTCCATCCTGGTCGCGACCCACTTTTGGGTCACGACCCACCACTTGAGAAACACTGTGCTAAATGATACGGCTTCCATGGAATCCGTCCGCACCAGCAGAAAATCCCCCACAAAATCACATATTCACCTCCCATCCTGCGGTTAGAACCGCGGCTCCATACGCCTCTTCTTGCCGCCGGGAGCAGAGAGAAAAAAAGAGAGAATTGAAGTCTGTAAAGGATAAAATGAGACGACCATAGCATAATACTGTTATTGTGAGTAAATATATAGGCCACTGCTAGGACCACACTTACAAAAAGCAGAAAGTTTTCAAGCCCATCAAAAAGTGCACGCCAGCTTCTTATCCATACCAACCGGCAGCAATTATAACTCCTTCTCTCCGGTGGGACAACTGTTTTGGCATACAATAGTAATTACCATACAGAAGCCTTTAGTGGTAGATCTGGCAGTCTTGGGCAGGATATACAGCAACCTCAGGACTCCGGCAGCGTTAGGATAAAATTAGGACATAATTCGAAATAAATAAAAGTAAAAAGTGTGTTTATTAAAATAAAACACATCCAACATGTTTCGTTAGTCTAAGCTAACTTCATCAGGGATATGTATACAAATAAAAAACAAGTACATTTATAATGTCCTTACTAGTCCTCAGTTACTCCCGCTGTATGCTGAGGAGGACGTGTCCCACACGTCATCAGCTTTGCGGGACCCCTGGCGGATATACCCACCTCTCTGTCCGGGGTCCGGTGGCGTTCTGACTTCAGCGTCCTCAGACGCTGAAGTCAAGCTCCTCCCGACGTAAATGACGTCATCGTGCCATGCGCGATGACGTCATTTCCAGGCGACCCCCCCCCCCGGCAATGCCGGGAGATCGCCTGGAAGGGAGGGGGGATCCGTTTTAAAAGGGGAGAGTTTCCCCTTTTAAGCGGTACCTGGCTTTAACCCCTTAGGCACCGGGTCGCACTTCAGCGCCTTGCGGTGCCGAAGTGCGGCCTAGCTCCGGTGGGGGGCTGCCATCTTGGATGGCGGCTCCACCCCCGGGTCCCCCCTCACTGCCTGAGATCCTCACGCATAGCGTGATGACGTCAGATAGCCGGGGAACCCCTAGCTGCCTGGAATCCCCTGGTGGAGATAGGGGGTTCATTTGAACCCCAATATCTCCAGAACCGTGGCAGCTAGGGGGTCATTCATGGAGGGTGTCAATCGAAAGGCCTGAGCATGATACCCAACATGACCAGGTATAAAGTAAAAAAACATGTATTTTTTTTGTGTGTTATTTTTAATAATGCAACAATATTGTTCACATTTCAATTATAATGTGAACAATGATGCTGCACTAATGATTTTTTTCTATGGTGTGCGTTTGCTAAAAATCACATAAATCACATAATTCCCCCCCAAAAATGTAATAAGTCCCCATTTAGAATTTTTGTACAAGCGCACCCCCTAGAAAATATAACCTCAAATGTTCATGTGATAAAAGGTGAAAAAAAACCACTTTACACTCTGCAGATGATTAAAAATTCAAGTTTTATTGCACTTTTTGTTATAATATACAAGTAGAACATGACATATACATATAAAAATGATATATTATGAATCTGCCAAGTCTGCTGGAAAGAACGATTTATAATATGTCTGGGTCGTATAATAAAATGCGGCTTCAAATCGCGTTTAAACATGATGAGCGAAAGCGGTAAAAATTTGCTCAGCACACAGCGGTGAAATGCCTCAGCAGTGAAAGGGTTAAAGGAAGAGTGAGTTTTCCATAAAATAAGGGTTAAAAATAAAAACTAAAAATTCCTTCAAATATCGTGCCTAGGAGGTCCCCATAACCTGCCTGTGAAGTGGCGGATTTGTAGGATGCATGGAAACATCGCCATCACAGACCCACACACGACACCTAGCACTCTCAGTCTGCATACAATGTATCAAATTCATGAGACCGGACTAATTAGAAGCACCTGTTATTTCCAAACACTAATTAAACACCTGTTTACGCCGTTTGAGAGCACAGGTCATTTAGAGGTTAGAATCTTTGCACCTAGACATTAGTTTTTAATTCAATATCTAATAAACCGTTGCTTATAATATTCTGCAGTAAAGAGTCTCTTTATTTCTAGATTTTTTAGTATTTTTTTAAGCATTTTTTATACTTTTTTTTTTTTTTTTCTTTTCTAACTTGAACCGAACACGCCAAAAAGTTTGAAGTTCGCGAACTTTCGAACTGACGATGTTCGAATCGAACTCCGAACTGATCGAACCGAACAGCTCATCCCTAGACATTAGACATGTGCATTAGTTTTAGTACTAAAACGAATTTGTCTGAATTTTGGGATAATTTAGTTTTCGTGTGACTCAAGAGATACGAAACTGCTCGGTCCAAAAAACTAAAGAAATGAAAGGAAAATGCATTACAATTTAGTTTCAGTTCTTTTTGTAATAAATTGATGAGTGAAGGAGACCAGCAATGAGGATGTTCTATACAGAGAGGGACATTAATTAATGCAGGAGGATGTTCTATACATTATACAGAGAGGGGTATTAATTAATGCAGGAGGATGTTCTATACATTATACAGAGAGGGGTATTAATTAATGCAGGAGGATGTTCTATAAATTATACAGAGAGGGGTATTAATTAATTCAGGAGGATGTTATATACATTATACAGAGAGGGGTATTAATTAATTCAGGAGGAAGTTCTATACATTATACAGAGAGGGGTATTAATTAATGCAGGAGGATGTTATATACATTATACAGAGACAAGCATTTTTTTTCAGCCCTCTAAATCCAGTGGCGCTGAGATCGGCTGCTTGTTACATTATCTATCATTACATTACATCAGGCTCAGCTGTTACAGTAACTGACTGCTGCTCATCACAGCGCTCAGAGTTTCAGTAAAACAAGGGAATAATATTGTTATAACCTCTTATATATAAAAATATTATTTACTACACATTGTGCTGAGAGTGAGAGATACTGTAACAAGCAGCGATCTTAGCCCTCTGAGGAGCCACTACAATAGCAATTTTATCCGCTGGTTTTCGGATAAACGAAATTTGTTTTCATACTAGAGAACTGATAACGAAATTATTTAGCAACAAATAAATTGCGTTTTAGGACGAATCCATTCGTCCAAAATGAAATTTTGTGCTGTGCACATGTCTACTAGACATAATGTCACACAAAACTCCAAAAATGTGCTGGACAAAATTCTTGGCACCCTTTCAAAATTGTGGATAAATAAGATTGTTTCAAGCATGTGATTCTCCTGTAAACTCACCTGGGGCAAGTAACAGGTGTGGGCAATATAAAAATCACACCTGAAAGCAGATAAAAAGGAGAGACGTTCACTTACAGGGTTATTCAGAGAGCGTGAAAAGCAGGAGAATGACTGGAGAATTGGAGAATGAAAAAGTCTAGGACAAAATAGCCAAACCAGAAAAATTCTCCCTTTCATCTCACTTTCCAAATCAGCTATTTTGACCTAGAATTTTTCATTCTGCAGTCATTCTCCAGTCATTCTCCTGCTTTTCACACTCTCTGAATAACCCTGTTAGTCTTTGCATTGTGTGTCTGTGTGTGCCACACTAAGCATGGACAACATAAAGAGGAGAAGAGAACTGTCTGAGGACTTGAGAACCAAAATTGTGGAAAAATATCAACAATCTCAAGGTTACAAGTCCATCTGCAGAGATCTAGATTTGCCTTTGCCACAGTGCGCAACATTATCAAGAGGTTTGCAACCCATGGCACTGTAGCTAATCTCTCTGTGGGTGGACGGAAGAGAAAAATTGATGAAAGGTTGCAACGCAGGATAGTCCGGATGGTGGATAAGTAGCCCCAAACAAGTTCCAAAGAAATTCAAGCTGTCCTGCAGGCTCAGGGAGCATCAGTGTCGGCGCGAACTATCCGTCGACATTTAAATGAAATGAAACGCTATGGCAGGAGACCCAGGAGGACCCCACTGCTGACACAGACATAAAAAAGCAAGACTACAGTTTGCCAAAATGTACTAGAGTAAGCCAAAATCCTTCTGGGAAAACGTCTTATGGACAGATGAGACCAAGAAAGAGCTTTTTGGTAAAGCACATCATTCTACTGTTTACCGAAAACGGAATGAGGCCTACAAAGAAAAGAACACAGTACCTACAGTGAAATATGGTGGAGGTTCAATGATGTTTGGGGGTTGTTTTGCTGCCTCTGGCACTGGGTGCCTTGAATGTGTGCAAGTCATCATAAAATCTGAGGATTACCAAAGGATTTTGGGTCGCACTGTAGAGCCCAGTGTCAGAAAGCTGGGTTTGCGTCCGAGATCTTGGGTCTTCCAGCAGGACAATGACCCCAAACATAAGTCAAAAAACACCCAAAAATTGATGGCAAGAAAGTGTTGGAGAGTTCTGAAGTGGCCAGCAATGAGTCCAGATCTAAATCCCATTGAACACCTGTGGAGAGATCTTAAAATTGCTGTTGGGAAAAGGTGCCCTTCCAATAAGAGAGACCTGGAGCAGTTTGAAAAGGAAGAGTGGTCCAAAATTCCGGGTGAGAGGTGTAAGAAGCTTATTGATGGTTATAAGAAGTGACTGATTTCAGTTATTTTTTCCAAAGGTTGTGCAACCAAATATTAAGTTAAGGGTGCCAAGAATTTTGCCCAGCCCATGTTTGGAATTTTGTGTGACATTATGTCCAATTTGCTTTTTTTGCTTCCTTTTTTTGTTTTGTTCCAATACACACAAAGGGAATAAACATGTGTATAGCAAGACATTGATACTGCAATACTTTTCTGTGAGAAATACTTGATTTTCTGGAAAAATGTCTGGGGTGCCAACAATTTCGGCCATGACTGTATATCTATATATCTATCACACCTGGGCTGTGCTTGTGTTGCGTGTGTGTATTAGGGATGACCTGTTCAGTTCGATCTGTTCGGAGTTCGCATCAAACATCGGCCATTCGGCTGTTCGCCGGACTCCGAATGTGTCCGCGTGTTCGGTCCGAGTTCGCCCACAATGCACCACAATGGACCACAATACACTTTTCCACTGGCCTGAAGCTTGTTAATGGCTACAGCCTTGCACCTGACCACAGGTCAGGTGCAAGACAGGTGTAAGACTATGCCAATCACGGCTCAGAGTCCAAATTTTGCCCAATCATGGGCTCATAGAGCTAAGTCCTGCAGCACACTATATAAGGCTTCACACAGCCCCAGCACGTGTTTTTTGAGAGGAGATTGTTCTGTTAGTGTGTCTTCACAGTGCCAGCAGCTATTGGGGGGTATCACTTCTACTAGATATCTGGGAATTATTGTAATCTGTGTGTTCTCACTGCCAGCAGCTATTGGGGGGTCTCACTTCTAGCAGATATCTCGGAATTGTAATCTGTGTCTTGTCACTGCCACCCATCAGGGGGTCTCACTGATTTATAGGAGGTTCCTGGGAATTATAACCTGTGTCTTGTCACTGCCACCCATCAGGGGGTCTCACTGATTTATAGGTGGTTTCTGGGAATTTTAATCTGTGTCTAGATAACACAGTTGAATCAGAGTTCTGTATATCTTTAATCTATAAATCACTCACCATGTCAGAAAGACCAAAAAGAACAGGCAGACACTCCCAGACACAGATAAGAGGGCAAGCAGCCTCTGTGTCGGGAGGTTGTGCCTCTGGTCGTCGTGGACGTGGTGCATCTTCTGCAGGGGCACGCTTGTCCTTTCTAACTGGTGCTGGCCGTCTTAAGCAGCAGCAACATACAGAGGATTTGCAGGATTGGCTAACCAGGCCATCCTCATCCTCCGAGTCCTCTGCCAGCCAGGCTTGAAGGGGTTTACAGTCCACCTCAGCTGCCAAAACATCTAATTCAACCTCCATGTCCACAGCTACTCCTGCCGTAGCCTCACTATCACACACGGAGGGGTCAGCTGAATTGTTTGACTACAATGACAGTGACATGCTGCTTGAGGATGTGCAGCAACTACAGTGCTCTGATTCAATCAACCTCAAGGAAGGGGGTGGTGCCAATGACACACAAATAACTGGCACTCATGTTGCCCCAGCAGCAGCAGCATACTGCCAAGTTGGCTCCAGTGATGAGGAGATGGGGGAAGATGACATTGATGATGAGGTCACTGACTCCACCTGGGTGCCAGATCAAACAGAGGAATCAAGTGAGGAGGAGGGGGAGGAGGAGGCACAACATAAATGAGGCAGAACGTCCTCTATGACCAAATGTAGCCAGTCCAAGGCATCAGAAGTAACAGCTACTCAGGTGCAGAGCGCTGTTGTCTCAAAGCACATGTACAGGAAGTCTGCTGTCTGGGAGTTCTTTAAGAAATGTGCAGCAGACCGCACCATTGCTATTTGTAATCTATGTCAGATGAGGATCAAATGTGGGAAAGACATCCCACGCTTGGGTACCACGTGCTTGAGGCGACATATGACCACCTGCCACACATCCCGTTGGCACAACACTTTGTATAGGTCCTCCTCCTCCTCATCTGTCTCTACTCACACTACATGTCCTGCCATGTCATTGCCTGCTACAACCTCCAACCTCCTTTCCAGCTGGTGGACTCTGCTTCCTTCCGTGAATTTGCTGAAAGTGCTGTACCACAGTGGCAGGTTCCAAAACGCCATTTCTTTTTGCGGAAGGCGATTCCAGCACTATACCAGCACGTGGAAGACAATGTTATGGAGTCATTGGGAAAGGCAGTCAGCAGCAAGGTGCACATGACTTTAGACACGTGGTCCAGCAAGCATGGACAGGGCCGTTATATTTCCTTCACGGCACACTGGGTAACTCTGATTGCAGCTGGGAGGGATCCAGGATGCGGCTCTGTGCTGGAGCTAGTTCAACCACCACGCCTCCAGAAAGCTGCTTGTATGAGCTGCCTGCTCCACCACCTCTTCCTCCTCCTCCCTCTCTGTCTCTGACGAAGTGGCAGTTAAACTGACGCGTGGCAGGGGCTACGCAATGGCTCAAGCAAAAAGATGCCATACTGTGCTTGAGCTGGTATGTTTAGGGGACAGGTGCCACACCAGGCCAGAAATTCTGTCAGCTCTGCAGGGGCAGGTGCAGAGATGGTTAACACCACGCCAGCTTCAGCTGGGAATGGTCGTCTGTGATAATGGCAGCAACCTACTCTCCGCCCTACGCCAGGGTAAGTTGACGCATGTACCATGCCTAGCACACATCTTAAATCTGGTGGTACAGCATTTCCTAACCAGGTACCCAGGGCTGCCAGAGCTTCTCAGCCAGGCCAGAAAAATCTGCAGCCACTTCAGATGGTCATTCCCAGCAAGTGTTCGTCTGGCAGAAATTCAAGGAGAATTCTACCTTCCCACAAACTGTCTGATCTGTGACATGCCCACCAGGTGGAACTCGACATTAGCAATGCTGTAGCGTCTGCACAAGCAGCAGAGGGCCATCAATGAGTACCTGTGTGAGTATGGCACAAGGACAGGTTCAGGTCAACTTGTTTTATTTTCCCCCCCAACAGTGGCTGATGATTAAGGATGGATGCACTGTACTGTCATCATTTGAGGAGGCAACGAGGATGGTGAGCAGGGACAGTGCATGCATCAGTGACACAATTCCTTTAGTGTTCCTGCTGGAGCGCACTCTGCAGGGAATTATAGATGTAGCACTAGAGGCAGAGCAGCGGGAGGAAGAGGAGGCCTTCCCTAGCTCTGAAGGCCCAAGTTTTTACGCAGACAGCATTCCTCAGATCAGACAGGAGGAGGATGAGGTGGATGAGGAGGAGGAGGAATATTTAAGTAGTGGGGCATTGAAGGTGGGGATTCCTCAAGGGAGGGTTTTGTGTGCCCAGAAACCCAAGGACTAGTACGTGGCTGGGAGGAGGAAGTGCATGATGGGGTCATCCTCATTGATCAGGAAGACTCAGAAGCTAATGCCACCTCCAACCTACGCTGCATGGGCTCCCTTATCCTGCAAAGCCTGCTAAAGGACCCCAGGATTCGTGCTATCAAGGAGAGGGATCATTACTGGTTGGCAAGCCTTCTTGATCCACAATACAAGGGTAAAGTTTCAGTGCTCATCCTGCCCGCACAGAGGGAGGACCGGATGAAACTACTTGAGTACGCTCTAAAGCGACAGTTGTGTAACACCTTTCCAGGCACTGGTAGGTTAGCAAGTGATGACACAGGTGCTTCTGGAGCTGCGGATGATCAGAGGACGAGCGGTGAAGGCCGGGGCTGCTTGACTGTTGCCTTTTTAAAAAAATTTTAGTCCACGACGCCCAGGGACGTCAAATGTAGGCAACCATTGCAGCGTCTTCACCGTATGGTGCAGGACTACCTAGGGGCAAGGGTAGACCTGGATACCTTTACAGCAGATGATCCACTGGCTTACTGGGTGTTGAGATTGGATCACTGGCCAGAATTTAGCCAATATGCTATGCAGCTACTAGGTTGCCCTTCATCCAGCGTGCTTTCTGAAAGGACGTTCAGTGCCGCTGGAGGTTTTGTCACAGACAAAAGAGTGCGTCTGTCCACGACTCTGTAGACCGGCTGACATTTATAAAAATGAATCAGTCCTGGATCAGCAGATTTCAATCCCCTGATGCTGATGTAACTGAATAGATCGGGGATATATTCTGCATACCCGAAACCTCCACCACTGCACTCTTCCACAATACCACAAAGGGGTTACAGTGTGAAGGCACTTGCTGCCACCAAAGGCACAATATTTGGGTGCACTGACGCCTGTACCAGATTCATATTTTAATATTGGACCGCAGGGTCCAACCCTGCACTCTTCCACAATACCACAGAGGGGTTACGGTGTGACGGCACTGTTGCCGACACTAAAGGCCCAATTTTAAAGCACCTATTGTTACTTTCATCCAAAGCCTTCATAATTTTCACCATAATTTAGCCAAAAAATCCCTAAACTTGTTCTGCGTGTCCTAAAATGTCTCCTCTTTTCATACAGGCTGCCACCCCAAGCAGTTGTTTATGAATAGATTAAAGGAAAACCATTTACCCTCATTTGAAATGTCATTTTTTTGTTTTTAAATATTTCTATACATCCTTCAAATCCGCCACTTCACGGGCAGGTTATGGGAACCTCCTAGGCACGATATTTGAAGGATTTTTTCGTTTTTATTCAATCTTAACCTTTATTTCATGGAAAACTCACTGTTCCTTTAAAAACGTTTTTGTTTTCTTTTTGTCCTTGTTTCCTGTCCCCCAGGGCACTACCCGGACCCCCATACACCTTTTTATGGCACATATCTTGCATATATGCCCTCTTGGAGGGCACTCTAAAAATCTAACTTTCGAGTCCCATTAACTTGCATTGAGTTCGGTTCGTGTTCGAGTTCGAACTCGAACTTTTGAAATTGTTCAAGTTTGAATGCGAACCGAACACGGGGGTGTTCGGCTCATCACTAGTGTGTATATGTGCCTGAGCTGTATGTTTGTGTATGTGTGCATATGAATGTGTGTATATATATATATATATATATAAAAGAAATCACAAGTATAGCAGTCTGTAGTGATACCTTTTTATTGGACTAACATTACATTTAAAATCCTCTCGAAAGCTTGTATTTTAAATGTAACGTTAGTGCATTAAAAAAGGTATCACTACAGACTGATGTACTCGCGATTTATTTATATTCTGTATATATAATATATTTATATAAGTACACACATTTATTAATTTATAAAGTATTTTCCCAGGAAGGATACATTGAGATTTCTTCGGTTTTCAATATGTCCTGGGTTCAAGAACATTGTAATTTTACAGTTGTTACAGAAAAACAAAGTAATAAAATGCAAGATATTAAAAACAAAACAAAAATATACAGATTAACATAGAAAATAAAAATGCAGGAAATAGTCATTATGTTACATGTTTACAGGTGCATTCTGTATCCAGGTATGTTAATAGTACATAAATACACAAAGCTCAGGCACACATACGCAAACACACAGGATATACACACACACATGCAACATAAGAACATCCCAGATATGTGCGTGTACATATACACACACATTACACAGGTATATAATATATATATATATATATATATATATATATATATATATATATATATATATATATATATAATCACGAGTATAGCAGTCTGTAGTGATACCTTTTTTATTAGACTAACGTTATATTTACAGGGTTATCCAAAGAGATCCGAATTGCTTGAGAAAGGTAACCGAACGCTGAAAATCAGCGTTCGGTTACCTTTCCTTGCCATTCGGCTATCCAGAGAGCAGGCAATTCGCCAAATTCTGGCGAATTGCCTGCACATACAGTGCTTGTTCGGTGCCTGTTCGAGGGCAGTGAAATCCCCATGACAATGCACTGCTTCGGCTATTCAGAGAACGAAAACCAGCAGTGAAAGGTTCCCAAAATGCCCTGCCATTCGGTGGTTTAATTCGTCAAGTTAATGCAGGAGAATCCCACAGGCGTCAATGTTAAAAATATTCCCGTTTTAATTCAATATCTAATAAACCGTTCATTATAAAATTCTGCAGTAAAGAGTCTTTTTATTTATAGATTTTTTAGGATACTTTAAGCATTTTTTTATATTTTTTTTAGTTGACTTATTTTTTCTGTAACAGCCCTCTTTATTATCATGCCCTGGACCTCATATGTAAATTTCAGACATTTTCGCTCAGTGGTTTCTTTGCAAACAACAGCTTTTCACTTTCACATTCATACTCTACAAACTCTTTTGCTAATTTATTCACCTCCCTCTGTCTGCGGTGTCGGCTCCTGCTCGGCTTTTTTCGGCGGCTTCGCTGCGTGTGATCGGCTCCTGCTCGGCTTTTTCCGGCGTCTTCTACGGGTTAATCCAGATGTTTTTGGGGGTTTTCAGCGTGCATTCGGTGGGGTTTGCGGTTAGTTTTCGTCAGGTTTGCGGCAGCTTTTCCCTGCAATTTGGGGACCCTGTGGTGCTTGCTGAATACACCGCAGGGTCACCGAAATGGGATCGGCAACACGAGCCGAATTGAAGAGAACGAAAAGTGACCGAACGTGCGGTGACTTTTCGAATCTCTTTGGATAACCCTGATAAAATACAAGCTTTCAAGAGTGATCCTCCCTTCATCAGGTCTAGAAGCTTACTGATCAGAATAATAGAATTAAACATTGGGACATTCATCGGGCCCACAGTTGGGGGTGTTAGATGCTGTACATCGCCAAATGGGGAAATGAGTGGGGAAAGAAAAGGGGGGAGAAACAGCTAAAAAACATTTAAGTGTCTCAGGCACATAAGACAACAGTGATAAGATCATGTCCACTTCAAAAGGAAAGTGAAAGGACCAAAAAACTGAGAAAACCAAGCCCCAACCAGAATTATGAATATTATGTGACGTTATTATAATGGGTTAAAAAAACAGAATCTACATTAATTCCTTGTTTTATACTGTTGAAATATGTGATCATTTTCATTTCATATGTTTTGCGTTCCCGGTGGTCTTTAAAATGTCCTTTGAGGATTTTAATTCTGAGGTTTTGGATGGAGTGGCCTGCTAGATTGAAGTGATGTCCCGCCGGGGTACAATATGTATTTTCCTGGTGGTTCTTGATGGAGTGTCTGTGCTGGTTCATCCTGAGATTTAGTTTAAGGCTTGCTTCACCAATATAGCAGCCCTTATCACTCGCCATGCACTGGACCATATATACCACAGTTGCAGACGTGCAAAGGTATGAGCCCTTGATGTTGTGTGTGGCGTTGTTGTGCTGTGCAGTGCTGCTGTAAAGGTCCAGATATTATGTAAGTCTGAGCAAGTGAGGAAGGATGTTCTAGAATGGTGCTGCCTTTAAAATGTATAGATGGGCTATGTGTGAGGTGTGAAAGGTCAGTGCTTAGTCAGTGTGTCTCTGTGTGATATGGTATTCTGTAGTTGTGTGGGGGGTAGTGTTACTGTTCAACATTGTTGACTGTTGATTTATCTGTGTTGTTCTTGAGGCCATCCACACGGCTGTAGTTACCAGCGTGTCCCCGACATCTTGGCTTCCAGCATGGCTGAGATACCACCGCCAATCATCGACCATCAAAATGGCACAGTAGATAGTGGTTATGAAACAGTACCAATTCCAGGACCTTTCATTATGTAGCACAGCCCAAATTTCCATGAAAAAGGTGTTGCCTGAACCCTCACTAACCCCGCTGGTTTGAAAAGAAGCTTCACCAATATTTAGATGGCAATGGAGAGGAACCAGTAAGCACTATAAAAGCCCAGTGCTCCAATTCCTCAGTGTTGGATTAATTGGAAACTTACTCTTTAGTGACACAGCATACTACCTGTCTCCTGGAATCTATGCTCCCATACCTGCTCCTTCTGGTCCTGATTTGTTTTAATGGCCATACTACCTTTGGCTTGTCTATTTGACTTCTTCTGCATTGGTAGTATTGCATCACAAGGAAAACCTGTCCAAATAAAGAGAAAAAGGAAAACGTGTCCCAATTCCGTAGGAGCCAAGCGAAACACTTAACCTTTTTTTCGAATATTAAAATCAGACAACATACTAACAAATACATGCATCAGCACTTTTATAGCTCATTTAGGAAAACAGTCGGATGAGGTGTGCAAAAAAGTAAATATGTATCCACACAGATCTGTATCAGAAGAAAATGTATATATATTATTCAATTGTAATTGTAAATAAAATCCCTGGAGATACACTCACACAATAAACATGAGTGCATGTCACCAATTCAAGCAGATGTCTCCGCAAGACAGTAATGGTCAACTTGAAGGACCATTTTTTTAGCAAAACAAAAATCACAGTTATGTCTGGTATCTGAGCATGACAGAGTGTCACTGCAAATAAAGGGATAATTATTTTTGTATGTTTTTGTACTTTTAGCTGATTTTACTTGCCTTTTGTCCCTCGCCACGCGCTGATCCTCTCCTTTGACTCAGGCTCCTGAACCCAGAAGTCCCTAAAGCTTTACTCTGTGCCATTCGCGGTCCTACACAACTAGTATAGCATAAGAGCTGCAAATTGCGTACAGAAATGGGACTTGTGCACCTTATGAATGCACTGCCATAGCACCTGCCAGGAGTGGACTGACCAGTCAGGCAAATCAGACCTCGGCCGAGGGCCAGGGCCTAGCCTTGCCTGCTGGTAGTCGGCCTGACTGGGGAGATAACTGTTGTTGAGTTGGCGTTTAGTTGGATTGAGGGCTGTGTGAGCTGCATCCATCAGAAGGGGGACCTCTCCGAGTACTATCACAGTATAGTTCTGCCCCAAAAACCCATGGGTGTTCATTCAAGAGCTATGTGAGCTCCCCAAAATGTAAGTATGTAATCAGCAGTATACTGGTTTACGAGCTTAACGGATCTGTGCAAGGAGTTCTCCTTTTTCCTCTGTTTTCCATTACATGTCTGTGAATGAGATATTCCTGACAAGGTGGGGGTCACCTGAAAAATTTGAAGACAACGAACCCGCTTGTGTGGATCCACTCAGAGCCAGTGCTTGGGCTCTCTACTTGTGAGTGGGAAAATATCAGAATTTTCTGTACTATCAGTACTTTGTTATACCATACTGCACCATAATTGTGTATTATGTCTTCCATGTATTTGTGAGATCCAAGGACCCCAGAAAGTAATATTTTTTGCACCGTATCAGGTTATATATTCTATAGTTGCGTGTTTTTGGTGTAGGGGAAACCACTCTACTCTGATACTGGCCATTTGTGGTGTCTTGGTGGTGGATACACGTTGTGTGGTGCTGAACCATCTTTTTGGATATTATGTATGGGGGACCTGGTTAAGTATTATAATGTATATGTGGGGACTTGGGGAGTATT
This sequence comes from Leptobrachium leishanense, assembly GCA_009667805.1. NCBI lineage: Eukaryota > Metazoa > Chordata > Amphibia > Anura > Megophryidae > Leptobrachium > Leptobrachium leishanense. The sequence goes on from CM019068.1 coordinate 99,716,852, forward strand.
GTACATGTGGGGACTTGGGGAGTATTATATACAGTATGTGGGGACTTGGAGTATTATATATGGAGGACCGGGGGTATTATATATGTGGAGACATGGATTATTATATATGGGGGACCTGGGGAGTATTATATATGTGGGGACCTGGGGATTATTATATATGTGGGGCCTGGAGGGGTTAATTATATATACGGGAAGAAGAAATGTAATAATTATAAATAAATGGCATCATTATGGCATGGCTGCATTAAGCTCTCGAGCAGGGTCCTCTCTCCTGCTGTTCTGTGTGTTTTGTGTATGTATATATGTTCTGTCTCTCCCATTGTACAGCGATACGGAACTTGTTGGCACTTTATAAATTCTTGCAACTGCAATTACTTGAAATTTTTTTAATATATATTAATGACATGGTGATTGCCTGCCTTATGTGAGCTTATGTGAAGAGTTGGGTCATGGATGGAGTCTGGTGGGGGGCTTGCTTTATTTGGTCCAGGGGCCCTGAGTCTTGTCAGTTCACCCCTGGCACCTGCGCAGAACAATGCATCAGAGCTGCACGTGTGCACATATCCAGTCCATTTGTTGTTTTTCTGAGACCGCTCGCTACAGCAGGTGCTCTTTGAGAGGGTGATATTGGTATGCTCTCTGTGTGCTCACATCACTGGTAACCAGCAGATGGGAAATTAAAAAAACCTAGCTGCTGGTGATGCTGGGTGGGATGAAGGAAACTCCTCCACTTCACCCAGCGTTTTCGGCCAGATTGGGGCAGCTGGGGGGGGGTCACTCCTCACATACTGACCACTTTAAATCTATAAAGTGGTCCGGATGAGTAGAGTATTCTTTTAACATCACAGTAATGTGTAACATATTAGCTTTTCTCAGAGCTCCACAGTGATAAAACACTCTGCATATTACTGTATCACAGAGCTCCAAAGTAATAGAACTCATGTAATCATGTGGAATGCATCAATGTATCACAAAAGCTTCAAGGTATTAAAACACACAGTAATGTATGTGGTTTGCATGATTGTAACAAAATGTTCCACAGCAATGAGACTCACAGTAATGTGCCATGAATGCGAATGTATTACAAAGCTCCACAGCAGTAAAACTTTACTGAACGGTTTATAGTAATATGAGCTTTATTGCTTTGTGGTTATGTGTTGTTCAGTTACACACTTTATGGCTACAACTGTTAACAGGAGTTTCCATTCCAACTTTGTCAAAAAGCATAGATTACAGCTCAGTCATTGCAGCTCCTTCCTGTAAATTATCATCCCGTATACTTGTTATAGGATCCATTATTTTGCATATAGATGGAGAGGAATGAACTATTCCAATGTAATTCTTTCTTCTCCTCCCCTGCCAGAAGAACCCACCTATGTTTGCAGGTATTAAAATTAATAGCTTCAAAAATCCCCAAATTACCTCTGATCCAGTGGTGAAGAGGGTCACACATTCTGCCACTTCCACTCACAATGTACTGTGGAAGACTGGGTATAAATAGTTACCAGTATCCTTCCACGCTTCCTCTGTGGCCCCTTTGTGATTCCACATGTGCAAGCTCATGTAGAGCTCAGGCAGGGTCATGTTTGGCTCATGTTTGAGTCCTATGAATTCCAAGAGGCAATAGCAGTGGCGAAATGCATCACCACTCATTGTATCGGTTTGCAGCTTCCTATTATTCTGACACAAGTCACTAATAGAGTATCAGAATAGTTAAGGTAAAAGTGACCAAATAACGGATATTGGCTCACACCAATTTAGTTTTTTATTTTATCCCATATCCACTCCCTTTGACCTGCTACATGGAATCAGGGCCCTGTGAGATTTTTATGCTATGCAGTGTGACTGAACGCAGGGCATGGTCCCGGGAGGTGTATTTTTCCCCAATGGTGCTGCAGTAAGTGTATGGAATAATAGCCCCAGGGAGAATGTTTGCTTTCAAATAGGATTGTGTGATATAATTTGGGTCCCTGGGGTGGAACATTTGGAGAGGAAGTTGGGACAGTGCTCCACATCACAATTTACATATGCACAACGGGTGGAAATCCAAACCAGGAATTCTGGACTAGCCAGGAAGAATCTCATCAGCAAGCAATCAGCAGGGGCTGCTAGAAGTTCCCAATCTGGGAGTGAGTGATGGTGAAAAAGCAGTGAGAAAAAACTGTATTGACCTCCAGGGAGACGTCTGTTTTATTGATAACATGAAAACTACAATAAGGTCTGTGTGATTGTTTTGTTTATTAGTGGCAACTGAGCTGCATTTCTGTAGGTAATGGAAATTGGAAATGGTCACTTAGCGGTCAGAAAGAGATTTTTGCTTTGTTTATTTTTATTGTATACCAGACCTAAACAAAAGAAACTGTAATTTTCGAAGACTGTAGGCTCTATTCCAACCATTTTTTAACCTTGGCAACTATGTAGACTTTAATGGCCAATGGCAGTTTACAACAGCTCTGGTTTAGATACACCAGGTTTGGAATACAACCATGTTTGTTTATATGATCCCAGCTTGCATAAGCTTAGTAATAGACATGTTTTGCCACGAATTGAAATATCGGACAAAAATCTAAATTTTCATATTTTTTTTACATTTCCGATAAACGAAATATCGGCCATCTGAAATGAAGAATCGGACGAAATTACAAATCGCGGTAGCACAACGAAAACAACTAGATAAAATATTGGAAGGAAAAATTATATGAAAGAGATCCGAAATGACACAAAACGGAAGATAATGACCAGTAACGAAAATGACCCAAAACGGAACAAAGTGATTATTATTATTATTTTCACTTGCAGTCTTTTATTTTTTAGGATTTTTTAGGAATTTGAGATTTTTTGGGTGAAATTTTATTGTTTCTTATTTTTTCTGTTCTGCAATGAATCAAATAGATACGATGTTTCAGCACCATGGTGAGCTCCATAGCTTTCAATAGTGCTGACCTGCTGATCTGAAACTTTCAGGGTTATTCAAAGAGAATCGAAAAGTCACCGTACGTTCGGTGACTTTTCGTTCGCTTCAATTCGGCACGATTTGGCGATCCTATTTCGGCGACCCTGCGGTGTATTCTGCAAGCACCACAGGGTCCCCGAAGTGCAAGGAAAACCCACCGCAAACCAGCCGAACACTCACCAAAACCCGCAAAACCCACGAACTGCTGCTCTCTGAATAGCCGACTGGCCAGGAAAGGTAACCGTACGCTGAATTTCACTGTTCGGTTACCTTTCGGCCACAATTCAGATCTCTTTAAATAACCCTGATAGTATTTGAATATGTTTCAGCACCATGGAGAGCTCCATAGCTCTCCTAGGTCCTGAAACATTTTCAATCAAAGAATACTATAGGGTTTATTCGGAGAAAGCCGATCTGGCCCCGAAATGGTACCGAACAGGGAATTTCCCTGTATGTTGCCATTTCCTGGCCATTCAGCTATTCAGAGAGCAGGCAGTTTACCAAAGTTTGGCGAACTGCCAGCAAGTACAGTGCCTGTTTGAAGGCAGTGGCAGTCCCCATAGAGAACCAATGGTTAATCTATTCAGAGAGCACCGAACAACAGTGAAAAAGTTGTCAAAATGCCTTGCTGTTCGGTGTTTTCATTCGGCAAGTTTATTCAGGTGAACCCCATATGCTTCAATGTTAAAAATATTCCCGTTTTTATTAATTATCTAATAACCATTTATTATTTTAATCTGCAGTAAAAAGTCCCCTTAGTGACCTTTTTTAATCCCTTAGTGACCAGGCGGTTTTGAGATTGTCTATCCAAAAGTACCCACTGCTGTTTTTATGTTTCTGTGCTGTGTGTTTAGGTGTAATTTTCCTCTAAGTCGTTTATGGAACCCACACATAACTGTATATGATATCTCGCCATAAAATGGACTTTCTAAAGATACCATTATTTACATCATATTGTACAACTTGCTATAAAAAAAATGTAGGAAATATATTGATTTTTAAAAAAAAACAAACACTTTTTTGAACCTTTATCCCCAAAATCTACAGCCGCCAAAAATATTTGATATCATCATATTTGATATCATTGGAAAGGCCAATGAACTTGGCCCTCTAGCACTACGGATCGGGAGATACGGCGGTCCAAAGGACCACCCCCAGCTCCATTTGACAGGGGGTTAACTGGCCAACTGACATGTCCGCCACCTCCCGGAGCGGGTCACGATCCGGCGCCGAATCGCGATTCGTCAACTAAGGGCTTAAAGAGAAGCTGGAAAGAGCAGACTGTGTCAATAACATTTCAGTGCTCTCTGAATAACCCCCTAAGTTTCAGATCAGCAGTTCAGCACTATGGACAGCAATGGAGCTGTCAGGTTTCGGTGCCAGCTGGGAACCGGCCAAGGTGATTGGTATAGGAAATGTGCAGTAAGGCTGACTTGTGAAGAAGGGTGGAGGTAGTTTCCAGGTTGTAGACATATAACCAGGTTACGGCTGAAGGACAATGCAGGAAAAGCACTGAACAGGGCTGAAATGCTGGAGACACAAAGGAGGCTTGATGAACACAGGACCAGTGGTGTATTTTGGCCTAGGCCGACTAGGCCCAGGCCTAGGCCGGCACTTTGCAGGGGGCGGCGGCCCGCACTGGGTGGCCCCACCCCTTTTTTACTTTTGCAAATTATTTTACCAGGAAGGATACATTGAAACTTCACTAATTTTCAAGTATGTCCTGGGTAGGCAAGGCCTAGGCTTTCACTTTCATGGGGCAGCAAAAAACCTCACCACTAAATGGGTTACTCACAGAGCACTGAAATGACGCCAACTTTTTGGTGTTCTGTAGGTCCCTGCACTTAGGAGAATAAAATTTCCCCACCCTGCAGTGAATTCACCATTCATCGCAGGGTCCCCAAAGTGCATGGAGTCGGCCGCTGAATGCTGCCACCGCAAACCCATGACCTGCTGTTTTCAAAAGAACTACTGAATGAAAATGTCTGGAATTTACATATAAGATCCTATGATTGATAATAAAAAGTTCTGTTACAGAAAAAAGAAAAAACGTTATTAAAAAGAAAGGGGGGGAAATTTTGCCCAAAAAATCTGAAAAATGACTAAAAGGTACTAAAAAAAAATCAATAAAGACTTTTTAATGCAGATTAAAATAATAAATTATTTATTAGATATTGCATAAAAACGGGAATATTTTTAACATTGAAACCTATGGGGTTCGCCTGAATAAACCTGCTGATTGAAACCACCGAACATCAGGGCATTTCACTGACACTTCTCTGAGTCTCAGTACCACATGACTGGCTGAACCACGTGAAACGCACGCGCGCAGCTGCCCGCCCTTTCGTTAACACAGACTCTATTCTGGACTGAACACCCACCGGGAAGGGAATCAAAGCTACAGTGCACCCTCTGGCAGTGGCACCCCACTGCTGACAAGATGGCTCCACAGCATAATTGCTGTGTGCTCATATACACTCGGTTTGCTGGAAGTTTTATTGCAGTGGATTCTGATGCACTCATACACACCGCACATTGCATTGCTGGGAGTTTTATTGCTGTGGATTCTGATACACTGACACACACCACACATTGCATTGCTGGGAGTTTTATTGCTGTGGATTCTGTGATACATACTGCATATTACTGTGAGTTTTATTGCCCTGGAGCTCTGGGATATGCTCATACACACTGCACATTACTGTGTTTTATTGCTGTGCAGTTCTGTGTTACGCTCATACACAGTGCACATTTCTGTGGGTTTTATTGCTGTGCAGCTCTGTGATACTCTCATATGCAGTGCAAGTTTCTGTGGATTTTATTGTTCAACCAATTAGAGCGGCTGTGATCCAGTATACTTGACATGCGTGGTTGTTCTTTGTAAAAAATGCTTGAATTTAAATATTTCATAATTTTATTTATCTCAATAGATACATTTGAAATGGTATACAAAATATACAAGTAGGCACTTGGTATCCACTTTTAATATAAAGAGAGGAAAAGGCGGAGCTCTAAGAGGAAAAGGTGGAGCTTTAAGATGAAGGGTGGGGATTAACCAGGAAGAAGAATATAAATTGGGGGGTGCACGAGTTTAGTCAGGCCTAGGGCAGCACAAAACCTAAATACACCACTGCACAGGACAGAGGAAACTTGGAGGTCTGGAGACTTGGAGAGGGGCGAGGATCCAGAGGGATAAATGCAGAACATTGGGGAAACAAAATAAACAGGTTTTGTTTTCACTAGCAGCATACAGGGCTTGGGTGTACGTCTGCTGCAGGGGCTACAATAAAATGAATGAGCACTGACTGCATGGGTGTGTGTCTTTTTGTTAGAAGCAATCAGGGCTCAATTAGTCACAGGTAAAGTGCTGCAAAGGAAAGTCAAAATACAGGGCAGCAACTTACCTGTGGTGCTCAAGGTGCAGCAATGGTTTGCCCCCTTTTACGTCACCGGAGGTGAGGACCATTACAGGAGCTGACCATGGTGCTGAAACATCATATCTATTCAATTCATTTCAGAAAGGAAAAAAAGCCTAGTTTTATGATAATATAGCAACAATAAAATTTTCACCCAAAAATTCTAAAAAATAAATAGACTTTTTGCTGCAAGTGAAAAAATAAACGGTTTAAGAAATATTTAGGAACAATGCGAATATCTTTTTACATTGAAACCTATGAGGAAAAAAGCCTTGTTTCTTTAACCACTTGGCTGCTATGGACGCGCTCAGCTCGTCCAGCCAAGTGGTTCTCCTGTGCTATGGACGCGCTGAGTGCGTCCATGCACAGGAGGCAGCAATCCGCCGGATTCCGGCGGATTGCTGCGCCCCCCGGTGCGGGCTGACAGCTTGGATGTCAGCCCAGCACTCGGGACCCCGGCGGGGACATTAGATGTCATCGCGGCGACGCAATGACATCTAATTCAGGCGCCCCCCCACATGTGCGGAGGAGGTGCCTGAAAGGGAGGGGGGAGCCTGCCTTTCCAAACGGTGGCTGTCATTAACCCCTGGGGAGCCGGATCACGAATCAGCGCTGAAAAGCGCCGGTTCGTGATCCTTTCCCGGAGCTGGCCGACATCTTGGATGTCGGCCAAGCCTCCGGAAACTCCCCCTGAGGACTGGCATCATCGTGCATAGCACGATGACGCCAGTCTGGAGTTAACCCCTAGCTGCCACCAATGGTGGAGATCAGGGGTTCCAATGAACCCCCGATCTCCCGATCCATGGCAGCTAGGGGTTAAAGTTTGGTACTGTTGGATTGGCCAGAGCATGGGCGTTCCAACGATACCAAACATGACTATGAAAAGTTTTTTAAAAAACAAAAAATTAAAAATAAAAAATATATATATTTTAAAAAAATATAAAACAAAAATAAACAATTTTTTTTTTCTTTTTTTTTGGGTTTGTTAATGCAGCAATATTGTTCCCATTTCAATTATAATGTGAATAATGATGCTGCACTAACGATTTTTGTAACGAGACCCCATTTCTAATTTTTTTAACAAGCGCACCCCATACAAAATATAACCACAATTGCTCGCATGTTAAAATGTGAAAAAAAAACACTTTACACGTTGTAAATTATTGAAAATTCATATTTTATTGCATTCTTTGTTATAATATACAGACAGGACACGACGTATACATATAATAATGACATATTATGAATCTGCCGAGTCTGACGGAAAGAACGATATATAATATGTTTGGGTCATATACTAAAATAAGCCTTCAAAACACGTTTAAACAAGATGAGCGAAACAGGTAAAAATGAGCTCAGCACAGAGGCGAGAAATGCCTCAGCAGCGAAAGGGTTAAGGCTGAAGTCAGACGAACGCAGTGTTAACATCCGTGTAGCCGCACTTTAGTACCTCCATGGTAGCAGATAATCATGACCAATGAAGGTCCACACACGAAGTACATCCGCACGGAAGTGCAGACGCACGACGGACGTGGCAAACGGACGCAGGTTAGCAAGAACGTTGAACCGCTGGGACGGACGTGTGGAGTGCGCAACGTCCGCAACGTCCGCATAGCTTTGTGTCTGAGTGATGGAACGTGGTCAGGCGGACTGTATTTATACGTCCAGCTATGTTGATGGACAAAATTAATTTTAATTTTAATTTATTTAAGGTCCAACATCCATCAAAAATAACATCAGTCACAGAAAACGCGCTCGCCTGACCCTAGCCTAAAATAATTTAGGACACATGCCTTAAAAATCCTAAAAAATGGATAAGTAAAGAAACTTTTTGCTGCAGTTAAAAAAAGTAAATGGTTGACGGTTCGTATTTTCTTTTTATTGGTAGTAATCTATTTCACATTCTGAAATAACTAATGAAAAATGAAATAACTCATAAAAGCCAAATACAAATCAAACTAAAATATGGAATAACACATAAAAACAAAAAACAAAGTGATCTGAAATAAGAAATATCGGCTGACCGAAGTTACCTAAAAATATGAAATTACTTATAAAAATTAAGTGATTCGAAAAAACAAAATAACCCATAAAAATAGAAAAATAAGTGATCCGAAAATGATATTCGGGCATCTGAAATTTCAGATCAGTCCGAAATTACTAATTGCAATAAAATAACAAATGACCCGAAAAAAAAACTGATTAAAATGACCTGAAATGACCCAAAGCAAAAAGAAAAAACGGGACGAAAAAAAATCCAAAACAAAACTAAATGGAGAAAAAACGCTGTGCACATGTCTACTTTGCAGAGCATATGTCCATTATGTACCTGTGTATCACAGAATCCCACAGCAATAAAATATAGCATTGTGGATCTTCACAGCTATAAAATTCAGTAATGTGTAGTATACATGAGCATATTTCAGCTCTCCACAAAACCAAAATACTCAGAAATGTGTTGTTAATTTGCATACTATAAAGATCCAATAATACTCAGAGGGCTATATTCCATGGTTAGTGCTAATGTTGTGTCTCGATATGTAAGCGTAAGCGCTAGGATTAGTAATTTTAACATCTGGCATCGACATTCCAAAATTGATGCTAAACTGGGGTGAAATCAGCTTGCTGTACTTTGCACCTCCTATACTTAACATGGGATTGCAATACCTTTTTACAGTCTCGATAAATGAGGATTCTAGGTGCAGGCAGAAGTTACTGTCAGGACGCGAATAGACAAATTTTAGCACCTCCTAAAAGCAGGTGTTAAATGATTCTGCAAATGAAAAATCGTTTAAAATGTTTTAAACCGCCTCTTAAAATCCCATACTTACCTCTCATCCCACTGAGAAAGGATGGCCCGATACACCGCTTCTTCTCGCCGGGAGCAGAGTGAGACTGGGAATGAAATAGGTCCTAGACTCCCTCCGCAGGCTGCGTAAGCAAGTTCACGCAGAACTTGCGGCCCAGATGTGCAAGGCTCCATGGAGTCCTATGGACTCCACGAGCTGATACTCGCTGTGCCGCAGAAGCACTACTGCGGGTATCAACGTGTTTAGCGCTTCATTCCAGGGCAAGGTGCTGAGATAGTACCTTCCCAGGAATACAATGTTAACATGGAGACAGTAATTGAAAATCTACAGGGGCAGATTTTCCTGCTCACTGTCTCCATGTTAGCGTCAACTAGAGCAGTGGTTCTCAAACCTGTCCTCGGGACCTCAACCATGCCAGATTTTGCAGATAGCTGAAGCACAGCACAAGTGATATGATTTGCTGCTCAGTGATTGCAGGATTCAGTCTGCATTTCCCCATGGGATCTGCAAAATCTGGCCTGGTTGGGGGTCCCAAGGACAGGTTTGAGAACCACTGAACTAGAGAATAGTCCCCAGAATGTGTGGTATGTGCATATAGCAGAGCTCAATAACAATAAACCTCTGTCATATGCATAAGCAAGCCACACTAAGCAATAAATTTCACAGCAATGCAGGGTTCCACAGCAATAATAAAGTATATGTAGTTTGTGCAAGTGTAATGATGAGCTAATCAGCATAAATCATACAGTAAGGTATGATGTGTATGAATATCAGTTCTCTACAATAAAACTCATGGTAATGTGGTGAGTACATCGACAGGTAATATTAACGACTATATGAATACATTTAATTTGACAGTTCCCTTCTATGTACGATGTGATTTGCAGAATACTACTGCAGGCTTACAAAGAATTACATTAAGGCCAGTATATTCAGGTACAATTTAAAACATTAGTAGCAGAATGGTAACCAAACTAAATGTAATTCTGTATTGCAATGTGAATGCGATGTATGCTCCACTCCAGAATGTCATATAATTTTTGTTCCAATTTAATTTGCTATGCAGATGAGTAGGAGACATAACATCATACTACAGAGTCCCGTGTCTCTGATTCACCATTTCCAGCTGGAATTCAAGTTCCACTCTTCTCTTCACTATTTCTAAGCTAAAGTCTGCTTAATTTTTTTGATAGGTTAAGGAGGCAGCAAATTTATTTTACAGACATAGATACAAATTTTTACAGATCTTGTGTTGATTATTGAAATTGTCTCGGTATGAAGAAAAACTGTTGCATGACATTCCTTTAATGAGTCTGACATATCCTTGTCACCTTAGTGTGAAATGAAATATGATAAGCCAACTTCTTGCATTTATTTTTAAAACTATTCAGCCTCTTCTAAGCCATGCAAATTATCCAAGTGTAAGCTCAAATTTGCCAGTGGTCATTCTTGATCTGTCTAAGCTCTCCAATCACATATGTCAGCACTCGAAATTTATTTTCATAGGGCTAAAAAATATATTTATAACTGTATGAGCTAAGTATAATGTGAAAAACATTTTTGAAATATTAAATTATATAATTTTGAATAATAAATATGAATATTGAATATTTAAAGCAGTGGCAATGACCCACAATATTTTTTTCTAGTAAAATAACATGACAGAAATGATATTGTAATATGTCAGGGCACTAGTGGACACGCTCAGGGTTATTCAAAGAAAGTCAAATTGGCCCCGAAATTGCACTGAACAGTGAATTTCCCCGTACGGTTCAATTTCCTCACCATTATGCTTTTCGAAAAGCTGGCAATTCGCCAAATATTGGTGAATTGCCAGCGAATTACAGTCATCTTTGGCTGCAGTGAAATCCTCCATAGAAAAGTAATGGTTAATCTACTCTGAGAGCACTAAACAACAATGAAATGTCAGTGAAATGCACTGATTTTCAGTGGTTTCATTCGACAGGTTTAAACAGGTGAATAGCATAAGTTTCAATGCAAACAAAATACCTGCTTTTCTTAAATATTTATTAAACCGTTTATTCTTTTCATTTGCAGCAAAAAGTCTTTTTATTTTTTAGTTTTTTTCAGGATTTTTCTTTTAAATGGCTTTTTTTTCTGTGACAGACCCTTTTTATAATTATTCATAGGACCTTATATATTATTTCCAGGCATTTTCATGCAGTAGCTTTTTTTAAAAAACGCTTTTTAATAGTTGGAGTGTTATTATTATTATAATTTTTTTTACCCATGTTCGGCAGTTTGTCGACTTTCTCTGGCAGCTGGTCGGCGGTCTATTCTGCAGGTCATCAGCGTTTTTTGGATTGTTTCGTCGGATGCTTTCGGCAGGTTCTCTGGGTTTTTTTGGATTGATGCGGCAGATTTTCAGATTGATTCGGACGTTTTGCAGCAGATTTTCGATTCATTCGGCGAGTTGATTTGCCACACTTGGGGGACCCTGTGGTGAATGCTGAATTCACCGCAGGGTTTGCGAATTGAACTTGCCGAAGTGCAGGGAATGGGAGAGCACCGAAATGTCATTGTCATTTCGGAGTTCTCTGAATATCCATGCCAGTTTATATTTTCCCATGTGGATTATTGGGTTATAGTAATAATAATAATTGATTAAAATGTGTACTGGAGCCCACTAACTTTCACTATAAGGGTTATCCAATGGTGAGTTTCACTGTACGGTGTAATTTCATGGCAGTTTGTCTAGTCGCAAAGCTGTCAATTTGCCAAATACTGGTGAACTGACAGCGAAATACAGTGTAGATCGCCGTAATTTTGTGATCTTTGGCAGGAACAAAATTGTCACATGGAGAAGTAATTCTAAATTATTCAGAGAACGCCAAAGTGTCCGTGAAATGCCCTGATATTTGGTGATTCAGTTCGACTGGTTTAAACACTTCACTGCTGAGCAGTTTGACCTCTGTATGCTGAGCTCATTTTTACCGTTCTGTGGTTATCCTGTTTAAACGCGATTTGAAGTCATGTTTTATTATGACCCAGACAAATTAAATATCCTTAGTTTCAGGAGACTCAGCAGATTCATAATATATCATTATTACATGTATACATCATGTCATGCGAGATTGCTATCTCCCCATCGGTAGGGGCTAAAGAAATAAGAGAGGAAACACTGGAAAGGTCACAGTCTGACCTTTCCAGCAATGCCCTCTTAACCCCTTACCTGTCAGTACCATGATCCAGCACAAATCCCCGACCTTGAGGTGAATAAAGCTTTCACCGCAGGGTCCCCGAAGTTCTGGGAAAATCCGCCGAACATCTGCCAACTCGAACGGAAAAACTGCCAAAAAAATCCAATCCATATCCAACAGGCTGGCGGAAACCCACCAAACGTATCCGGAAAAAGCCAACGATCTGTCGAACAGTGCACCGACTTGCTGCCGGGAAAAACCGGCAAGCTAATGAACGGGGGTAAAAAAGGAACAAAAAACCCCACCGCGACTTTGAAAAGCTGTCTGCCAAAAAATTAATGAAATTTCGCTGAAAAAAGCTAAAAAATTATTTTCTGAAAATCAAAAGCATAAACGGTTGCATAACTATTCAGTAAAAACGGGAATAGAATATTTTTTACATTGAAAGTAACCTAAGGGATTTGTCGGATTGTTAAACCTGCCGAATGAAACCATCGAACATCAGGGCATTTCACGGACATTTCACTACTGTTCGGTGTTCTCTGAATAGATTAACCATTACTTCTCTATGGGGTATTCACTGCTGCTGAAGGTCCCGGTATTTCGCTGGCAATTCTCCAATATTTGGCGAATTGTCAGCTTTTGAATAGCTGAATGGCCACGAAATTGCACCATACTGGGAAATTCACTGTTCGGTGCAATTTCATGGTTAGTTTGGCTCCTTTTGAATAACCCCTGCGGTAAATCATTAAATAATCCTATAAAAATGAACCGAACGAAATATATAAATTTATCCCTCTGGTACCAAAGTTTTTGGTGTAAAAATCCAAAAACTCTTTCTTTGCAAAAGTATCTGTGACCTGTTGCCACCCCTAGACAAAGGGGGTACATGTTCAATGGCAATACATTTCTAAAAGGGTAACCAATGTTGACATGCTAGAAAGTGCTTCGCCACTGGTTTATCTGTATGACTAGCACAATTTGCTGTCATGATGACTGAACGGTGTCTAGGGATAGAATTGCGTAAAGTCAAATCCATCTTACCCACATAAACAAGTACACATGAGCAAGTAATTAAATAAATGACAAATTCAGCTTAACATGTAATGCAATGTCGTTTCTGAAACCTTTTGTCTGTTTTTGGATGTACAAAAGATGAACCAATGATCATATGATTACATGTAACACAACTTGTGCATTTTTAACAATCCCAGTTGTTAAATGTTGGTAAATTAAAATAAGATGCCCTAAAGTCTGTCATCAAGATATCCCAAAGATTGCTAGTTAGTTTGAAACTGTTGATGGGAGGTTGAATAAATTGCAAAGTTAAAGAACAGTGATGTTGAAGCATTTTACAATGTGTCCTGATTTTCCTGGGAATTTATTTTATTTATTTATTTATTTATAAAGGATTTTACCAGGAAGGATACATTGAGATTTCTCTCGTTTTCAAGTACGCCTGGGTTCAAGAACATTAAAATGTTACAGTTGTTACAGAAATACAAAGTAATACAATGCAAGCTTTAAACCCCCCCCCCCCCAAAAAACACAAATATACAGATTAACAGAAAATAAATATGTAGGAAATAGTCATTGTGTTACATGTTTACAGGTGCATTCCGTATTGAGGTATGTTAATATACCTCTTGAGTGACTTTAGACTGGGGGAAGATTTGATGGCGTCTGGGAGGTTATTCCATAATTGAGGTGCTCTGTAGGAAAATGAGGATCGAGCCATTGTCTTTTTGTGTTGTGGTATTGCAAGTAAGGTGCTGGTCCTGGATCAGAGGTTATAGGATGAGGGAACTGCTGGAGGAAGCAGTCTATTCAGATAGGGTGGCAGCTTCCCAGAAAAGCTCTTAAACACCAGGTTGGAAAGGTGAAGGGTATGTTTAGACTCCAGCGACGGCCAGTTTAGCTCTTTTAACATGTCACAATGGTGGGTCATGTAGTTACATTGTAGCGCAAAGCAGCAGCATGAGTTATACAATGTAGTAAGTTTCTGAAGGTGTGTTTGCGGGGCAGCTGCATACACTACATCTCCATAATGAATAGCTGGCATAAGCATTTGTTGTACAATTTTCTTTCTTACGTGGGGTTCAGGCAGGATTTGTTTCTGTACAGGGCACCCAGTTTGGGGTAAATTTTAGATGACAGTTTTTCGATGTGGGGGCCAAAGGATAGATTTGGGTCTAACCACATACCTAGATATTTGAGAGAAGTGACTCTAGTCAGTGTGCCATTTGATTTTGTCCCCATACATAGATGGGGATTTTGCAATTTATGTAGTTTAGTTGCTGTTCCAAAGAGCATCGTTACCATTTTGTCAGTATTTAAAAAAAGTTTGTTGTGTTTGATCCACCTTTATACCTCTGTGAATTGTTCTTGCAGCACGGCCTCCAGTTGTGGGAGATTTGGCTTGCTGGTATAGATTACGGTGTCGTCTGCATACATGTGTACAGTTGAGGCTTTGTAGATGTTAGGCAGATCATTTATGAATATTGTAAATAGCAGAGGGCCGAGTATTGAGCCTTGGGGTACACCGCAAGTGACTGGGAGGGGGAGGGAGGAGCTGCCAGAATTGGACACATATTGCAACCAATCAGATACATATGATTGAAACCAGGTTAGCGTGCGATCACCAATAGACTCTGATTTAGTATAATTTACCACTTGGCTGCTAAGGACGCGTCCTGCCAAGTGTTCCTCCTATGCTACTGACGTGCTGAGCGCATTCTAGCACAGGAGGCAGCAATGAGCCAGGATTCCGGCTGATTTCTGGCCCCCGGGTGCAGGCTGACATCTAGCATCTCAGCCCGGCATGTCAGCCCGGCACTCCAGTACCTGAGGGGGGAAGAAAGATGTCATCACGGCGGCGCGGCATCTATTTCAGGTGCCCCCCCGCAAGTGCGGAGAAGGTGCCTGAAAGGGAGGGGGGAGGTCCTTCGGACCTCTCTCGCTCCTGATCGCCGAGGGCCAGTGGCTGAAGGCAGGCACATTTGGAAGGGCACAGCCTGCCCTTCCAAACCGTGCCTGCCTTTAACCCCTTGGGTGCCTGATCACGATTCGGTGCTGAAAAGCGCTCAATCGTGATCCTCTCCCGGAGCTGGCCGACATCTTGGATGTCGGCCAAGCTTCCGGGAATGCCCCCTGATGACTGGCGTCATCATGCATAGCACGATGACACCAGTCCTGGAGTTAACACCTAACTACCACCAATGGTGGAGATAGGGGGTTCATTGCAACCCCCTATCTCCCGATGTGTGGCAGCTAGGGGGTTAATGTTTGGTACTGTTGGACGGGCCAGAGCATGGCCTTTCCAACGATACCAAACGTGACCATGTAAAAATTAAAGAAAAAAAAAGAAAGAAAAAAGAAAGAAAAAAATAATATTTTTTTTTTGTATGCAGCAAAATTGTTCCCATTTCAATTATAATGTGAACAATGATGCTGCACTAACGATTTTTGTATGTGGTGCGTTGGTTAAAAATAGCGAAATTTCCCCCCAAAAAAATATAACGAGTCTCCATTTCTAATTTTTTTTTACAAGCGCACCCCATACAAAATATAACTGCAAATGCTCGCATGTTAAAATGTGAAAGAAAAAACACTTTACACATTGTAAATTATTGAAAATTCAAATTTTATTGCATTTTTTGTTATAATATACAGACAGGACATGACGTATACATAAATAATGACATATTATGAATCTGCGAAGTCTGCCGGAAAGAACGATATATAAAATGTCTGGGTCATATATTAAAATAAGGCTTCAAAACACCGTTAAACATGATGAGCGAAACCGGTAAAAATGAGCTCAGCACAGGCGTGAAATGGCTCAGCAGCGAAAGGGTTAAGTGGGAGGAAAATTTGTTGTTGATTATTCATCCTTTCCGAATCCAGGTTGTTAAATCACATTTGAGTCTTCAATGTCTGTTGAAGATTAAATAAAGAGTAACCTCTTTGCTGAATTCTGTTAATGGTCTCTTCTATTTGGTTTTGTCTCAGAATTTCACCTGGGAATAGGGAATTAATTTTTCAGATGTTTTGGGTGAAACCTGCTAGCCAATAATAAAGAATTTCTGTCTCTCTCCCTTCTGTATACAGTGTAACTCAATTTATTACCTTCTCTGATTTTTTTTGTATATAATGCTTGATGGGTTTATGTGATTTTGTTCTTTGAAAAAGGCTCTTGCATGAACCTAAAATGTCTGAGTTTTTTATGGATTAACATAAAAGTTGCATATTTTCTGAAGACCCTGAGTGCATCCGAATCTCCTACATTTTATATATGTATATACAGCAGACTTTATGCACCACAGCAGAACGTTTCATGTATGGTTGAGTAATGCTAGGGTCAGACGAACGCATTTTTCGCGTCGTCCGTGAAAAAGTGCGGTCGAACGAATGGACGTATTTTTTCACACAATACGCGATAGCGGTCATACGATGCGCATTTTTGTCCGTGATTTTGTACGGATCATCAACAAAACACTTTTTGCGTCTGGACGTTATGTTGGCCGGACGTGTGCAGCGTCTGACCTCTCCTAATCACGCAAACACGCCGCTATGCAGCCGCAGCGCACTCTGTACGTCAGTAGTAGCAGTTTGACGTTCTCGAAAAAATGCGTTCGTTTGCCACTTGCGTTGCGCGGACGTACTTTCGTGCGGCCGTTCGTCGTATGTTCCCCGGCATTGGACGGTCATTTGCTGCTAGCACGGCCGTGATTTCGTGCGGCTAAACGCACGTTAAAACTGCTTTCGTCTGACCTTAGCCTAAGCGGAGTGACTTTTTCCGGTGTGTGTGTGTATATATATATATATATATATATATATATATATATATATATATATATATATACAGTCAGGTCCAGAAATATTGGGACATCGACACAATTCTAACATCTTTGGCTCTATACACCACCACAATGGAGTTGGAATGAAACAAACACAATGTGCTTTAACTGCAGACTGTCAGCTTTAATTTGAGGGTATGTACATCCAACTCAGAAATATTTCTGGACCTGACTGTAGATAGATAGATAGATAGATAGATAGATACAGAAAAACCAGAGAGCGCCGGGCACTAGCTTCCCACAGGTGGCTGGTCCCAGGAGGGCCCCCACCGGCTTCAATATAAATGGATTATTTGCCTCGGTGCTGAGCTCCCAGAAGTAGATACACAGAAAAAAAGAGGGGGAGGCACACAAGGACTTGGCTAAAAAATGGACATGTAATAAACTTTCAATTTATTAGCCACATCCTCGTGTGCCTCCCCCTCCTCATTTTTTATATATATATATATATATATATAATATATATATATATATATATATATATACAGTCAGGTCCAGAAATATTGGGACATCGACACAATTCTAACATCTTTGGCTCTATACACCACCACAATGGAGTTGGAATGAAACAAACACAATGTGCTTTAACTGCAGACTGTCAGCTTTAATTTGAGGGTATGTACATCCAACTCAGAAATATTTCTGGACCTGACTGTAGATAGATAGATAGATAGATAGATAGAAAGATAGATAGATACAGAAAAACCAGAGAGCGCCGGGCACTAGCTTCCCACAGGTGGCTGGTCCCAGGAGGGCCCCCACCGGCTTCAATATAAATGGATTATTTGCCTCGGTGCTGAGCTCCCAGAAGTAGATACACAGAAAAAATGAGGGGGAGGCACACAAGGACTTGGCTAAAAAATGGACATGTAATAAACTTTCAATTTATTAGCCACATCCTCGTGTGCCTCCCCCTCCTCATTTTTTATATATATATTATATATATATATATATATATATATTATATATATATATATATATACAGTCAGGTCCAGAAATATTGGGACATCGACACAATTCTAACATCTTTGGCTCTATACACCACCACAATGGAGTTGGAATGAAACAAACACAATGTGCTTTAACTGCAGACTGTCAGCTTTAATTTGAGGGTATGTACATCCAACTCAGAAATATTTCTGGACCTGACTGTAGATAGATAGATAGATAGATAGATAGATACAGAAAAACCAGAGAGCGCCGGGCACTAGCTTCCCACAGGTGGCTGGTCCCAGGAGGGCCCCCACCGGCTTCAATATAAATGGATTATTTGCCTCGGTGCTGAGCTCCCAGAAGTAGATACACAGAAAAAAAGAGGGGGAGGCACACAAGGACTTGGCTAAAAAATGGACATGTAATAAACTTTCAATTTATTAGCCACATCCTCGTGTGCCTCCCCCTCCTCATTTTTTATATATATATATATATATATATATATATATATACACACACAAAATACCATACAGGGGACTGCACACGAGGTCTTGTATAAAATAACAAAGTTTATTGTAGATACTTTAGGGGCAGAAGTAATCGTTTGGAGTTTGGGGAGAGTGCAGATTTTCGTGGATGATTTTCTATACATACAGTATATATACATTAGATAAGCCATGTTAGACGAGATGCCAAAATCACCAGAGTATAATAGTACGTAGTGGTACCTTTTTTATTGGACTATCATTACATTTAAAAAAATTCTAGTTACTTGTATAACTTCTGGTCTGTTTCTAAACCATATCGCACGATCTATGATTGTAGGCCTGCCCTGCAGGTTGCTAAATATAACAGTCTTGCAAGTTATCTGTTTAATAGGGATGAGCCGAACACCCCCGTGTTCGGTTCGCATTCGAACTCGAACAATTTCAAAAGTTCGAGTTCGTACTCAAACACGAACCAAACTCAATGCAAGTCAATGGGACTCAAAAGTTCGGTTTTTAGAGTGCCCTGCAAGAGGGCATATATGCAAGATATTTGCCATAAAAAGTGTATGGGGGTCTGGGTAATGCCCGGGGGGACAGGAAACAAGGACAAAAAGTTTTAAAAAAGATGTTTTTAAAGGAACAGTGAGTTTTCCATAAAATAAGGGTTAAAAATAAAAACGAAAAATTCCTTCAAATATCGTGCCTAGGAGGTCCCCATAACCTGCCCGTGAAGTGGCGGATTTGTAGGATGTATAGAAACATCGCCATCAGAGACCCACAAACAACACCTAGCCACCCTTAACCCTTTCGCTGCGGAGGACGCGCTCAGCGCGTCCACCCGCAGGTACTGTTGCATGCGGAGGACGCGCTGAGCGTGTCCTCCCTTTTGTGGCTGGCGATCGGCCGGATTCCAGCCGATCGCTGTGCCCCCCGGTGCGGGCTGGCATCCTCGATGTCAGCCTAGCACCCGGGACTGCCGCTGGCCGACATTGTATGCTCACATAGGCCCTTCGGGAGAGGTACATGACATACAAATACTGGAATATTACATTTAAATCTAAGGAGTGTGATAAAGATTTTATTAAGCCCTTGATGACAAATGACGTAATATCTACATCATTAATGATTGGCTTTACAGAGCCCTGGTCCTTAAGGGGTTAAACAGCATATCAGAGGATCATGTAGTAAAAATTAACACTTTTTAGAATTCAGAAGCATACAGAGTTCATACATGTGCAGGAGCCACATCCAGTCTGCAGGCAATGTATCAAATTCATGAGACCAGACTAATTAGAAGCAGATGTTATTTCCAAACACAAATTAACACCTGTTGTTTACACCGTTTGAGGGCCCTGCTGTAAGCACAGGTCATTTAGAGGTGAGAATCTTTGCACGTAGACATTAGGCAGACTGTAAAGCATGCTTTCCTTGTAAGCTAGAAAATCCACATCACCCATTGCAGCATTTTAAAGATGAAACACACAGGCGGCCCAAAAAATCCTATGCAAGCCTCATGCACTCTAAGCACATGTAATTTTGAGGTGTGAAAGTTTCATAAAAATGTACACGTGTGCAAATATTTTAACCCTTTCGCTGCTGAGGCTTTTCCCGCCCCTGTGCTGAGGTCATTTTTACCGGTTTTGCTCATCATGTTTAAACGTGTTTTGAAGGCTTATTTTAGTATATGACCCAGACATATTATATATCGTTCTTTCCGTCAGACTCGGCAGATTAATAATATGTCATTATTATATGTATACGTTATGTCATGTCTGTATATTATAACAAAAAATGCAATAAAATATGTATTTTCAATAATTTACAATGTGTAAAGTGTTTTTTTTCACATTTTAACATGCGAGCAATTGCGGTTATATTTTGTATGAGGTGCGCTTGTTAAAAAAATTAGAGATGGGGTCTCGTTACATTTTTTTTTTGGGAAAATTACACTATTTTTAACAAACGCACCGCATACAAAAATCGTTAGTGCAGCATCATTGTTCACATTATAATTGAAATGGGAACAATATTGCTGCATTAACAAACCAAAAAAAAGAAAAAAAAGTGTTTATTTTTTTTTTTATAATTTTTTTTTTTAATTTTTTTTTCTTTTTTTTTTTTTTTTTTTTTTGACAAACTTTTTCACAGTAGTGTTTGGTATCGTTGGAACGGCCATGCTCTGGCCGATCCAGCAATACCAAACTTTAACCCCTAGCTGGCACGGATCGGGAGATAGGGAGTTCATTGGAACTCCCTATCTCCACCGTTGGTGGCAGTTAGGGGTTAAGTCCAAGAATGGCGTCATCGTGCTACGCACGATGACGCCAGTCCTCAGGGGGAGTTCCCGGAGGCTTGGCCGACATCCAAGATGTCGGCCAGCTCCGGGAAAGGATCGCGAACCGGCGCTTTTCAGCGCCGATTCGCGATCCAGCTCCCCAGGGGTTAATGCCAGGCACGATTTGGAAGGGCAGGCTGTGCCCTTCCAAATGATGCCTGGGTTAACCCCCGCAGAGCTGCCGATCGGGAGGGAGAGAGGTCCGAAGGACCTCCCCCCCTCCCTTTCAGGCGCCTCCTCCGCACATGCGGGGGGGCACCTGAATTAGGTGTCATCGCGCTGCCGCGATGACACCTAATACCAGCGGCTGCGGTTCCGGATGCGCGGCTGACATCGAGGATGTCAGCCCGCACCGGAGGGGCCAGCGATCGGCCGGAACCCGGCCGAACGCTGACCCCAATGGGAGGACGCGCTGAGCGTGTCCTCCGCATACCAGCGGTAATGCGGAGGACGCGCTGAGCGCGTCCTCCGCATTGAAGTGGTTAAATAAAGACAGAATAATTTTATGACAGTCACATTTGTCTGACAAACAGATAATACATTACTCTGCAGCATGTGTTGACATATGTTGGTAGATGTATGTAATGTGTGTTATGTGTATGTAACATGTTTATGCTATTATACATACCGCTTCTTGACGACGTACACAGTCCGTCCATTGCTAATCATCGCCCACATGCGTGCCTTCTTGCCCTGGGTAGTTTTTTAATTCAATATCTAATAAACCATTGCTTATAATATTCTGCAGTAAAGAGTCTCTTTATTTCTAGAATTTTTAGTATTTTTAAAGCATTTTTTTTACTTTTTTAAAAAAATAAAAATTTCGAACTCGATCCGAACAATCCCAAAAAGTTTGAAGTTCGCGAACTTGCGAACTGCCGATGGTCGAACTCCGAACTGATTGAACCGAACAGCTCATCCCTACTGTTTTAATACCAAGTCGCAGTACAAAAGAATAATCTCTGATTATAGGCCTGCCTTGCAGGTTGCTGAATGCAGTGATTATTTACTTTATATGGTTGAGATCAAGTATATGAGTATTACCTCTGTTATCAATCCTGCACGTACCACAACCATTACTGGTACCGATCTGAAACCTACGAATAATCACGCTCATACTGTACAAGTCTTGAATCACTGTATCCAGTTGAATATAGTTAACGTGTTTTCGCTCGGCGGTCTCTTGGTCACGAAACCATTTGAGGCTGAGTGGTATCTAGAGTTTTGTATTACCTCCCTGGCTGGGGATTATAGGTATTACAGTCTTTTCTGCTTTCAAAGAAATCTGTCCAAAAAGACCCAGACAACGCTGATCCGGCGTGAGCGCCATAGTGCCCGTTACAGTAGGTATATCTGGGACACCATTCCCGCCCTACAAAGGCTCCTTGTGCATGATCCATCATTGCACTCTGTCAATCTCCAAGCCCAAGATGAAGTAGAAGATGCCCTGGCTGAATGCCCTCCTGACAGTCGCCAGAAGGGGCCAGGCCTGGGCCACATACTGCAGAATGGGAAGGATCTCATTTTGCAGCACCAGATTCTTCCCTATGATAGTAATGTCTCGGAGACTCCATAAACCAAACTTCTGATGGACCTGTGACATGCGCTTCTGCCAGCTTTTCAGGGCAGCCCCCTCACCACGAACCAGACAACCCAGGACCTTCATGTGGCATGTCTAGATGGTGAAGGGAATGGGGTCCGAGGCCATGTCTCAACTCCCGAAGAGCAATGGACTTGTACTTCCCATAGTTGACCTTAGCACCTGATGCTCTGCTGAAGGTGTCACAGGTCCTTATTTTTCTGTTTTCCTCCTCTAAAAACTAGGTGCGTCTTATGGTCAGGTGCGTCTTATGGAGCGAAAAATACAGTATGTCTTTTTGCTGATGACAAAGATTTGCAACAGGGTTGACGTTTCTGGAGGGATCAGCCAAATGACAAATGATTTAGGTAAACTAAAAAAATGGTCGGAGCTGTGGCAATTGAGTTTTAATGTGGATAAGTGGATAATGCACCTGGGGCGTAAAAACCCAAGGGCTGAATATAGAATATTTCATACAGTCCTAACCTCAACATCTGAGGAAAGGGATTTAGGGGTTATTATTTCAGAGGATCTAAGGGTAAGTAGTCAATGTAATAGAGCAGCAGGAAATGCTAGCAGAATGCTTGGTTGTGTAAGGAGAAGTATTAGCAGTACAGAGCCACTGTACAGAGCACTGGTGAGACCTCACTTGGAGTACTGTGTGCAGTACTGGAGACTGTATCTCCAGAAGGATATAGACATCTTAGAGAGAGTTCAGAGAAGGGCTACTAAAATGGTGTACGGCTTGAAGGAGAAAAGTTACCAGGAAAGGCTTAATGATCTTAACATGTATAGCTTGGAAAAAAGACGAGACAGAGGAGATATGATAGAAACATTTAAATACGTAAAGGGAATCCACAAGGTAGAGGAAGGGAGTATATTTAAAAGGAAACAAAGTAGCAAAACAAGAGAACATAGTCTTACATTAGAGGTGCAAAGGTTTAAAAGTGACATCAAGAAGCATTATTTTACTGAGAGGGTGGTGGATACATGGAACAGCCTTTCAGTTGAAGTGGTAGAGGCCAAAACAGTGATTGAATTTAAGCAGGCATGGGATAGGCATAAGGCTATCCTAAACAAAAGATAAATCCAGGTAAAGTATCCATGTAATTGGGCAGACTAGATGGGCCGACAGGTTCTTATCTGCCGACATTTTCTATGTTTCTATGTTATCCTGTCGGTATATTATAACTTAAAATGCAATAAAATTAGAATTTTCAATAATTTACAACATGTAAAGTGTTTTTTTTCACATTTTAACATGCGAGCGTTTACGGTTATATTTTCAATGAGTTACGTTTGTTAAAAAAATTAGAGATGGGGACTTGTTACATACATTTTTTTGGGGGGAAAATTACACGATTTTTAACAAATGTAACCCATACAAAAATCATTAGTGCAGCATCACTGTTCACATTATAATTGAATGGGAACAATATTGCTGCATTAGCAAAACAAAACAAAAAAAAAACTTTTTTTAAAAAATTTATTTATTTTTTTAATATTTTTTTATTTCATTTTTGATTTTTTTATATTTTTTCTCAACTTTTAACATGGTCATGTTTAGTATGGTTGGAAAGGCCGTGCTCTGGCGGATCCAACGATACCAAACATTAACCCCTAGGAGGTTAAGTCCAGAATTTACTCTATCCGACGTCCCGATGTGAAACATCCGGACTTTGAATAGATTTTGACTATTTTATTTTTTTAACTTTCGGATAGTCTAAATCTATCCAATAGCTGCCACGGATCGGGAGATAGGGGTTCCAATGAATCCCCTATCTCCACCATTGGTGGCAACTAGGGGGTTAACTCCAGAACTTTATCCGACGTCCCGATGTGAAACACTTTGGATAGATTTCGACTATTTTTTTTCACTCCGGGATAGTCAAAATAAAAAAAAGGTTTTTTTTTAAATTTATATATTTTTTTAAAAAAAATTATTTAATTTTTCATTTTTCATTTTTTTAATTAACTTTTAACATGGTTCTCCACCATTGGTGGCAACTAGGGGGTTAACTCCAGAACTTTATCCGACGTCCCGATGTGAAACACTTTCGATAGATTTCGACTATTTTTTTTTTGTTTTTCCCTCCGGGATAGTCAAAATAAAAAAAAGTTTTTTTTTTAAATTTATATATTTAAAATTTTTTTATTTAATTTTTAATTTTTAATTGTTTTAATTAACTTTTAACATCGTTCTCCACCATTGGTGGCACCTAGGGGGTTAACTCCAGAATTTACTCTATCCGGCGTCCCGATGTGAAACACCAGGACCTTGGATAGATTTTGACTAAATTATTTTGTTAACATTTGGATAGTCGAAATCTATCCAAAGTCCCAATGTTTCACATTGGAATTTTGGATAGAGTAAGTCCGTGCGGCCGTTAAACATTACGATTTTATAACGATTAGGATGCTGGATAGCACTGTTGCTGTCCAGCGTCCTGATCCTGATCGTTAGCAAATCTGACTGCCTATATGTTTAACGAACGAAAGACTTCGGCAGATTTACTCTATCTGATAGAAAATCTGACTGCCTATATGTTTAACGAACAAAAGACTTACTCTAACGATCAGGATCAGGACGCTGGACAGCAACAGTGCTATCCAGCATCCTGATTGTTAGAAAATCATAATGTATATATGTTTAACGATCAGGATGCTGGATAGCACTGTTGCTGTCCAGCGTCCTGATCCTGATCGTTAGAAAATCTGACTGCCTATATGTTTAACGAATGAAAGACTTACTCTATCGGATAGAGTAAATCTGCCAAAGTCTTTCGTTCATTAAACATATAGGCAGTCAGATTTTCTAATGATCAGGATCAGGACGCTGGACAGCAACAGTGCTGTCCAGCATCCTGATCATTAGAAAATCGTAATGTATATATGTTTAACGGCCGCACAGACTTACTCTTTCCAAGTTCCGATGTGAAACATCGGGACTTTGGATAGATTTCGACTATCCGAAAGTTAAAAAAATAAAATAGTCAAAATCTATCCAAAGTCCGGATGTTTCCCATCGGGACGTCGGATAGAGTAAATTCTGGAGTTAACCTCCTAGGGGTTAATGTTTGGTATTCTTTGATCTGCCAGAGCATGGCCTTTCCAACCATACCAAACATGACCATGTTAAAAGTTAATTAAAAAAATTAAAAATAAAAAATTAAATAAAAAAATATTAAAAAATATTTTTTATTTTTTTATTTCGACTATCCCGGAGTGAAAAAAAAAATAGTTGAAATCTATCCAAAGTCCCGATGTTTCACATCGGGTCCTCAGAGTAAGTTCTGGAGTTAACCCCCTAGTTGCCACCAATGGTGGAGATAGGGGGTTCATTGGAACCCCCTATCTCCCTATCCATGGCAGCTAGGGGTTAATGTTTGGTATCGTTGGATCGGCCTTTCTAACTATACCAAACATGACCATGTTAAAAGTTGAGAAAAAATATAAAAAAATAAAAATTTTAAAAAATAAATAAATTTAAAAAAAAGTAGTTTTTTTTGTTTTTTTGCTAATGCAGCAATATTGTTCCCATTCAATTATAATGTGAACAATGAAGCTGCACTAACGATTTTTGTATGGGTTGCCTTTGTTAAAAATCGGTAATTTTCCCCCCAAAAAAATGTATGTAACAAGTCCCCCATTTCTAATTTTTTTAACAAGCGCAACTCCTACAAAATATAACCGTAAACGCTCGCATGTTAAAATGTGAAAAAAAAAAACAAACTTGTAAATTATTGAAAATTTTAATTTTATTGCATTTTAAGTTATAATATGCAGACAGGATACATATACATATAACACAGACGTATACATTAATTATACCACAGAGAGGCGTTTCCCCGCAGTGTGTGGATTCATATGCTGCATTAATTCTACCGCGCAGAGAGGCGCTTGTTCCCCGCAGTGTGCGTATTCATATGCTGCATTAATTATACCGCGCAGAGAGGTGCTTGTTCCCCACAGTGTGCTTATTCATATGCTGCATTAATTATACCGCGCAGAGAGGCGCTTAATCCCCGCAGTGTGCGGATTTATATGCTGCATTAATTTTTTAATATTTTTTTTCGTTTTAAATCATTTTATTTTTTCTGTTTTTTTTTTTTTTTCATTTCTGATAATTTAGTTCAGCTTTTTTTCCGTTTTAAAACCTTTTATTCTGGTTTTTATTTTTAAAGTCAGACCACTTGGGTCAGTTTTGAGTTTTTTAAATCGTTATGTTCATTTTTGTTCCTTTCATACCATTTTAATATGATTAAATAAAGTTGTGCAATGCATATTCGTAAGAAAAAAAAGGATCTTTATTTAATAAAAACCGATAGAATCGGCAGAGTTACTGTATCGACAGAAATATCGAATCATTGGAAACGATACGGAATTATGGAATCAGCAATGGAATCGAAAAATACGATGTCCGAAATGGAACCGAAATCACGAATGGA
Source organism: Leptobrachium leishanense (assembly GCA_009667805.1). NCBI lineage: Eukaryota > Metazoa > Chordata > Amphibia > Anura > Megophryidae > Leptobrachium > Leptobrachium leishanense. The sequence goes on from CM019068.1 coordinate 99,743,834, forward strand.
ACGAAAATGAATTGCTATTTTACACATTTCACGTCCATACCAAAACTACGAAATTATTTCGTTTCGGATCGGAAATCGTTTCTTTTCGGCTGTTTTCGGATCCAATTCGGGACCAATTCGAAAATTCGGCCGAATCCGAGGTACCGAATCGGCCCGATTCGTGAAAAAAAACGTATCGGTCCGAAAAGAAACGCACATCCCTATAAAATACTGAACTTTCACCCAGAGTGGGAAATGAGAAGGTGAGTAAAAGTAATGGCAGGGGTATTGCTCATTTTATGCCATTGATTTAGATGAACCAATGCGTAATAATGCATTGAGCCATCACTTACATATTTGCTGCTCCCATCATTAGAAATGAGAAGGTGTGTTTTGTGGCATTGTTTGCTCTATAAGTAAAATCACATAATGCCACTGCCTTACTGCAAAGAATAATTAACTTTTGCATTAAATTTTTTAAAACTGATATTTTTATTTTTACACATCACACGGTCATGTTTGGTATCATTGGAAAGGCCAAACGCAGCATAATTGTTCACTTTATAATTGAAAAGTAAACAATAGTTCTGTGTTAGGGAATAAAAATGGTGAAAATGAGTTGAGCAAATTAGGGTGAAATGGCTCAGCAGCGTAAGCAGTTAAAGATTGTTTTAGTAATATTATTTGTCACGGTTCTGAGAAAATTGTAAAAGCATAAACGATTTGAAAATCAGTAGTAGAATAACATTGGTGATACTTATTTTTTCCAATACCATAACATTCAGGGTAATTCAAAGAGAATCGAAAAGTCACCACACATTTGATGACTTTTCGTTCTCTTCAATTTGATTCATTTTGCCGATCCCATTTCGGCGACCCTGCGGTGTATTCATCAAGCACCACAGGGTCCCCGAATTGCAGGGAAAGGCTACCGCAAACCCGATGAAAACTAACCTCAAAACCAGGCGAATGCACACCGAAAACCCGCAAAAACATCTGGATTAACCCACCGAAAAGCCGGAAAAACCCGAGCAGGAGCCGATCAAACGCAGCGAAGCCGACGGAAAAAGCGGACACCGCAGACGAATGCAGTGAATAAATTAGGAAAACAGTTTGTATGAATGTGTGAAAGTGAAACGTTGTTTGCAAAGAAGCTACTGAGCGAAAATGTCTGAAATTTACACATGAGGTCCTAGGAATGATAATAAAAAGGGCTTTACAGAAAAAATAAATAAACTTAAAAAAAAAAGAAATTTTTTTCAAAAAAAATTAAATCCAGAAAAATGCTTAAAATACCCTAAAAAAATCTATAACTAAAGAGACTCTTTACTGCAGAATTTTATAATGAACGGTTTATTAGATATTGAATTAAAATGGGAATATTTTTAACCTATGGGATTCGCCTGAATAAACCTGCCGAATTAAACCACCGAATAGCAGGGCATTTCAGGAACCTTTCACTGCTGGTTTGTGCTCTCTGAATAGCCGAAGCAGTGCATTTTTATGGGGATTTCACTGCCCTCGAACAGGCACCAAACAGGTACTGTATGTGCAGGCAATTCGCCAGGATTTGGAGAATTGCCTGCTCTCTGGATAGCCGAATGGCCAAGAAAGGTAACCGAACGCTGATTTTCATCTTTCGGTTACCTTTCTCCAGCCATTTGGATCTCTTTGGATAACCCTGTATGTGTTTATAAATTTAGACTATATGAAATATTTGGTTAAATAACGTTTTAGTTTTCTTAAAAAATTGGAAAAATACCTTTTTCCATCTTGAATGTCAGATATTTACCCTAGTTTGCTGTCAGCAAATTACTATAATGATATGCAATAAGATTTAATTTCCCACAAATTCATGGAAGACCTTTAGGAAATAGTTTAACTTTTTCTCCCCGAGGCATTACTTTAGTTAGAATTCTACTGGAGTTAGAGGTGTCCAAACTATACGAATTCTCTTTTAGTACAACAGCTGTTCTTTCTATCAAGACATTTTGCTTCTATGACAATGTCATGTAAATTTAAAGTGGGTATGACATAGAAGCAGCATTCACTTGACATGTCATATTATGTTTGCCTTTTTATGTTCTGAAATCCTAATCTAATCAAGGTCATTGTAGTTAATTTATTGCATTTTTGTTCATACAATGTAGAGTTGCATGCAATCTTTTACATATACATTTGTTTCAATGTACAGTGCCTCCCTATATTCTTTATCTATAGTGTCAACTCCAAGTTGTTTGAAATATCTATATAATAAAAGAGTAAGGCTTTGGCTGTCCGTCGCCAAAGCCTTACTGCGCATGCGCGCGCAACCAGCGGCGGTTGGTTGCGCGCGCATGCAACCGCCGCGGCACGAGCCGGCTGCCGGCTCGCCGCGGCGGTTACACATGCACACAGCAGCCGGGTAGAGGCTGCGCTCGCAGCCTCTACCCGGCTGCCGCGCGCATCCAACCCCCCGAGCGGCGAAGGGAAAGTTTCCCCCGCCGCTCGGGGGTTGGATACGCGCGGCAGCCGGGTAGAGGCTGCGAGCGCAGCCTCTACCCGGCTGCTGTGTGCATCTAACGGGTCCCCCGAGCGGCGAAGGGAAAGTTCCCTCCGCCGCTCAGGGGTAGGATGCGCGCGGCAGCCGGGTAGAGGCGCAGCCTCTACCCGGCTGCCGCGCGCATCCTACCCCCCGAGCGGCGGAGGGAAAGTTCCCTCGCTTCCGCTTTGAAGGACCCAAGCCCCGGTCACGTGACCGCGGCTTGGGTCCTTCAAAGACCGGAAGCGGGGAAATCTTCACTTCCCTGGCGCCGCTCGACAGGTAAGTATGAGCGCTGGTGGGGGGGGGGGGGGGTCAATATCCACGAGCTGGGGCACCATATCCACGAGCTGGGGGCAAATCCATGAGCTGGGGCAAATCCATGAGCTGGGGGCAAATCCATGAGCTGGGGGCAAATCCATGTGCTGGGCAAATCCATGTGCTGGGCAAATCCATGAGCTGGGGGCAAATCCATGAGCTGGGGCAAATCCATGAGCTGGGGCAAATCCATGTGCTGGGCAAATCCATGTGCTGGGCAAATCCATGAGCTGGGGGCAAATCCATGAGCTGGGCAAATCCATGAGCTGGGGGCAAATCCATGTGCTGGGCAAATCCATGTGCTGGGCAAATCCATGAGCTGGGGGCAAATCCATGAGCTGGGGCAAATCCATGAGCTGGGGGCAAATCCATGTGCTGGGCAAATCCATGTGCTGGGCAAATCCATGAGCTGGGGCAAATCCATGAGCTGGGCAAATCCATGAGCTGGGGGCAAATATCCATGTGCTGGGGGCAAATATCCATGTGCTGGGGGCAAATATCCATGTGCTGGGGCAAATATCCATGTGCTGGGGCAGTATCCACATGCTGGGGCAATATCCACGTGCTGGGGCAGTATCCACGAGCTGGGGCAGTATACCCACAATAGACTGCCCTCTGGGCAGGCTGGGGCAGTATCCACGTGCGGGGGCAGTATCCACGTGCGGGGGCAGTATCCACGTGCGGGGGCAGTATCCACGTGCTGGGGCAGTATCCACGTGCTGGGGCAGTATCCACGTGCTGGGGCAGTATATCCACGAGCTGGGGCATATATCCATGAGCAGGGGCAGTATATCCACAATAGACTGCCCTCTGGGCAGGCTTTACAACTAGTAATTCATAAAATACTAGAGACTAGCGATTATATTCGTATTTTTCCTGTTATTAGAAACTTGAATATTATAATATTCTATCAAAATATTATCTAATGTTTAAGTGCAATATATGCAGAGCAGGCTAGGTTTTTTCCCCTTCAAAATGGTCATCTATAACAAAGTCAATGTCACTGTAAAAGAACAATTTTTTAGGTTAGTTTTACATAAAATAATATCACAGAACAAACAGCACATGGGCTCTTGCAATTACATGTTGACACAAAAGACAGCAGGCAGCAGTGAAATTTATCTATCATAACAGCTGTCAATAACCTTAATTGTGTTTATAAATGCAGGAAATCCTAGATATCACAATATCTAGACCAGGAGGGAATGTTAATATTATGGATATAATATCCACCAGGGAAGGGGAAGATGGTACTTTTATTGCAAAAAGGTGACCCCTGTAATAATCTGTTTAAATGAAAAATTAAAGTGTGATGGTAAACTGAACTATCTGCTAGCCAGTTCAAGAAGCTTAAGAAACAAAATGGAATTGAAGATATGCATATGTCGAGATTAGTAGAAATGTCCTGTGTTCCGGTAAACATGGCAAGGTGGTGGGCAGTAGGGATGAGCCGAACACCCCCGAGTTCGGTTCACATTCGAACTCAAACTTTTCAGAAGTTCGAATTCGAACTCGAACTCAATACAAGTCAATGGGACTCAAAATTCGATTTTTAGAGTGCCCTCCAAGAGGGCATATATGCTAGATATTTGCCATAAAAGGTGTATGGGGTCCGGGTAGTGCCCTGGGGGACAGGAAACAAGGACAAAAAGTTTTTAAAAAAATGTTTTTAAAGGGACAGGGAGTTTTCCATGAAATAAGGGTTAAAAATAAAAACGAAAAATTCCTTCAAATATCGTGCCTAGGAGGTCCTCATAACCTGACCGTGAAGTAGCGGATTTGTAGGATGTATAGAAACATTTAAAAACAATGTCCGGGTCCGGGTAGTGCCCTAGGGGACAGGAAACAAGGACAAAGTTTAAAAAAAAAGACATTTTTAACCCCTTCACTGCTGATGACGTGTGGGCTCAGTTACTCCCGCTGTATGCTGAGTAACATCATCAGCATTGCGGGACCCCCAGCGGAGATACTCACCTCTCTGTCCGGGGTCCCGCGGCGTTCTGACTTCAGCATCCTCAGACGCTGAAGTCAAGCTCCTCCCGACACAAATGACGTCATCGCGCCATGCGCGATGACATCATTTCCAGGCAACCCCCCCCGGCAATGCCGGGAGATTGCCTGGAAGGGAGGGGGGGATCCATTCAGATCCCTCTCCCTCCCGATCGGGAGGTCCCACAAAAAAAATCCAGGCACTGCTTAAAAGGAGAGAGTCTCCCCTTTTAAGCAGTGCTTGGCTTTAACCCCTTAGGCACCGGGTCGCACTTCGGCCTAGCTCCGGTGGGGGCCACCATCTTGGATGGCGGCTCCACCCCGGGTCCTCCCTCACTGCCTGACTTCCTCACGCATAGTGTGATGATGTCAGATAGCCGGGGAACCCCTAGCTGCCCGGAATCCCCTGGTGGAGATAGGGGGTTCATTTGAGGGTTCACAGAGATGCTGTGAGGTTGTGTATAGAGATGCAGTGAGGTTGTGTATAGAGATGCTGTGAGGTTGTGTATAGAGATGCTGATGGGGTTGTGTATAGAGATGCTGTGAGGTTGCGTATAGAGATGCTGTGAGGTTGTGTATAGAGATGCTGTGAGGCTGTGTTTAGAGATGCTGAAGGGGTTGTGTATAGAGATGCTGTTTGTGTATAGAGATGCTGATGGGGTTGTGTATAGAGATGCTGTTTGTGTATAGAGATGCTGATGGGGTTGTGTATAGAGATGCTGTGTATAGAGATGCTGATGGGGTTGTGTACAGAGATGCTGATGGGGTTGTGTATAGAGATGCTGTTTGTGTATAGAGATGCTGATGGGGCTGTGTATAGAGATGCTGTGAGGCTGTGTATAGAGATGCTGTGTATAGAGAAGCTGTGAGGCTGTGTATAGAGATGCTGAAGGGGATGTGTATAGAGATGCTGTTTGTGTATAGAGATGCTGATGGGGTTGTGTATAGAGATGCTGTGTATAGATATGCTGTGTGGCTGTGTATAGAGATGCTGTGTATAGAGATGCTGATGGGGTTGTGTATAGAGATGCTGTGAGGTTGTGTATAGAGATGCTGATGGGGCTGTGTATAGAGATGCCTTGCGGCGCCAAAGTGTGGCCTAGCTCCGGTGGGGGCCACCATCTTGGATGGCGGCTCCACCCCCGGGTCCCCCCTCACTGCCTGACGTCCTCACGCATAGGGTGATGATGTCAGATAGCCGGGGAACCCCTAGCTGCCCGGAATCCCCTGGTGAAGATAGGGGGTTTATTTGAACCCCGAAATCTCCAGGCAGCTAGGGGGTCATGGAGGGTGTCTATCGAAAGGCCTGAGCATGGCCTTTCGAATGATACCCAACATGACCAGTTATAAAGTAAAAAAAATAATAATAATAAAAACCTGTATTTTTTTTGTGTGTTGTTTTTATTAATGCAGCAATATTGTTCACATTTCAATTATAATGTGAACAATGATGCTGCACTACTGATTTTTTTCTATGGGGTGTGTTTGCTATAAATCACGTAATTCCCCCCACAAAATGTAACAAGTCCCCATTTCTAATTTTTGTACAAGCGCACCCCATAGAAAACATAACCGCAAACGCTCATGTGCTAAAATGTGAAAAAAAAAACACTTTACACACTGCAGAAGATTAAAAATTCAATCTTTATTGCATTTTTTGTCATAATATACAGCCAGGACATGACGTATACATATAAAAATTATATATTATGAATCTGCGGAGTCTGCCGGAAAGAACGATATCTAATATGTCTGGGTCAGTTAATAAAATGTGGCTTCAAATCACGTTTAAACATGATGTGCGAAAGCGGTAAAAATGAGCTGAGCACACAGCAGTGAAATGCAGCATATTAGAGGAAGATTTACAGGGTTATCCAAAGAGATTCGAAAAGTCACCGCACGTTCGGTGACTTTTCGTTCTCTTCAATTCGGTTCCTTTTGCCGATCCCATTTCGGTGACCCTGCGGTGTATTCAGCTAACACCACAGGGTCCCCGAATTGCAGGGAAAGGCTACCGAAAACCTGACAAACACTAACCGAATGCACGCTGAAAACAAGCAAAAACATCTGGATTAACCTTCGAAGAAGCCAAACAGGAGCCGAACAGGAGCCGAATCACACAGAGCCGAAGCAGCTGTGACGTAGAGGAGGCAGTGAATAAATTAGAAAAACCATTTGTATGAATCTGGGAAAATGAAACGCCGTTTGCAAAGAAACTACTGAGCGAAAATGTCTGAAATTTTCACAGGAGGTCCAGGGAATGATAATAAAAAGGGCTGTTACAAAAAAAATAAGTAAACTGAAAAAAAAATCAAAAAAAAATCGGACTTTTAAAAAAAAAAAAAAAATCTGAAAAATGCTTAAAGTATCCTAAAAAATCTATAAATAAAGAGACTTTTTGCTGCAGAATTTTATAATGAACGGTTTATTAGATATTGAATTAAAACGGGAATATTTTTAACATTGAAGCCTATGGGATTCTCCTGAATTAATTTGCCGAATTAAACCACCGAATGGCAGGGCATTAGGGGAACCTTTCACTGCTGGTTTGTGTTCTCTGAATAGCCGAAGCAGTGCTTCTCTATGGGGATTTCACTGCCCTCGAACAGGCACCGAACAGGCACCGTATGTGCAGGCAATTCGACAGGATTTGGCGAATTGCCTGCTCTCTGGATAGCCGAATGGCCAGGAAAGGTAACCGAACGCTGATTTTCAGCGTTCGGTTACCTTTCTCAAGCAATTCGAATCTCTTTGGATAACCCTGTTAGTAGAGAAATTAACACTTCTCAGAAGCAGACACCACACCCTCAGTATAGTCTACATACATACAATGTATCAAATTCATTAGACCAGACTAAAAACACCTGTTGTTTACCATTTGAGAACACAGGTCATTTAGAGGTGAGAATCTTTGCACGTACACATTAGTTTTTAATTCAATATCTAATAAACCGTTGCTTATAATATTCTGCAGTAAAGAGTCTCTTTATTTCTAGATATTTTAGTATTCTTTAAGCATTTTTTATACTTTTTTCAAAAAAAATTTTTTTGAGAACTCGAACCGAACACGCCAAAAAGTTCAAAGTTCGCGAGCTTGCGAACGGCCAAAGTTCGAATCGAACTCCGAACTGATCGAACCGAACAGCTCATCCCTAGTGGGCAGGTGGCTGGTGGAAGCATCCCACACAAAAAAAAATATTTGAAACATATTTTCAAAATAAATTCTTAGTGTAATCTTCCCAAATATATTGACATATATTCGAAATACTACAATTTTTTTCATATTCAATATATTTCAAAAATATATTTTAATATGTTTGTGATTGAATATTTTATTGAATATATGTTCAGAAAGCATGCTGAAAGTAATGGAGAAATGTGCTGAACGGGATTTGGCTTCATGGTCAAAGAGCAGAGACGTTCCATTATGTGTCTTGCCCAAGGACACTTACTGGAGAGGTGCTCTGCCTAGGATTCAAACCTGGGTCTCTAGTCTCTACAATTATACAGAAGGGATGTTACCACTACTCCATCCAGCCATTATACAGTGGCAAGAAAAAGTATGTGAACCCTTTGGGATTACGTGGAGTCTTGCATGAATTGTTCATAAAATGTGCTCCGATCTTCATCTAAGTCACAACAATTTGAAAAACACAGTCTGCTTAAAATAATACAACACAAACATTATATGTTTTCATGTTTTTATTGAACAGAGCATGTAAACATTCACAGTGCAGGGTGGAAAAAGTATGTGAACCTTTGGACTTAATAACCGGTTGACCCTCCTTTGGCAGCAATAACCTCAACCAAACGTTTCCTGTAGTTGTAGATCAGACCTGCACAATGATCTGGAGTAATTTTGGACCACTCCTCTTCACAAAACTGTTTCTGTGTGGCAATATTCTTGGGATGTCTGGTGTGAATCACTCTCTTAAGGTCATGCCACAGCATTTCAATCGGGTTGAGGTCAGGACTCTGATTGGGCCACTCCAGAAAGCGTATTTTGTTTTGCTGAAGACATTCTTTTGTTGAATTACATGTATGCTTTGGATCATTGTCCTGTTGCATCCCCCATCCTCTGCAGAGCTTCAGTTGGCGGACAGATGGTCTTACGTTTTCCTGAAAAATATCTTGATAAACTCTGTTGTCATGGATGGAAAAATGAATTCCAATCTGTCCAGGCCCTGAGGCAGCAAAGCAGTCCCAAACCATGATGCTCCCTCCGCCATGTTTTACAGTGGGGATGAGGTTTTGATGTTGGTGTGCTGTGCCTTTTTCTCTCCACACATAGTGTTGTGTGTTTTTTCCAAACAACTCAATTCTGGTTTCATCTGTCCACAGAATATTTTGCCAGTAGTGCTGTGGAACATCCAGATGCTCTTTTGCAAACTTCAAACATGCTGCAATATTCTTTTTGGACAGCAATGGCTTCCTCCGTGGTGTCCTCCCCTGTACTCCATTCTTGTTTAATGTTTGCCTTATTGAAGATGTGTCAACAAAAATGTTAGCATGTGCCAGAGATTTCTGTAAGTCTTTAGCTGACACTCTAGGATTCTTCTTTACCTCATTAAGCATTCTGCGCTGTGCTCTTGCAGTCATCTTTACAGGACGACCACGCCTAGGGAGAGTAGCAACAGTGCTGAACTTTCTCCATTTGTAGACAGTCTGTCTTACCGTGGACACATGAACATCAAGGCTTTTGGATATACTTTTGTAACCCTTTCCAGCTTCGTGCAAGTCAACAATTCTTGATCGTAGGTCTTCTGAGAGCTCTTTTCTGCGAGGCATGGTTCACATCAGGCAGTGCTTCTTGAAACTAGTAAACACAAAACTGGTGTGTGTTTTTAAAGGGCAGGACAGCTTTCAGCAACACATCCAATAATATCACACTGATTGGACTCAAGGTTGGCTCACTCCTGGCTCCAATTAGCACTTGGAGAAGTCATTAGGCTAGGGGTTCACATACTTTTTCCACCCTGCACTGTGAATGTTTACATGTTATGTTCAATAAACGCATGAAAACATATAATGTTTGTGTTGTATTATTTTAAGCAGACTGTGTTTTTCAAATTGTTGTGACTTAGATGAAGATCAGAGCACATTTTATGACCAATTCATGCAAAACTCCACGTAATCCCAAAGGGTTCACATACTTTTTCTTGCCACTGTAGTTGTGTCATGTTACTGGCGTATTGAAATGTTACAACTGGCTCATATTTCAACTCCAAATAATAATTAAAAAAATTGTTTTGGCAGAGAGAAAAATACTTTTCCTGGGGCGGAGCTAGCGACGGACATGAGCGGCCGCATGCTGACAGAGCTCTGAAGAAAATTGTATTTTGCTACCGTTTAACTGCGGTCCTCTCATCCTCTACCGATCCTTGGGGGGTTGGAACTTGCTGGAAGCTGCAGAGATCGCTGCCTCGCCGCTCTTCTCCCGTTCCTCTGTGCTCCGTCGACTGGGCAGATTTCGGGCCTGGCGCGGCCTTGCCGGATCGGCCATCTTGCGGAACCTGGGGAGTATCTTGAAGGACGCTGTGCACCCGTCTTCCAGTGACTGTGGCCCTCCCGGATATGGGGAAGAAAACAGGTCTGCAAACACAGAGCAGGTCAGCAGATCCCCGGCAGAGGGACATCAGGGACTCTCTGAGCGGTAGACGTCCTACCTGCTCTGCGGCCTCCTCCTCCCTCATTCCCCCGGGGTATGGCTCCTCAGAGGATGATAATTGTAACTGGTCCCTTGGAAATGGGATCGATTGGCTTGCCCCGATGCCACAGAATCCCGGTACTTTGAGCGCTGCCACAAAGAAGAGAGCGCAGAAGAGGAGGAAGAAGGCTCTGGCGGAGGCATCTTGTGTGATCGCAGCTGCAACCCCGGATTCCTCTCTGGACAGCTCAGAGGCTGAGTCTATACACTCTGCAGAGGGAGGCCTGTCGAGACCCACCACTGACTCTCCTTCTGGCAGAGTTCTGCAGTGGTGACCGGCACCGGATGCCCCGCTGGAGACGGGAGCAACGTCGCCGCCCGCTGAAGTATCCCCTTCTCTCCTTGATGGTGTTTTAACTGATGCCCCAGATGATGTGTGCCCCACAACAATGAAGGACTACAGAAGCTTTATAGCAGAGATTAAATCAGTTTGGCTAACCAAAATTTCTGGCTTACGATCTGAAGTGGAGGGGGTGCGCACGCAGGTGACGGCGGTTCAGGCGCAGGTCGTGGGCCTGGCAGAGGAGCAGACGGTCCTGGCGACGGAGGTGGGTGTGCTCCGGTCCCAGGTTGACATCCTGACCCATTCCGTGGAGGCGTTGGAGTCTCGCCACCGCCAGCGTAATGTACGGATCCGAGGTATCCCGGAGTCGATTTCCTCAGAGAATCTGCTCCCCTACGCGAACAGGGTGGCTCATCAGGCGCTGGGATCCCCAACCGGAACGTCGGAGGTGTTCGGTGTGGTACGCAGGATTCACAAGGCTGCGGCGGCCCCTCGTGATGCCCCGAGAGATGTCATTGCAGTCACCGTAGATGTGATGGCCAAATCGCGCCTAATGTCTGCGCCGGGAGCCCAGGCGCCTGTTCAATTTGACGGGGCAATGTTACTATTATACCAAGACTTGCCCTTTTTAACGTTGACGGCGAGACGACTGTACAGGGAGGTGACGGCTTTTTTGAGGCACAAGGAGGTGCGCTACCGGTGGGGCTTGGCCGGCTCTCTTGTTGTTGCCCATGGAGACGTACCCTGCATCATCTCGGATCTGGCAGAGGCCTGGCCCATACTGCTGGGAGTGGGACTTGCCCCTGACGGGGTGAATACCCATCAGGGTTGATTTGGTCCCCCTCCCCTCTCTCACCTGCTGTGTACCTTTAATCCCTGGAGACATTCGTTTATTTTTTCGCTGCTTCCCTGCTGAACATCCCCACTTCCCGGTCCCACCCCCCACTACCACAAGCAGAGTATTTTTACTTTTGATGAGACCCCCCCACTCTTTATCCTTTTCTGCAGCGGACTCTCTCTGAGGACTTTGTGCTGTCACTGTTTATTTTCGACACTAGCAGTGCTATGAGGTTACCCCCCCTGCTTCTATACCTACCTTTTGTTTTCTTTCTTTTGGCTACACCAGGCTGCCCCAGGAGCTAGTGTGTGGCCTGGAGCACCACTTTGCCCCGAGTGCCCGGGCCTGGTGCCAAATTCCCCCCAAGGCCTCTCCAACGGTCTGTTTTTGGCAGGCCGGATATGTGCCGGGGGCGGCGCCATTATGGCCTTTGCCATTCTTTCCTTGTCCCCTCCACCCGTATTTCCCTTTCTTTCCCCCATTTTTATTTTAAATTTTCCTGCGTTGCCTATTAGAGACACGTTTTGGCCATGAGAGGTCAATTTTTAGTCTCCCCTTTATATTTTAGGAAGAAACCCCCCAATTGGGGATGATTTTGACGATGTCTAGAAGTTTTTAGATGTTCTTCTCTTTTCCTGTTTTAGGTGTATCTGATACCTATTTGCCCCTGCGAGGCCAGCTTTACCAGTCTGTTTGAGTTTCCTTTATAGGAACTCTGTTTGCCCACACGCTTTGACTTTGCGTATTTTATTTTTACTTTCCGAGGAGACCCCCCACTTGGGGATGATTTTCTGTTATTTTCTGTGCTTTGATGAGACTTTTTGCTTCCCGAGATGTCTTAGTGTTTATTGTCATCGTTTAGATGACCTGTTACTGATTTTCAATGTTATGTTATTTTGTTTTTATTGCTGATGTCTGGATGACTTTCATTGCATTTTGCAGTGTTATTTTCTGCCGAGTACTCTGGCCCTGCGAAGCCTACTGTTGATGTCTATGTGACCTTTACTCAAATAAAAAAATAAAAAAAATACTTTTCTTGTCAACTTACATTACCAATCCAGAATGTGTAAATTGCCAATGGGACAATAATTAGAGTAGTAGACAATATAGTTTGGAGTTGAAATATGAGCCATGTGATGTGCATCACTTTGGTCTTGGGGTACATGGGCCTTGAAATGTATTTGAGAGGTGTGGGCCTGTAGTTTCATATTGTTTCCCTGCCCTTTCCTTTGTTAAAGTCACCTTGTATCTACAACTTTAGATGCAGGGTGTTTGTGTTTTCTGTGCCCTATTACCGTATGTCTGTGTTATATCTACTATCTACTGTAATTGCATATATATATATATATATATATATATGCAATTAGATATTAGGCAAATACATTAAAACCCCGAGGACATTCTTGAAACCAGTTTATCACAGAAACCAACACACATGTAGATCTAAATCAATTAATCAGTTACTCAATCAATGCAAATGTATCAATTATTCAATTAACGCATCAACCTGAAACATCATGGTATTCAAAAGGTATCACTCAACAAATTACTGCAGTATGATCACATGTGACAATCAGGAACATTACACATATTAAAGAACAACACATGTAGTTCACTAATTAAGATTAATTAACCCATTGAGCTTTAAACGCAAATGCTGAATCTGGCTGAGAGTAATGAGACACTCATGGATGACATTAAAGCATTGGCTAGAAATAACCTTGGTACAAATAGTTCATTAATTATGATAGTTAATTAACCCTTTGAGCTGCAATGAAAATGCTGTGTCTGTCTGAGAGTAATGAGACACTCATAGATGACATTAAACAATGGCAAATGAGAACAAAAGAACCCTGCTACAAATTTGTTAGTAGATAAACACAAGCCACTGATATTATCAGAATAAATAACAAATCAATATAAGCTTATAGCAATTAGCGTTAACAATTATTAGTACAGAATAATGTCAAAAGCTAAATAGTTAGAGGTTAATTAAACACTAATTTAAAAGCTAAATAGTCAATTAATACATTACCAAAAAAAGCTTAATCTTTCTGGATATAAGGCTCATTTGGGGTCTCATTTTCAAGAGCGACCAGCTCTGAGGCTTCCTTCTCTCCCCTTTTCTGCTTCTACTGCCCATTAAAAATCCCTTGACTTTTATATTAGTCCAAACATAAGTGTTCATACCAAGAGAAAATGCTGGCCAGGCAATTGCAGGCACAATGAATATTCTCATGCTTGGAAGCCATACATTGTCTTGCAATCAGAATGCAATTAAAACCATTTAGTTCCCAAATACATCTTATCCTCCTATTGTTAATTGTTAGTATATAAATATCGCCATGGCATCCTGAGATCACTGACTTCTCACAGACACTATACTGAACTCAAATTTAATCCTAGACCATGAGAATCAACAGTCGGTAATATCTGATCAATTATTTATACATATTGGGCTTATTGATTGATTCACCATGGGATTGAGAGGAGAGAGGGAAGGAACCATCCAGCTTGGGAGAGAACCAAGTCTCCGAGATCCTACCTGATCATGACCTGGTACACCGCGCAACCACTCGAGGCCACAACTCTGCAGCCCCGCCATCCTCAAGAGCCCCAGAACGTTCTCTGCCTCTTACTGAGTCTGACCGTGACCATTTGTCAGTAGCCCCACTCCCCTTACTGGCATCCAGACTGAACTGCTTCAGTGGCCTGGCCCTCAGCACAGACCTGATGGTGTCGATCTCGCCGTCTCCCATCAGTGCAGCTGACACCTGATCCACTGCCCATGCCATGCCCCACAATATTGTAGCAGCCAGGATGCATGTGATCTGCCACTCTAGCTACGATCTGTCCACCACTGCCACTCGCTCATCACCTGGCTTTATGCTGCTCCTCCTGCTGACAAGTATTTATGGCACACAAACTAACGCACCTGCACTGCTTTTATGCCTTGCTTGCTTAGGCCCTGCCGTTTCCAGCTCATGCGGCCTGCCTCCCTTCCAGCACGCGGAATTAACCCTATGTGGGCTTGCCTCTAGGGGGCAATTTTCTTCCAGTCTTGCATTATATACTATTGCTTCAAACAGGGAGAAAAAAGCATGTTTTTTTTGTTGTAATGCAAAGTAATCTAGTTGCCGCTTATGCTATTAGCAGTGTTTTTTTAACCACTTGAGAACAACTGCAGAGGTGAAAATGAAAAACAGGTCACACAAAATAATAACTTGCTTCTCTAAAGGGGTCATATACCTTCTTCATGTCCATGCAATTTGCAATACATAGGAAGAACAACCAGATCATTGAAGTCCGAATACAAGAACATTAGGGATGTGTATTTCGATTCATACCGATTCGTATTTTTCACGAATCGGTCCGATTCGTGGCTTCAGATTCGGCCTATTTTCCGAATCGGATCGGATCCGAAAATGTCCCATACGAATAGATTTTCAATCCGTAACGAAAAGATTTTCGTGTTTTCGTATGGACGTGAAACATTAACCCCTAGCTGCCACGGGTCGGGAGATATGGGGTTCATTAACTTTTTAACAGACGGAAGACTTACTCTGGATATTCAGAGTAAGTCTTCCGTCCCTTTAACACCTAAGGATACTGAGTTTTAAGGATTAGCACGCTGGAAAGCACCATCCTGGTGCTATCCAGCGTGCTGATCCCTAAAACTCAGTATGCTTAACCTTTTGATGGACGGACTTACTCTACCCTGGAACATATAAATCACAATGCATATCAACCTCATAAAAACCCATACAGTATGTAGACCACAATGCAGAAGACAAATTGTAGGGGGTAGTTCATAATACCAATGCGGATACAGACATTTGGCAACTCAAGAATTAAATGTCCTTGCAATGCAAAACGTAGTAGATCAATGTACCAATCCGTCCTTGATGTACTCTGTGATGGATTTAATATAGTTGGTAAGGGTGTAGCATTGTACTTCAGGATAGAAAAAGGGGTATGAGGTACTTACAATGTGTGAGCCCCTTTTCACATCTCTGAGGAGACTACGCCTGTGAGGTCCTTACAGGTGGCCTCCAAACTTGTGCGGCCATGCTGGGTCCTCAGATCCAAATCTTGTGGTGAATAAAGGGGAAACAAAATTACCTTTAACCTGGAATGGATAAAATATATAAATATTTATTTAAAAATGTAAAATTCAATAGTGGCCATGCAAGAATGATAAAATAAATAGTGGGGGTCTTGAGACGTGTTTTGCCATGCTCTGTTCACTTGGTTCCCTTTTTATATTACTGCCAATACCGGGTTTTCTGTGTCACTGGTGCATGTCAGCCCAGCATGCGGCTCACTCACCGTGCTTCTGCGTTCCATGTGGTTCAGTTGTGTTCCTATGACTTATCGCTGTGTTCCGTGCATGTGAGCCACTTTACTTTCACTTTCAATATGGACACGTCATTGCTATATGATAAAACAATTGATTTGCTTCACATATTACTGCTGAAAATTAAGCCACATTATGGGTATATTTACTTATGAATTATACAGCATTTGTCTGTCATTTGTGGACTCTGAATTTGGGTTTTATTTAATTCCCTCATGTTATAATGTAGTGTGTACATTCTCCGTGAAAATATAAGTTGGACACGAAGGAGTGGAGAAAAGGGAGCTTGTCTCCTATATTATGTATGTAGTGCTACTCCCGCGAGAGCCGCTGAATTTGACGGGCCTTCTGTCTCACTCCGGTGATTACCCACCTCCGCCTTCGGCGCCAAGTAATACCAGGACAAGATTACTTTAAATAAAAGGGGGTTTATTAGGAATAGCAAGCAAACCCTTTGTAGAACAAAGTAATCAACAGTATAACAGTATTGAAAGAGTTAATTTAGCATTACTATCCAACTCAATAATGAATGAACAAGACGGCAATCTGTACCATATGTCAGTGCAGTTCGATTAACAACTATAATCAACGTAACCAATATCAGTAACCTGTCTAAACCCTCTACATTTTGCCTAACCACTGGCCAGTCGAAATTATACAAGCGTTCAAGATTGCTAGCGGTGGGGTCCTTGATTCTTTCGTTGGGTACCTTTAACATGAAACCATATTTGCATTCCACAAAGTGAGAAAGAAGTCTTCACAAAGTGTCACAGAACAGCAAGATTTGTAACTGCAGCGATCCTCCTTTTAGCTGCAACTGCGTGGACAGTAGAACAAGGCCAGACAATAAAGTTAGCAATATCAACTCATGCAGGATGGCCGGATACCTCTCTCTGTTTGGACGGTAGCTCAATTGCTATCTCTTAGCACTGGAATCACTCAAAGACAGCCGATTTCTTCTCCGTTGAATGTACTCGGTCGCTCCCTCTGTCACTGGAACACACACGAAGGCAGACTGACCCCTTCTTCACTGGATGCACAAGGACAGTTGGATGCACGATCCGCTCGTACTGGCAACACGTGAGGGCAACTGGATCTCTCCTTCGCTGAACATACGAGGCAGCCTCTGGACACACAATCCACCACATAGGACTGTTCACCTCAGCAGTCTCCCCTTCTCTCCCTTCTCCTTGCTCTGCATGTGCACTTCCACCCTTGGAAAATGCCCCTTCCCTTAGGCACTGCTGGGAGGTGTAGTTCTCTTCCTGACAAATTGCATAGGCCCTCTGTAATTGAGACTACATGTTCCAGAATCCTTTGCATCTTCCTGTCTGAAACAACTTCCTTTGCCAGTGAAGAGAAAGGGGAAAAAAGGGAGGGGGAAGTACTCCGCAGCTGTGACAGGCTGCATGTCTGAGAAACACAACAGTACACACACAGTTCAAGTAGCCTGCGCTACATGTATGTGGTAGTAATAGTTGTTTGTGCCTCTTTCTAATGGACATTCTGTCCATTACTTCAAAGACTTACATGTTCCACTCTCCTTTCTAAAATATCCAAGAAGGAGTGCAATGACTGAGGAGTCTCTTTACTTTTGGCCAAATGGTGCATACATACAACATTTCCAATGATCTTCAGCTCTCTTATCTTCATCTCCAATCACTACAATGGAAATATGGGATAGCTGTGAATCAGTCATTGCCCAAACCAATTTTGTCCTCATTTGAACATCACTGTGTCTCACACCATCCCCCTCTACTAAATTGCTCTCCCTCAGCTACTGGTTGTTGGCGATGTCTGCCACAAATCACAAGAACCGTTTCCAGCTAAATTAGGAAAGGGATCTGGAGAGGGCATTTATGTCCCAGCAGTGGACATAGAGCTTAATTATAGACAGGGGGAAATAGTGGTATGCCACACTGCATGAGACTAGAAAGAAGGTCTACATAACTCCAAACAGAGACATTTTAGTCCCATTCAATCCTCCCAATGTTGGCTTGGTTCTAAGGCATATGGCTCATAATTACATACAGTATGTGTTGGCTGTACCCTCAGCTGCTGACCTTCTGGGGGAAATTACTGAACTTATTAACAGAGTCTCGGGTTGTTTCTTGACTCCAGACCCAGCAATTTTTCTTCTCCATTTTTTTACGGAAAAATTTGCTTGAGCACAATGTAAACTCCTATCACCCATACTCACTGTCACATACCTCTTCTTGAACTCTAAATGGTTATCTACTACTCTTCCTACCATCGAGGAGCTATGATGCACATTGGGTGACATTCGATCCCTGGACACCATAGCTGCCTCTGTGTTGGGTATTCCTCCAAATAAAAAAGGATCATTGGCAGGCCCGTCTTTAATATTGATTGGACCCTGGGCAAACATTTTCTTGGGTCCCCCCCCCAATAGCCCGCACACTGCATGATTTTTCTCTCCACCCCAACATCCAAAAAACCCCAAAACAAATACACAAATACATCATGGGCTTATATATTAGAAGACATATATATTTACACACATTCTATATACATAAACACATAATGTTTTTGTCTGGACATAAAGGAAATTCAGCATAACGCATAGCTTTCTTTTTACAGGAAGAGCAATAAAGCTGTGGAATTCTCTGCCTGTTGAGGTGGTTGGATCAAAGTCTGTACAGACTTTCAAACAATGACAGTAATGTGCAGTGTGTGAGCATAACATCAGAGTTCCACAGCAATAAAACTGAAATTATATATTCTAATAATTATATCATTACTAACTTTGAGAATTAATAGATCTCATTAAACAGAAGTATCTGTAAACCAGTTTAATCTTCATTAAATTGTAGAATACAAAGGACATCACACTGGTTCTTATGCCTGGTGTCCTTTTCATTCTACATTTAATAATGATTATGCAATTTTATATACTTTTGTCATAATATAGGTATGAATGGCATATTCTAGAGATCAAATAGTTCTCAAATTGAGTCTGTATTCCTTGGATTACTTTTTAGTCTTCATTACATTGTTAAAATTTTAAGTATGAAAATATATTTTATTTTAACTATATTAAAATGATTATTAAACGTTTTTAAAATAATGATATATTTATATTTAAATAATTATAAAATGTTGAAAAAAATAATGCATGTGAATCCATGTTTGCCCATTCCATGCAAACTGTGAGCGCTTAGGTAAGAACCTGCATTTATTTATACCACAGTAGTAAGCTATAAAATAAAAGTGCAGTATCTGGGGTAGTGAGTGGAGAGGGTTAACTTCCCTTAACCAAAGAAGTTTAAGCTCACTCCCCACATGCTGCTCCCGGAAAACAGCCTGAGGCGCGTTCAGTTGCTCAGCCGCTGCAAGTTAGCAATTCGCCACTGAATGCTGTTCTGCAGCTCAGCGCTCGGCACTGCTAACTTAGCACTTGCATCCAAGTCGAGAGGTGCTGCGGGGTTAGCTGAGTGTGACGTACGAAAGATGGCCACCTCTACGGAGCAAATAATCCAATAAGGAAATGTTCAGTTTGTAGGTTTGGTGGAGCAAAACAGTAACACTAAAGATGTAATAAAATGGACAAAAGCGGATTTTGCAGACACAGCACCTTTCATTAAGCAATCCTCTGCCCTTTTGCTTCCATATTCACAGCCAACGCGTTCAATGAGACTGCTGCAGCAAACTGATCTGCTGCAATGGAACAATTCAGCAGCTGCTGAGGAACTGAACGCGCCTCAGATCACTGACAGATAACTGCTGCTTCTCCCAAACCTCTGCAGCCCCCAGAGTCAGATTGCAAGCTCAGAGGTTTAATTTCTCCCTGTATTAGACTGTGCACACAAACATTGCTACACACAGATTGTGATAGTCAGCCTCTGCACAGCTCTTGCTGCATTAAGGAGAGGAGCCTCTGAGCTGAGAGCTGGAGGGAGATTGTGATGTGCAGCCAGTTTTTTAGCAGGACCTGTCCTGTGTTTCTCCTAGGCCCCCCCAAATACCATGCCCCCCCCTCAAATACCTTCTTGTACCCCAGCAGCACGTGGAGGCTCATGGCTCTGTCTGTGGAAGGAGGGGGTGGAGTCAGCACAAGGAGCTGCAGCCTCCATGTGAGGTATTTTGATTAGGGTGTGTCCAGGCCTATGCAGTCAGGAAACCTCAACTGGCTTCCTCCCGTTTGGCCCCGACCCCTGTGGCACGCCCTCTCTGACATCATCAGAGGGGGCCCACCGGGCCTAGGAAGGCTGCAGGGCTTCCACAGAAGCCTGGGGCCTCCAAAACACACAGAGCCACCACTGTAAAACGGCCCCAGCAGTCCACAAACAAAGCAGCATGCTTTGGGCCCCTCAACTATGACTGGGCCTGGGGCACCTGCCCCTTTTGCCCCTCCTTAAAGACGGCCCTGATCATTGGTATGTTTGGGATCTAGTTTTGATAACCTAATTTTCCTTTATTTCCTAAGATAGCCTTCTTGGTCTACTTTCTCGATATCGATAGTTCCATTATATTACATATTCAAATATAATAGTGTTATAACAACCCCGCATTTCATTCTTCGCGCAAGATTGGAACTTTCCACCTCTTGCCCCCTCCTCAGGTGAACAGAATTGGCATTGCTCACTTGTTTATACTCAGTCATAATGTATTTTTCTTTTACTCTTTATTATTGTGAAAACTCAATAAATTTCATGTAATTTAAATAGGAAAATGAAAAAAGAAGTAAAATAAAATTTAGTTTTTTCCCCCCTCTGTTCTAAGGAGGTAGCATTATGTGCTTTTACTTATAAAGCAAATAATGTCACTGCACTAACTCATCTTCACATTTCCCACACTGGGAGCAAACATGGAGGTGATGGCACAATGTGTTATTATGCGTTGCTCCATCTAAAACACAAGCTTCCGCACCATTGGGAGAAGAGAGGGTGTCACTGTCCTTTGCACCCTGTATCTCTTTTCTTTATACTCCACAAAGTCAATTGAGGTGTACAGTAATTGGACAGATCAGAGTCTGGTCTTTCTAATGAAACCAAACAAAATGTAAAAAAAGTTAATTTATTATTTATTTGTCATTGCCATTTGTCATATATGAAATTAGCAATACCACTACCATTGCTCACCTTCTCATTTCCCACACAAGGAACAAATTCTAAATATTTTGCCAAAATTCCACACTTTTCGAATTAACGCTACAAATAAAATCAGACAAACTAAAGTGGTCAAAACTGAGTTTTTGGACCATGTACATGTCTGCTTCCTGTTCTTTAAAGTACAGACCCCTGGTAGGTAGAGTAATGTTCATGAAATCACAGAAAGGCAATGAACAGAGCATAATATCATGTGAGTTATTTTTGTATGGACCAATTAGCTCAATCGCTGCAAACTGTGTTGATACACTGCTCTTCTACCTTATAAATCCCAGTGAGCCTATTAATGTTTTTTTTTGTTCCTCTGGTCATCTCTGATTTGCAAACATAAGGAGTACTCTAATTAGTAAATTGCATAGGTGTTTGAAGACTTGTAGAAATTGTTACCTGCCAATACATAAATCACAGAAAAGCAGTAAATATGGTAGACTTGCTCAACAACAATCTGTGACTTCTTCAAATATGTTTATACAGGTTTATTTTATATTTAAATTGCTATCAATGATTCTAAAGGTATTTTCCAATACTACATTCTTCACTAGAGTTTTTCTGTATTGAATTATTAAGGTAATACAGTTTTTGCTATTCCATATCCTGGCAAATTATGTTATAAAAAGTTAATTAAAGTGTTCACTGGTTCTGACTTACTTGTTGTAGTCTCTCTATATTCAATAGCTCATTTATTTTATCAGCTCATGCCCAAAGCTGCTTTAATATTTATCATGTACCCATTGATTTCTACATCAGTGTTTCTAAAAATAGATGCTAAAGACTCTGCAGTTAAAGGCTAAATTGCAAAGGACATCCCTGTACATACCTAGATAAAAAAATACATACCTTCTGGGGTTTCTAATTAACCTCAGTGACCTTAAGTGCACATGATAAGATTGGATTTATAAAAAAATATTAAGTGAGTGTCCTGGAAATATTTCTTTTTCATTTTGAGAAGTGACCCTAGAGACACGCTATTTATTAAAAACAATACATGTTTTAGAATGAGATGTGAAAAAATTACATGTTTGTGAAGATTGCTTATTTCTGAGACTAATTATTTTAGTTTTTCTGACTTATAATAGCTTTAACATATACAATTAAAAAATTGCTGCTATTGCTATAGGTGTTATTATTTTTATATCTTCCGTCAAATTTCGTTATTCTTGCAAATTCTTGCAAATTCCATCACAAATGTTCTGATATATGGTTACAATTGGTACATCATATGCATTATATGAACTGTATCTAATTAATACTCTAAATAACCAATTATTATGTTATGTATATGTAGCGCTGGATTAAAACACTGTTGCTGTAGTACTTATTTTTGGCCACCAGAGGCAGACAAGCGCAATGTAAGACACTGGACAATGGGACTACATTTTCTAGCATGCTTTGCGGCGGGAACAGGAAGTGGGTGGGCAGGAGAGACTGACATCCGCATCGTCGTGGGGAGAACGAGCAGAGCGCGCAGAGGAGTGAAGAGAGTAAGACGCACATGAGAGAGACAACGATCGTGACCAGGCCGGAGCGCAGGTGCGGCCTTGCGGAGCTGGAGATCGATTCACTTTACTTGCCAAAGACCTAGTGATCCACCCCTGGGAAGTTTACACAGATACAGAGTATGCTGAAGGACCCCGAGTTAGGAGACCGCAGATGATCTAATGGGAGTGCAGGCGGTGAGCTGAGCATCTTGTGGCAGAAACAGACAAGCAAGACAGCAGATCCGGTGACACAGAGTCCCAGTCAGATCGAGCGGAGATACGTCCTGGGTTGAGCAGAGCGCAGAGTATCTAGCGGATGGGTGAAAGGCTTTCCCGGCCACAGTAAAAATAATAAAGCACGCTGCAGTTTTGTCAAAACCTACAGGGCCCCAACGTGACTAGTCGAAGACACATTGAAATCATTCACTGGCAATTGAATCTTGTGCCCGGGTACCAATACACGCATACACGTACACTTTCTTGGGACACAACCTGTACGGGACTCACACTCCAACCACAAAGGGGTTAAAATTCCTTTTTCTTTTCCGCTACGCATCTCTCGCATTACGAACTACTGTAAATATATATACGTATACCGTGCTGCTCTTTATATGCCAGTTTATTCAGTAAACTATATAACTTCTAAAATCCACAACAGTGCTGGTGTATATTTATTCCCTAGTGCGGGGAGACTGACCCGAGGTTTAAA
Organism: Leptobrachium leishanense; assembly: GCA_009667805.1. Classification (NCBI taxonomy): domain Eukaryota; kingdom Metazoa; phylum Chordata; class Amphibia; order Anura; family Megophryidae; genus Leptobrachium; species Leptobrachium leishanense. Next base: position 99,767,142 of record CM019068.1, read on the forward strand.
TTCAGCGGCTCCTCCGGGAGTGAGCGCTACATATACATTTCATCTTTATTTCTTTTTGCCTTTTTGTATACATTTCAAAGTCTCCCTTCAAACCACCTGTCCAAAAGGGATAAAAGTATTTATAAAGCACCAACGAGTTCTGTAACGCTGTACAATGGTGAGGCATAGCAAATATTCATACAAGCTAGACACACAAAACAGTAGGAGAGAGGACCCTGCCTGAGAACTTACAATCTAAGAGGAGATGGGTGACAAACTAGGTAAGGCTAAATAGCAGAGTATGTAAAGTACTGGGTTGCATGGAGGCTGTGTGGCAAGATGGACCAAGAAAGGTTACAATGGGGGATTATGGAGTGTGCTAATAAGCGTCTCTAAAGTAATGTGTTTTCAGAGACTTCTTAAAGGAGTGGAAAGACGGGGGGTCTAATATTGCAGGGGAGGGAGTTCCATAAAAAGGGGGCAGCACGGGAGAAGTCCTGAAGGCGAGAGTTGGGGATGCGGATATGAGGAGTTGATAATACCAGATCATTCGTAGAGCGAACTGTCCAAGATGGGATATACTTGCTAATAAAAGAAGTGTTGTAGCCAGGGGAACAGTTTTGGAGAGCTTTGTACATGCACACCATTATTTTGAATTAAAGAAAACAAGGAGCCAGGGCAGAGATTTGCAAAGGGGCGAGTTGTGATTGGTGTGGGATGCAAGGTGTGAGACAGGGCCGTAGGGAGTAGGGATGGGCTGGCGGTTCGATCTGAACATGAGTTCGATTAGAACATTGCCCGTTCGGCCGCTCGGCTAACTTCGAACCTTTCAGGCCGTTCGCAAAAAGTTCTAAAAAAAAAAAAATGTGAATTTTTTGAAGCCTATGGGATAAAACAATCTTGTTGCTAAAACATCAGGCAGACGAGGCCCTCTAATCAGGCACTGTAGAGGGCAGCCCGTCGGGGCCTCCCAAGGATCCCTTGAGTAGCATGCGACCACCGGATGACAGAGCTGCGACTGTGCGGGAAGGCGGGCCTGGTGCATGTGGCAGAGAGAGGTGGCGCAGGGAGGGAGCCACTGCACCTGTTGCCACGGCAGACCCCCCCACAACCAGGATCAAGGAGCCTCCACTGACTGACCACCAGGCTAAGGTAAGGTGACACATTTCTAAAAAAATAAAATCCAAGGACATTTTTAAATGTCCCAAGGAACATAAAATAAAACTTTTTTTTTTCTTCTATTACTCACCCGATTCCTGGATCCACCAACAAGCGCAGCCTCCCGTCTCCCACGCTGTTAGACGCTGCATACACCGGCACGCTGTATGCAGCTTCTGAGAAGATACGCTATTAGTGTAGAGGGAGCGATGCAAAATGTGCAGCCGACTTCCCTGCTACACTAAGGCTAGGGTCAGACGAACGCATTTTTCACGTGCGTTTAGCCGCACGAAATCACGACCGTGCTAGCAGCAAATGATGTCCAATGCCGGGGAACATACGACGAACGGCCGCACGAAAGTTCGTCCGTGCAACGCAAGTGGCCAACGAACGCATTTTTTCGAGAACGTCAAACCGCTACTACTGACGTACAGAGTGCGCTGCGGCCGCATAGCGGCGTGTGTGTGTGATTAGGAGACGTCAGACGCTGCTAATGTCCGGCTAACATAACGTCCAGACACAAAAAGTGTTTTATTGATGATCCGTACAAAATCACGGACGAAAAGGCGCATCGTATGACCGCTATCGCGTATTCCGGGAAAAAATACGTACGTTCGTTCGAACGCACTTTTTCACGGACAACGTGAAAAATGCGTTCGTCTGACCCTAGCCTTATAGTGTATCTTCTCAGAAGCTGCACACAACATGCCGGTTAAAGCTAGCATCAGACTATAGAGGTGCTGCGTGGCAGTGTGAGGATTCATATGCTGCATTAATTATTCTTCTTACAAATTTGATTACTTAACCCATTTGCATTTGGATTGTAATATTGTTTGTGACATTCAGGGCCCCGGGTGGCGATCGGGGGGCCCCGGTCGCATTGTGCCGCCAGCTGGCTTGAAGCCAGGAGCTCCGGTGGCACCTGGCACAGCTGTGAGTGATCAGGGGGCAGGGCGCGGCGTGATGACGTGGAGCCGCTGGGACCTTTAAATCAGGAGCGCTCGCTTACACCTCGCCTTGCCGTGGAGTTTCATTCCCGCATCGCTAGCTTACCGAATCAGTTTGTATACTTGTTACTTACCCTGCTTGTTCGGAGGACCCGATCTGTTGCCGGCTTTGCCTGTCATTTGACTATTCTCTCTGTGTACTCCCTGCCTGTTGCTACTGGTGAGTGCCTATTCTCACCATATATAGTAGCGCAGTACACGTGCCTAAACGTTGCTGACCCGGTTTTGTTATAATGACTACTCTCGATCTGTGCCCCTGTCTGGTATATCTGCTGCTTGTTACTGCTGGTGCGCTTCCATCCTGCCATATACTATAGCGCAGTACAAACATACAGTATATTGATCTCAGTCTTTGGTGTATATTGTTGGTGCTGTCTCCCTGGCCTGTGTGGCTGCTAGAGGTTAGGTTTAGTGGTCCCGAGTCCCGACGATCCTAAGGATCGGAGGGTTAGAGGTCTGTTAGCAGGGATCCTACCAGGTCTGTACTGGGGAATCGTTACAAATATGCGGTGAACGCAGCAGCAAATGTTAATGCTCATTTTTAAATATTTCTATACATCCTACAAATCCGCCACTTCACGGGCAGATTATGGGGACCTCCTAGGCATGATATTTGAAGGAATTTTTGTTTTTATTTTTAACCCTTATTTTATGGAAAACTCACTGTTCCTTTAAAAACGTCTGTTTTTAAACTTTTTCTCCTTTTTTCCTGTCCCCCAGGGCACTACCCGGACCCCCGTACACCTTTTATGGCAAATATCTTGTATATATGCCCTCTTGCAGGGCACTCTAAAAATCTAATGTTCGAGTCCCATTGACTTGCATTGAGTTCGGATCGTGTTCGCGTCCGAACTCGAACTTTTGAAATTGTTCGAGTTCGAATGCGAACCGAACACGGGAGTGTTCGGCTCATCCCTAGTAAGGAGGCCTTGGGTGCAGCAGCTGTGAGGGGGCGCAGCCAGTGTCAAAAATAATCAGCAGAGCAAAGCTGCCATCCACGTTGCTAATTTGATGCATATACTATATTCACTTGCCACTTCTCCATGCTCTGCCAGTTTGGAAGGCGCAGCCACATGTCCCTGCTTCCTCCCAGGCTGCCTGTCACATTACTCTGCACCGTGGCAGCACTGGGAGGAAGTGATCATGTAACATCACTTCCTCCCAGTGCTCCATTCTGCCAAGAAGCAAAGACCTGCTGCTGGCTCACAGCTTCAAAGAAGGTGAAATGAATATGAGAAGGTGGGGGAATGGACTGGAAAAGGAGGGGGTGGGGTGAAATAAACATAACAGGAGGGGGAATGGATTGAAAAAGGAGGGGGTGTAATGAATATGAGGAGGGGGAAATGGGGTGAAATTAACATAAAAAGGAGGGGGAAATGGGTTGAAATGAACATGACATTGGGGGAATGGATTTAAAAAAGGGGAGGGTGAAATGAATATGAGAAGGTGGGGGAAATGGGGTGAAATGAACATTTAAAGTAGAGGTGTAATGAATATGTGGAGGGGAAATGGGGTGAAAGGAACATGAAAAGTAGGGGGAAAAGACAGAAAAAGGAGGGGCATTGGGTGAAATTAGCATGAAAAGGAGAGGAAATGGGGTGTAATGAATATGACATTGGGGGAATGGATTAAATAAAGGGGGTGAAATGAATATAAGAAGGATGGTGAAATGGGATGAAATGAACATGACAGGAGGAGGAATGGACTTAAAAAGGAGGGGGTGTAATGAATATGAGGAGGGGGAAATTGGGTGACTTGAATATGAGAAGGCAAGGCAATGGACAGAAAAAGGAGGGGGAAATGGGGTGAAATGAAAATGACATTGGGGGAATGGATTGAAAAAAGGGTGTGTAATGAATATGAATATGAAAATGTCGGCGACATTTCGGTGCTCTCTGATTAACCCCCTATAAGTTGTTGCTTACCATAACCATAACCATATGCCTCTTACAATGCGTGTCTGTTGTTGGGTCATTTTAATAATTCCTTTCTTGCAACTGAAATAACATGCAAAGAGTGGGAAACTAAAAAATTTAAGAGACATATTAGCTGCAAATATGTCACATGTGGCACAGGGTGAGCACTAGACATGTGCACAGCACAAAATTTCGTTTTGAACTAATGGATTAGTACTAAAATGCAATTTATTTAGTTGCTAAAGAAATTCGTTTTCAGTTCTTTAGTATGAAAACTAATTTCATTCATCCGAAAACCAGTGGATACAATTATTATTGTAGTGGCTCCTCAGAGGGCTGAGATCGCTGCTTGTTACAGTATCTCTCACTCTCAGCACAATGTGGGCCATATTACATAGTTGGTGCCAACTTAACCAGAGCTGTTGTAAACTTCCCAGAGCCATTATAGCTTATGTAGGTTTTCAGTTTACAACAGCTCTGGTTAAGTTAGCACCAAGTATGTAATACTGCCCCGTGTCAGGCAAAGCTGTTACAGTAACTGACTGCTGCTCATCACAGTGCTCAGAGTTTCAGTAAAACGAGTAAATAATATTTTTATATATAAGAGGTTAGAACAATATTATTTCCTTGTTTTACTGAAACTCTGAGCGCTGTTACAGTCAGTTACTGTAACAGCTGAGCCTGATACATTCACGGTTATTCAGAGAGCGTGAAAAGCAGGAGAATGACTGGAGAATGAAAAATTCTAGGTCAAAATAGCCGATTTGGAAAGTGAGATGAAAGGGAGAATTTTTCTGGTTTGGCTATTTTGACCTAGAATTTTTCATTCTCCAGTCATTCTCCTGCTTTTCACGCTCTCTGAATAACCCTGATTGCACTGAGAGATAATTTAACAAGCAGCCGATCTCAGCGCTCACAGCCACTGGATTTAAAGGGCTAAAAAAAAAAGGCTCCTCTCTGTATAATGTTTAGAACATCCTCCTGCATTAATTAATACCCCTCTCTGTATAATGTATACAACATCCTCCTGCATTAATTAATGCCCCTCTCTGTATAGAACATCCTACTGCATTGGCATGTGGAGGGTGCAGAACTTTGGATGTTGCGATATTGCGCTCTTCATTGCTGGTCTCCTTCACTCATCAATGTAATATCACAAAAAGGACTGAAACTAAAATGTAGTGCATCTTGTTTTAGTTTCTTTCGTTTTTTGTACTGAGCAGTTTCGTTTCTCTTGAGTCATACGAAAACTAAATTATCCCAAAATTCAGACTAAATCGTTTTAGTACTAAAACGAATGCACATGTCTAGTGAGCACCAGCCATGCGGGTATGAGTCCAGGATGCAGTGGTGCACGTATACAGTATGGCTGGAGAGCAAGGGTTGCAGGAGGATTAACAGGCAGGCTTGTGTATAGGACACGTAGAGGGTTGACCTGGCTGAGGATGGTGGGAACATGGTCTTGCAGGCTGGAACCAGAAGACACTTGGAAGTGACACAGAGGATCTAGGGAACAACAGGATACTTGAAGGCATAGTTTGGGGTCACGAGGGGCACAGTAGACAATGTCAGGGGCACTGGGGAAATCAAGGTGAGATATCCAACAAGGGCAATCCAGGAATCGTAGTAAGGAGGCAATCTGAGGTCCAGGACAGAGAAGCCTGCTTATAGCCATGATATTGCTGTTGCTCCCCGTCTGTATCCACTCAGGGGTTAATCCCTGTGCCAGCTCCTGAGTGGGTGTGCATATAATACAAAAAAGAAATGTGGAGAACGAACACTTAGAGCAAAACTGAAAAATACGAAATATAACCCCGTCGCCCAAAGCACCACAAGTGCGGTCCCAATCCGCACCAAATAAACAAAAAAAGAGAAAAAGTCGGTGTTCGGCGTGTCCGCGTACGCGGTAGGGGGAAATATCTAATAATAAAACGAAATGAACATACAATAATTTGTAAGAGGAGATAACATACAATATAGATAGCTGGGTTAGATGACTCGAAGTTCGTCAAAATGTTCCTAAAAAGGAAAAAAGAGTATAATAGTGAAGTCCAGTCATTAAAAAATGAGAAAATGAAGGGGGGAGATGGATCCACTCACACTTTCCAGAGCCTCGTTAGGCTCGATCACCTCGCCTGTGGGTGTTTACGTGGCTCACCCAGTAGCTCTCAGGGGTAGACCCGTCTCACAGCCTTGGTGTCCTTTCAGGATCCTGGGTCATCCACAGGTTCTCCAATATTTAGGTGCCAATGGTTCTCAACAACTCACTTATCTCAGGCCTTGGCATTCCTTTGGGGTCCTGGGTGTTCACAGGTCGTAACTTGTCGTAACTTGTAGAAATCTTTCTTGCACAGCAGGTCTGTACGGGGAACATATGCCGAGGAGATTTCAAAACGATGAGATCGGCCCTTCCGGTACAAGAAGCAAACTGTGCTCAGACACCAGCAGAGCAGAGCTGTCACTGTGAATCACTTGCTGTCTGAGACAATGTATCCATAGCTTCCATTATGTTTTCAGCAGTATGGGATGTGCAGCTCTAACAATACATCAAAACAGATATCCTTTGTTCTCTAGATGTCTGGGCAAGGTTTCCTTGAAAGATCGTCACACAAGCAGCGTGCAGCAGAAAACTCTTCCCCCCGAGTCTTAGTACGCGCAGCTTGTTCCGCCGGCGAGGGAAAATGACACAGTAGTAGAGGTATTGCGGTGATTCCGCACTGCCAGCAGGGGGAGCTCTAACCTGGACACACCCTTCCTTCCATGCTCTGTTATTTTCCTGTTTTCCCTGTGTTTGAGGTCCTGCGAGCCTCCCGGCCTCCTGTTCTTCGGTCCGTCAGCTTCTCCGGTCCGTCTAGCCGCGGCTCCTCTCTGCCCCACGTCTTCATGCTGAATGATCTGATTGGGCAAAGTCCTGCACCTGACCTGGACTTGGCCCAATCAGGGCTCTAATTCAATATTGAGCCCTGATTGGGCAAAGTCCAGGTCAGGTGCAGGACTTTGCCCAATCAGAGCTCAGCATGAATATGAGCTTTAACCAAGCTCTGATTGGTTAAAGTCGGTGAAAGACTTTAACCAATCAAAGCTTGGTTAAATCTCATCTTCATGCTGAGCTCTGATTGGGCAAAGTCCTGTACCTGACCTGGTACATTTAGGACAACTGCGAACACATTTTGCGTGTTCTTTGGTTTACATTGTGTTCGAGTTCGTATTTGAACATTCCGGCTGTTCGGATACGAACCGAACACAGGGGTGTTCGGCTCATCCCTACTGTCTGTCAGCATTATCCCTTGTTCTGTTATATTCCTGTGGATCCTGTTGCTGGACTTTACATTGCGTAGCCCATTATCCAGTGGACTGGAGATCTGCCTGAGTTCCAGTCTGTTACCTTACCTGAGAAGCACTATCGCCTGGTCCTTGGTGCTCTTCCTGTATATCTGCAGCCTCTTGACTACGTGGCCCACTATCCTCTGGGGCTTGGAGACTTTCTTGGCTGCCAGCCCTCCATCTGGTGCCTGCTGCTAGGACCTTCTATCAAGGTATTGCTACGCAAGTGGTGTTCCCAACTTCTGACTGCACAGCCTACCATCCTCTGCTTATTTTGCACCTTGCCTGTGTATATTGATATTCCTATATTCAAGGACTGTGTCATTCTGCTGTGCATACAATATACCTTTTATTACCTGCATTCCAAGTCTCCAGTGTCTGCTTACCTGCTCACCCCCAGCGCTTGGAATATAAACCTAAACATAAGGCCGTGACATGGAGCCATCCTGGCTCGAGCCTGACAAGAAGGGTAGCAAAACATAGGAGCAGGTACATGGTATATAGGTCTTGTCTTACCAGAATAAGAGGCTGCAATGCTGAAGCATTGGCTGCTGGGAAGGAATTGACTTTTATTAGACTCAGTCAGTGCTTATTACTGTGAATGTGTACTGCACAGGCTTAGAGTGATGAGGGGAAGACAGGAATGGGGCTGCCAGTAGGGAACTAGATTACAGGATCAGAAACAACATGGGTTTACCTCAGGGAGATCATGCCAAACTAATCTTATTGATTTTTTTGATTGGGTAACAAAAATAATAGACACAGGTGGTGTAGTAGACATTGCTTATTTAGATTTCAGTAAGGCTTTTGATACTGTTCCGCATAGAAGGCTTATCAATAAATTGCAATCTTTGAGCTTGGATTCCAATATTGTTGACTGGATTAGGCAGTGGCTGAGTGACAGACAACAGAGGGTTGTGGCAAATGGAGTTTATTCGGCGCAAGGTCTTGTTACCAATGGGGTACCTCAGGGGTCAGTACTTAGACCCATTCTCTTTAATATTTTTATTAGTGATATTGCAGAAGGTATTAATGGAAAAGTATGTCTTTTTGCTGATGACACAAAGATTTGCAACAGGGTTGACGTTCCTGGAGGGATCAGCCAAATGACAAATGATTTAGGTAAACTAAAAAAATGGTCGGAGTTGTGGCAATTGAGTTTTAATGTGGAAAAGTGCAAGATAATGCACCTGGGATGAAAAAACCCAAGGGCTGAATATAGAATATTTGATACAGTCCTAACCTCAACATCTGAGGAAAGGGATTTAGGGGTCATTACTTCAGAGGATCTAAGGGTAAGTAGTCAATGTAATAGAGCAGCAGGAAATGCTAGCAGAATGCTTGGTTGTGTAGGGAGAGGTATTAGCAGTAGGAAAAGGGAAGTGCTCATGCCACTGTACAGAGCACTGGTGAGACCTCACTTGGAGTACTGTGTGCAGTACTGGAGACCGTATCTCCAGAAGGATATAGACATCTTAGAGAGAGTTCAGAGAAGGGCTACTAAAATGGTGTACGGCTTGAAGGAGAAAAGTTACCAGGAAAGGCTTAATGATCTTAACATGTACAGCTTGGAAAAAAGACGAGACAGAGGAGATATGATAGAAACATTTAAATACGTAAAGGGAATCCACAAGGTAGAGGAAGGGAGTATATTTAAAAGGAAACAAAATAGCAAAACAAGAGGACATAGTCTTAGATTAGAGGGGCAAAGGTTTAAAAGTAACATCAGGAAGCATTATTTTACTGAGAGGGTGGTGGATACATGGAACAGTCTTCCAGTAGAAGTGGTAGAGGCCAAAACAGTAATTGAATTTAAGCAAGCATGGGATAGGCATAAGGCTATCCTAAACAAAAGATAAATCCAGGTAAAGTATCCATGTAATTGGGCAGACTAGATGGGCCGAAAGGTTCTTATCTGCCGACATTTTTCATGTTTCTATGTTTCTATGTTTCTATGTGCGTTTCGGGTTTCGGAATTTCGGAATTTTCACGAAATTTCCCGATTTGTGTTTTCGGATACGGCCGATTTTCGGAAAATTTTTAGATCCGAAAATGGCAGATCCGAAAAGTTTTCCGAGCCGAAACAAAAATTTTTCGGAATTTTCGAATGGACTTGAAATGTGTCAAATCGAAATTTATTTTTGCTCTATTCATGATTTCGGTTCCATTCGTGATTTCGGTTCCATTTCGGTAATTCTGGACATCGTATATTTAACTATTATCGGTTATATCGCTGATTCTGTAAATTTTGTATTTGTAAATGCGTATCACTTGTTTCTTGTGGCATTCGGGTCAGTTTACCTTTTTTTAAATCGTTTTGTTCATTTTTTTGTTCCTTGGCTTTCATACCATTTTAAAATGATTAAATAAAGTTGTGAAATGTATATTCAATTATTCATAAGAAAAAAGGATCTTTATTTAATAAAAAAAACACGATAGAATCGCCAGAATTATCGTAGACACTTTGAAACGAGGAGAACTGACGTTCCGAAAAAAAGAAAATTTCCGAAATTTCCGAAAAGTCGATACAAAAAACGAGCAAAGTGACACGAAAATACGAAAAATGGTCGATATTCCGAAAAAAATGTACACGGAAAACGATCCGAACCGAACCGAATCGAAACAGAAATCGGTCGAAACGAGCCGAATCGAAAAGTTTAAACATCCGAACAAATCGAACCGAAAAAAAAATCGGTGCACAAGCCTAGCTGCCAGAAGTCAGGGCACTGGTTTGGACTTCTTGTGGTGCGAGGCAGGACAAACTAGAAAACGTGTGGACTTTAACTCTTTCAGTGCGACAGTTATTTCACGGGAACTGAGTAAGAGCATAATAACAAGCATGTTTGTCCTTGATTCCAACCAGAGAGGTGCTCCAATCTACTACAATAATAATGAAGGATTCACAACAAAATAAATCTATAAATCTAGAGTCAGTGTCATGAAGATGGAAACGTTAACTCCTCCATGGAATAGAAATGGAAAATGAATTGCTGAGGGTAAAGTAAAGATTCAAGCTGTATGTTGCAGCTGTAGGAGCCCATGAGAAAGATGAAGAACAAAAGATTGTATGGTTGTTTGTCAGGATCAGAAGCCATAAATGTGTACAATAGGGATGAGCCGAACACCCCCGAGTTCGGTTCGTATTCGAACCCGAACTTTCCAAATATTCGAATCCGAACTCGAGTGCCCTCCAAGAGGGCATATATGCTAGATATTTGCCATAAAAGGTGTATGGGGGTCCGGGTAGTGCCCTGGGGGACAGGAAACAAGGACAAAAAGTTTAAAAAAAAAACGTTTTTAAAGGGACAGTGAGTTTTCCATGAAATAAGGCTTAAAAATAAAAACCAAAAATTCCTTCAAATATCGTGCCTAGGAGTTCCCCATAACCTGCCCGTGAAGTGGCGGATTTCTAGGATGTATAGAAACACTTAAAAACAAAACAATTACGTTTCAAAGGACAGTAAATGCTTTTCCTTTAATCTATCCATAAACAACTGCTTGGGGCGGCAGTCTGTATGAAAAGAGGAGACATTTTCGGACACGTAGAAAAAGTTTAGTGATTTTTTGGCTAAATTATTGTGAAACTTATGCAAGCTTTGGATGAAAGTAACAATAGGAGCTTTAAAATTGGTCCTTTAGCGTCGGCAACAGTGCCGTCACACAGTAACCCCTCTGAGGATATGAATCTGATACAGGCAGCAGTGGCAGTGCATCCAAATATTGTGCTTTTGGTGCCAGGCCTGCAAGTACTATCATACAGTAACCCCTCTGTAGTATTGTGGAAGAATGCAGGGGTGGACCTTGCGGTCCTATATTAAAAAGATATGCATCTGGTAAAGGCGTTAGTGCACCCAGATATTGTGCTTTTGGTCCCAGGCCAGCAAGTACATTCATACAGTAACCCCTCTGTAGTATTGTGGAAGAATGCAGGGGTGGACCATGTGTTCCTATATTAAAAAGATATGAATCTGGTAATGGGCGTCAGTGCACCCAGATATTGTGCTTTTGGTGCCAGGCCAGCAAGTGCATTCATACAGTAACCCCTTTGTGGTATTGTTGAAGAGTGCAGGGGTGGACCATGCGGTCCTATATTAAAAGATATGAATCTGGTAATGGGCGTCAGTGCACCCAGATATTGTGCTTTTGGTGCCAGACTGCCAAGCCAGCAAGTACTATCATACAGTAACCCCTCTGTAGTATTGTGGAAGAATGCAGGGGTGGACCTTGCGGTCCTATATTAAAAAGATATGCATCTGTTAAAGGCGTCAGTGCACCCAGATATTGTGCTTTTGGTGCAAGGCCAGCAAATGCATTCATACAGTAACCCCTCTGTGGTATTGTGGAAGAGTACAGAGGTGGACCATGCGGTCCTATATTAAAATATAAGAATCTGGTAATGGGCGTCAGTGCACCCAGATATTGTGCTTTTGGTGCCAGACTGCCAAGCCAGCAAGTACTATCATACAGTAACTAGGGATGAGCCGAACACTCCCCGAGTTCGGTTCGAACCCGAACCCGAACTTCCCATTTGTTCGGGACCGAACCCGAACCCCCATGCAAGTCAATGGGGCTGAAAATTCAGTTTTTTGGAGTGCCCTCAAAGAGGGCATATATGCTACATATTTGCCATAAAAGGTGTATGGGGGTCCGGGTAGTGCCCTGGGGGACAGGAAACAAGGACAAAAAGTTTTAAAAAAAACGTTTTTAAAGGGACAGTGAGTTTTCCATGAAATAAGGGTTAAAAATAAATATTGAAAAATTCCTTCAAATATCGTGCCTAGGAGGTCCCCATAACCTGCCCGTGAAGTGGCGGATTTCTATGATGTATAGAAATATGTAAAAACCAAAAAATGACATTTCAAATGACGGTAAATGCTTTTCCTTTAATCTATCCATAAACAACTGCTTGGGGCGGCAGTCTGTATGAAAAGAGGAGACCTTTTCGGACACGCAGAAAAAGTTTACTGATTGAGTTTCACCCTGTCAGGGTTATTCAGAGAGCGGTGAAGAGCAGGAGAATGACTGGAGAATGGAAAATTCTAGGTCAAAATAGCCAAACCAGAAAAATTCTCCCATTTAGGCTAGGGTCAGACTAGCGAATTTTTTAACGTGCGTTTAGGCACACTTAATCACGGCCACACTAGCAGCAAATGACGGCAATGACGGCCAATATACGAAGTACGGTCGCACGAAAGTCCGGCTGCGCAACGCAAGTGGAAAATAAACACATTTTTTCGAGAACGCAGAACCGCTAGTACGGACGTACAGAGTGCGCTGCGTTCACTAGCGGCGTGTGTGCGTGATTTGGAGACGTCAGACCCTGCTCATGTCCGGCCAACATAACGTCCAGACACCCAAAGTTTCCTGGTTTGGATCCGTAAAAAATCACGCACAAAAATGCACATCGTATGACCGTTTTTGCGTAATCCGTGAAAAAATACGGCAATACGTTCGGACGCACTTTTTGACGGTCGCTGCGAAAAATGCGTTAGTCTGACCCTAGCTTTATCTCACTTTCCAAATCGGCTATTTGGACCAGATTGTTCTCTTTTCCTGCCATTCTGCTGGTTTTCACCTTTCTCTGAACAACCCTGAGAGAGAGGTGAAACCAGGAGAACTGGCAAGAGAAGAGAGCAATCAAGACCAAATAGCCGATTTGGAAAGTGAGATAAATGGGAGAATTTTTCTGGTTTGGCTATTTTGACCTAGAATTTTCACTTCTCCAGTTATTCTCCTGCTTTTCACCGCTCTCTGAATAACCCTGTGAATGTTTAATCCCGAGGTGAAAAATAACATTGCTTTAGATTTTTTTCAAACACCAGTTAAATGCAGCATATTAGGATGTTTTAGGGAAATTAATTCTCAAATCTCAATCAGAAGCAGACACCACCCCACCCTCAGTATATTGTACAATGTATCAAATTGATTACCAGACTAAAAACACATGGTGTTATACCCGTTTGTGAACAGTGGTCATTTAGAGTTGATAATCTTTCCACGTACACATTAGTTTTTAATTCAATTTCTAATAAACCGTTGCTTATAATATTCTGCAGTAAAGAGTCTTTTTATTTCTAGATATTTTAGTATTTTTTTAAGCATTTTCTATACTTTTTTCAAAAAATTTATTTTTTTTCGAACCCGAACCGAACACGCCCAAAAACTTCGACATTCGTGAACTTTCGAACTGCCAAAGTTCGGGTCGGACTCTGAACCGTCTGAACCCGAAAAGCTCATCCCTAACAGTAACCCTTCTGTAGTATTGTGGAAGAATGCAGGGGTGGACCTTGCGGTCCTATATTAAAAACATATACATCTGTTAAAGGCGTCAGTGCACCCAGATATTGTGCTTTTGGTGCCAGGCCAGCAAGTGCATTCATACAGTAACCCCTCTGTAGTATTGTGGAAGAATGCAGGGGTGGACCATGCGGTCCTATATTAAAAGATATGAATCTGATAATGGCCGTCAGTGCACCCAGATATTGTGCTTTTGGTGCCAGACTGCCAGGCCATCAAGTACTATCATACAGTAACCCCTCTGTAGTATTGTGGAAGAATGCAGGGGTGGACCTTGCGGTCTTATGTTAAAAAGATATGCATCCGGTAAAGGCATTAGTGCACCCAGATATTGTACTTTTGGTGTCAGGCCAGCAAGTGCATTCATATAGTAACCCCTCTGTGGTATTGTGGAAGGAGTGCAGGGTTGGACCCTGCGGTTCAAAAAATTTAAATGATATAGATGTGGCACAGGCGTCATTGCAGCCAAATATTGCGCCTTTCATGGCAGCAAGTGCCTTCACACTGTAACCCTTTTGTGGTATTGTGGAAGAGTGCAGGGTTGGACCCTGCGGTTCAATAAATTAAAATGATATAAATCTGGCACAGGCGTCAGTGCAGCCAAATATTGTGCCTTTCATGGCAGCAAGTGCATTCACACCGTAACCCTTTTGTGGTATTGTGGAAGAGTTCAGTGCTGGAGGTTTTGTGAATGCAGAAGACATCCCCGATCTATTCCGTTATGTCAGCATCAGGGGATTGATAACTGCTGATCCAGGACTGATTCATTTTTATAAAAGTCAGTCGGTCTACAGAGTCGGTGAACAGACACACTCTTTTGTCTGTGACAAAACCTCCAGCGGCACTGAATGTCCTTTCAGAAAGCACGCTGGATGAAGGGCAACCTAGTAGCTGCATAGCATATTGGCTAAATTCTGGCCAGTGATCCAATCTCAACACCCAGTAAGCCAGTGGATCATCTGCTGGAAAGGTATCCAGGTCTGCCCTTGCCCCTAGGTGGTCCTGCACCATATGGTGAAGACGCTGGCAATGGGTGCCTACATTTGACGTCCCTGGGCGCCGTGGACTAATTTTTTTTAAAAAGGCATCAGTCAAGCGGCCCTGGCTTTCACCACTATTCCTCTGATCATCCGTAGCCTCAGAAGCACGTATGTCATCACTTGGTAACCTACCAGTGCCTGGAAAGGTGTTACACAAGTGTCGCTTTAGAGCGTCCTCAAGTTTTTTCATCCTGTGCTCCCTCCCTGCGCTCTTCCTCTGATCATCCGCAGCTCCAGAAGCACCTGTGTCATCACTTGCTAACCTACCAGTGCCTGGAAAGGTGTTACACAACTGTCGCTTTAGAGCGTACTCAAGTAGTTTCATCCGGTCCTCCCTCTGTGCGGGCAGGATGAGCTCTGCAACTTTACCCTTGTATCGTGGATCAAGAAGGGTTGCCAACCAGTAATGATCCCTCTCCTTGATAGCACGAATCCTGGGGTCCTTTAGCAGGCTTTGCATTATAAGGGAGCCCATGCAGTTGTTACTTGCTTGTTGGAGGTGGCATTAGCTTCCGAGTCTTCCTGGTCAATGAGGATGACCCCATCGTGCATTTCCTCCTCCCAGCCACGCACTAGCCCTTGTGTTTCTGGGCACACGAAACCCTCCCTTGAGGAATCCCCACCTTCAATGCCCCCACTACTTAAATATTCCTCCTCCTCCTCCTGTCTGATCTGAATAGGACCCGCTGGAATGCTGTCTGCGGAAAGACTGGGGCCTTGAGAGCTAGGGAAGGCCTCCTCTTCCTCCCGCTGCTCTGCCTCTAGAGCCACATCTATAATTCCCCGCAGAGTGTGCTCCAGCAGGAACACTAAAGGAATTGTGTCACTGATGCATGCACTGTCCCTGCTCACCATCCTCGTTGCCTCCTCAAATAGTGACAGTACAATGCATGCATCCTTGATCATCAGCCACTGCGGGGTGGGAGAAAAAACAAGTTGACCTGAACCTGTCCTTGTTCCATACTCACACAGGTACTCGTTGATGGCCCTCTGCTGCTTGTGCAGATGCTGCAGCATTGCTAATGTCGAGTTCCACCTGGTGGGCATGTCACAGATCAGACGGTTTGTAGGAAGGTGGAATTCTCTTTGTATTTCTGCCAGGCGAACGCTTGCTGGGAATGACCGTCTGAAGTGGCTGCAGACTTTTCTGGCCTGGCTGAGAAGCTCTGGCAGCCCTGGGTACTTGGTTAGGAAATGCTGTACCACTAGATTTAGGACGTGTGCTAGGCATGGTACATGCATCAATTTACCCTTGCGTAGGGCGGAGAGAAAGTTGCTGCCATTATCACAGACGATCATTCCCAGCTGAAGCTGGCATGGTGTTAACTATCTCTGCACCTGGCCCTGCAGAGCTGACAGAATTTCTGGCCCGGTGTTGCTCCTGTCCCCTAAACAAACCAGCTAAAGCACAGTATGGCTTCTTTTTGCTTGAGCCATTGCGAAGACCCTGTCAGGCGTCGGTTTAACTGCCACTTCGCCAGAGACAGAGAAGGAGGAGGAGGAGGAGGAGGAAGAGGGAGAGGTGGTTTGTGGTTTAGCAGACAGACCTCATACAAGCAGCTTTCTGGAGGTGTGGTGGATGAACAAGCTCCAGCACAGAGCCCCGTCCTGGATCCCTCCCAGCTGCAATCAGAGTTACCCAGTGTGCCGTGAAGGAAATGTAACGACCCTGTCCATGCTTGCTGGACCACGTGTCTAAAGTCACATGCACCTTGCTGCTGACTACCTTTCCCAATGACTCGATAACATTGTCTTCCACGTGCTGGTATAGTGCTGGAATGGCCTTGCGTGAAAAGTAATGGCGTTTTGGAACCTGCACTGTGGTACTATTCAGCAAATTCACGGAAGGGAGCAGAGTCCACCAGCTGGAAAGGCAGCAGCTGCAATGTGAGTAATTTTGCTTAGCTGGCATTAAGATGCTGTGCTTGGGGATGGTTGGGACTATATTTTTTCTTACGCTGCAGCAGCTGCGGCAACGTAATCTGACTGCGTAAATCTTCAGCTGATGGGATGCTGTCACATTGTGAGGAAGGACCTGGTACATCCATTACTGTAGCATCATCCCTGTCAGTGGAGGTTGTAGGCAATGACATGGCAGGACATACAGTGGGGGTAGAGACAGATGAGGAGGAGGAGGAGGACCTACGCAAAGTTTTGCACCAACGGGATGTGTGGCAGGAGGTCATATGTTGCCTCAAGCACGTGGTACGCAAGTGTCCGGTGTCTTTCCCACGCTTAAGCCTCATCTGATATAGATTACAAATAGCAACGGTGGGGTCTGCTGCACATTTCTTAAAGAACTCCAGCAGACAGCAGAGTTCCTGCGTGTGTGCTTTAAGACAACAGTGCTCTGCACCGGAGTAGCTCTGACATGTGATGCCTTGGACTGGCTAGTGCTACGGTTGGTCATAGAGGATGTTGTGCCTCGTGTTTGCTGTGCCTCCTCCCCCTCCTCCTCACTTGATTCCTCTGTTCGATCTGGCACCCAGGTGGAGTCAGTGACCTCATCATCAATGTCATCTTCATCCCCCATCTCCTCGTCACTGGAGCAAACTTGGCAGTATGCTGCAGCTGCTGGGGCAACATGAGTGCCAGTTATTTGTGTGTCATCACTGGCACCCCCTTCCTCTAGGTTGATTATACTCCCTTCCTCAACCTCAGAGATTGAATCAGAGCACTGTACTTGCTGCGCATCCTCAAGCAACATGTCACTGTCATTGTAGTCAAACAATTCAGCTGACTCCTCTGTGTGTGATAGCGAGGCTACGGCAGGAGTAGCTGTGGACATGGAGGCTGCATTAGATGCTTTGGCAGCTGAGGTGGACTGTAAAGAACTACAAGCCTGGCTGGCAGAGGACTGGGAGGATGAGGATGGCATGGTTAGCCAATCCACCAAATCCTCTGTATGTTGCTGCTGCTTAAGAAGACGGCCAGAACCAGTTAGAAAGGACAAGCATGCCCCTGCAGAGGATGCACCACGTCCACCACGACCAGAGGCACAGCCTCCCGACACAGGGGCTGCTTGCCCTCTTATCTGTGTCTGGGAGCGTCTGCCTGTCCTTTTTGTTCTTTCAGACATGGTGAGTGATATATAGATTAAATATATACAGAACTCTGATTCAACTCTGGTATAAAGATTAAAGATTTACAGAACTCTGGTATAACTCAGTGAAACACCCTGATAGCTGGCACACAGATTACAATTCCCTCCTATAAATCAGTGTGACCCCCTGATGGGTGGCAGTGAGAAACCACAGATTACAATTAGCATAAATCTGCTAGAAGTATGTGGGACCCCCTGATGGGTGACAGTGAGAAGACACAGATTACAATTCGCATAAATCTGCTAGAAGTATGTGGGACCCCCTGATGGGTGGCAGTGAGAAGCCACAGATTACAATTCGCATAAATCTGCTAGAAGTATGTAGGACCCCCGATGGGTGGCAGTGAGAAGCCACAGATTACAAATCTCAAAAACCTCCTATAAATCAGTGTGACCCTTTGATGGGTGGCAGTGAGAAGCCACAGATTACAAGTCTCAGAATCCTCCTATAAATCAGTGTGACCCCCTGATGGGTGGCAGTGAGAAGCCACAGATTACAAGTCTCAGAAACCTCCTATAAATCAGTGTGACCCCCTGATGGGTGGCAGTGAGAAGTCACAGATTACAAATCTCAGAAACCTCCTATAAATCAGTGTGACCCCCTGATGGGTGGCAGTGAGAAGCCACAGATTACAATTTGCCTAAATCTGATAGAAGTATGTGGGACCCCCTGATGGGTGGCAGTGAGATGACAGAGATTACAATTCGCATTAATCTGCTAGAAGTATGTGGGACCCCCTGATGGGTGGCAGTGAGAAGCCACAGATTACAAGTCTCAGAAACCTCCTATAAATCAGTGTGACCCCCTGATGGGTGGCAGTGAGAAGCCACGGATTACAACTCTCAGAAACCTCCTATAAATCAGTGTGACCCCCTGATGGGTGGCAGTGAGAAGCCACAGATTACAATTTGCCTAAATCTGATAGAAGTATGTGGGACCCCTTGATGGGTGGCAGTGAGATGACACAGATTACAATTCGCATAAATCTGCTAGAAGTATGTGGGACCCCCTGATGGGTGGCAGTGAGAAGCCACAGATTACAAGTCTCTGAAACCTCCTATAAATCAGTGAGACCCCCTTATGGGTGGCAGCCAGTGAGAACACAACACACGGATTATAACAATTCCCAAATATTTTGTAGAAATTATTGACCCCAAAATACTGCTGGCAGTGACAAGAGACAGATCACCTCAATTCCCAGATATTTTGTAAAAATTATTGACCCCCAAAAATACAGCATGGCACTGGCTGTGTGACAAGACACAGATCACCTCAATTCCCAAATGTTTTGTAGAAATTAGTGACCCTCAAAATACTTGCTGGCATTTACAAGACACAGCAGATCACCTCAATTCCCAAATGTTTTGTAGAAATTTGTGACCCCCAAAATACTTGCTAGCAGTGACAAGACACACATCACCTCAATTCCCAGATATTTGGTAGAAATGAGACCCTCCAGACCCCCCCCCAGTAGCGTGGCAGACCGGCAGTAAGAACATACAACAACAATCTCCTATGAAATCTCCTCTCAAATGCGTGCAGAAGCGCTGCGTGGAAACCTTATATAGTGTGCTGCGGGACTTAGCTCTGTGAGCCCATGATTGGGCAAAATTTGCCCAATCAGGACTCTGAGCCGTGATTGGGATAGTGTTGAACCTGTCTTGCACCAGACCTGTGGTCAGGTGCAAGGCTGTAGCCAATTACGAGCTTCAGGCCAGTGGGAAAGTTCATTGTGGTCCATTTTGGTGCATTGTGGTCGAACATGCGGCGAACACCCGGAAATGTTCGGAGTTCACGAGCAGACCGAACAGGCTAAGTTCGGTCCGAACTCCGAACCGTCCGAACCGAACAGCTCATCCCTAGTGTACAACTCATTCACATTTACAGATGAAAAAAGAAATGATTACCGGGTTAATCTTAACAAATTTGAACAGCATCATGTACCTCGATGCAATGGAACCTACAAAAGATATCTTTTCAGATGCAGAATAAAACAGAGAATATTGAGGAGTATGAAACTGACTTGAAACCAAAGTGTAAATCATGTAATTATGGAGCAATGTGTGACTCATTAATCATCAATGGGCTACAGAAATATAAGGGTTAACGAACACTTGCTCAGAGAGAAAGATTGAACACTGAAAAAGCTGTCAAAAAATTTGTCAAAGTTCAGAGGCAGCACAGGTACAAGTGCACAGATTCTGCCACAGTACAGAGGAAAAAACAGTAATACCAGTCAAAATGGAAAAAAACAAAGTTAATCCACAATATAAAAATTAAATGAAAGGAAAAGGTTTTAGCATGCAATTAGAAAATTCACAGCCATTAACACTGAAGCTATAGGGCTTTGCAAAAGGTGCGGAAAGCAGCACAGTATAAGACAATGTACAGCTTAAAGGAACACTCCACTCAAAAATCCCCTCCCGTTTTTTTATTTTACTCTATCCCTATTCCCTTAATAAATCGTTAGGGTTTGGTTTTTTTTGTAACTGCAATACTTACACTAAAATCCACTTGTTTCCAGCGGCGTTTTTTTTTTTTTATACTCACCTCCCTCCTCTTCCGCTCCCGTCCTTCTTGCTTCTACTTGCCTTCTGGTTTACGTGAGAAGCGCGCATGCGCGCCTCTCACGTAAACCAGCCAATCAGCAGGCTTCCTCCCGGCTCCCTCTGAGGATTAGTGTTGCACGCAAGAGGATGCGCACAACACTAACCCTCAGCCGCTGCCGCCAGCTACTCCGGTGAGTTGGAGACGTCATCGCGCTTAAAGCGCGATGACGTCTCCTACTCGGCAATAGTTGGCAGAAGCGGGAAATCTGAATCCCGCTCTGCTGACTGACAGCTGGGAGGGCGGAGTAAACTCCTCCGCCTCTCTCCAGCTGTTTATAGCTTTTTCAGCTGAACTGCTGAGCGGAGGGAGCAAGTGCCTTCACACCATAACCCTTTTGTGGTAATGTGGAAGAGTGCAGGGTTGGACCCTGCGGTCCAAAATATTAAAATGATATAAATCTGGTAATATAAGCGTCAGTGTCAGTGCAGCCAAATATTGTGCCTTTGGTGGCAGCAAGTGCCTTCACACCTTAACCCTTTTGTGGTATTGTGGAAGAGTGCAGTGGTAGAGGTTTTGTGAATGCAGAAGAGATCCCCGATCTATTCCGTTACGTCAGCATCAGGGGATTGATAGATGCTGATCCAGGACTGATTCATTTTTATAAATGTCAGCCGGTCTACAGAGTCTGTGGACAGACGCACTCTTTTGTCTGTGACAAAACCTCCAGCGGCACTGAACGTCCTTTCAGAAAGCACGCTGAATTTTGTAGAAATTAGACCCCCACAATTGCTGGTGGCAGTGAGAAGACACATATTACCACAATTCCCAGATATTTTGTAGAAATGACTGACCCCCAAAATAGTTGGTGGCAGTGAGAACACACAGATTACCACAATTCCCAGATATCTTCTAGAAGTGAGACCCCCACAATAGTTGCTGTCTGTGAGAACACACAGATTACCACAATTCCCAGATATCTTCTAGAAGTGAGACCCCCACAATTGCTGCTAGCAGTGAGAACACAAAAATTAGAACAATTCCCAGATATTTTGTATAAATGACTGACCCCCAAAATAGTTGGTGGCAGTGAGAAACACACAGATTACCACAATTCCCAGATATTTTGTAGAAATGACTGATGCCCAAAATTGCTTGTGGCAGTGAGAACACAAAGATTAGAACAATTCCCAGATATTTTGTAGAAATGACTGACCCCCAAAATAGTTGGTGGCAGTGAGAACACAAAGATTAGCACAATTCCCAGATATTTTGTAGAAATGACTGACCCCTAAAATTGCTGGTGGCAGTGAGAACACGCAGATTAGAACAATTCCCAGATATTTTGTAGAAACGAAACCCCCATAATTGCTGGTGGCAGTGAGAACACAAAGATTAGAACAATTCCCAGATATTTTGTAGAAATGACTGACCCCCAAAATAGTTGGTGGCAGTGAGAACACAAAGATTAGAACAATTCCCAGATATTTTGTAGAAATGAGACCCCCATGTGACGTCCTGGGTCTCTTGCGCCCCCTCTGGCAGTAGTGGACATTGCTGCTTTTGGACTTTTTCATTTCGTTCATTTCTTGGATTCCTAGCCTGATCTGTACCTGGACTCCATTGGTTCACCCTGGACCATTTTGTATAAATGGAGACCACTCCCTTAGTAGGGTGTGGTCTCATTCATCCTGAATCATGTCATTCAGCTCATGCTGATTTGCCTTGCTCTAGATTTATCCTGCCCAGTTCTGTCTGTCGTTTTAGAGGCTCATTGTCTGGTTTGCCCTGGTCTAGGTCAGTCCTGTTTTTCTTGCCTTCTTGTAGTATCATGTTTAGTTCTGCTTCCCATGTTTAGATGTTTAGTTGCCGATTTGTTTATATCTGGTTCTTTATATTTCTTGCCTTGAGGTTAAAGGCTCTGTTCATTGAATTTATGTTCTGTATTCCCTGCTCTTGGTTTAAGTTCTTGGTTCCTAGAATAAATATATATTTATTTTTCTAGTTCAGACTTATGGTCTATTTTCACTGCTCATTAGGCTCACATCCCTCTCTGTCAGGTCAGAGCGACCCCCATCGTTACACCCCACAATTGCTGCTGGCAGTGAGAACACAAAGATTAGAACAATTGCCAGATATTTTGTATAAATGACTGACCCCTAAAATTGCTGGTGGCAGTGAGAACACACAGATTAGAACAATTGCCAGATATTTTGTAGAAATGAGACCCAAAATAGTTGGTGGCAGTGAGAACACAAAGATTAGAACAATTCCCAGATATTTTGTAGAAATGAGACCCCCCCCCCAATAGCTGCTGGCAGACTGGCAGTGAGAACACACACTAACAATCTCCTCTCAAAAAAACACGTGCTGGGGCTGCAAGGGACGCCTTATATAGTGTGCTGCGGGACTTAGCTCTGTGAGCCCATGATTGGGCAAAATTTGCCCAATCTGGACTCTGAGCTTTGATTGGCATAGTCTTGCACCTGTCTTGCACCTAAACTGTGGTCAGGTGCAGGCTGTAGCCAATTACAAGCTTCAGGCCAGTGGAAAAGTCCATTGTGGGCGAACACGCGGAAATGTTCGTAGTTCGCAAACAGGCGATGTTCAAATCGAACTCAGAACTGATTGAACCGAACAGCTCATCCCTACTTTTTCCCTCAGTCTTTCCCTGCTCCCGCCGGACTGAGGAGCCGGACAGAGCCGTGGTCCTCGCCGCAGGACAGGAGGTGAGTATATGAATTTTTTTTTTGGCTGGTGTTAACAGATTCTGCAGAAGCGGAATCCGTTAACACCAAGTCCTGGCTCTATTTAACTTTTTGTTAATTGCGGCCGGACTTTGTTATCCTAACGCTGTTAAGCATAGGGAGTGCAAAGTACAGTAACCTTGCTCAAATGGGTTACTTAACCCGTTAGCGTTTGGATTGTAATTTGCGGTAACTACTTGGGCTAATGTTAGCGTTCATCTGCGTGAGCGTTAATGTTAGCACCAAGTCTGTAATTTGGCTCAAATGTGTAAAACTAAAAAAAACAGTCCTCACTGTTGACCAGTCAGAAAGTGAAGCATCAGAAGACTTCTTTATTGGAATACATGACATACCCAAAGCTACAGATAGTGGGTCATTATTGCTTTCACAAACGGCACTAATATTGCTTACAAAGTAGATATTGGGGTACAAGCTAATTTGTTTCCTCAGAGCAACTACCAAAAATTGAAGAACAAGCCAATTCTTCTGAAAAACTGAATAAAGACATATAATGGTGATGTTATTGCTTGGCACGTGTAGTGTGCTCCTGGAATATGGACATCAAAAGCACAAAACTAATGTTTTGGTAGTTCCAGGAAATAAACCAGCTCTCTGGACCTTTAAATGCGTGAAACATTATGTTTGATTCAAAGATAAATGCCATTGATGAAACAAAGAGGAAGAAGTGCGACCTAACCAGACCGGGGACTTTCTTATCATCTACCTCGTTTGCAGTTCCTGGCCACGGGCGGATCACCTCTACCTCGGTGATGGGTAAGAAGGCTCTGAAGCATTGTAGGGGGGTAAGGGGCCCCTCTACAGTGTCAGCGGGACATTAGGGAGTCTATGGGCAGCAGAAGCACGACGGTGGACATGGCCCCCGCTTCCTTTCTACCCCAGGCTACGGCTCCTCAGAGGAGGAAGAATTTACATGGCCCCTGGGGAGTGGGAACGGAGTGGACTGGGTCACCCAGGCACGCCGGGTAGGTGACCAGAAGACAGCAGGTCATGCTGCGAAGAAAAGGGCCAAGAAAATATGGAAGGCCCAGGCAGCGAAATCTCAAAAGTCCCAGGAGACCGCCTCAGACCCCTCACAGGACTGCTCTGAGGATGACCTGCTGCTTTCTAGCGGGGACGTTCTGATGCCACAATCCCAGGGTCGTCTTCCCGTAGAGGCCCAGGTGCAGCGGACCCCGTATGCCTCTGAAGGGTCGGGCATCCGCGCAGTTGCGGGATCTCCTCTCGCAATCCCTGGCACTAATGCCATCCCTGCAGAAGAGGCGGATGACATGCGTCTCACGACAATGAGAGACTACCGCAGTTTTATTGCCAAAATTAAATATGTGGTCTACCGCACTGTCTGGAGTTCGGGCTGAAGAGAAAGTGGTTCGTTCCCAGGTAGTGGCAGTTCAGGAACAGACCACCGAGGTGATTAAGGAGCAGGCGGTCCTCTCGTCTCACGTGAGCACCCTGAGAGATCAGGTTGACCTCCTGACCCATACTGTGGAGTCCCTTGAATTTAGGCGCCACAGACATGATATACGGATCCGAGGTGTCCCGGAGTCGGTGCCCCAGCCGGGCCTACTGCCTTATGTGAACCGCTTGGCACATCACGTGTCGGGGTCCCCTCCTGACATGGCAGAGGTATTCAGCTTGGTGTTCCGGATCCGCGAGGCTGCGACGGCCCCACAGAGTGCTCCGAGGGATGTCATCGTAGTTACTAAAGATGTCACAGTGAAGTCTAGGATTAATTCAGCCCCAGCGTCCCAGGCACCAATGCATTTTGAGGGAACGCCGTTGTCCCTGTATAACGACCTTCCATTTGTGACCCTACTAGCGAGACTACTTCTGGGAGGTGACAGCGTTTCTACGTCGCAGGGGGGTCAGATACTGCTGGGGATGGGCTGGGGACCGGCTGGGTCCCTTGTGAATTACGGGACGATGCCCCTCACCATCTCTGACCTGGCTGAGGCATGGCTGGTGCTTTTTGGTGCAGGACTTTCCCCGGACCCGACGGATGCTGCACCAGGCTGACGGCCTCTCACCTGGAATAACCTTCAGGCAACATTTCTGTTGAGATGCCCTTTTGCCTCATCCTCGGGGACTTTTTGCGACCCTTATTTTAAGTCCTAGCCTTGGAGATACAGCCCCGTCTCCCTTACCCATCTAGCAGTGCCTTTATTATCCTGGGATGCTCCCTTACTCTCTTTTGTAACTCTGATGCCATTTTTGCAGACTGTGCTTTTTTTTTCTGGAATTATGTTTGTCTCTGACTGGGATCCCCCCTTATTATTTTCTTGGATTCCCCATGTTAGCCCCGCTCCATTTCAATTTTTTCCCCCCCCCTTTTTTTTTTGGCACATTCGAGATAGCACGGGATTCGCCGCTGTGGCCTGGTCCCATGGCCTCGGGCAGTTACTTGGACTCATGGGTAAGCGCCTGGGAAGGCGCGGTTCTGGCCTTTGCCATTTCACCCTTTCCCCCCTTTTTTTGCTTTTTGACCTCTGCCACTTTTTGATTCTGACCGTAGCACACCTGAATGCCATGAAGCCCCCCCCCCTGATATTTTTCACACAAGGACTCTGTTTTGGCCTTTGGAACATTGCTTCGATGACGTTGCGGAATTTTATTTTATTTTTATTACTTTTTTGTTTTTCTCTCATGTTATGCTTTTACCCCCCCCCCCATTGTAAAGGATGACTTTAGCCGACACCTCTTTTTCTGTGTTATTTTTCTTATTTCGTGCTTTTCTGGTGCCTAGTTTAAATCTTAGATGACCTTTTTCTTATATGTGATTATACAGCTGACAAGTTAGCGAACTGCGCGGCTACTTTATTTTCTCGACGATGACTTGTTCTGACCCTGCGAGGCCGTTTTCTTTCTGATTAACTTGCGGACTTTTTTCAAAATAAGTTTTAATATTGAAAAAATAAATAAAGAGGACATTGAAAATGTATGAATAGACTATGCTGAAGTGTTTGAGGGAATCAGATCTCTTGCAAAGCAACAACAAATACAACTAAAACAAGAATCTCATCCAGTAGTGCATGCTATGTGAAATGTTCCTGTTTCTTTAAAGGATTGTCTTAAATGCGAACTTGCCAAGATGGAGGAAAGACATTTTATAAAGGAAATCAAGATGCCTACAAAAGGGATTCATTCTACGGTGTTGGTGGAAAAAAGGAAAAACCTGATGGGGTCTTAGAATCTGTATTGATTCTAAGGAACTGAATAAATCCCACTTACTAACAAAACCTGAATTACTTGGTATCTGTAACGGTTGGCACCCGCTTGGGCCATCGTGGTGGCTAGGAACAGGGAGTGTAGCCCTTTAGGCAGATAAGCTACTGACTTAACACAGGACAGATCAATAATACAGACTTCTTTCTCCAAAGCCAAAGAGCAATGCTCTTAGATGCTGATTTTGCATCTAAGCTCAAATGGTTTCCAGACCAAAATACAATTTAGTGCACCTACAGAAACACCAAACAATACCAAAGTCTGTAACACTTGAATAGAGTACTGGGATGGTAATCTGGCAACAATCTATGACAGTAGATGAATTGTGCAGGCTGCAGGGCAGTCCACAAAGTGACAGACTTGGCGATACGGGAACTGAATTCCACGTCAGGGATATGCAGGAACCAGACAGACACAAGGGACAGGAGGGCCAGAAGAACTAAAGGAATACTAAGCTGTGGTAGGTTCTTTAGTTGGCCTCTAACTAGGGAGAATACCTCACAAAGTATTACAGAGCAATGGGAACAAGAAGAGCGAGGGTTAACACAATATACAAAAATCCTGCACTAAAGAGGTCCTTGTAATGGCCTTGGAGAATATACTAAACTAAGGCAAACAAGGTACAGGAAACATGAAACCTATATGTATGGTCAGGCAGGCAAAGGATGGCAACAGATCAGAATGCAGAGTACCAGGAGCAGGCAGGAAAGGAACGTCAGAAATACAGCCGATGTCAAAACTAGAATAATTTGTAGCAACTCAGGAACAAAACAGGACACAACCACCATCAAACTCCACAAATCGTCAACCAGGCTCTGTGCTGCTGGGATATATATAGGGAGTTGATCTGTGTGATTGAGCCGTGTGACCCCAGACCAGGTGATCACAACATAACCCCAGATCAGTTTTAGCCAGCACAGTCAGACACACCACAGGGGAAAACAGACATGGAGGCCCTTCACCACCAGGGGGCGTGGCCAAAACCAGGCAAAATGTAACAGTATCTCAGTGGAGCAACTGTATTCAGAAAAACTGTGTCATGAAACCAAATTCCTTCTTTGTTTTCCCACTATTCTTTTACTTAACCTCCCTGGCATTCCGATTCTGACATATTTTATATGTCAGAATCAAAGCATTTATTTAGCTCCCTAGCGGTATCCTGAGTGTGGCTCGGGATTAATTTTAATGCTGAAAGCGGTAGCCCCGAGCCACACTCGGGCTGGATACATACCTGTACCTGTGCTCCTTCGATGTCCCCCGCTGTCACCTCCGGTCGATCACAGCGCCTGCTTCCTCACGAGAAGGGAACCAGGAAGCAGGACGCTGTGATCAGACAGAGGATAATGCTATTGCAGAGGTCAGCAAGGGAGCGCAGGTACAGGTATGTATCCAGCCCGAGTGTGGCTAGGGGTTACCGCTTTCAGCAGTGAAATTTAACCCCGCGCCACACTCGGGAAAACCACCAGGGAGGTTAAAGTGGATTAGTCCACTCTCCCTGTCTAACCCCCATAGTTAGTTTAGCTCTGCCCATTTCCTCCTTAGCAAAGCCTGCCTTCCTGTCAGTATATTGTCTGAGGCATGAGAGAAGATCCTGTTCTGTACTGGTAATCGCATCCTGATTTATTGTCCCCCCCCCATACCAAGGTACACCTGAGAAGCCCTCTCTATCAATAAAGCCACCTTTTATTTGCTATTACTTTCCCTATAAAGTGAAGAAAATACATAGTATTACATAGTTACATAGGCTGAAAAAGACATGCGTCCATCGGGTTCAGCCTCTCCCACATCACCTACTGCTGTTGATCCAAAAGAAGGCAAAAAACCCAGTCTGAAATGCTTGCCAATATGCAACATACTGGGAAAAAAATCCTTCTTGACCCCAGAATGGCAGTCAGATTTCTCCTTGGATCAAGAATAAAACAGACTTTGGGCCAAATTACATACGTCCCACTAATGTTAACGCTCAGCTGTGTGAGCATTAGCTTTGGTGGCCCTAGTGCGGGCAGACCATATTGCATTCTGTATGCTAACAGGTTAAAAAGCCTGTTAGCGATTTGGAGCTTGCACTTTTCAGCATGAGCTTACTACACTTTGCGCTCCCCATGTTAAGCATAGGGAGCGCAACATGTTAATTAGCATTAGGATTACAAAGTCCAAACACAAATTACTGTCCTGCTGCGGTTAACTCAAAAGTTAACCACAGCTAGGACCTGGTACTAATTGATTCCGCTTCTGCAGAATCAGTCAGCGCCAGCTAAAAAAAGAACCCAAAAATCAGATCATCCCGCGACGAGAACAGCTGCTCCATCCGCTTCTTCTTGCCACCAGGAGCAGAGGGAGACTGGGGGGAAAAAGTCCCCCAGTCTCCGTCTGCGAATTACTCCGCCGATCTGCCGGATTTCATGAGGGGAGTTCCTGCATGTCATCTGACCAGCAGAAGAAGCCTCAATGGAGATATAGCTATTGTAATAATATACAGTATGTACAGTATGTCGGGGTGTACAAGTGGCATGGAGCCAACTTTGGAGTAATACAAAGGAAAAGCCAGGTATAATTTTTTTTATTATTATTATAATCATGTTTAAAGTGCCAACAGTGTCCAGAGCAATTTACAATAACCAAAGGGAATGAGATACAGATAAACAAAAGGTTTAGGGTGGAAACAAAAGGTGTAGATGGCCCTGCTCATAGGAGCTTACAGTCTAGAGGGATTGGGGTTGAAGAAGACAAGGGGAGTTTTACTGGACATCAGGCTCATTAGTGCCATTGATTCGGGATTGGTGGGACCATAGAAGCGGCTTCAATGTGTGAGTAGGGGAGCAGAGGGATGAGTTGCATCAGTGATGTGGTACGCTAATCTGAAGAGATGGGTTTTGAGGGATTTCCTTGGCCTGAAGAAGGCCTGAAGATCAGGGGAGAGTTTGATAGGGTGGAGTAAGTCATTTCACAGGACCGGAGCTGCCCATGAGAAGTCTTGAGAAGGCGAGAGTTGGCGGTGTGGGTGTAAGCAGAGGACAGGTGGAGATTGCCACCGACCGCAGTTGTCTAGACAGGACGTGCTTGCGGAGTAACAAAGACATGTACGTGGGGGCGATTTATTGAGCGATTTGAACATGAGAATCAGTATTTTAAACTGTATCCTGAAACATACAGGAAGCCAATGGAGGGACCGGCAGAGGGGGGGGGAGCATGCAAGGTGCGTCTGGTGAGAAATAAAAGTCTTGCACATGCATTCATTGCAGATTGCAAAGGGGCAATACAGGCACTGGGGAGGCCAATAAGGAGTGAGTTGCTGTAATTAAGTCATAAAATGATAAGTCTTACGTTCCACTCTGAAGTGCCCATGTCCAGGTGCCCGGCAGCACCTTCCTCACTGCTCGCCGGCCGAGTGAAGTAGCAGAGGGTCGCGGTCATGGGTTACTGATGCAGTGGAGGCACAGCATGCTGACGTGGTGCCCGCTGTGTTTAAAACCAGTAGAATGAGCCCTGGTTCCTTGCCCTGACATGGTTCTCACTCCTCAGTGCTTTCTTTGTGCATCCAACCCCTGGCATATCTCTGAAACCCGACTGGTATGAATCCCTGGTATCTGGCACACGAGAGACCCTGGTATCTGGCATACGAGCAATCCCTGATATCTGGCTTACAAGAAAGCCCTGGTATCTGGCATGAGCAACCCCTGATATCTGACTCCCAAGCAACATCAGGTATTAACTTCTGGTGTCTGTTATTCTGTTTTTGTATGGCAATAGGTAGATTTTCCAACCATGTAAAGGAACGGCATTGTAATATAGCTTGTCTGCATACAGGGATCAGACATTATATATCTAGGAGGTACAGGACTATAAGAGCATGAACCAGCACCTTTGCGGTATCTTGCGTCAGTATGGGGAAAACACAGGTAGTGTTCTTGAGTTGATAGTAACAGGATTTGGTCACTGTCTAGACATGGGGAGAGAACATTAGGTCAGAATCAAAAGTGACACCAAGGCAGCAAGCTTGAAGCATTAGGCTAATGAGCGTTCCATTTACTTGTAGAGAGATATGTGGCATTGGGTTTTTCTCAGAGAGGAAGAAGAAGAATTTCAGTTTTGGCAAGATTGAGTTTAAGGAAGTGGGAAGACCTCCAATTCAAGACGGTAGAGAGATAGTCAGTTACTCGATCCAGGAAAGCAGAAGAGAGATCAGAGGAGGAGAGGTATATTTGAGTGTCATCAGCGTATAGGTGGTACTGAAATCCAAAGGAGCTGATCAGTTTTCCTAGAGAGGCAGTGTAGATTGAAAAAGAGGGCCCAGTCCTGAACCTTGGGGCACTCCAACAGAAACAGGCTGCAGGGAGGAGGTTCTTCCAGAAAATGAGACACTAAATGATTGTTGGGACATGTAGGAAGAAAGCCATGAAAGAACAGTCACTTGAAGATCTATATCACTAAGGGTTTGAACTGTGGAAGACTGTGAGGGTGGTACCTATCCATAAAAGTGGTGACAGTACTTTGGTATCCAACTACCGTCCGATATCATTGCTCCCTGTTACGTCAAAAAATTTGGAATTATTATCAATATTCAAACTATTTAACCTCAGATCAATCTGGCTTTCGTCTAAATCATTCAGCTACAATTGCCCTTTTAAAAGTCTGCAATGATATACAAGCTGGCATGGAACAAGGAGACCTAACTGGAGCCATCTTACTTGATTTTGCCAAGACATTTGACACAGTAGACCATGGTATCCTTATACAAAAACGTAAAAAATCTGGTATTGGTGATCGCTGGGGATGAGCTGATCGGTTCGGAGTTCGATTCGAACATCACCTGTTCACGAACTACGAACATTTTCGCGTGTTCGCCACATGTTCGCCCACAATGCACCACAATGGACCACAATGCACTTTTCCACTGGCCTGAAGCTTGTAATTGGCTACAGCCTTGCACCTGACCACAGGTCAGCTGCAAGACAGGTTCAAGACTATGCCAATCACGGCTCAGGGTCCTGATTGGGCAAATTTTGCCCAATCACGAGCTCACAGAGCTACGTCCTGCAGCACACTATATAAGGCTTCACACAGCCTTCAGCACGTGTTTTTTGAGAGGTGGTTGTGTTAGTGTGTGTTCTCACTGCCAGTCTGCCAGCAGCTATTGGGGGGTCTCATTTCTACAAAATATCTGGGAATTGTTCTAATCTTTGTGTTCTCACTGCCACCAGCAACTTTGGGGGTCAGTAATTTCTAGGGATGTGCGTTTCGGGTTTCGGAATTTCGGAATTTTCACGAAATTTCCCGATTCGTGTTTTCGGATGCGGCCGAATTTCCGAAAAATTTTAGATCCGAAAATTTCAGATCCGAAATGTTTTCCTAGCCGAAACGAAATATTTTCGGATTTTTCGAATGGACTTGAAATGTGTCAAACGAGGAGAACAGATGTTCCGAAAAACGAAAATTTTCCGAAAAACGAAAATTTTCGGAAAAACGAAAATTTTGAAAAAAAGAAAATTTTCAGAAAAACGAAAATTTTTCGAAAAAACGAAAAGTCGATACAAAAAACGTGCAAAATGACACGAAAAATACGAAAAATGGTCGATATTCCGAAAAATGTGCAATTACGAAAAACGAAAATTTTCCGAACTTACGAAAAGTCGATACAAAAACCGAGCGCAGTGACACGAAAATACGACAAATGGTCGATATTCCGAAAAAAAAATGTACCCGAAAAATGTGCCGAACCGAATCGAATCGAAACCGAAACCGGTCGAAACGAGCCGAATCGAAAAGTTTAAAAATCCGAAAAATCGAACCGAATCGAACCGAAAAAAAAATCGGTGCACAAGCCTAGTAATTTCTACAAAATATCTGGGAATTGTTGTAATCTGTGTGTTCTCACTGCCAGCAACTATTGTGCTGGTCGCATTTATACAAAATATCTGGGAATTGTTCTAATCTTTGTGTTCTCACTGCCACCAGCAATTGTGGGGGTTTCATTTCTACAAAATATCTGGGAATTGTTGTAATCTGTGTGTTCTCACTGCCACCCAACAGGGGATCTCACTAATTTATAGGAGGTTTCTGAGACTTGTAATCTGTGTCTTCTCACTGCCAGCTATCAGAGGGTCCAACATACTTCTATCAGATTTCTGCGAATTGTAATCTGTGTCTTGTCACTGTTGCCAGCTATCAGGGGGTCCTATCAGGGTGTCTCACTGACTTGTAGGTGGTTTCTGGGAATTGTAATTTGTGTCTTGTAACTGCCACCCATCAGGGGGTCTCACTGATTTATAGGAGGTTTCTGGGAATTGTAATCTGTGTCTTGTCACTGGCTGCCAGCTATCAGGGTGTCTCACTGAGTTATACCAGAGTTCTTGAAATCTTTAATCTTTATTCCAGAGTTGAATCAGAGTTCTGTATATCTTTAATCTATATATCACTCACCATTTTAGAAAGACCAAAAAGGACAGGCAGATGCTCCCACGCACAGATAAGAGGGCAAGTAGCCCCTGTGTCGGGAGGCTGTGCCTCTGGTCGTGGTGGATGTGGTGCATCCTCTGCAGGGGCACGCTTGTCCTTTCTAACTGGTGCTGGCCGTCTTAAGCAGCAGCAACATAGAGGATTTGGTGGTTTGGCTAACCAGGCCATCCTCATCCTCCCAGTCCTCTGCCAGCCAGGCTTGTAGTGCTTTACAGTCCACCTCAGCTGCCAAAGCATCTAATGCAGCCTCCATGGACACAGCTACTCCTGCCGTAGCCTCACTATCATACACGGAGGAGTCAGCTGAAT
The DNA here is from genome assembly GCA_009667805.1 of Leptobrachium leishanense. Lineage (NCBI taxonomy): Eukaryota > Metazoa > Chordata > Amphibia > Anura > Megophryidae > Leptobrachium > Leptobrachium leishanense. The sequence continues at coordinate 99,800,266 of CM019068.1, forward strand.
TGTTTGACTACAATGACAGTGACATGCTGCTTGAGGATGCGCAGCAAGTACAGTGCTCTGATTCAATCTCTGAGGTTGAGGAAGGGAGTATAATCAACCTAGAAGAAGGGGGTGCCAGTGATGACACACAAATGACTGGCACTCATGTTGCCCAGCAGCTGCAGCATACTGCCAAGTTGGCTCCAGTGAAGAGGAGATGGGGGGTGATGACAATGATGATGAGGTCACTGACTCCACCTGGGTGCCTGATCGAACAGAGGAGTCAAGTGAGGAGGAGGCACAACAAACACAAGGCACAACGTCCTCTATGACCAACCATAGCACTAGCTATGAAGACAAGAAGACAAAATCAGAGTCGTGTCTATAAATGCTCGCAGTTTAGTCAATAAAATCAATGAACTGAAGGCATTGATGGCAGCTGAAAAAGTAGATTTAGTTGCGGTTACTGAGACATGGTTCAGTGAGAAAAATAACTGGGACATAACAATACCGGGGTACTCTTTATATAGAAAAGACAGAGAAGGTAGGAAAGGAGGAGGAGTGGCCCTGTATGTGGAAAACAACATAAAAACGAACCAAATAAAAGTGAGCGAGGTGAACATAGGGTCAGTTTGGGTTACGCTAACATTTGGCAATCATACAGTAGCTCGTGTAGGTGTGATCTATAGACCCCCTGGACAAGTAGAAGAGCTAGATAATCTGCTGCTTGAGGAAAAAGCCAAAATGGCAATGAAGGGGGAAGTTATTATCATGGGGGACTTTAATCTTCCTGATGTGAACTGGAAAACCAAAACAGCTGGGTGCACCAGGAGTACAAATATTCTAAACTCCCTACTGGGATTATCTCTAACACAAGTAGTTGAGGAGCCGACCCGTAAAGAGGCCATATTGGATTTAATACTCACAAATGGAGGTTTGGTATCGGACGTTGTTGTAGGTGAAAATTTGGGATCTAGTGATCACCAGTCAGTATGGTTTAAGATAAGAACAGGGATGGAGCTGCACCACACAAAATCAAAAGTTTTAGACTTTAAAAAAAACAGATTTTTCTAAAATGAGACTTTGTGTGAAGGAGTCATTATCAGACTGGAGGAGTTTAAAGGGAGTCCAGGAGAAATGGGATTATTTAAAGGAAGCATAATTGAAGGCCACAGGCAATTGCATTCGACTTGTTAGCAAAAACAAAAAAGGGAAGAAACCACTGTGGTACTCTGCAGAAGTGGCCAAAATAGTGAAGAACAAAAAGACAGCATTCAATAATTATAAAACAACTCAGAGTAAAGAAGATAGGCAAACCTATAATATTAGGCAGAAAGAGGCAAAGCAATTTATAAGGGCTTCCAAAGCACATGCAGAAGAGAAAATAGCTCAGTCAGTAAAAAAGGGGGACAAAACATTTTTTAGATACATAAACGAGAAAAGAAAAGTAAAACAAGGTTTAGTTAGATTAAAAACAAAGGAAGGAAGGTATGTAGAAGAGGATAAAAGTCTCGCTGACTGCCTCAATGAATATTTTTGTTCAGTCTTTGCAGAAGAAAAGGAAGGAAAGGGACCTCAGTTAGGAGGAAACACTAACTAGACATTTACATATCAGTTTACAGAGGAGGAGGTTCTACAGCAGCTGTCTAAAGTAAAGACAAATAAATCAATGGGGCCTGATGGGATACACCCTAAATTATTAAAAGAGCTCAGTGATGTAATAACAAAACCGTTAACAGATATATTTAACCAATCCTTGCTAACGGGAGTCGGTCCAGAAGACTGGAAATTAGCAAATGTTGTGCCCATTTACAAGAAGGGTAGTAGGGAGGAATCGGGGAACTATAGGCCAGTTAGTCTTATGTCAGTAGTGGGGAAATTAATGGAAACCATGTTAAAGGAAAGGATTGTTGAACATCTAAAAACACATAGATTACAGGATCAGAAACAACATGGGTTTACCTCAGGGAGATCATGCCAAACTAATCTTATTGATTTTTTTGATTGGGTAACAAAAATAATAGACACAGGTGGTGCAGTAGACATTGCTTATTTAGATTTCAGTAAGGCTTTTGATACTGTTTCACATAGAATGCTTATCAATAAATTGCAATCTTTGAGCTTGGATTCCAATATTGTTGAATGGATTAGGCAGTGGCTGAGTGACAGGCAACAGAGGCTTGTGGTAAATGGAGTTTATTCAGTGCAAGGTTTTGTTACCAGTGGGGTACCTCAGGGGTCAGTACTTGGACCCATTCTCTTTAATATTTTTATTAGTGACATTGCAGGAGGTATTAATGGAAAAGTATGTCTTTTTGCTGATGACACAAAGATTTGCAACAGGGTTGACGTTCCTGGAGGGATCAGCCAAATGACAAATGATTTAGGTAAACTAAAAAAATGGTCGGAGCTGTGGCAATTGAGTTTTAATGTGGATAAGTGCAAGATAATGCACCTGGGACGTAAAAACCCAAGGGCTGAATATAGAATATTTGATACAGTCCTAACCTCAACATCTGAGGAAAGGCATTTAGAGGTTATTATTTCAGAGGATCGAAGGGTAAGTAGTCAATGTAATAGAGCAGCAGGAAATGCTAGCAGAATGCTTGGTTGTGTAGGGAGAGGTATTAGCAGTAGGAAAAGGGAAGTGCTCATGCCACTGTACAGAGCACTGGTGAGACCTCACTTGGAGTACTGTGTGCAGTACTGGAGACCGTATCTCCAGAAGGATATAGACATCTTAGAGAGAGTTCAGAGAAGGGCTACTAAAATGGTGTACGGCTTGAAGGAGAAAAGTTACCAGGAAAGGCTTAATGATCTTAACATGTACAGCTTGGAAAAAAGACGAGACAGAGGAGATATGATAGAAACATTTAAATACGTAAAGGGAATCCACAAGGTAGAGGAAGGGAGTATATTTAAAAGGAAACAAAGTAGCAAAACAAGAGGACATAGTCTTAGATTAGAGGGGCAAATGTTTAAAAGTAACATCAGAAAGCATTATTTTACTGAGAGGGTGGTGGATACATGGAACAGTCTTCCAGTTGAAGTGGTAGAGGCCAAAACAGTAATTGAATTTAAGCAAGCATGGGATAGGCATAAGGCTATCCTAAACAAAAGATAAATGCAGGTAAAGTATCCATGTAATTGGGCAGACTAGATGGGCCGAAAGGTTCTTATCTGCCGACATTTTTCTATGTTTCTATGTTTCTATGTTTATAGCCAGTCCAAAGCATCAGATGTCAGAGCTGCTCAGGTGCAGAGCACTGTTGTCTAAAAGCACACATCCAGGAACTCTGCTGTTGGGAGTTCTTTAAGAAATTTGCAGCAGACCGCACCGTTGCTATTTGTAATCTGTGTCAGATGAGGCTCAAGCGTGGGAAAGACACCGGATGCTTGAGTACCACATGCTTGAGGCGACATATGACCACCTGCCACACATACCGTTGCCAAAAAACTTTGCGTATGTCCTCCTCAACTGTCTCTCCCCCACTATATGTCCTGCCATGTCATTGACTCCAACCTCCACAGACAGGAATGATACTACAGTAATGGATGTACCAGTTCCTTCCTCACAATGTGACAGCATCCCATCAGCTGAAGAATTACGCAGTCAGATTACGTTGCCCCAGCTGTTGCAGCGTAAGAAAAAATATAGTCCCAACCATCCCCAAGCACAGCGTCTAAATGCCAGCTTAGCAAAATTACTTGCATTACAGCTGCTGCCTTCCCACTGATGGACTCTGCTTCCTTCCGTGAATTTGCTGAATGTGCTGCACCACAGTGGCAGGTTCCAAAACGCCATTACTTTTCACGAAAGGCCATTCTAGCACTATACCAGCATGTGGAAGACAATGTTATGGAGTCATTGGGAAAGGCAGTCAGCAGCAAGGTGTATATGACTTTAGACACGTGGTCCAGCAAGCATGGACAGGGCCATTACATTTCCTTCACGGCACACTGGGTAACTCTGATTGCAGCTGGGAGGGATCCAAGACAGGGCTCTGTGCTGGAGCTCCTCCTCTTCTTTCTTTCTTTCTCTCTCTCTTTCTCTCTCTCTTTTTCTCTCTCTCTCTTTCTCTCTCTCTCTCTTTCTCTCTCTTTCTCTGTGGAACTTGACATTAGCAATGCTGCAGCATCTGCACAAGCAGCAGAGGGCCATCAACGAGTACCTGTGTGAGTATGGCACAAGGACAGGTTCAGGTCAACTTGGTTTTCTTTCCCCCCCCGCAGTGGCTGATGATCAAGGATGCATGCACTGTACTGTCACCATTTGAGGAGGCAACGAGAATGGTGAGCAGGGACAGTGCATGCATCAGTGACACAATTCCTTTAGTGTTCCTGCTGAAGCACACTCTGCGGGGAATTATAGATGTGGCTCTAGAGGCAGAGCAGCGAGAGGAAGAGGAGGCCTTCCCTAGCTCTCAAGGCCCCAGTCTTTCCGCAGACAGCATTCCAGCGGGTCCTCCTCAGATCAGACAAGCGAAGGATGAGGAGGAGGAGGAGGAATATTTAAGTAGTGGGGGCATTGAAGGTGGGGATTCCTCAAGGGAGCCCAGAAACACAATTACTAGAACATGGCAGGGAGGAGGAAGTGCACGATGGGGTCATCCTCCTCATTGACCAGGAAGACTCGGAAGCTAATGCCTCCTCCAACCTATGCTGCATGGGCTCCCTTATCCTGCAAAGCCTGGTAAAGTACCCGAGGATTCGTGCTATCAAGGAGAGGGATCATTACTGGTTGGCAACCCTTCTTGGTCCACGATACAAGGGTAAAGTTCCAGAGCTACACAGGTGCTTCTGAGGCTGCGGATCATCAGAGGAATAGTGGTGAAGGCTGGGGCCGCTTGACTGATGCCCTTTTAAATGTTTTTAGTCCACAACGCCCAGGGATGTCAAATGTAGGCACCCATTGCCAGCATCTTCACCATATGGTGCAGAACTACCTAGGGGCAAGGGCAGACCTGGATACCTTTCCAGCAGATGATCCACTGGCTTACTGGGTGTTGAGATTGGATCACTGGCCAGAACTTAGCCAATATGCTATGCAGCTACTAGGTTGCCCTTCATCCAGCACACTTTCTGAAAGGACGTTCAGTGCCGCTGGAGGTTTTGTCACAGACAAAAGAGTGCGTCTGTCCACCGACTCTGTATACTGGCTGACATTTATAAAAATGAATCAGTCCTGGATCAGCAATTATCAATCCCCTGATGCTGACGTAACAGAATAGATCAGGGATGTCTTCTGCATTCCCAAAATCTCCACCACTGAACTCTTCCACAATACCACAAAAGGGATAAGGTGTGAAGGCACTTGCTGCCATGAAAGGCACAATATTTGGGTGCACTGACGCCTGTACCAAATTTATATCATTTTAAGTTTTTTGGAACGCAGGGTCCAACCCTGCACTCTTCCACAATACCACAGAGGGGTTACGGTGTGACGGCACTGTTGCCGACACTAAAGGCCCAATTTTAAAGCACCTAAGTTTTACCATAATTTAGCCCAAAAAAATCACTAAACTTGTCCTACGTGTCCTAAAAGGTCTCCTTTTTTAATACAGGCTGCCGCCCCAAGCAGTTGTTTATGAATAGATTAAAGGAAAACTGGTTACCATCATTTGAAACGTCATTTTTTTTGTTCTTAAATGTTTCTATACATCCTACAAATCCGCCACTTCACAGGCAGGTTATGGGGACCTCCAATGCATGATATTTGAAGGAATTTTTCGTTTTTATTTTTAACCCTTATTTCATGGAAAACTCACTGTCCCTTTAAAAACGTTTTTTTTAAAACTTTTTGTCCTTGTTTCCTGTCCCCCAGGGCACTACCCGGACCCCCATGCACCTTTTATGGCAAATAACTTGCATATATGTCCTCTTGCAGGGCACTCTAAAAACCGAACTTTTGAGTCCCATTGAGTTCGGAATCGTGTTTGCGTTCGAACTCCAACTTTTGAAATTGTTCAAGTTTGAATGCTAACGGAACACGATGGTGTTCAGCTCATATCTAGTGATCGCACACTAACCTGGTTTCAATCGTATGTATCCGACCTATCACAATATGTGTCCATTTCTGGCAACTCCTCCCAGTCACGTGCGGTGTACCCCAAGGCTCAATACTCGGTCCCCTGCTATTCATAATATTCATAAACAAACTGCCCAATGTCTGAAAAGCCTCAACTGTACACATGTACGCAGATGACACTGAAATCTATACCAGCAAACCAAATCTCCCGCTGCTGGAGGCAGTAACAATTCACAGAGGTAGAAAAGTGGATCAAAGATAACTTTTTCTAAATACTGACAAAACTGTTATGATGCTTTATGGAACAGTACCTAAACGACATAAATTGCAAAATCCCCATCTATGTGTTAGGACAAAATCAAATGGAACGCCGACCACAGTCAGTTCCCTCAAATATCTAGGTATGTGGTTAGACCCAAATCTATCCTTTGACTCCCACATTGAAAAACTCTCATCTAAACTTTACCCCAAACTAGGTGCCCTGTACAGAAACAAATCCTGACTGAGCCCCACGGTAAGACAGCAGATTGTACAACAAATGCTTATGCCAGCTATTGAATACAGAGATGTAGTGTATGCAGCTGCTCCGCAAACACACCTTCAGAAACTTACTACATTGTATAACTCATTTTGCCGCTTTGGGCTACAATGTAACTACATGACCCACCATTGTGACATGTTAACAGAGCTAATTTGGCTGTCGCTTGAATCTAGATGCACCCTTCACCTTTCCTACCTTTTGTTTAATTATTATTTGTTATCTGTAACTGATCAGCTACCCTGCAGGGGTAGCTCCGTCTGCGGCGCCGAGTCTTGCTGGAGAGCTTAGCCAGGTAGCGAGCTAGCAAGGTGGGAGAGAGATTGGCAGCGGTCCCTGGATGGTCTGGAAGCAAAGGATTCAGTAAAGCTGGCTTATTCAGTGATTATGCCCTCCCCAAATACTAGTCGTGACTCAGTACAGGTTTGAAGGTAAATCAGAGTGAATTTAGAATGGGAACAGACAGTGCTTATATACAAAATACAGCCATGCACATTCAGACTTCCCGCCCACCCCAACAGTTCTGATTGGTTGTTCCAAGACCATTGCAGGCTTCTTTCAGGTCCTCTCAGTCTTCACTTGGGTCCACTGGTTGTATGCAGATGAAGTCTTGACCTCACAGTGACACATACAGTGATTTACATAACCCATTGTAAAGGGAATCAGATAGTGGGTGGCTGAGACAATGTGACTCCCAACCTTTCAGAACAGGTAAACAGATAACAGATATCTGTTAGAGAAAGCACTTTTGCATAATCCACAAATTACTCAAACCTATTGTCCTTCGTCCGGTCCTTCCCGAACAACTCCAAAATGGTGGTGCGTAGCTTATGTAAGATACGATCCTTTCTAACGTTCTTCTTCCTGCCGTAAGGGCCCTTACAGCAATCGTAATCCTTACGATCAAAGATCCGGACCAGCTCGAGCATCTCCTCAAATGCCATGTTGCTGGCCCGTTTCTTCCTGGGTGTCTCTGGGGTGGAAGCAGATGAGGACGAGGAGGTGTCCGAATGGGACTCTCTGTCTCGTCTTTCAGCCATTACTAATACAGTAATTTCAATTTTTTTGGCCTGTCAAAAAATTGTCAAAATTCCGACCCGATTCATGTACGAATTATCGTATCGACAGAATTATCGGATCATTGGAAACAAAAAAAACAAGTGATACGCATTTACCATTTACAAAATAAATACAAAATTTACAGAATCTGCGATATAACCGATAATAGTTAAATATACGATGTTCAGAATTGCCGAAATGGAACCGAAATCCCGAAAGGAACCGAAATCACGAATAGAGGGAAAATAAATTTCTATTTGACACATTTCAAGTCCATTCGAAAATTCCGAAAATTTTTCGTTTCGGCTCGTAAACCTTTTCAGTTTGGACATTTTCGTGTCAAAAAATTTTCGGAAATTCGGCCGCATCCGAAAGCACGAATTGGGAAATTTCGTGAAAATTCCGAAATTCCGAAACCCGAAACGCACATCCCTAGTTTGGAGAGGTAATGTATGAGAAAGCAAAATTAAGTATTTAATGTAATTATATATATCTGGAGTATTTCTTGCAACAGATAGACTGATATATCTCAGATTACTGTTAGATCAAGAGTCTTCAAAATATTTCTAATTCTGCAGATAGAGATATGAAGAAGAATCGGATATAAGGATTTATCCTAAAGTAATTGTTGCCAAGTGAAATACAAAGATGATATATATATATAATGAATTTGGAAATTACTGTGATTGAAATTAATAAGCAAGGAATTATATAACTGCAATATAAGAAGCAGAAGATTAGAAGCTTAATTCTCGATATTAGGCGAGGATTCACTAAATAAGTTTTTATTACTTATCATTCTAGAAATAGAATAAGTGATAGCTCATCTTTTGTTGATCCACGTAGCATAGAGAGATACATATATCTCTACAAGATCTAGCTTGTTAAACATTGGTTTGCTGGGAAATACATGTTAATTGTTTTCTTTAAGCAGAAATGTTTATTAACCATTTGTGTATAGTTACTAACTGATAAGGTAAATGATATTAATCATATATGCAGTTACTAACAGGAGATACATATATTGAGAAGCTAGTGTCTATGTGCTGATGGATGTTGTGGTTGTTTATAAATCTTTGTTTATGATATGAGATTTGAAACTTTATTGTATACGTAATAAATATATATATTTTTATCCGATTATTGATTAGTGTATTCTTCAAAGCAAAACACAGACAATTAAAAGAATTTAGGAGAATTTCTAAGAAAAAAAAACGATTGATATTTGTGTCTTGTATAAGTTTCTTATGGAATAATAATCCGACAACTTCCACTCAACCCTCCACAGACCTCACTGCTGTCAGCTTTGCTAACTTCTTCACTGATAAAATCACTAAACTTAGACTAGAAATTTCTTCACTGCCCCCCTCCGTTAACTAATCTACCCCACTGACTCCTTCACTCCCTGCCCCCTCTCCTACTATGTCTTCCTTTTCTCAGTTCTCGGAGGAGGATGTCTCCGAAGTTCTCATGTCCTCCGGTCCGACCACCTGTTCTTTTGATCCCATCCCTTTACACCTTATTCGGTCTGTTCTACCAGTCACTGTCCCTGCTTTGACTCATATTTTTAACCTCTTCCTCTCTTCTGGAGTCTTCCCCTCTACTTTCAAAAATGCTTTGATCACCTCCATTCTTGATCTTACCTCCATCTCAAACTATGATCCCATCTCTCTGCTCCCCTATGCCTCCAAAATCCTAGAACGCCTGGTATATAACCAGCTCACCAGTTATCTTACTGCCAACTCTCTACTTGACCCGCACCTGTCTGACTTTCGCTCCCAGCACTCTACTGAGACTGCTCTGACCAAGGTGACTAACGATCTAGCTGTCGCTAAAATTAAAGGTCACGTCTCCCTCCTTTTTCTTCTTGATCTTTCTGCTGCATTCGACACTGTTGACCACCCTCTCCTGCTCCTCGCACTGCGTCAACTTGGCCTCAGTGACACAGCTCTCTCCTGGTTCTCTTCCTACCTCTCTCTTTGCTCTTTCAGTGTCTCTTTCATGGATTCAATTATCATCTCGAAGCTGACGACACCCAAATCTACCGTTGCTCTCCCGATCTCTCTCCTCCAGTGTTGGACCGTGTTACAGCTATCTCCGACTGGATGACTTCCCATTTCCTAAATCTCAACCCCTCGAAAACTGAACTTATTATCTTCCCTTGCTCTATAACCTCCATTCCTGCACCCATTTCCCTTCAGGTGAATGGTGCCACCATTACTTCTACCTCTCAGGCTCATTGCCTCTGGTCAGGGGCTGACTGGCAACTTTCAGCCCAGGGCACAAGTACCAGCCAGAGGCCCATAGTGCAGCAACTCGGGCCCTTACACCAAGCTATTTCTAATAAGGTTTATTCAAATTTAAAAGACACATTGAGCTGCTCTTCCTTTTTACTTTGCAGCTCTGTTATACACAGTGGTTCTATGGCACATTTAGGTGAATTAGGATTGCAAGGAGACAGGGCCCCCATATATTTTAGGGTTAATAATTTAAAGTGATGCACAGCTCAGCAATAACTGCAGATCAGCCCCAGACATGTCACAGGCAGTCTGTCACTGACACTGGCCATCTCCTCCAGGTTTCATGTTACATGGCTGAGACTGAGCACTGTGTATGTCCCTTTAAATACTTAACCCTTGCTGTACTCTGCCTGGGGACTGAGTGTGTAGATCAGAGCAGGAAGTCTGACAGATCAGAAGGATCAGTCTGATTTATAGTGCCTCAGACAGAGGTTACTTGGCTGGAATTTTTTGAGGGAAGTTCCCTTTTGGCAAGGGAGATTGTGTTTTAACCAAGGGTTGGTGTAAGTCAGGAAGGAGTTAATGAGACTGGGCACAGCAGTCCTCCCATGGCAATAACACCCCCACCCCAGGCCTGTCCCACCTCAGGAGGACAATGAAAAAAGTTTGAGAGCCGGGGTGAGGCAGGGGCCAGCAGCAGGACCAGACATGCAGGAGGAAGGAGCCAGGAATAGTGCAGGCAGCTGGCAATGAGCGCACAGGAGCCGGGGAGACACAGCACAACTGTGTGTGTGTGGAGCAGCAGGGCTGAGAGGAGTGAGGCTGTGGGCTGAGAGGGGGCGAGTGAGCATTTTGCTTTGTGTGATTGCAGGAGCAGATTCCAGGGGATGCCTGTGTGAGGGAGCGCCTGGGGCAGCAATTTCTTAACCCCCAGTCCTCCACACAGAGACATAGGGCCTCCCTTTAATTTATTCACCCCCCCCCACAGCAGCAGGCGAGATCGCCACCACTCACCTTCAGAGACAGAGCAGCGAGGTCTTTTAAAACTCTCTGGGCTGGCCCCGGCCTGGTCTCTGTGTCCTGGGTGGGTGGCTGGCTTCTCCACTGTCTGCCTCCCTCAGTCCCTCCTCAGTTTGGAGGCAGGCTGGCTAGTGTGACATCTACACTCGGCTGAGGCTCCCACCGTCTGATGTCTCTCTCGGCTGCGCCCTCCTCTGCAGCTTGTGCACAGCATGCTTTGCATCACGTGGGGGGCCGGCCCAGCGCTGACGCTGCTGCAATTAGTCTACGGCCGTTCGTGAAAGATAAATAAAAGAAGCTTGGTTGGAACTCGCATTACGGCTGCAGCATTGTGGCAGCCCGGGGGACGATGGTCCCCCTGCCCCCCGGCCCAGTCCGCCCTTGCCTCGGGTCCTCTTGGACTCCAATCTATCCTTCACTCCTCACATTCAGTCTCTAACCAAATCTTGCTACTTCCACCTAAAAATCATTGCACGCATCCATCCCTTTCTAAATCCCGACTCTACTAAACTTCTCATTCAAGCTCTTATCTCCCACCATGACTACTGCAACCGCCTTCTCTCTGGCTTTAAGAGATCCAAGATTATCCCTCTGCAGCCTGTGATGAACACATGTGCCAGACTCATACACCTCCCGCACCTCTCACACCTCGCCTCTCTGTGAATCTCTACACTGGCTCTGTCACATCTGAGGGGTCTCAGGGGGTCCCGGGCGCACAGCGTCGCTGACTGGCCGAGTGCCAAGGGCTCTGGTTGTCCCTGGCATTCCTGTGGCTGGTGGGGGGGCTGGGCGGCATGATGACGTGGAGCCACCGGCCTTTAAGTTAAGAGAGCGCGCTCTTAGTCATTGCCTTGACGTGGAGTCATTTTCCAGCATCTCTGAGTTACTCATTTCGAGTCACTGATTTTTTGATTAATTCTCTGTTATACTGACCTGGAGTGTTTGAGGACCTTGATTGTGATTGACCCGGACTAACTTGTGACAATTCTTTCTGATACAGCCTGTATGTATGGTTTACCTAGAGCAGCCACAGAACGATTGCTGATCCTTCCACACTCTGACTCAGAAAATATCCTAACAATGCAGAACACTGACCCAGTTTGTATGAGTGCCCTCTCTGTTGCCAATTCGGCCTGTATGAGTACCCTGCCTGTTGTCAACTCTATTTGTATGCGTACCCTGTCTGTAGTGTTTGATATAAATAACCTGCACAGGCCTAACGCAAGCTATACCTCACCTGTCAACAAAGTTAACCCTTTCTGCCCCAGTGTAAGCTCAGTCCTGACATCTATGGCTTATCTGTATCCACTGTTGCTGGTCTGTTTGTTTTCCCTGGCTGGGAGTGATAGGATTAGCGGTCCCGACCACTCAAGGTTTGGAGGACTTAGAGGTCTGTTGATAGGGATCCAAACCATGGTTATTGAATGTGAATGTGACAGGCTCCCAGTAGTATAGACCTGAATATAACTTCAAACTCATTTTGTCAGATGCCCTGCCCACCCCCACCCAAACCATGCCCATACCCACCCATACCACACCCACTCTCCACCCATTCCACGCCCACTCTTCCATTTTCCAACAGCCCACACCATGAAATGCCCATTACTCTGCCAAGAAACACCCATTACCCAACCCAGACTCCTCCCACGACCAGCTCCAAACCCCTCCCAAATGTCAACCCCTTACTCCACCCAGAGCCCTCCTAATCCCACCTCCATAGGATGTGCATGCTCAGTCAATCAGTAGTAATAGCTGACCTTAGAGCTATGGAAGCTCCAACAAGAGTGAGTTTTCACTCTTTTCACACAGATTTTACACAAGGAGAGCTGCACTGTTTTGTTTTCTATACTACCTTAAGGCGTAAAGAGTGCTAATCCTGTAAGGTGTGGGTTACCTAAGAAAAACATTATGAAACAACCGAGATGCTGAGATCCACTTAGAGCCAGTTCTAGGGCTCTGTTTTTGTGAGTTAAACATCACACGCTGATCCATCTATATGTGTAATGCTTGATATACTTCACTATTATATGCTTCTATCTATTTTTTGTATATATATCATACACGGTACTACTGATTGACGAGAGACATCGGGACCCTGAAAGCAAGATATTTTTGCGCTGATCAGATATGTATATAATCCTCCTTTTGTGTTTATATCAACGACTATAAATATCTTGTCGGTGTATGTCTGCTCGTACCCTTTCCTAAAAGTATTTTTATATTTTGATATTCTGATGTTATCACCGATCTTTAATTTTCGTTAGATTTTTTTAGTATTTGTGTATGCGCCGTAAACACGCTTCCACACCTACAGAGAATTTTTAACTGTCACATCTATAGGTTTACAAAGTATAGTCCTGTGATAAGTGTGATTGTAGCTATGGAGCATATCCTGTAAAATATCTGTGTACCTGAAGGTACTATGCCACATTTTAGACTTGAGGGTTCTATTAAATCGTTCAACGACGGACGCTTTTACGTTGTTGTTGGTTACAAAGTGGTATACTCTGTATTTTTTAAACACTTTTTAACGGCTCTGTTCAAGAACTCTTTATCGCAATCAGACTGTATCTTTTTAGGTACACGGCCCTCCTGACAAATTGTCTCAAAAGCTTTTGCAGCAGCGATACCTGTTTTAGCCTTTATGGCGATTGCCCAGGCGTATTTAGACAGTATATCGAAAACCGTTAAGATATATTTTACGCCGTCATTTTCTTTTGCTAAATCAGATAGAACTATAAGGTCGGCTTGCCACTGCGCTTCAATGTCAGAAATGCAAACCATGTTTCTCTGAAACTTTTGTCTAATGAGCTTATACAACGTATAGGTATCTTGGCGCTCAGGCCATTCCTTTACGTCTCTTATTTTCAGAGGGTAATGTCTGACCTCTCTAATAACAGATTCTGCCCCGCGTAAGATGCCGGTATCCTTGGCATATAATATGTTTTCTGGAGCATTACGTTTTTATCTCTGTCGACGTTTGTCTATGATTGTATTTTCTCACTGTGTTTAAATAAAACTGTCAAGCTTTTGTTTGTGTGGCTCTGTGTATTTCTTTGTCAGGGGTCGATTATAAACCCCACGAGCATGCGCTGTCCACAAAGGAAGCTTCGCCGACCTATCATACCAATGATAAACCCTAACACATCTATAGCAATAGAAATGTGACACGTTCCAGGAACACTACTTAGGACATATGCGGGCATGTCCAGAGTTGCCCGTGACATATTGCAAGAACAACACTTAGGACATGCTCAGGGTTGTCCAGCGTTGACTGAGCATGCGCGTCCTATAGGGTGGGATTAGGAGGGCTCTGGGCAAAGTAAGGGGTTTACATTTGGGAGGGGTTTGGATGTTTTGGGTCGTGGTCTGGGTGGGAAATGGCGGAGAATGGGCGTGCTCTGGGCAGAGTGGTCGGAGAGTGCACATGGTATAGGCAGGGTATAGGTGTGGTTTGGGCATGGCTGGGTGGGGCACCTGTCAAAATGAGTTTGACGTTTTATTCAGGTCTATACTACTGCTCCCTATTTCCTTTAGAATCCATTTCAAAATACTGGTGCTCACATACAAAGCTGTCCATAACCATGCCCCTGCCTATAGCTCCTCCCTTATTAGCAGGTATATCCCACCCTGACCACTACGCTCTGCCAATGATCTGATGCTATCAGTTCCTCGCACCCGCACCCTCAAGTCTCACCTTCAGGATGTCTCCCGAGATGCCCCCTTTCTATGGAACTCCATCCCCCACAACATTAGACTCTCCACATCTCTCCAGTCATTCAAGAAGTCTCTTAAAATGCACTACTTTAGAGAAGCTTATCGGCTCACTCCATGATCTCCCCACTGTCATTTCCTGTTCCTCTTCCCATTCAGCCCTCCTGCAACCTGCCACTTCACTTACACTATTCACTCTCACCTAATGGGTCACCCCTCTCTTCGATTGTAATCTCTCGAACAAGGTCCTCTCTCCTTCTGTTTTTGTTTGTTGTGTGTTTAATGTGTATGTATATTTGTCATTCTGTCTCTCCCATTGAACAGCGCTAAGGAATTTGTTAGCGCTTTATAAATACTTGTAACTGTAACAGTGAAATATTGATGGCTACATGACTGGGTTAGGGCAATTCCAAAACGGTAAGTCTTGTGGTGTTTTTCCAGAATGCAGTGGTTAGTACCTACCAAAAGTGGTGCATGGAAGGACAACTGTTGTGCCGGCATCAGGTTCATGAGAGCCCATGGATCTTTGGATGCCCATGGGAAATAAAGGCTAGCCTGTCTATTTTGATCACACAGAGCTGTAGCACATATTTCTGAAAAGCTTAATCCCATAGTGACCAGGCGATATTACCATTGTCTGTCTGAAAGTACACACTGCTGTTACTACAATTCTGCGCAGTTAGTGTTTAGGTCTAATTTTCCCCTTACTCGTTTATGGAATCCACACATATTGAATACTGTTTTTCTCGTCATTAAATGGACTTTTTTACAGATACCATTATTTTCATCATATCATATAATTTACTATAAACAAATAATGAAATATGATAAAAAAAATTGGAAAAAACACTCTTTTGCCAACTTTAATCCCCAAAATCTACAACCTCCAAAAAAAGGCTAAATAGTTTTGAAATTTTGTCCATAACCCTCTAGCTTGCTACGGATCGGGAGATATGGGTGTCCAGAGGACATCCCTAGTTCTACTTGGCAGCTAGGAGGTTAATTCGCCAACTAATGTCATCGCACATATGGTGACAACCTCAGTGGGTGGGGGGGTGGCCATGGAGGCTTGGCTGACATCCAAGATGTCAGCCACTTTTGGGAGCAGATCTGTCGGATATAATCTCTGCACGTGAATACAACACGTTTGTATATATTGGATTTATCAGCCAAGCCTCCAATATGTCTATATTGGACTTACTGGACCTACCTCGGCAGTTGTCTCCAATATATCAGGGATTATTATTTCATAAGAAATTTATACGAGACACAAATATCAATCGTCTATATCTCTTAGAAATTATCCTGAATTCTTTTAATTGTCTGTGTTTTGCTTTAAAAAATACAATAATCAATAATCGGATAAAAACATATATATATTTATTACGTATACAAAAGAATTTCAAATCTCATATCATAAACAAAAATTTATAAACCACAATCCAACAGCATATAAAAACTAGCTTCACAATATATGTATCTCCGGTTAGTAACTGCATATATGATTAATATCATTTACCTTATCAGTTAGTAACTAATACACAAATGGTTAATAAACATTTCTGCTTAATACAACATGCATTTCCCAGCAAACAATGTTTAACCAGCCAGCTCTTATAGATATATATATATCTCTATGCTACATGGATCAACAAAAGATGAGCTAATTTAATAATAAGTAATAAAAACTTATTTAGTGAATCCTCCCCTAATCTCGAGAATTAAACTTCTAATCTTTTGCTTTTTATTTTGTAGTTATATAATTCCCTGCTTATTAATTTTAATCACAGTAATTTCCAAATTCAATATATATATTGGTATCAATCTTGCAACATTTCTTTAGGAATAAATCCTTATATCCACTTCTTCATATTTCTATCTGCAGAATAGAATTACTTAGAATTTGGATTTTAACCGTATCAGAGAAGTCTCAGTCTACGTTGCAAAAATCTCTACAAATATATATTTACATTAATTCCTTATTTCATACATTACCTGTCCAATTTGGATGTTGATGAGTCTGCCTTGGAATTTTCTATGTGATGCTTTGTTTTGGAATATGTGAAAATGATCGATATTAGATAATCAATGCATGTGAGTTAGAGATTTGGTGAGAATATTGATTGCCTCGTGTCTTGGGATCTGCCTGCATCGTGATGTGAGTCTGATGTGAGTCTGAATGCTGCAATTTCCCGACTCCTCAGAGTGTCATGTATAATGAATGTCTGAGTGCATGGCGATGTGAGCCTCTCCGCTGGAATCTCCCGGCTCCTCAGAATGTCATGTATAATGAATGTCTGAGTGCATGGTGATGGGAGTCTCTGTCTGTTGGAATCTCTGACTGACTTACAAAAGAACCTTTGCCGCCTATTATACCCAATTTGACGTCATGGATAATCAATAATAATATGAATCATTATTTTTACTATCCTCTAGAGGGCAGTATTGCACTTCTTATATTAATTCCATTAATTCCACTATTTCTTTTTAATAGTCTTATCTCGGGTCAAAGGTCAGACTGACTTAACAAAGACCTTCACTTCAGTCTCTAGACGCAGTGTCTGTCATCTGATTTATATTCTCACTCCCTTTTGGTTGCTTAGATCAGCTAAATTCTTTCCTGGTTAACTCACAGAATCTATTCTTTAGTAATTTTTATTATTTACCAATTATATACTTTCTACAATATTTTGGAGTATATATTTCATACTGGAATTATAATAAAATATACCTTGATTATAAACATATATTTTGTGAATATAATTCTATGTTACAGAATATTTAACTCTTATTCCTATACCCAAAAGAAACAAAATCTCTTTTGTTTTAAAAACTTAGAATAGACCAATAAATTTACTTATGACATGTCTTAACATTATCTCACATTCATTCATTCTAGGTTCCTTCATGTCTGGGACTTCACCCAGGAATGAACCTTGTTAAAAAAAACCTCGTTCATTTCTAAACCTAGAGAATATTTTGAAAGAAAAACTGTCTTTAAAACAAAATGGCTACAAGCATCCATTTTAAATCTCTAATATACCCGACAGATCGCGATCTGGTGCCAAATCACAATCCGGCACCTAATGGGTTAAAGAGAGGCACCGCTGAAAAGCGCAGACTCTGCCCTCTCCAGCAGGTCCTCTTTTTTTCTACATTGAACCATAGAGTAGGGAGAGGTGTCCAAATGACCTCCCCTCTCCCCTTTCAGATTCCTGCAGGGGCCAGGGTGCACCTGAAAATAATGTCATCGTGCACAGTGATGACATCATTACGATGGCTGGGGCCCATAAAACTTTCGGGCCTGCTTCTGGGATGTCAGACCGATGTGGGACCCTGGCCAGAGAGGTGAGTTTGGGGATGGAGAGGGTTAAAGGGCCATGACGTACATAGTATGTCCTTGGTACTTAAGGGGAATTTTCCCCAGGATGTACTATGTACATCAGTCTTCCTTTTTCATCAGGATAGTATACCATGCCACACTGCAAAAATTGAATTATTCAGTAATGATATAAGGAACATTGTAAAGATTTCAAGTTGTTGCCTTAGCCTCCAAATTCCCCAGATTTCAATCAGATTATTAGTGGGATGTGCTGGAAAAACAAATCCAATCCATGGAGGTTCCACCTCACAGCTTGCAAGACCTAATGGTTCTGCTGCTAACATCTTGGTGCCAGATACCACAGGACATCTTCAGAGGTCTTGAGGAGTTCTTACCTCAATGCGTTAGAGCTGCTTTGGTAGCTTGAGGTGGACCTACATGATATTAAGTAGGTGGTTTTAGTGTTGTAGCTGATCAGTGTATCTGTTTATAAGCTTGATATATGACAATTCAGGATGAATGTATTCAGTTACATCTTTATTTATCAAGTGTTATAGGATATATCTTACACATTCACTTTCCTTCCTCTGTTTCTTGTTTTGCTCTTGTGTTTCTTTATAAAGTAAAACTCAATAGTGGAGAAACAACAAAAATAAGTATAACTGCAGGGGTTTAGTATACAAGCAAATTCACTTTATTAGAAAGAAATTAGTAAATCGCGAGAAATATATTATGATCATTACAAAATGCCATAGGTTTGATTGTTTTGGAGGCAAGCTGTGAGTCAATTATGCAATTATAAACAAAGTGGCTCTTTATTGTATGTGTAATTTACATTTGCAATCTTTATCCTGGAAAAAAAATAAAAAAATAAATCTCACACCTGACATTTAATTCATGCAAGATATACTTTTCTGCTCCTTATTTGCGAACATATTCTGGTTTTACACACCCACGCTGTGTTAGTTGCTAAATTTAGATATTTATTTTTAACATATGTTCAGTTACCTATTAATTATGCTTTTTTTCTTAGCTGTCAGATTCACATAGGCTTTTCCTTCGCAGTCACAAGTACTGCTGAAATGTGTATAGTGTCTAATCTCCAAGGAAACAACATTGCAATTGAAACAATTTTTTTTAAAATATTCCAGTTTTCAAATTAAAAGTGGAGAACAAAAATATTCACACACAATGCTTGAGTTAATTTCAGGTAACCTTATAGAAAAAAAAAAGAAACAAAGGCTCAAAATATATAAACATATACATATATTTATATATATTTGTGTAAAAAATTATAACATTTGTGATTGGTAAAAAGTTGCAAAACTCTTACTTTCTTGTATCGATTGTGTAAAAAAAATATCATCTTCCTTTTAGAGATTTGCCTTTTTAACATTGGAGAATTCACCATATGAGCTATGGTATCATTTAACAATAATGTCTTTAATTCACTATAATATGAATTTGTAATGCATAATAAAAACATTTTTTTTACTGCTTTAAGTTGCTAGACAGTTGATGATGTCCCCCAAAACCAAATGACCTGACTCTACTTAATCAAACACAGTATGTGGATAAGGAAAGCCCAAACTATGCTTCTGATTTGTCAACCATTCTGATTACACTGTCAAATCTTTATATAATTCCTTTTATTAAAAAAGTGTCTAACAACACAAAAAGTTAGTTTCCTTGAACACAGCAGAAAACATGTACAGTCCATTCAGAAACTATTTAGATCCTTTAATATTTTTTTTTCAAATTTTTTATGTTGCAGGCTTATGTTACGAATGTGTAAACTATTTTTTTCCACATCAATCTACAGTCAAAACCCCTTCTTTTTTTTTTGCTTTTGATTAATTTGCTGTGTTGTCAAAAAATTGTATTTTTTGCGTTGCCATTATATATTATTGAGTGCAGACTGATATGGTAAAATAACTAAGAAAAATAATTGGAGAATACAGCGACAACATATAAAAATATGAGAAAAATGAAGGGGTCTAAATTTGCTGTGAAAGCACTGTATATAAAAAATAAAATAATAAAATATTAATCTGGGTTTTGTACATTTTGTAAATATTTTTGCTTAAATGTTTACCTGCGTTTTGTAATCAATTGGTTTCTGGTCAATGATGGATCCATGCTCAAGGGACGTAATTTCATTATGCTTCTATGGACAAATCAATAATTTATTGGTTGAAATATTTTGTAGGACTATGAGATATTCATTTAGTGATGAGAACAAAATGCTTGCCACCAGCAACATAATGGGTTTAACGCAGATAAAAATATAGCGTATGATGGCTTGATTATTTTACACTTTTAAGGGGTTATTCAAAGAGAGCTGAATTTGCCACCGAATTGCACCGTACGGTAAATTTTATTATACAGTGCAATTTTGTGCAATTCAGCTATTCAAAAAGCTAGTGATTCACCAAATATTGGCAAATTGCCAGCGAAATTCAGTGCAATTCAGCAGCAATGAGATTTCCATTGAGAAGTAACAATTACTGTAATCTATTAAGAAAATGCCGAGCAGCAGGGGAAAGTTGGCGAACTGCCCAGATTTCGTTGGATTCATTCAACAGCTTTAAACAGGCGAATCTCATAGGTTTCAATGTTAAAAAAATTCCCCATCTTATAATTTTTTTTTTCAACTGTTTATTCTTTTCATTTGCAGCAAAAAAGTCTCTTTATTAATTATTTTTTAGAATTTTTTTAGGCTTTTTCGGCAAACGTTTTGATGGGATTTTTTTAAATTCTTTGACAGTCTTTTTTATTGCTATTCATAGGACCTTATAAATTAGTTCCATGCATTTTCATGCATTTTTTTTTTCAAACGCCTTTTTAAAAGTAACTTTTTTTTTTTTTTTTTTTACCCCTGTTTGGCAGCTGGTCAAATTTTTCCATCGGAGTTCGCTGGCTAGTCGGAGTCGTTTAGCGGTCTGTTTGGCAATTCGTCGGCTGTGTTCAGCGGGTTTGCAGCTGTGTTCGTTTTTTTTTATCGATTCGGCAGTCAACCGTTCGATTAAGCAGTTTCAGTGGTTTATCCAATCGATGAGACAGTTTATCGGATGTGTTCAGAGGGTCGATTCGCCGCACTTCGGGGACCCTTCACTGGTGTCTCGTTCATATATATATTATAGTGGTTGTGTCACTGTGACACTTCTATCTTCCCACTAGAATGTCTGCTACAGCTGGGGACGCTGTATTAAGCAACACTTTCTATATGCTTCAAGGGCTACTTCCTTAAAATGTAGTGTGACTGTGACCAGCAACATTCAGATAAACACTCCCTATATATTGAATCTTCTGCTTTCTTATATATATACTGGGTTTATCCTAATTTTTATTTTCTTTGTTCATAAATGCAGTGAGGTTATTTGTACTGAAAGCATATGGCTTGAAAAGTTTTATAGATGGCATCAAAACACAAACCAGTGTGATATTTGGTTCTGGCATTTTATTATGCAGGCATGATAACAATTATAATGACTGAATATAGGCTTCTATGAATAACCCTCATAAAATATGAATTAGTTTGACTAAAGCAATAAGTTGTGTATAGCTTAAGCTAAGAGAGCTTTCCATTTAATTCAAATTTAACTTGCATATTTTATCAATTCATTCAGTCTGACGTATATCTTTATTGTGCTGTACACTCAAAAGAGTCCAAATCCATTTAGCTTTATTACCACATACGAAACACACATATGCAGGGCTGACACAAGACACTGTAATGCCTGGGTCCAGGGATGAAATGCTGCCCCACCTCCCAAAAAAAATAAAAAATATATAGGGCTAGTATGAACGTATCACAGAGTTCCACAGCATTAAATCACACAGTAATGTGTGGTGCATATGAGCGTATCACAGAATGCCACAGCAATAAAACTCACAGTAATGCGTGGTGTGTATGAGTATCACAGAGCTCTACATATCCCGCCGCAAAGTCACACATCCATATACCCACACACAAGGTCACACATACACACATATACAGTCACACATACACGGTCACACACACAGTCACAGATTGGGCCCAATTCCAAGGATGTTGTTAAAAGTCATACGTAAGAGTGATGACGCAGCGGCCGCCGAGTTTAAAATCAGACGCTTGAGCCATGGTTCCACACCTATGATGTGGTTTTCACTCCTCTCAGTGCGTTCCTTACTAAATCCATCTGACCACCTGTGTACCGATGTGACTTGCCTGACGATTCTCCTGACTGTTAACCCTTTGGCTCCTGTCTGACTGCCTTCTCTGGCATAATGAATTCTGGCACTTGACTGATGAGCCCCTCTGGTGATATGACCCCAGGCACTTGGCTGACAATCTCCTCTGGCAGTACGATCCCTGGCTTTTGGTCAGCGTTCACTTTTGGTATTAGCCCCTTGCTACTGGCTCACAAGCACCCTGGTATTAACCCCTGATATCTGGCTCACATGTATCTCTTGTATTAACCCCTGGTGTTCATTATTTATTCCTGTTTGCATACACCTCTGGTACGGTTTATATTTGAACATAGGTAGAGCTACCGGCCACTTCAAGGACATGGCAGTGTAGTATAGTTTGTCTGCACATAGGAATTAGACATTATAAATCTAGGAGGTATGTGACAGTGTGACAGGTGTTAACCATTAATTTCCCACCTTGCAGGTCTGTATTCCAACCATGGACTTAAACTTTGTGTACTACACTCACTCAGGGAAGTTAACACCAGTGTTTACGTGGCATTATGAGCACAACACCAGCTTGTAGAAGGGGTTACATTTTCCTGGTCATTAAGTTCACTCATGATCACGGAATAAGGTCACTAATCTTGCATTTCTTACCAACTTGCGTTTCTCATGTTAAGTCTAATAAGCGAATGCAAGGCATGAAATGCTAAGGTCAGAATGTCTCCTTTACTGGCATGGCAAGGTTGGAATAGGACGTGAATAAAATTGAAAGTGTCTTTTTTTATGATGTGCATCTCGAATGCTAAGCATAACGACAACCTTGGAAGAAGGCCCATTATGTTGTGTTTTGCATAACTAAACATCTAAAATACTCATTATATAACCTGTTAGCATGCCTCACGATTTTGTGGTCTACACTACTAAGCAGGACAAAATATTTTGTTGCCACCAGTATCTACACATATTACTCTCCATAGGAAACACTACAGGGGCATGTCCACCATTTATATTACATACACCTAGTATTAGCAGTTACCATCCCTGAAAACCAGTCTTTGTAGGGGAGAGAGACACACTCCAAAGCGAAAACCTGTACCTGACAGTAACAAGAGTGGAGGGGTGGGAGGAGAGATCTTTCTTCTCCAAATAGTGTATCCCACAATAGTTGAATTTATACATACATATATTCACACAAAATTACATATACAATGGTGTAGGCATACATGTATCATGCAAAATATAAAAACAGCATTGCATATATGATCTTATTTATATAGAAGATCCTTTATAATGCAGTATTGGTGGTATATGGCCACCTAGTGTCTGTTTTCTTAAGTCTTTTGATTAAAAAATAAAAATATTAAATAAAAGTTCTTTCAGATTTGTGGCACTTCCAAATTCCTCTGTCTCTCTTGTACCTCCAAGAGTGCGAGAATATGGTTAGAATTGTGCCATGCACTGTTAAAATGCTGGTCTAGATGATAAATGCACACTTATGCAGGTTCGATCCTCGTGTTGCAAGCGGCTGATTTGTGAGACCACACTTCTTCTGGCGCTTCCTCCTCTCTTCCTGTAACGGTCGTCCCTAGGGCCCAGCAGATCCAGATCTTCTGCATAAATCAGATCATATATGCAATGCTGTTTTTATATTTTGCATGATACACGTATGCCTTCACCATTGTATATGTAATTTTGTGTGTATATATGTACGCATAAATTCATCTCTTGTGGGATACACTACTTGGAGAAGAAAGATCTCTCCTCTCACCCCTCCACTCTTGTTACTGTCAGGTACAGGTTTGCACTCTGGAGTGTGTCTCTCTCCCGTACAAATTGCCATTTTAGACAGAGTGTTTTGGGGTTTTAACTCTGTCAACCCACTCTTGAAAAAGCCTGCAAGACAGGCGATACATGTGGAGTTGCTTGAGTTGCTTATGGTTTTAACAGTTCTTTAGGATACAGGTATCTGTGCACATGTACTATAATGGGAATTTGGCGAGCCATGAAGCATCACCGTAGAAATATAATAGGATATGCAACCAGGATGTGCTCTAGAATGACTTTGCCAGCGCTGGTGTTTTTTTCTAGATATTTTATTGGTTCTTTTTAAGACAAAATTTCCTTTGTTTTGGTATCACCAAGAGTTGCAATCTTTCAATCACTAGCAGAGATTTTGTTCTGCTCTCATGTGTACATGATATTCTGTTAATATATTCTTTTCAATCCAGATTATATATTTTTTTATATTGTAGTGTCAGTTTTGTTTAATAAAATTTACATTCAGGGACCAAGATCCCAGTCTGTATCTGGCTGTCCAGGTGTGTGGTTTTGGTATACAGTAATGCACTGCATGAAAAGGTTCACATCGGAGCCAGGGAAGAACAATGGGAACTATTGGTATATCCAGGGCTCGAGTCCTGCGGGAGCCCACGGGAACAGCATTTCCGCACTTCTCCCGTGGCGAGAACATAGCGGGAATGCAGGTTCCCGTTGTGGGCCGACAATGTGTATCGCTGGGGCTGCTAGCGGAATGCATTAACAGCATTCTGCTTGCAGCCCCCTCGACTGGCCAGGAGTTCTTCCGAGCGCCAGCATCGTGCTCCCTGGCCTCAGTCCTGTGAAGGTTGTGATGTGGCCTATAGCCGAAATCTTGTGCGAGAGCGCGTCACAGCCTTTACAAGTCTGCGGCCGCATGGTGGAGCATGCCGGTGCTTGGAGAAACACACGGATCACCTGATCTTGAGGTCTGTGCTGGGTATGTATAATTATGGGGGTCTTTGCTGGGTATATATAATTTTGGGGTCTTTGCTGGGTATACATATTCTGGGGGTCTGTGCCTGGGTATGTATAATTCTGGGGGCTGTACTGGGTATGCATAATTCTGAGGGTCTATGCTGGGTATATATAATTCTGACGTCTGTGTTGGGTATATATATATCTAGGGGTCTGTGCCTGGGTATGCATAATTCTGGGGTCTGTGCCCGGTTATGCATAATTCTGTGTGTGTGAGCTGAGTATACATAATTCTGTGGGCCTGTGCCTGAATATGTATAATTCTGGGTGTCTGTGCTAGGGTATGCACACTTCTGTGGGTCTGTGCCTGTTTATACATGAGTCTCAGTGTGTTATATATATATATATATACTAGCTTTTGCCCGCGGCCTCACTCGCGTGGATTTTAGGATTTGTTAAAATTGTTTTTTAAAAGAAACTTGAAGATTTTTTGGTAGAACCTCCCCTTTCCCCCCCACTTGGGATTTTTGGAAAATTGTAAAACACGTGTTTTTTTATTTTTCAAGACGAATGTAAGTGCAAATTTCACACCTGTAACATCTTTGGTTTCTGAAATATAGGTGTACTGATAAAAGTATTCACGTCCCTTTCCCCCACCCCCTTAACTGGATTTTTGGAAAATGTTAAAACATTTTTTTTTTCGCACGAAGATTGTAAATATCGAATTTCACACCTGTAACATCATTGGTTTTTGAAATATAGGTATAGTGATAAAAGTATTCAACCCCCCTTTTTGCCCCCCTCCCACTGAATTTTTGGAAAACGGTAAAATAGGTTTTTTTTGTTTCTGAAGACGAATCTAAATACCAATTTTCAAGTATGTAACATCTTCTGTTTTTGATATATAGGTATCCTGTTTAAAAGTATTCAGCCCCCCCTATTTTTCACCCCCCACTTGGGATTTTTGGAAAATGGTAAAACACCTGTTTTTATTTTTCAAGAAGATTGTAAATACCAAATTTCACATCTGTAACATCTTTGGTTTTTGAAATATAGGTATAATGATAAAAATATTCAGACCCGATTCCCCTGACCCCCCCCCATTGGATTTGTGGCAAATGGCAAAAAACATGTTTGTTTTTTTCACGAAAATTGTAAATACCAAATTTCACACCTGTAACATCTTCGGTTTTTGAAATATGGGTATACTGATAAAGTATTCAACCCCCCTTTTTGCCCCCCCAAGAAATTTTCAGAACATTGTAAAATACGTGTTGTTTTATTTTTCAAGACGAATCTAAATACCGATTTTCACGTCCGTAACATCTTCTGATTTTGAGCTATAGGTATCCTGTTTAAAATATTCAACCCCCTTTTTCACCCCCTTATAGGTGGATGTTCCAAAAATCCTTCCTTAGTGGGCGCCTACATCAAAAAAACAGTGCACCTTCAAAATGTCACGTTCCTAGGTTAAACGGTTTCAGCTGGGCGTTGATGAGTCAGTCAGTCAGTCAGTCAGGACTTTCGTGTTTATATATATAGATGTATTTAACCCCCCATTTTTGCCCCCCCATGGAATTTTCTGAAAATGGTAAAATAAGAGTTTTTTTATTTTTCAAGACGAATCTAAATACCAATTTTCACATCTGTAGCATCTTCTGTTTTTCAGCTATAGGTATCCTGTTAAAATATTCAACCCCCTTTTTCACCCCCTTAGGGGTGGAGTTTCCAAAAATCCGTCGTTGGTGGGTGCCCACATCATAAAAACAGTGCACCTTCAAAATTTCACATTCTTAGGTTAAACGGTTTGAGCTGGGCATTGATGAGTCAATCAGTCAGTCAGGACTTTCGCGTTTATGATAAAAGTATTCAACCCCCCCTTTTTGCTCCCCCCAAGGAATTTTCAGAAAATGGTAAAATAAGTGTTTTTATTTGTCAAGATGAATCTAAATACCGATTTTCACGTCTGTAAAATCTTCTGTTTTTAAGATATACAGTAGGTATCCTGTTTAAAATATTTAAAATATTCAACCCCCCTTTTTCGCCCCCCAGTTGAATTTTTGAAAAACGGTAAATTATGTGTTTTTTTATTTTTCAAGAAGAATCTAAACACCGATTTTCACATTTGTAACATCTTCTGTTTTTGAGATATAGGTATCGTGTTTAAAATATTCAACCCCCTTTTTCACCCCCTTATGGGTGGAGTTTCCAAAAATCCTTCCTTAGTGGGCGCCCACATCATAAAAACAGTGCACCTTCAAACTTTCACGTTTCTAGGTTAAACGGTTTCAGCTGGGCATTGATGAGTCAGTCAGTCAGTACTTTCGCGTTTATGATAAAAGTATTCAACCCCCCTTTTTGCCCCCCAAAGGAATTTAAAGAAAAGGGTAAAATACGTGTTTTTTTTATTTGTCAAGATGAATCAAAATACCGATTTTCACGTCTGTACCATCTTCTGTTTTTAAGAGATAGGTATCGTGTTTAAAATATTTAAAATATTAAACCACCTTTTTTCACCCCCCCAGCCGAATTTTTGAAAAAAGGTAAATTACATTTTTTTTTAATTTTCAAGACAAATCTAAATATCGATTTTCACATCTGTAACATCTTCTGTTTTTGAGCTATAGGTATCCTGTTTAAAAATTCAACTCCCTTTTTCACCCCCTATGGGTGGAGTTTCCAAAAATCCTTCCTTATTGGGTGCCTACTAGGGATGAGCTGTTCGGTTCGATAGGTTCGGAGTTCGATTCGAACATTGGCCATTCTAAAGTTCGCGAAAAGTTCTAAAAAATTTTTTTGAAAAAAAATCTAAAAAATGCTTAAAAAAATACTAAAAAATCTAGAAATAAAGAGACTAGTAACTGCAGAATATTATAAGCAACGGTTTATTAGATATTGAATTAAAACGGGAATATTTTTAACATTGAAGCCTAGGGGATTAAATATTCTTGTTACTAAAACATCAGGCAGACACAGCCCTCTAATCAGGCACTGTAGAGGGCAGCCTGCAGGGACCTCCCAAGGATCCCTTTGAGGAGCATGCGGCCGCTGGATGACAGAGCTGCGACTGTGTGGGCTAGCCGCCTGGGTGCATGTGGCAGAGAAAGGCGGCGCAGGGAGGGAGCCACTGCACCTGCGGCCATGGCAGACCCCCCCCCCAAAACCAGGATCCAGGGAGCCCCCACTGACCACCAGGCTAAGGTAAGGATACACATTTCTAAAAAAAATTCAATCCGAAGACATTTTTAAATGTCCCCGGGAACATAAAATAAAACTTTTTTTTTTCTTTCTCTACCTGGCTGAATGTATTTAATTGTATATATTAGATACATTCAGCCAAGTAGAGGGTGGTGGCATGTGGGCTGCGCGGGGTCTCAGGCAGTGGTTTGCTTTTTTTGTTTGTATATTTTTAGCAAATTTATAGGGGAAGGAAGGGCAGGTATGATATATATATAGATAGATAAGATATATATCTATATTCTTATAAATATATATATCCAGACTTGTATTACACACACATTTTGGCAACTAATTGTACCCCCCCATTTGGCTGATCCCTCCAGAAATGTTGAACCCGATAGAACAGAGAATAATATATAGATTTTCTGCTTTGTCGGATTCAACATTTCTCCTGGAGGGATCAGCCAAATGGGGGGGCGCATTTAGTTGAGATTGTCCACATGCCACCCCCCCATGTGCGTATGTGTATATATGGTCTGAGGTCTGTGGGTGGGTGTATATATATATATATATCTGCGTGTTGATATATACGTATATGTCTGTGTGTGGTATCCAGGGCCAGTGCAAGCATTTTTGTTTACTCAGGCGAAGATGCGTTTTGGTGTTCCCCCCTCCACCCAATCCGTGCCATATCAATCGGGAGTGTTTTGTGTCCTCACGCATTGCCAATCTATGCTGTGCCTGGTGCCCCTCCTGTGCTACAGGGCCAATCTACAGAGTGTGTGGTCCCCTCCTTTGGCAATGTGTCATAGGAGGGGCACCAGGTACTGCACAAATTTGCAATGTGGCCTGGTGGTGCCCCCTGGTCTTGCTGTGTCAATATAACCACATATTTCAAACTGCCTGCCACTCCCAGTGTTTCCCTGTGATCCAGCTACCTACCACACTCACTCTGTTGCTGTGGTCCACTGTCCGACTCCAGGTCTCCAGAAGCAGACTGGCAGCAGGGTCCTCGTCCTCTAATTAAATTTTTTTAATTCATTTTTCCCGTTTAATTACTTTCACCCCCTCCCCCCTTAAATTAATTTCATATAACATATGACAGAGCTCCACAGCAATAAAACTCACAGTAATGTGCGGGGTGTATGAGTGTATGACAGAGCTCCACAGCAATAAACCTCACAGTAATGTTCAGTTGGTGTGTATGAAAGTATCACTGAGCTCCACAGCAATAAAACTCACACTCATACACACTGTCCATTACTGTATCACTGAGCTCCACAGCAATAAAACTCACACTCATACACACTGTCCATTACTGTATCACAGAGCTCCACAGCAATAAAACTCACAGCAATGTGTGGTGTGTATGAGCGTATCACAGAGCTCCACAACAATAAAACTCACAGTAATGTGCAGTGTGTATGAGCGCATCACAGAGCTCCACAGCAATAAACCTCACAGTAATGTACCGATATCAGTTTACTCAAACCCCCAGCAGAACATTACACACACACACACCCCCAGCAGAACATTACACACACCCCCAGCAGAACATTACACCCCCAGCAAAACATTACACACCCCCAGCAAAACATTACACCCCCCCAGGCAGAACATTATACACCCCAGGCAGAACATTATACACACACACCCCCAGCAGAACATTACACCCCCAGCAGAACATTACACCCCCAGCAAAACAGT
The DNA here is from genome assembly GCA_009667805.1 of Leptobrachium leishanense. Classification (NCBI taxonomy): domain Eukaryota; kingdom Metazoa; phylum Chordata; class Amphibia; order Anura; family Megophryidae; genus Leptobrachium; species Leptobrachium leishanense. Next base: position 99,829,965 of record CM019068.1, read on the forward strand.
ACACCACCCAGCAGAACATTAGACACACACACACACCTCCAGCAAAACATTACACCCCCCAGCAGAACATTACCCCTCCCAGCAAAACATTACACCCTCCAGCAGAACATTACACCCCCGAGCAGAATATTACACCCCCCCAAGCAGAACATTACACACACACACACCCCCTCCCCTCCCTCAGTTTATTCAAACCTTTTAAAAATCTTCTCTCGGCCTCTCTGCCCAGTCCTCCTTCACACTACAGTGGAAGCACGCAGGCTGACTCTGCTGCAGGGCCGTACCCTAAGCTTTGGGGTTTGTCCTCCAGGCCTTTCTGCTGCTGCGTGCCCTGGATATGCGTGTCACATGAGGGGGCGGTGCCAAATTATGCAATGTGCCTGCTCATGTTTAGAATGTGGCACTGAGGCAGGCACACTGCATCGTTTTGAGAGTGCGCGGCTGGGCCACTGGTTGATGTCTGAAGATCATTCATAGCTCCACTTCCCATATTTTAAAAACAGAATTTTTCCGCCCCTCACACTGACAGCAAGCCAGGACAGTAAGGCCACCTGTGCCGCCTTACACTAGCGCGGCCCTGGTGGTATCAATGCATCCCTACACAGCGCTCTGTGTCCCTATAATATATATGATATGGGGTTACCTTTTTTTTTATATTTTTATACTATTCCTATTAACAGTAATTCTTGATGTATTTTATTCAGTAGAAACTTTTTTTTGCCTATATTAGGCTGGGGTCAGACCAGCGCACTTTTAACGTGCGTTCTGGCTCACATAATTACGGCCGCACTAGCAGCAGATGACGGGCAATGACGGCCAATATACGATGTACGGCTGCACAAAAGTCCGGCCGTGCAACGCAAGTGGAATTTGAACGCATTTTTCTGAGAACGCTGAACCGCTAGTACTGACGTACTGAGTGCGCAGCTGCGGCATAGCGGCGTGTTTGCGAGATTAGGAGATGTCAGACACTGCTAATGTCCAGCCTACATAACGTCCAGACGCAAAAAGAGTTTTATTGATGATCCGTACAAAATCACGCCCGAAAATCCGCATCGTCTGACCGTTTTTGCGCATTCCGTAATAAAATACGTCAATGCATTCGGAAGCACTTTTTCACGTTCGCGGGGAAAAATGCTTTCGTCTGACCCTAGCCTAACATGTGCTTTGTGAAAATAAAATGGTTTTGTGTGTACATTTTAATTTAGTTAGTGGATTCCTGTCCAGTGCGGTGAGAAGCAAATGTAATGCAGTGTAGACACGCTGCGAGGCAGAGTGGAGTGAAGTCAAGCCTGCAAAATGTTTGCTTCTCTTCGCTACGCTGTGCGTCGCTACACGCTCAGTGTGTTTCCGCCTTTATTCCCGCATCGCTAGCTTACCGATTCAGTTTGTATTTTTGGCAACCCTGCAAGTACAACCCTGCTTGTTCTGAGGACCCGATCTGTTGCCCACTTTGCATGCCATTTGACTATTCTCTCTGTGTATTCCCTGCCTGTTCTGTTTGCTTCCTGTTGCTACTGGTGTGCGCCAATTCTCACCATATACAGTAGCGCAGTACAAGTGCCTAAACATTGCGGACTCGGTTTTGTTATAGCTGCTGATGTAACAGAATAGATCGGGGATCTCTTCTGCATTACCAAAACCTCCACCACTGCACTCTTCCACAATACCTCAGAGGGGTTACGGTGTGAAGGCACTTGCTGTCACCAATGGCAAAATATTTGGGTGCACTGCCACTGACGCCTATACCAGATTTTTATTGGGTAACAAAAATAATAGACACAGGTGGTGCAGTAGACATTGCTTATTTAGATTTCAGTAAGGCTTTTGATACTGTTCCACATAGAAGGCTTATCAATAAATTGCAATCTTTGAGCTTGGATTCCAATATTGTTGAATGGATTAGGCAGTGGCTGAGTGACAGGCAACAGAGGGTTGTGGTAAATGGAGTTTATTCGGCGCAAGGTCTTGTTACCAGTGGGGTACCTCAGGGGTCAGTACTTGGACCCATTCTCTTTAATATTTTTATTAGTGATATTGCAGAAGGTATTAATGGAAAAGTATGTATTTTTGCTGATGACACAAAGATTTGCAACAGGGTTGACGTTCCTGGAGGGATCAGCCAAATGACAAATGATTTAGGTAAACTAAAAAAATGGTCGGAGTTGTGGCAATTGAGTTTTAATGTGGATAAGTGCAAGATAATGCACCTGGGACGTAAAAACCCAAGGGCTGAATATAGAATATTTGATACAGTCCTAACCTCAACATCTGAGGAAAGGGATTTAGGGGTCATTATTTCAGAAAATCTAAGGGTAAGTAGTCAATGTAATAGAGCAGCAGGAAATGCTAGCAGAATGCTTGGTTGTGTAGGGAGAGGTATTAGCAGTAGGAAAAGGGAAGTGCTCATGCCACTGTACAGAGCACTGGTGAGACCTCACTTGGAGTACTGTGTGCAGTACTGGAGACCGTATCTCCAGAAGGATATAGACATCTTAGAGAGAGTTCAGAGAAGGGCTACTAAAATGGTGTACGGCTTGAAGGAGAAAAGTTACCAGGAAAGGCTTAATGATCTTAACATGTACAGCTTGGAAAAAAGACGAGACAGAGGAGATATGATAGAAACATTTAAATACGTAAAGGGAATCCACAAGGTAGAGGAAGGGAGTATATTTAAAAGGAAACAAAATAGCAAAACAAGAGGACATAGTCTTAGATTAGAGGGGCAAAGGTTTAAAAGTAACATCAGGATGCATTATTTTACTGAGAGGGTGGTGGATACATGGAACAGTCTTCCAGTAGAAGTGGTAGAGGCCAAAACAGTAATTGAATTTAAGCAAGCATGGGATAGGCATAAAGCTATCCTAAACAAAAGATAAATCCAGGTAAAGTATCCATGTAATTGGGCAGACTAGATGGGCCGAAAGGTTCTTATCTGCTGACATTTTTCTATGTTTCTATGTTTCTATATAATTTTAATATTGGACCGCAGGGTCCAACCCTGCACTCTTTCACAATACCACAGAGGGGTTATGGTGTGACGGCACTGTTGCCGACACTAAAGGTCCAATTTTAAAGCACCTATTGTTACTTTCATCCAAAGCCTGCATAAGTTTCACCATAATTTAGTAAAAAAATCACTAAACTTGTTCTGCGTGTCCTAAAATGTCTCCTCTTTTCATACAGGCTGTTGCCCCAAGCAGTTGTTTATGAATAGATTAAAAGTAAAACATTTACCGTCATTTGAAATGTAATTTCTTTTTTAAATGTTTCAATACATCCTACAAATCCGCCACTTCACGGGCAGGTTATGGGACCTCCTAGGCACGATATTTGAAGGAATTTTTCATTTTTATTCTGAATCTTTATTTCATGGAAAACTCACTGTTCCTTTAAAAACGTTTTTTTTTTAACTTTTTGTCCTTGTTTCCTGTCCCCCAGGGCACTACTCGGATCCCCATACACCTTTTATGGCAAATATCTTACATATATGCCCTCTTGGAGGACACTCTAAAAATCGAACTTTCGAGTCCCATTGATTTGCATTGAGTTCGGTTCGTGTTCGAACTCGAACTTTTGAAATTGTTTGAGTTCGAATGCGAACCGAACACGGAGGTGTTCGGCTTATCACTAGTGTCTACGTCATAAAAACAGTGCACCTTCAAAATTTCACGTTCCTAGGTTAAACGGTTTCAGCTGGGCGTTGATGAGTCAGTCAGTCAGGTCTTTCGCGTTTATATATATATAGATACATACACATACAACCTTGTAAGCAGTACAGGTAGCACTCCGTTATGAAAAATACGTGTAATGCCCGGGTGCCACTCAGAAAATGGATACAATGAAAAAGGAAAATCAAGTGCACACCGGAACTTATAAAATAATAAAGTTTAATAGGTATGCATTAAAAACCCAATGTTTTGGCTCCCCTGAGCCTTCATCAAGGGATGATGAAAGCTCATTGGAGCCAAAACGATGTTTTTTTAATGCATACCTATTAAACTTTATTATTTTATACGTCTCAGTGTGCACTCAATTTTCCTTTTTCATTATATAATATATATTACATATATATAGTATATATATATATATTAAGTGTGTGTGTGTGTAGTGGGTAAATGGGGTGTCTGGCCATATATTTCAATATTGACATAAACTGGACAGGCTTTCCGCAAAATCCAAAATTATGTATTGGAAAGCAGTCACATGACATTAAATGTATCCAGCTCAGCTGTTAACCCTTTCGCTGCTGAGGCATTTCCCGCCTGTGTGCTGAGGTAATTTTTACCGGTTTTGCTCATCATGTTTAACCACGTTTTGAAGCCTTATTTTATTATATGTCTAATGTAGGGGGTACAGTGGAGGCGCTAGTAAAATTCACTTTACGTAAGGGTTTACAAGTGTATATGCAGCCTGCTGAGAAACAAACACAAAACCTCGACTGGAATGTGTTTAAAAGATACGAAAAGAGAGGGTAGTTCAGTGGCGCAAAAAATAAGGAGTGATATTTGCTATACGTCGGAAGTACGTGGAATGGATGGTGAAGGTAGTACTGTATAGGATGGAGGAGATGAGTCTCCTAGGAGGTGGCAACAGTGTACCTACTTAGGGTAAAAGCACAGTCAGAAAAAGACCAGTATAAAGGTGCTATTTCTATTCAAAAGTGCAAATATAGTGCATAAACGAATCCCAAACTAGGTGCATACGTCACGGTGGCTGCCTAGGTATGGGTGTTAACAATGGTGGGTGTAGAGGAGGTAAAGGGTCCTAAAGAGAGACGGTATTTCCACTTGGGATATAAGCACAGTCGAGAAAAAGGACCAGTAGTAAAGTGCTATTTTGAATTGGTTGTGTGCTGAATTGCAAAATTGCAAGAAAAGTGCATAAGCAAAAAAAGGATGCAAACAGAAAAACATACGCGGCAATAGCCGTCTAGGGTATTGGTGTTGGCAGTGGTGATATGCCTATTAGACTTCAGCCAAAAAGTAGGGCCAGTTGGGTTGAATGACAACGGCAGTACATAAAATACAACTTGTATAAAAACAGCTTGCATAAAATACGACTTATGTGACGTACAGGTAAACACAAAGTGCTGATTGTCACTATGCAGGTAAAGGAGAACAAACGGTCGGTACAACGAACATGCACTTTCAAAAGTTCACATGTGCACGTCTTGTGCAAAATACAAAAAAGTGCATGTAAAAATTGTAAACAAGTAGTAAAGTGCAACAATGTCTATGGTAGGAAGAAGTAGTCCTGCGGGAGTAATAAATCCGCAATCCCGAAAGAATGTGCACGTCGTAGGGGTAAACTATTTGAGAGTGGAGAATAGGACCGAAAAAAGGGTCTATGTAGGTCTCACACTCTTAACTTCTAGGCAGGTGTGGGGGTCCGGGTAGGTGTCTTCTCCTCGGGGTCCTGTTGTCTTTATATTCCTCGGGAGAAAAACAGGAACAATAGTGCAATATTGTATAGACCCGTTAACTATGCTGTGGGTCAATTGAGGGGGGTACTTACACTTTCCAGAGCCTATATTATCCAGGCTCTGGTTTGAAGTACGTTGGGCCAAATAGAGAGTGGCCTCTTCCCTTCTTTGATTTCCTTCTCGCCTCGAATACAGGGGATTCAAAAGAACAAGGCGATCATAGCGTAACTCTAAACGGTATTAAGTTGAGTATATAGTGTAAATGATCTCACTCACCGATGGTGGAGCCTTATTAGTTTAGGCTCAATTTTATGGCATGTAGTGCTCCTTCGTTCGGTGGGCACCAACACCTCCTTTATCAGCTTGCAGAGAGTCTTTGGTAGACGAATGGGACAATGCTCATAATATGTCTAAAAAAGAAGACTTGTTCGGCATCTAAATATACAGTCTGATTAAATGACCATATAGGCTGAAAAGGAGGGGGGGGATCATTTACTTTATTATGAAAATACAAATAAAAATATAAAAAGGAACATGGGTATTAGATCAGGGGAGAAGGATCAAAGGGATACGCGTTTCGGCAGAAAAGCCTTCATCAGTCCGAATCAGGAAAATGACGCCAGTCCTCAGGGGGAGTTCCCGGAGGCTTGGCCGACATCCAAGATGTTGGCCAGCTCCGGGAAAGGATCACGAACCGGCACTTTTCGGCGCCGAATCGTGATCCGGCTCCCATGGGGTTAATACCAGGTACCGTTTGGAAGGGCAGGCTGTGCCCTTCCAAACGGTGCCTGACATTAAGCTCAGGCCCCCGGTGATCGGGAGGGAGAGAGGTCCGAAGGACCTCCCCCCTCCCTTTCAGGCACCTCCTCCGCACACACGGGGGGCGCCTGAAATAGATGTCATTGCGCAATGACATCTATTGTGCCTGCGGCAGTCCCGGAGTGCCGGGCTGACATCTAGGATGTCAGCCCGCACCAGGGGGCACAGCGATCAGCCAGAATCCGGCCAATCGCTGGCTGCTAAGAGAGGACACACTCAGCCCTTCCTGCGGGAGGATGCACTGAGCATGTCCTCCGCAGCGAAGTGGTTAATAGAGCCACAAAAGAGCAAAAGTGGTGGGAGCTATTAACCCATTGCAACTCCTTATTACCAGTGTTCCATCATTTGATCAAGCCTGTAACTGTGCGAGACCTTCGACAATGCCAGTGCATGTACATCCTCCTGCATTAATACCCCTCTCTGTATAATGTATAGAACATCCTCCTGAATTAATTAATGTCCCTGTCTGTATAGAACATCCTCCTCAATTTATACCCCTCTCTGTATATATTAATTAATAGGGTGTTATAAACAGAGAGGGACATCCTCCTGCATTAATTAATGTCCCTCTCTGTAGAACATCCTACTGCATTGGCATGTGGAGGGTGCAGAACTTTGGAACAGCAGTTCCTGTAATGCCTATCTTAATCCACTGGTAACTGTTAAACATTTATTGTAGGAAAACACCAGCACTTTTAATTATGAAGACACTGTTTCAATTGTGCAGAACATGTACTCTAACCTTTTCTACCGCTAACCTTTTTTAAGGCGCGCAATGGAAAAAAATCATATAATTAACATGTGGTTTAACAAAATGAAGTCAATATAAAATGTAGAATGGTATAACCTTTTGTTATACTTAGATTAAACTGCCCCCTACTGTTGAAAATCAAATCTAAGGAAACTCGCTTGAATTACATTAGCACTGCTACTTTCCTTAATGCATTCAACTCCAATGGCAGCTCATCCTTTAGAGTGGTGTTTCCCAAACCTATAAAGGCCAGATTTTAAGTATTACTTTGGGCAATGCAGACTGAATATTGCAATCGCTAAGCATGAGATAGTATCACTTGTGCTGTATTTTAAGCTTGCAATCACTACTTTACAGGGAGATTGCACAGGGCTCCAGCAGTTTTAATTCCCATTACAACCCTGCCCCCGGGAGTCAACTTTGGGGGACACATAGGCACACAGCTCCTTCACTATTTTTACAGAGGGAACGGAGTTGCAATTCGTCCCGCACAGTATAAAGTTTGTATTCAGGTGTTTGATCAAATGTTTTATTCTAAAATCATATAATTATTGTCATTTATCACATATCTTTACTAAAATCCATATATATATATATATAATCCATAGATATTTATATAACATTTGAAAGTATGTTTATCTAACATGTAAGATGATCATTTCTTATTGGGAGATATACTTATTAGTGAGTTCCCACAATATTTATTTTAAGACTTGACCCCTGCACTGACTATCCCATTTCTAAAACAAATTTAATTGCAAAGAGACCATACTATTACTTTTCTATTATTATTATTTTTTTTTAGCGGTGGAGGAGTGTTTGCTTAGAAAAAAATACAAGCAAACAAAAAACATTCTTAGAAAATATTGTTAATCTTCTGTTCCATTTCTGCCACAGTGGCCTTGCCTTTTTAAATATATTGTGTAAACGAGGTGACTGTCGAAAAAGATGAAGAATTGCTCGAAGTGTGAGTATTGCCATTTTAAAGAGGGTCTGACACTCCACCATCTCAAACTTCATAATTCACCACTGCTTAGACTCTACATCACTTTATTTTGCAATGATTATATTTATAATAAATTAAACATAGCAAAATAGTCACTTTAGGTCCGACTGAAAAAGCAACTGTAGCCATAACATCCAGCCCTATTCCACTCATGTCATTGGCATCAACGAGTGAGCTATTAAGTAAAACGGCCCAATTCATTAATGGTGAAGGTTCCTGTCCTATTTCAGCTAAGCTGCAAACTCCTTTTGTGGCTCAGCTGATATGTCTACCTACTGTTCATTAGCCCCTTCACCACCAGTATCGAGATATTTCGGCCTTCAAAAGGTACCATCTGGTGCCCTGATATATCGAGATATCTCAGTATGCTAATATGCAGCCCAAAAGTTTTAGCCCTGTGGGCATAATGCCCAAAGAGTTAAAACTGTAAAATCAGCTGCTCGAAGCTCTGAAATATCGGGATTTCAGCAGCCGATGCGTGGAGAAATAGAAGAAAATAGACCAGCTGCTCAAACCTCTAACTCAGTTTGGCAGTAGATGGTACCACCTACTGGCCAAAAATAGGTTATTTACAGTAAGACATACAATTGGTATAAGCTCAAATATTTCCTACTTTAAAATTAATTTAAAATGATTTTACAAAAAAACACTGGTTTCTTACAAAGTTTTGTTTTTTTAAATCACTTGGTAGTGAAATGGTTAATGCTTACTTTTACTTAGTATAGAAAGAGCTATTGCTGAGGAAACAGATTCCAAGGGCGCTAATTATTATCATTCTACAGTATGAGGAACAATTAAAGTATGGAATTTGCCTCTTAAATATGTCTTTTCTAATGCCTCTAAAAAAGGTCTAGATACTCTTCTGATAAAATATGATATAAATGGATTTAAGAATTAGAATAGTTAATGCATTTCTTGTTGATCCAAAGGGAAATTTTAATTGCCATTATAGAATCAAGAAGAGTTTATTCTCCTTTTGTGCGCAATTGGTTAATGCTTCAAAATTATATATACATTTTTAGCTGTCTAATGGATCAACTTCAGCCACAAGGATGTGTTGAAGGTTGAACTTGAGTTCACCATATAATACTATCAGGGTTATTCAAAGAGATTTGAAGAGTCACCACAGGTTCGGTGACTTTTCGCTCCCTTCAATTCGGTTCCTTTTGCCGATCCCATTTCGGTGACCCTGCGGTGTATTCAGCAAGCACCACAGGGTCCCCGAATTGCAGGGAAAAGCTACTGCAAACCTGACGAAAACGAACCGCAAAACGCACCGAATGCACACCGAAAAGCCACAAAAACATCTGGATTAACCTGCTGAAAACCACGGAAAAAGCCCGAGCAGGAGCCAGTCACACACAGCCGAAGCAGCCGACACCGCAGACGAGGCAGTGAATAAATTAGCAAAATAGTTTGTGTGAATGTATGAAAATGAAACGCTGTTTGCAAAGAAACTACTGAGGGAAAATGTATGAAATTTACATATGAGATCCAGGGAATGATAATAAAGAGGACTGTTACAGAAAAAATAAGTAAACTTAAAAAAAAACGGACTTTAAAAAAAAAAAATATTCAGAAAAATGCTTAAAATATCCTAAAAAATCTATAAATAAAGAGACTCTTTACTGCAGAATTTTATAATGAACAGTTTATTAGATATTGAATTAAAACCGGAATATTTTTAACATTGAAGCCTATGGGATTCTCCTGAATAAACCTGCCGAATTAAACCACCGAATGGCAGGGCATTTCGGGAACCTTTCACTGCTGGTTTGTGTTCTCTGAATAGCCGAAGCAGTGCTTTTTTATGGGGATTTCACTGCCCTCGAACAGGCACCGAACAGGCACCGTGTGTTCAGGCAATTCGCCAGGATTTGGCGAATTGCCTGCTCTCTGGATAGCCGAATGGCCAGGAAAGGTAACCGAACGCTGATTTTCAGCGTTCGGTTACCTTTCTCAAGCAATTCGGAGCTCTTTGAATAACCCTGTATGTTAATGTGCTTTTGCACAATCACTTAACAGCAGCTTTTCAAAGTCGTTATTCTTTTCTGAATACTGTCTTCAATGAGAAGAAAGAGCTATATTGGAATTGCTTCTAGTTCCCATGCTAGACACAAATTAACCCCTTCACTACCAAGTGATTTTCAAAAAAAACATTGTCAAAGACTGGTGTTATTTTGTAAAATCATTTTTAATTAATTTTAAAGTAAGAAATATTTGAGCTTATACCCATTGTATTTCTTACTGTAAATAACCTATTTTTTTGGCCAGTAGATGGCGCCATCTACTGCCAAATTGAGTTAGAGATTTGAACGGCTGGTCTATTTTCTTCTATTTCTCCCTGCATCAGCTGCTGTAAACCGGATATTTCAGAGCTTTGAGCAGCTGATTTTACAGTTTTAGCTCTTTAGGCATTATGCCCAAAAGTCTAAAAATTTGGGGACACCTTGTGCAGCCCATTTCATTTGCTTTTGGGCTGCCGATCAGCATACTGAAATATCTCTATCGGGGCACTGGACGGTGCTTTTGAAGCCCAACATATCTTGATATCAGTAGTGAAGGTGTTAAGACCACCATTAGAAAATATACAAGCTGTTAACTTACAGTAGCCTGACGAAATGACCGAGCTGCAAACATGGCTTGTGGCTTGGTTGTAATATTGTTAGCCAATAACCTAATGTCCCAGTTGTGATCTGGCCCGAGGTCTTTCTTGCTTCAATAACATATAGCTTTTGTCAGACCTGGAGAATTTTGGACCCCTGTATCTCTTCATCTATACTTCAAGGTTAAGTGAAATTTCAGTGTAAAGACAAGCAAAACAGTAAGTTAAAAAAGGAGGAATAAAATATTTTCTTCTTCTAACACTGCGTTGTTGTCTGCTTTTCACTTAGAAAGTAAGCAATTCTGCTGAAATAGCACACCTTATTTCCCATCTTTGAAGCGAGTATAGAAGAGATGGCACAGCATGTAGACACGCACTGCATCATCTAAATCATAAGCTTAACACTTCTGAAAGGAGAGGCAGGGCTCCTTTGGACTTGTATCTCCATTCTATACGTCCCACAAGGTCAAGTGAGGTGTCATTGGAAGAAACAGAGTCTGTACTTTCACATAACCAGACATGATCAGGTTAGGTGTAGAAAAAAAAAAGGAAAAATACTCTTTTGTTTTTGCTCTAATGCAGTGTTCATTTTCCACTTTCACATATAAAGTGAACAATACCACTGCCATTACTCTTTCTCATTTTCCATGTTGGGAGCAAGTGCGGATGAGATGACGCAGTGTTTGATAACAATTTTTGTAATTATAATTAGGGATGAGCTGTTCAGTTTGATCTTTTCGGAGTTCGCATCGAACATCGGCCGTTCGACAGTTCGCGAACTTCGAACTTTTTGGGACGTTCGGCCAAAAGTTCGAAAAAAAATAATTTGAAAAAAGTATAACAAATGCTTAAAAAATACTAAAAAATCTTGAAATAAAGATACTCTTTACTGCAGAATATTATAAGCAACGGTTTATTAGATATTGAATTAAATCGGGAATATTTTTAACATTGAAGCCTATGGGATAAAAGATTCTTGTTACTAAAACATCAGGCAGACACGGCCCTCTAATCAAGCACTGTAGAGGGCAGCCTGCAGGGACCTCCCAAGGATCCCCTTGAGGAGCATTGAGGAGCATGCGGGCCGCCGGATAACAGAGCTGCGACTGTGCGGGCTAGCCGCCCGGGTGCATGTGGCAGAGACAGGCAGTGCAGGGAGGGAGCCACTGCACCTGCGGCCATGGCAGACCCCCCCTACAACCAGGATCCAGGGAACCCCCACTGACCACCAGGCTAAGGTAAGGATACACATTTCTAAAAAAAAAAAAATCCGAGGACATTTTTAAATGTCCCCGGGAACATAAAATAAAACTTTTTTTTTCTTTCTCTACCTGGCTGAATGTATTTAATTATATATATTAGATACATTCAGCCAGGTAGAGGGGGTGGCATGTGGGCTGCACGGGGTCTCAGGCAGTGGTTTGCTTTTCTTGTGTGTATATTTTTAGAAAATTTATAGGGGAAGGTAAGGGCAGGCATGATATATATATACATAGATAAGATATATATCTATATTCTTATAAATATATATATCCAGACTTGTATTACACACACATTTTGGCAACTAATTGCCCCCCCCCATTTGGCTGATCCCTCCAGAAGAAATGTTGAACCCGATAGGGTTCAACATTTCTTCTGGAAGGATCAGCCAAATGGGGGGATGCATTTAGTTGAGATTGTCCACATGCCACCCCCCCATGTGCATATGTGTTAATATGGTCTGAGGTCTGTGGGTGGGTGTATATATATATCTGTGTGTTGATATATACGTATATATAAGTCTGCGTGTTGATTTATGCGTATATGTCTGTGTGTGGTATCGATGCATCCTTACTCTATACACGGCGCTCCGTGTCCCTATAATATATATGATATACCTTTTTTTATATTTCTATACTATTCCTATTAAATTAACAGTAATTTTTGATGTATTTTATTCAGTAGAAACTTTTTTTTGCCTATATAACATGTGCTTTGTGAAAATAAAACGGGTTTGTGTGTACATTTTAATTTAGTTAGTGGATTCCTGTCCAGTGCGGTGAGAAGCAGCAAATGTAATGTAGTGTAGACACGCTGCGAGGCGGAGCGGAGTGAAGTCAAGCCTGCAAAATGTTTGCTTCTCTTCGCTACGCTATGTGTCGCTACACGCTCAGTGTGTCTCAGCCTTTATTCCCGCATCGCTAGCTTACCGAATCAGTTTGTATACTTGTTATTGACCCTGCTTGTTCTGAGGACCCGATCTGTTGCTGACTTTGCCTGCCATTTGACTATTCTCTCTGTGTATTCCCTGCCTGTTCTGTTTGCTTCCTGTTGCTACTGGTGTGCGCCAATTCTCACCATATACAGTAGCACAGTACAAGTGCCTAAAACATTGCTGACCCGGTTTTTTATAGCTGCAGATGTAACTGAATAGATCGGGGATCTCTTCTGCATTCCCAAAACCTCCACCACTGCACTCTTCCACAATACCACAGAGGGGCTACTTACGGTGTGAAGGCACTTGCTGCCACCAAAGGCACAATATTTGGGTGCACTGCCACTGACGCCTATACCAGATTCATATCATTTTAATATTTGACCGCAGGGTCTAACCCTGCACTCTTCCAAATACCACAGAGGGGTTACGGTGTGACGGCACTGTTGCCGACACTAAAGGCCCAATTTTAAAGCACCTATTGTTACTTTCATCCAAAGCCTGCATAAGTTTCACCATAATTTAGCCAAAAAATCACTAAACTTGTTCTGCCTGTCCTAAAATGTCTCCTTTTTTCATACAGACTGCCGCCCCAAGCAGTTGTTTATGAATAGATTAAAGGAAAACCATTTACCGTAATTTGAAACGTCATTTTTTTGTTTTTAAATGTTTCTATACATCCTACAAATCCGCCACTTCACGGGCAGGTTATGGGGACCTCCTAGGCATGATATTTGAAGGAATTTTTCGTTTTTATTCTTAATCTTTATTTCATGGAAAACTCACTGTCCCTTTAAAAACGTTTTTTTTTTACTTTTTGTTCTTGTTTCCTGTCCCCCAGGGCACTACCGGGACCCCCATACACCTTTTATGGCAAATATCTAGCATATATGCCCTCTTGGAGGGCACTCTAAAATTCGAACTTTCGAGTCCTATTGACTTGCATTGAGTTCGGTTCGTGTTCGCGTTCGAACTCGAACTTTTGAAATTGTGTAGCCTGTTGTGGACTCACACAATTTATAAAATTTGACGCCATACCGGGATCACTTGCTTGGGATATACTGCTTGAAGAGCAGTCTGCCTTTAAATTTCATAAGGGACTCGTCTACAGATATATTTTGGTCGGGAACATAATTATCAGTGAATTTGGCAGACATAAGTCTGATAAGGGGCCGAATTTTATAGAGGCGGTCATGCATTGGGTCGTTTCTTGGTGGGCACAGTGCGTTTTCATTAAAATGGTGTAATCGCATGAGATTTTCGTACCTCTCCCTCTTCATAACCCTTGGGAATAGTGGTGTAGCCAGGATGGGGTTTTTGTGCCAGTAAGACCGGATACTTGGCTTCTTCACTATTCCCATTACGAGGGTTAGAGCCCAACTGCCAATCAGGGGTACACTGCAGGCCAGGGGTACTGTGCCTGGGTTTTTTTTCAGTTTTTTATTTCTTTTCAGCCAGGGGGTACAGTGCCTGCCAGGGGGGTACTGTACCAGGAGGGTACAGTGCCTGCCAGGGGGTACAGTGCCTGCCAGGGGGTACTGTGCCAGGGGGTACTGTGCCTGGGGTTTTTTCATTTTTTTTTCAGCCAGGGGGTACAGTGCCTGCCAGGGGGTACTGTGCCAGGAGGGTACAATGCCTGCCAGGGGGTACAGTGCCTGCCAGGGGGTACTGTGCCTGGGTTTTTTTTCTTTTCAGCCAGGGGGTACAGTGCCTGCCAGGGGGTACAGTGCCAAGGTTTTTTTTGTTCTGCTCCTCTCTGCTCCGCTCTCTCTGCCTCTCTCTCTTGCTCCTCAGATCGCAATGAGGAACAGGAGAAAGGTGGCAGAGACAATGTCTCAGCCAATGCAACAATCATTGGCTGAGACATTCTGACAGTTGCAGAGGTGACAACTTGTCCCCACTGCAACGTCATGTCAAACCGCTGGATTGGCTGCCTCGGCATTTCCACGAGGGAAACAGCCCGCCTCCCTTCCCACAATGCCGATCGCCAGCTGGGAGGGTCTGCCCGGTTGTCAGGCAGACCCCTAGCCGGCGATCAGCATTGTGAGAAAGGGAGGCGGGCCGTTTTTCGGCGCACAGAGGCACCAAACGCCGCAGGGCGTACTATGCCGTCCTGCGGCATTAAAGCCCACACGATGCAGGACGGCATGGTACGCCCCGTGTCGTTAATGGGTTACTCAGACTGTGTTTTCCAGTTGTTGTAACTTAGATGAAGATCAGAGCACATTTTATGACCAATTCATGCAAAACTCCACGTAATCCCAAAGGGTTCACATCCATTTTCTTGCCATTGTATGCTCAGATTGTCTGTGGCAGGTGCAATTTCTTAACATGAGATAATTGTGGTTCTTAATTCTGATTGGCTGAATCACGAGAAAAAACAGTGCTCACACTGGGCTATATTACAATCTTCGCGCAAAAACCCTTGCGCAAAGCGAAAATCTTTGCGCCAAGCATAAAAGTTTTGCACGCAAAAATCACCGCTGGTATCACAATCCTCGCACGTCTTTTTATCCGCCGACCAATAATGCGCGCAAACAGGATGCGCCCAAATGCTTGCGCAGTACCGTCGCACACAAAAATCTGTGTGCACACAGTTTTTTTTTCGCGATTCAGCCAATCAGAGTTAAGAACCACAATTATCTCACGTTAAGAAATTGCGCCTGCCACAGTCAATCTGAGCATATACTGTATGCTGCAGCAATAATACATGTACACACAACTTCTCTATTTTATTGGTTTGTTATGAGTTGAATGGGCAACTATACTTTGCTGCATTATTTTTTATGGGCTGGTGTATTTGGGTTTCGCCAAGTTGTTCAGATTTGCTATTAGCACCAGCTTTTAGTAGTTGCTAAAATTATGTGCACAAAGGCCATGCGGTAATTACCGCAAACTAGATTGTAATACCATCCTCATACCAGCGCACATTTGCATTTGCGCTCACAATGTTAAGTATAGGACGCGCAACGTACAGTAAGCTCGCGCAGGGTTCGCGCAGGTTCACCCGCGGTAGACGATTGCGTGCGGTTTTTGCGTTGACTATGTAATACGGGATTCGGCGTACATGGTTTTACCCCTCGCGTTAATGTTTTTTTGTGCCAGCACAAACATTTGCATAAGGACTGTAATTTAGCCCACTGATTTTTGCACGTGACGGTACTGCGCAAGCATTTGGGTGCGTCCTGTTTGCGCGCGTTATTGATCGGCGGATGTGAGACTAATGTGTATTTAACCCTGGAAATCATGCTGGGCAGTGACCTGCAGGACCCCACTGTTGAGATCCATCTCACCATTGACCCTGTGAGTACACTTTTGCTATGCTTTAACAATGTATTTATTGGCAGGGAACAGGTGTGGTCAGGCACTTGCAATGGCAAAAAACGGTTCTATGTTGCACGCACAACGGCTTTAGCGCAATTTTAGCGTTTGGATAGCGTACTCTAACTGATCGGGTCCCCAAAAAATCCTGAAGATCCGTAAAAAATCACGGCCGAAATTGCGCATCGTCTGACCGCTATCGCGTCTTCTGTGAAAAAATGCGTTCGGACGCATCGACGCACTTTTTGATGGTAGACATGAAAAATGCGTTCGTCTGATCCTAGCCTTACTTGTATTGTCTATATGTGCCTACAGTGAAAATAATGATGTTCCAAGAGAAAGGCAGAGAGATCTGGAGATCTGTATATAAGCACTATGGACAGTGAGATATGCTGCCTAAGCACATTCCATGACATGCTGTCTTTTTACACCAATTTATTTTAATTGAAGCACAAGCAATCTGTCTGTATGCAGACCTTCTGTGAGATAGTGTAATAAAAGATTCACCATCTATTGTCTAAAGGGGCCCTCATTCCACACACTTTGCGGAATCAAATTCCCCGACCCTGCGTTGAATTCAGCATTCACTGCAGGGTCCTCGAAATGCAGAAGCAAAACCGCCAAAATTATCGTATCCGATAATTTCGGCAGGTCCGGCGTTTTATGGGATCCGATCTGATATGATAAACCGCTGCAATCCCGCCGAACTCGTTTGGAACAAGCCTGCGATCCCCTGAACACTGCGCCAACCAGCCGCCAGAAAAAGCAGACAAACGGAGTTAAAAAAACATGATTGAAAGTGTCAAACTGTTGTAAGTTCTACACCTTTCACCTGAGTTGGATGTGCATACCCTCAAATAAAAGCTGACATTCTTCAGTTAAAGCACATTGTGTTTGTTTCATTCCAACTCCATTGTGGTGGTGTATAGAGCCAAAGATGTTAGAATTGGGTCGATGTCCCAATATTTCTGGACCTGACTGTATGTATGTATGTATGTGTATATATATATATATACAAATTGTGCATTTGTGATGCATTTCATTTTGTTTAACTACTGAGCTTGTTATCGTTCTGTTTTTGAAGTTTTTTCTGTTTTAGATATTGTGACAGTGTGATTAAGGGCAGTGCAATAGACCACAGGTTCAGCAGGAAGATGGAGGACTCCCTTTTTCCCCCATGGGGTTAACCGACAGCCAATGCCTAATTAGGCCTGCCCTGCCCTTTATAGGAGATGTGGTTCCCTCTGAGAGGGCAGTCTTGGTGCAGAAGGAAAGGAAGCATAATCCTGAGCCCAGTAGGAAAGTACATTATATTTTGTTTTTACAGATTGGTAAGCGGCTTAGCCATCCAACATGTCAGGTATTCTGAAATGTTTAGTTAGCCTCCACATCAAGAAGCAGGCGTGCATTTTGTATTTGTTTATTTTCCTTTTCATCATGTACCCTGCAATAGCTGCACAGTTCATAACCAGTTCAGCCCAATTCATAACATCCCCAATTTCCTAAAAGTAATCCAATCCTGATGGTCAGTGGGTGGACAGTTCTGAATCACAGTAAACCTCAGGATATAGGGTATTGCAGTGGGCACACAATATTCTTCCAAGAGGTATGATGCTCCACATACTGAAAGGACTGTCTTATTAATATGGCGGCTTTAGAACCTAGTTGTTATGGCACTTGACTTTTTGACATCAGCGTTTTTAAATATAATCCTCTTCATATACCCATGCACCTTTTGATCTCAAATATGTAGCATAAAATATTATAGATCAAAAGTTAATGTAACAGAAAAGGAAGTGCTTTAAGCATGATAAATAGCTTTTCCAAATATGAATACATCACAAGGACATTTATCATTACTCAGTTTGAAATATTGTTATTTTTCTTACGTATCCAAGTACATAGTCACATCATTCATATACATTGTATACATTTTAATCAGAATATTGCTTGAAGCACAGCACAATAATAGGTACAATCCCATGCTCTCGTCGTATGACTGAGTGTAGAGGGATTTAATATTTGAATAAGGATTTAGCTTATCATGTTGTGGGATTTTGCCACTATGCATTACTTATTTAATACATTCTCAGTTCACCAGTTGATACATTAGGAATATGTTGATGTCTTCATCTTGATATTGTAGTATATTGCAAAATTCATTATTACTTAACATAAATGTAAATGTGAAGACACACCATTAATTCCTAGAGCAAGAGCTTTAGTTTTACTGGTTTTAAATAAATGCTTCATAATACATAATGCCTATAAATACTGCGATCATATTAAGAAAGTTTAAAAACTGTGTGCATAGGCAATTAGCTTGTATATAATGTTTTGTAAAAATCATGATTTGTTCAAATTATTGTTTATTTATCCAATTATCAAATAAAAAAACCATTGAAAAGACAAAACAATTGAACAAATCAATCATTGGAAAAAAATTTATCCATCAGTTTGTTTATAGGGATGGGCTGCCTGTTCGAATCGGCTCGAAGTTCGATTCGAACATCGGCTGTTTGAAAGTTCGCAAACTTCAAACTTTTCGGGACGTTCACGGAAAGTTCGAGAATAAAAAAGTTTCCAAAAAATGCTTAAGAGATGCTAAAATTTTTTAAAAATAAAGGGACTCTTTACTGCAGAATATAATAATAAATTGTTTATTAGATATTGAATTAAAACGGGAATATTTTTAATATTGAAGCCCATGGGATTCATAGAAAATATAGAAACATAGAAAAATGTCGGCAGATAAGAACCTTTCGGCCCATCTAGTCTGCCCAATTACATGGATACTTAACCTGGATTTATCTTTTGTTTAGGATAGCCTTATGCCTATCCCATGCTTGCTTAAATTCAATTACTGTTTTGGCCTCTACCACTTCAACTGGAAGACTGTTCCATGTATCCACCACCCTCTCAGTAAAATAATGCATCCTGATGTTACTTTTAAACCTTTGCCCCTCTAATCTAAGACCATGTCCTCTTGTTTTGCTACTTTGTTTCTGTTTAAATATACTCCCTTCCTCTACCTTGTGGATTCCCTTTACGTATTTAAATGTTTCTATCATATCTCCTCTGTCTCATCTTTTTTCCAAGCTGTACATGTTAAGATCATTAAGCCTTTCCTGGTAACTTTTCTCCTTCACGCCGTACACCATTTTCGTAGCCCTTGTCTGAACTCTCTCTAAGATGTCTATATCCTTCTGGAGATACAGTCTCCAGTACTGCACACAGTACTCCAAGTGAGGTCTCACCAGTGCTCTGTACAGTGGCATGAGCACTTCCCTTTTCCTACTGCTAATACCTCTCCCTACACAACCAAGCATTCTGCTAGCATTTCCTGCTGCTCTATTACATTGACTACTTACCCTTAGATCCTCTGAAATAATAACCCCTAAATCCCTTTCCTCAGATGTTGCGGTTAGGACTGTATCAAATATTCTATATTCAGCCCTTGGGTTTTTACGTCCCAGGTGCATTATCTAGCACTTATCCATATTAAAACTCAATTGCCACAGCTCCGACCATTTTTTTAGTTTACCTAAATCATTTGTCATTTGGCTGATCCCTCCAGGAACGTCAACCCTGTTGCAAATCTTTGTGTCATCAGCAAAAATACATACTTTTCCATTAATACCTCCTGCAATGTCACTAATAAAAATATTAAAGAGAATGGGTCCAAGTACTGACCCCTGAGGTACCCCACTGGTAACAAGACCTTGCACTGAATAAACTCCATTTACCACAACCCTCTGTTGCCTGTCACTCAGCCACTACCTAATCCATTCAACAATATTGGAATCCAAGCTCAAAGATTGCAATTTATTGATAAGCATTCTATGTGGAACAGTATCAAAAGCCTTACTAAAATCTAAATAAGCAATGTCTACTGCACCACCTGTGTCTATTATTTTATGTTACCCAATCAAAAAAATCAATAAGATTAGTTTGGCATGATCTCCCTGAGGTAAACCCATGTTGTTTCTGATCCTGTAATCTATGTGTTTTTTAGATGTTCAACAATCCTTTCCTTTAACATGGTTTCCATTAATTTCCCCACTACTGACATAAGACTAACTGGCCTATAGTTCCCCGATTCCTCCCTACTACCCTTCTTGTAAATGGGCACAACATTTGCTAATTTCCAGTCTTCTGGAACGACTCCCGTTAGCAAGGATTGGTTAAATATATCTGTTAACGGTTTTGCTATTACATCACTGAGCTCTTTTAATAATTTAGGGTGTATCCCATCAGGCCCCATTGACTTATTTGTCTTTACTTTAGACAGCTGCTGTAGAACCTCCTCCTCTGTAAACTGATATGTAAATGTCTCG
The DNA here is from genome assembly GCA_009667805.1 of Leptobrachium leishanense. Lineage (NCBI taxonomy): Eukaryota > Metazoa > Chordata > Amphibia > Anura > Megophryidae > Leptobrachium > Leptobrachium leishanense. Next base: position 99,850,423 of record CM019068.1, read on the forward strand.
TTAGTGTTTCCTCCTAACTGAGGTCCCTTTCCTTCCTTTTCTTCTGCAAAGACTGAACAAAAATATTCATTGAGGCAGTCAGTGAGACTTTTATCCTCTTCTACATACCTTCCTTCCTTTGTTTTTAATCTAACTAATCCTTGTTTTACTTTTCTTTTCTCGTTTATGTATCTAAAAAATGTTTTGTCCCCCTTTTTTACTGACTGAGCTATTTTCTCTTCTGCGTGTGCTTTGGAAGCCCTTATAAATTGCTTTGCCTCTTTCTGCCTAATCTTATAGGTTTGCCTATCTTCTTCACTCTAGTTGTTTTATAATTATTGAATGCTGTCTTTTTGTTCTTCACTATTTTGGCCACTTCTGCAGAGTACCACAGTGGTTTCTTCCCTTTTTTGTTTTTGCTAACAAGCCGAATGCAATTGCCTGTGGCCTTCAATTATGCTTCCTTTAAATAATCCCATTTCTCGTGGACTCCCTTTAAACTCCTCCAGTCTGATAATGACACAAAATCTCATTTTAGAAAAATCAGTTTTTTTAAAGTCTAAAACTTTTGTTTTTGTGTGGTGCGGCTCCATCCCTGTTCCTATATTAAGCCATACTGACTGGTGATCACTAGATCCCAAATTTTCACCTACAACAACGTCCGATACCAAACCTCCATTTGTGAGTATTAAATCCAATATGGCCTCTTTACGGGTCGGCTCCTCAACTACTTGTGTTAGAGATAATCCCAGTAGGGAGTTTAGAATATTTGTACTCCTGGTGCACCCAGCTTTTTTGGTTTTCCAGTTCACATCAGGAAGATTAAAGTCCCCCATGATAATAACTTCCCCCTTCATTGCCATTTTGGCTATTTCCTCAAACAGCAGATTATCTTGCTCTTCTACTTGTCCAGGGGGTCTATAGATCACACCTACATGAGCTACTGTATGATTGCCAAATGTTAGTGTAACCCAAACTGACTCTATGGTCACCTTGCTCACTTTTATTTGGTTAGTTTTTATGTTGTTTTTCACATACAGGGCCACTCCTGCTCCTTTCCTACCTTCTCTGTCTTTTCTATATAAAGAGTACCCCGGTATTGTTATGTCCCAGTTATTTTTCTCACTGAACCATGTCTCAGTAACCGCCACTAAATCTACTTTTTCAGCTGCCATCATTGCCTCCAGTTCATTGATTTTATTGACTAAACTGTGAGCATTTATAGACACGACTCTGAGCTTGTCATTTTTTTTCCCCGCATGTTGCTTGCACCCTCCGATTTAGTTTTGGGGGACAATCAGGCAGATTGTTTTTTACCCTTTTGTCCCCCCCTCCTAGTTTAAATATTTCTTTATGAAACCTTTGAACTTCTCACTGAGAACATATGTTCCCCTATGAGTAAGATACAAACCATCTATTTTATACACTTCCTTTCTGCTCCAATTAGAGCTATCATGGGACACAAAGCCAAATCCTTGCTCCCGACACCATTCCCGAAGCCACAAATTAAATTCCCTATTGCGCATCTGCCTATCCTGAATGTTATGCACAGGCAAAACTTCAGAGAATGACACAGTGGACGCAATCTGCTGTATTTCACCTCCAAGAACACAAAAATCTTCCTTAATCTCAGAAACCTCATTGCTAGCCAAGTCATTTGTCCCTAGATGGACTAGAACATCCACTTCCCCTTGCTGCTTTGCTTGTTTGACAATATTGAGAATACGTCTCTTGTCTCTACGAGCAGTAGCCCCAGGAAGACATCTCACCAAACCACTACTCTCCAGCTCAACACCTCTTATGATAGAATCACCCAGCAACAATTGCCTTCTATCATGTCCCACCTTTTCCTTTTTGTTCTTGGGTGCAGTCCTGCATACCTTAGGCATAGGGGATGGTAGTTCCTCAACTATGGTGTCTGAGCCTACTTCCGTCTCACCACTACACTCTGAAAGTGCCTCAAAAGAATTAAGAAGAGCCACAGACTGTGGGACATGCCTTCTATCCACAACTCTAAGTCTACCAGATCCTACAGTAGTCCATCTGCCGCTCCTAGGAGGCCTCTGTGGCAGTGGCTTTGTAACAGTCATAGCCATAGCCTGAGTTTGTCTAACAGATAATTTACAAATCTCAGACTTCAAACAGACAATTTCCTGCTGCAATAAAGAGAGCTGCCTACATATCAGGCACACTCCAAACCTCCAAAAATTGGATCTAAAAACAAATGCATGACAGCTCTTACACTGGACCAAGCCTGCCATTATAAAAAGAATGGATTTAAACCAACAAATCTTACCTTTTTGTACGTTTTCTACCTCCTGTCTAACCTCAGACTACCTCCAGAGTATCTCCAGAAGATCTCTAAGTGCTCACTTTGAAGGCTTCACAAGCTCAATTAGACAAGCTAATATTCCCCAAGCTTTATATAGTCACCTAAGAACACCTCCCCCAGCAAGGCGTGGACAAGTTTAACCACCTTAGCAAATAGCACCCAATTGATTCCAATTGTATGCTAATCAGTAAGAGGAATGAGTCACCAGCCTAACCTAATTTACACACCAGACCTAACTTAAAACCTTAAAATGAATAGAAAAGATCTGTTTGAAACAAAAATCAAAATCACTCACCAGAAGATCTTTAAGTGCTCACTTTGAAGGCTTCACTTAGAAGGCTTCACACAAGCTTCATAAACATTTCCCACTCATTGTTGGTCAAACATTTCCCACTCCTTGCTGGTCAAAAATTTCCCACTCATTGTTGGTCAAACATTTCCCACTCCTTGTTGATCAAACATTTCCCATGGCTTCAAATCGCATGTAAACATGAGCAAAAGCGGTAAAAATGAGCTCAGCGCACAGCCGTGAAATGGCTCAGCACTAAGCAGTGAAGGGGTTAAAAACATTTATTTAAAAAAAAAAATCATGGTTTCCTGTCCCCCAGGGCAGTATCCAGACCCCCATACACCTTGTATGGCCAATATCTTGCATATATGCCCTCTTGGAGGGGACCTTAATTTTCGAACGTTCGAGCCCCATTGACTTGCATGGTGTTCGAGTTCACGGTCAAACTTTTTCAGGTGTTCAAGTTCGAATGTGAACCGAACACAGGGGTGTTCGGCTCATCACTATTTGTTTATTCAATTCATTCATGCCTCTAGAAAGGGTGAGCGAAAGTGAGAGAAAGGAGTAGCTTAATTTGTTTGGCATTAAGCACATACATTTGGCATGATGTACATGGTCGTCATTCCAGTGATGATGGCCGTACCCTTTATCCAGTCCTTTGGAATTAAATGGGTTATATGTGTTTAATAGACAGCAAATGATAATTTTGTCAAAGGACAACAGACCAGTTAAGTTAAAAAATGTGCGGTATAAAAATGTATAATTCCCAATGCAAGATTCTTTCACCACATTTTTACTTAAGCTATTGAAGAGACCATTATAAAATTCCTAATGCTTGCTGAGTGACTTGATAGCATCCGCTGTAGGTCATCCAACACACAGATGCGCACAAATAGAAAAGGAAAACTCTAAACTGAAAGGCCAGTCCTTTAGAATGGCTGTAATCTAATGTCAGTTACAATCCAAAATAAGGGAAATTAGATATACACATAATCAAAATAAAGTGAGCCAAGTTCAGGACACAAAAGATACACGAAATCATGAAACAAAAGCCAGGGTCTAACATAGGTGAAGTACAGAAAGTCTAGGAGCAAAGCAAAGGTACAGGAGTATTCTAGAATAACAATAGAATGCAATGAGGAGTAACTTGAATCACGACAGTGCAGTGACTGAATGGACAAAGAAACCTTAAGTTAGGTAGCTATTGATTGATGCCAGCCAATGGTGTCAGGTGCCAAAAAACGCGTGTCCGATAAGGATTCATAGCATAAGAAGCTTTGTGTAAGCAAAGCATGCCTAGACTCTTAACGGAATACACATCCTTGTGATGACACCTTGTGGGAGTCGCAATGATTTAAAGACACTCAGAAAGAGGTGCGTCGACTGACCCTCAACAAGACTCTCGGAATAAAAATGAGGTGTATCAGCATCTTGCACAGCAGCAACTGACACAAAAAAATGCTGCATACCAGGATGGCAATTAACAGGTAAAGTCCTGGTGTCATTCCTGACACTGTCATTGTTCGTTCCCTGTGAGACTAGGGAGGTAGCTAAGCCAAGCCACCAGTGGCGAGTCTAGGAACAATTTTTAGTGGGGGTATCATAAGATACCACAGTCAAAACTGGGGGGACAATAATAATTTTCACCACTAAATCATACAACTGAATAAAACTAAGGGCCCTATCACCTCGTGTGAGGTAAAACGCCATCACTAAATAAAAGGAAAAAATTTGCGTGAGTCACTAAAACATAGTGCCTGATGACCTACTAACAGATCACATTGTCCGTGGTAGTCTTTGCACAAGGTCGTTTAGCGCAAGCTAGGGAAACGATAAGACCCGGGCTAAGACCCAGCGCTAATGCGGTTGTGTACAGGATAGAACTGTGTTTTTCTATTGCAAAGTGCTGGGCCATACCTATCCCCATGCCCTCACAAGCTTGTATAATTATGAACACATCCAACGAATAGCCCGCACACCCATGCATTATTAAAATCCTCCAAAGTGGGCATATTATCCATGTTTATATGCACACATATATTAATTAAGACTGGTTTGCATTGCATGATAAATGCCATCCGACAGCATGTATAATCATTACACTAGATCCAAAAGGAAGGCCAGGTGAGCCACAATAATTTCCTTGCTGCAGCATATATATAATACATGTTTCAGGGCAAGACTTATTCATGTGTCCCTTTAAACATGGTCTACACTAGGGATGAGCTGCTCGGTTCGATCTGTTTGGAGTTCGCATCGAACATCGGCCGTTCGGGAACTCCGAACATTTCCGCGTGTTCGCGGGATGTTCGCCCACAATGCACCACAATGGACCACAATGCACTTTTCCACTGGCCTGAAGCTTGCAATTGGCTACAGCCTTGCACCTGACCACAGGTCAGATGCAAGACAGGTGCAAGACTATCCAAATCACGGCTCAGAGTCCTGATTGGGGGAATTTTGTCCAATCAAGGACTCACAGAGCTAAGTCCCGCAGCACACTATATAAGGCATCCCTCGCAGCCCCAGCACGTGTTTTTTGAGAGGAGATTGTTCTGTTAGTGTGTGTTCTCACTGCCAGCAGCTATTGGGGGGCTCTCACTTCTACAAGATATCTGGGAATTGTTGGAATCTGTTTGTTCTCACTGCCAGCAGCTATTGTGGGGGTCTCACTTCTACAAAATATCTGGGAATTGTTGTAATCTGTGTGTTCTCACCGCCAGCAGCTATTGTGGGGGTCTCACTTCTACAATATATCTGGGAATTGTAATCTATGTCTTGTCACTCCCACCCATCAGGGGGTCTCACTGATTTATAGGAGGTTTCTGGGAATTGTAATCTGTGTCTTGTCAATGTTGCCCGCTATCAGGGGTCCTATCAGGGGGTCTCACAGACTTGTAGCAGATTTCTGCGAATTTTAATATGTGTCTTGTCACTGGCTGCCAGCTATCAGGGTGTCTCCCTGAGTTATACCAGAGTTCTGGAAATCTTTAATCTAGATAACACAGTTGAATCAGAGTTCTGCATATCTCCAATTTTTATAACAGAGTTGAATCAGAATTCTGTATATCTTTAATCTATATATCACTCACCATGTCAGAAAGACCAAAAAGGACAGGCAGGCGCTCCCAGACACAGATAAGAGGACAAGCAGCCTCTGTGTCAGTGTCACGTGCCACGCCGCCGCCGGCGGAAGAAAGGCAGATCTGGTGCTGCACCATCCTGATTTCCCCAGGCAGCACCCTTCAAGCCCTGTCTTGCTGGAATTTGCTTCCAGAGACTCACACTTGCAGGATCAGCAGGTGCACCTAATGAGGACCTGTAGTGACTATTTAGCAGAGGCACGCCTGTCCCAGGATGCTTCTGCATTTTGCTTGCAAAGTGCCAACACTCCCAGTCTGACATCAAGCCTGTCCAGAAGCTCCATAGCTGTTCTGATATCCGTGTACCGAACCCCTGGCTTTCCCCCTGGACTCTGCATTCTGGATCATCCCTACTGGTATTGTGCCTCAACACCCCTTTATTACACCTGTCCCAAGACTTCCCTTCTGCACTCCCCAACCAGAGACTTTCCAGCATTGCTTCTCCATGTTTATTGTTTTCCTTTAATAAATCCCCATTTGATTTGCAACATATCAAGTATTTCCTGTGTATCACTTGCATACTGGGCTTGCAACCTCAACCTGTGGCACTACACGTGACAGTCAGGAGGCTGTGCTCTGGTCGTCGTGGACTTGGTGTATCCTCTGCAGGGCACGCTTGTCCTTTCTATCTGGTGCTGGCCATCTTAAGCAGCAGCAACAGAGGATTTGGTGGATTGGATAACCAAGCCATCCTCATCCTCCGAGTCCTCTGCCAGCCAGGCTTGTAGTGGTTTACAGTCCACCTCAGCTGCCAAAGCATCTAATGCAGCAACCATGTCCACAGCTACTCCTGCCGTAGCCTCACCAACATACACGGAGGAGTCAGCTGAATTGTTTGACTACAAAGACAGTGACATGCTGCTTTGAGGATGCGCAGCAACTACATTGCTCTGATTCAATCTCTGAGGTTATAGGAAGGGAAGTATAATCAACCTAGAGGAAGGGGGTGTCAGTGACACACAAATAACTTGCACTCATGTTCCCCCAGCAGCTGCAGCATATTGCAAGGTTGGTTCCAGTGACGAGGAGATAGGGGGTGATGATGAGGTCACTGACTCCACATGGGTGCCTGATCGAACGGAGGAGGCACAACAAACACGAGGCACAACGTCCTCTATGACCAACCATAGCCAGTCCAAGGCATCAGAAGTCACAGTTGCTCAGGTGTAGAGCGCTGTTGTCTCAAAGCACATGTACAGAAAGTCTGCTGTCTGGGAGTTCTTTAAGAAATGTGCAGCAGACCGTATCGTTGCTATTTGTAATCTATGTAAGATGAGGATCAAGCGTGGGAAAGACATCCCACGCTTGGGTACCACGTGCTTGAGGCGACATATGATCACCTGCCACGCATCCCGTTGGCACAACACTTTGCATAGGTCCTCCTCGCCCTCATCTGTCTCTAACCCCACTATATGTCCTGCCATGTCATTGCCTACAACCTCCACTGACAGGGATGATGCTACAGTAATGGGTGTACCATGTCTTTCCTCAGAATGTGACAGCATCCCATCAGCTGAAGATTTACGCAGTCCGATTACGTTGCCCCAGCTGCTGCAGCGTAAGAAAAAATATAGTCCCAACCATCCCCAAGCACAGCGTCTAAATGGCAGCTTAGTAAAATTACTCGCATTACAGCTGCTGCCTTTCCAGCTGGTGGACTCTGCTTCCTTCCTTGAATTTGCTGAATGTGCTGTACCACAGTAGCAGGTTCCAAAACACCATTTCTTTTCACGGAAGGCCATTCCAGCACTATACCAGCACGTGGAACACAATGTTATGGAGTCATTGTGAAAGGCAGTCAGCAGCAAGGTGCACATGACTTTAGACACGTGGTCCAGCAAGCATGGACAGGGCCGTTACATTTCCTTCACGGCACACTGGGCAACTCTGATTGCAGCTGTGAGGGATCTAAGACTGTGCTGGAGCTTGTTCATCCACCACGCCTCCAGAAAGCTGCTTGTATGAGGTCTGTCTGCTCCACAACCTCTTCCTCCTCCTTCTCTGTCTCTGGCGAAGTGGCAGTTAAACCAACGCGTGGCAGGGGCTACGCAATGGCTCAAGCAAAAAGATGCCATACTGTGCTTGAGCTGGTTTGTTTAGGGGACAGGAGCCACACCAGGCCAGAAATTCTGTCAGCTCTGCAGGGGCAGGTGCAGAGATGGTTAACACCACACCAGCTTCAGCTGGGAATGGTCGTCAGTGATAATGGCAGCAACCTTCTCACTGCCCTACGCCAGAGAAAGTTGACACATGTACCATGCCTAGCACACATCCTAAATCTGGTGGTACAGCGTTTCCTAACCAGGTACCCAGGGCTGGCGGAGCTTCTCAGCCAGGCCAGAAAAGTCTGCAGCCACATCAGACGGTTATTCCCAGCAAGTGTTCGCCTGGCAGAAATTCAAAGAGAACTCCACCTTCCCACAAACCGTCTGATCTGTGACATGCCCACCAGGTGGAACTTGACATTAGCAATGCTGCAGTGTCTGCACAAGAAGCAGAGGTCCATCAATGGTTACATGTGGGAGTATGGCACAAGGGCAGGTTCAGGTCAACTTGTTTCCCCCCCGCAGTGGCTGATGATCAAGGATGCATGCACTGTACTGTCATCATTTGAGGAGGCAACGAGGATGGTGAGCAGGGACAGTGCATGCATCAGTGACACAATTCATTTAGTGTTCCTGCTGGTGCGCACTCTGCAGGGAATTATAGATGTGGCACTAGAGGCAGAGCAGTGGGAGAAAGAGGAGGCCTTCCCTAGCTCTCAAGGCCTCAGTCTTTATGCAGACAGCATTCCTGCGGGTCCTCAGATCAGACACGAGGAAGATGAGGAGGAGGAAGAATATTTAAGTAGTGGGGTATTGAAGGTGGGGATTCCTCAAGGGAGGGTTTTGTGTGCCCAGAAACCCAAGGACTAGTACAAGACTGGGAGGAGGAAGTGCACTATGGGGTCATCCTCATTGACCAGCAATATGAATGAGCTGTTCGGTTTGATCAATTCGGAGTTCGATTCGAACTTTAGCCGTTCGCAAGTTCGCGAACTTCGAACTTTTTTGGCGTGGTCGGTTCGAGTTCGCAATTTTTTTTTTAAAAAAGTATAAAAAATGCTTAAATACTAAAAAATCTAGAAATAAAGAGACTCTTTACTGCAGAATATTATAAGCAACGGTTTATTAGATACTAGGTGGAAAGCCTGCCCAGAGGGTAGTCTATTGTTAAGCGAAGCAGCTCACATGGGTATATACTGCCCCAGCTCACATGGGTATATACTGTCCCAGCTCGTGGATATATACTGCCTCAGCTCGTGTATATACTGGCCCCCAAGCTCTCATGGATATGCCCCAGCTCAGACCCCAGACCAGACATGGGGCGGCTGTTCGAATGCTCTATCGGCATTCGGACAGCCGCCCCTGGAGCTCTCAGCCGCATACTTACCTTCCCGAGCGGCGAAGGGAAAGTTTCCCCGCTTCCGCTCGTTGAAGGACCCAAGCCACGGTCACGTGGGACTCCCACGCGGCTTGGGTCCTTCAAAGAGCGGAAGCGAGGAAACTTCCCTTCGCCGCTCAGGGGTTGGATGCGTGCGCGGCAGCCGGGTAGAGGCTGCGAGTGCATCCGGCTCTACAGGATGTGCGTGCAGCCTCTACCCGGCTGCTGCGTGCACATCTTGTAACCGCCGCGGCAAGCGCACAGCCGGCTCCTGCCGCGGCGGTTGCATGCGCGTGCAGCAAACCGCCGCTGGTTGCGCACGCATGCGCAGTAGGGGTTTGGCGACGGACACGCCAGCCCTTACTCTTTTATATCCTACAAGGTGGAAAGCCTGCCCAGAGGGCAGTCTATTGTGGATATACTGCCCTCAGCTCGTGGATACTGCCCTCAGCTCGTGGATACTGCCCCCAGCTCGTGGATACTGCCCCCAGCTCGTGGATACTGCCCCAGGTCATGGATACTGCCCTCAGCTCGTGGATACTGCCCTCAGCTCGTGGATACTGCCCCCGAGCTCGTGGATACTGCCCTCAGCTCGTGGATACTGCCCTCAGCTCGTGGATACTGCCCCCAGCTCCTGGATACTGCCCCAGGTCGTGGATACTGCCCTCTGTTCTGTCCGAAGACATCGAGCTAAACCTTCTTGTCTCACAAACTTGGATACCATATTTATTTTGATCTCAGATTTATTAAGACAATCCAGATGAAATTTTTTAGCTCTCTAGGGGTAGATGGCGATGGATGAGAAACACATGCCTTGCTTCCAGTAATAACTTTCAGACAAGAAATGGTGAATGCTTCACTTCCTTCACTACCCAGCATTCTCTGATTAATGACAACTTCCTTCCTATATATTCACTAATATGTATGAAATGGTCTAACAGCCGTAATACCAAGAAAAGACACTAGATGGAGCTACACTCCACTATAACTAATGTACCGTACATTACAACTTTACACAAAATCTATCACAGATTCTTCTTATTAACGCATAAACATTATGATAGACAGCACACTCCCCGTCTGACGTCACACGACGTCACTAACAGAGTCTTCCATAGAAAACAACAGAGCAAGTTCGTTCACTGGTCTTAAGAACACTTTAACCTCATTCTGTTGAAAGGTCTTGACCTCGACCTTACGGACACGATTATCTTTGCTTGGGAGTACTTTGGTGATCAGACCTAAAGGCCACATGTTCCTTAGCTTCTGACAGTCTTTCATTAGCACAACGTCTCCAGGTTTAAGATTGGGCTTTCCAGTGTGCCACTTTCTCCTCACTTGTAGAGTAGATATACATTGTTCCTTCCACCGGCTCCAGAAGGTATTGGCCAGAACTTGTACCTGTCTCCATTGTCGCTTGTAAAGATCTTTCTCACAAAACTCTCCAGCTGGAGCACCGGCAAGATTAGTCTTTTGCGTGAGCAACATGGCGGGTGTGAGGATCACCGGGTCCTCAGAGTCACTTGAAATTGGTGTCAAAGGTCTGGCATTAATGATAGCTGTAACCTCTGCCATAAAGGTCACTAAACATTCGTGAGTAAGCCTTGCAGTTCCTACTTGCAGGAAGATAGAGTCAAGAATTCTGCGGGCTATGCCTATCATCCTCTCCCAGACACCTCCCATGTGAGAAGAGTGAGGTGGGTTGAAGATCCACGTGCAGTCTTGCTCACTCAAGTATCTTTGTACTGTAAAGACGTCCAAGTTAGAAGGAATTTGAAGTTCTCTTACTGCTCCTACAAAGTTTGAGCCCCTGTCAGAACGAATGAGTCTCACTGGACCCCTGATTGCTATGAAATGTCTCAGAGCATTAATAAAACTTGAAGTGTCCCTTGACTCAATAACTTCAATGTGAACCGCTCTGATGGACATGCAAACGAATATAACTGCCCAGCGTTTACTGTTTGAGTGTCCCCTCTTTGTGTACCGGGTGGCGACAGACCAGGGACCGAAAACATCAAGGCCAACATTGGTAAAAGGTGGATCCATGCTAAGTCTGTCAGATGGTAAATCGGCCATCTTTTGTGTCTGTAACCTTCCACGAAGTTTTCTGCAGATGACACACTTGAAGATGATCCTACTCACACATCTCTTAGCTCCGACTACCCATAGTCCAGCAGCTCTTACATCTCCTTCAGTAAACAGTCGACCCTGGTGTTTAGTTTGGTCATGGTAGTGCTGAATGAGTAAGTAGGCAATATGATGGTGACCGGGAATCACTAACGGATGTTTCTCTGAGAGTTCTAACTCGCTTTCTCTCAAGCGGCCTCCTACTCTCAACATGGCATTTTCATCAAGAATTGGATCAAGTTTCTTTAAACTACTGTCTTTAGGAACAGGTTTCTGGTTGAGAATACAATTAATTTCTTTAGCAAAGACCTCTCTTTGTACAACGGATATTAACCAATTTTTAGATTGTTCTAGGTCAGTCGCTGAGTAGCCGTTTTTGCAGTGGTGCCAACCTCTGCAATTTTCTGGAGTCAGTGGTTTTTGTTTATAGGACTGAGCTATGTGGTTCAGGCAAGTAATAGCTCTAACTAATGACCTCCAGGTGGAAAACCTATTGAAACGGTGAGTTTTAAACTGGTTAAGAGAAGTTGTTGTAACTGCAGTAGATACCTGAGGGCGAATTTCCTGATCCTTGTCTGCATCTATTAACTCGAATGTGGCGGGGTCTTTAATGTTACAGTCGGTACTGCGTAGAAAGGTGGGACCTGTGAACCACGAAGTACTCTCAAGGCGGCTGGCTGCTACAGATCTGGTCGCTAGGTCTGCAGGATTACGGTCTGTGGGCACGAAATGCCATTGCTCTGGGAGGGTAGACCTCCTTATCCTCAATACTCTGTTATTGACATAGACGTAGAAACGTCTAATTTCATTATGGATGTAACCCAAAACTACTTTGCTGTCTGTATAAAACTCAGCTTTTTGAATTTCTACGTTTATCTCTGTTGCAATTAGTTCAGCTAGCTCTGTAGCTAAGACTGCAGCACAAAGCTCCAGCCTGGGTATGGTGTGCTCGGGAAGTGGTGCAAGTTTGGCTTTCCCCATTACAAACCCTATGTGGCATTGTCCTTTATTGTCTATGGTTTTCAGGTAAGCTACAGCAGCAATTGCCTTAACAGAAGCATCCGAAAACACACAAAGTTTTTGCGTCTGATAGTCCTCAGATGACAGAGGGACATATGGGCGTGGGATGTTAAGGTTAGATAAAACTGTCAGTGAGTCTTCCACTCTGTCCATAGGTTCTTCTTGTCAGTGGGAAGAGGGTGGTCCCAATCTAACGACTCACAGGTCAAGTCTCTCAGTAGTACCTTACCCTGGATCGTGATAGGTGTTGCAAAACCTAAAGGATCGTACAGGCTATTTATGGTAGACAGGACGCCTCTACGGGTAAAGGGTTTTTCCTCTGTGTTCGCTTGAAAGGTAAAGGTGTCAGATCTTAAGTCCATAGCAAACCAAGACTGCGTTGCATGGGAAGTGAGTCTGTGCCTAGATCTAAGTCCTTTAACCGTTAGAACGATCTTCGACAGGAAAGGCTTCTAAAACTTCTCTACTGTTGGAAGCAATCTTGTGGAGTTTTAAGTTGGAACAGGCAAGCATTGCCTGAGTCCTTTTGAGGAGACTGATTGCGGCTTCACTTGTAGGCAGTGATTTCAAGCAGTCGTCTACGTAGAAATCTCTGTCTACAAATTGTCTGACATCTGACCCATACTCTGACTCGCCTACTCTAGCAGAGTGTCTGAGGCCATATATAGCAACAGCAGGGGAAGGACTGTTGCCAAATATGTGTACCCTCATGCGGTATTCTGTGATGTCTCCAGAAGGGTTGTTGTCCTTGAACCAGAGAAATCTCAGAAAGTTTCGGTGTTCTTCTTTAACAAGAAAGCAATAGAACATTTGTTGTATGTCTGCCATGAAAGCAACTGAGTCTTTGCGAAAGCGAAGAAGCACCCCCAACAGTCTGTTGTTAAGGTCAGGGCCCGAGAGAAGGACATAATTTAGAGAGACACCCTCATGCTTGGCGCTAGAATCGAACACCACTCTAATCTGCCCTGGCTTCTTAGGGTGGTAAACCCCGAATATGGGTAGGTACCAGCATTCTTCTGTGTCTTTGAGGTCTGGTGTTATCTCAGTATGACCGTTCTGGAATATTTTCTCCATGAAGGAAAAGAAATGTTCACTCATCTCTGGTTTCCTTTGGAGATTGTGTCTTAGGGACGAGAGGCGTTTATGTGCTAGTTCTCGGTTGTTAGGCAAACGTCGTCTTTGAGGTCTAAAGGGAAGAGGAGCAACCCAGCTATTAGTCACATCTTTCTCTATACTCTTTTCCATAAGTTCTAAGAAGAGTCTATCCTCTATGGACATTGCTACCTGGTCATCTTCCTTTGTCCTCTTAAACACTGTGCTTCCTAAGTCATTTTGGTCGTCGTCGTAGGTGTTGTTGTGTGGTAGCTCTTTTATGAGGATGTGATTCTGACAGGGTTGGAAAAGAGAAGGACGACCATTCTCGAAGGTACTAGTGAGCAGGTTATTAACAGATGCCGGTTTGTGTGCACCCCCTAGGCAGACATCGCCTATAATGACCCACCCGAGGTCCAGTTTTTGGGCATATGGGGCGTTTTGGGACCGTTTATCAGTTTTCTAACTTTATGGACTTGCAAGATATCTCTCCCAAGGAGTAAGATTATCTGAGCCTGATCGTCTAGTTCTGGTATGAGATGTGCTATGTGCTTTAAGTGAGTGTGGTGAGCTGCTGCGTCTGGTGTGGGAATTTCTGACCTGTTGTCTGGCATATGGTTGCACTCTATTATGGTCGGTAAGGGTAGGCATGTCTTACCATCCATAGATTCCATTTGTAGCCCGTCAGCTCTTCTCCCCGCCGTTTCCACTGTACCTGCACACGTTCTAAGGGAGTACGGGCTGCTTGGGCTTTTAAGGTTTAGAATGTCAAAAAACACAGATCTCGCTAGTGACCTATTACTCTGATCATCCAAAATGACGTAGAGCTTGACCGCTTTGTCTCTGCGTCCTTTTGGGTAAACTCTCACAGGACAGATTTTGGAGCAGGATCTGCCGCCTGTAGTTCCTTTGCAGACTTCAGTACACTGTGAAGTGATTGCCATGGCGTCTGTACTAGAGTCTTTGGCTTCCCTGCCTTGCTCTGTGTCACCATGCACAGGTGGGAGGGTTCTTGGAGTAGGCCTTGGGTGTAGAGCTGTGTTGTGCTCTGTGTTGCCACACTCTGTACACTTGACACTGACCTTGCAGTCCTTGGCGAAGTGCGTAGATGAAGAGCAGCACTTGAAACAAATGTTGTTCTCCTTGAGGAAAGCTTTGCGCTCCTGGATAGTCTTTGTCCTGAAGGCTCTGCATTTCTGTAGAGGATGTGGCATCTTATGTAGAGGGCAGAACTTTGTAGGTCGCTGTCTCGATCCTCTAGTTGAGACTCTGTAAACCTTTGGGAAGAAATGTTAGTTTTGTGCACGGCTACTGGAGCTCTGGGTTGTTTGGGGCCAAAGGAAGTGGAATAAGACACTGGAAAAATGAAACTGGGATCATCTTTCATTCTTGCTTGTCTGTCTACAAAGTCTACAAACTCACTAAAGGGTGGAAAAGGCACATTGCGATCTCGTTTGTAGTTGCAGCCATGAGTGATCCATCTTTCGTGTAACTCATAAGGAAGCTTTTGTGCTAAGGAGTGAATCCCTCAGGCAGAGTCAAGATAAGAAAGGCCAGGTAAGTCCTCTTCTGCTTTAGCCACTTGTAACTCCATACACAGATCACTGAATTCTCTGAGTCTTTGATAACCTCTGCTGGGCATTTTTGGGAAGTCTTCTATCCTTTTAAACAGTGTACTTTCTATAGCTTCTGGTGAACCATAACACCTATCCAGTCTGTCCCATATGTTTGTAAGGCCTATCTCAGGGTGATTTATATTAATGTCTCTGATCCTTATGGCCTGTTCAGCAGACTCATTGCCGAGCCACTTTACGAGGAGGTCTATCTGTTCCCTGCAGGATAGATCTAGACCATGAATAGCACTCTGGAAAGAGGATCGCCACGCCCTGTAGTGTTGAGGGCGATCACTAAATTTGACAAGACCTTGGGTAACTAACTCACGTTTCGCAAGGAATTTTGCAAAGTCTATAGTAGCCTGATTGTGATTGGAGTAGGTTGCTGGTGTATTTTGGTGCGGTGTATAGGCATACCTGATAGAAGTCTCCTCTTTAGGTGTGTTGGGCTCACACCTGCTTAAGGTTGGCATTTCATACGGACTCATTGCATACACCTTTGGAGTGAAGACAGGTGTTTGGTAGTTGTATGAAGGCTGTGTACCTTGTGGAATAGAAGGTTTGGTTGGGACGGGAAAGACTGGCACTCTGTCAGACCTTTCTTGCTTGTCGCACTGGGTTCCAAGGTCGTCTCGTCTTTGCTTTATCTGTTGTGACTCACCGACGTCCTGTTTGATTTCTTTTTGTGGGATGTTGCTTGGGTTATAGTGCTGGTGGACATATTCTGAGGTTCGTTGCGTTGCATCTTGATTGTCATCCTCTAAACTCGGCATGCTTCTACATTCCTTTGACTCAATGTAGACAGCTGCTTCTAATGCTTCTGCTTCTGCAATGGCAACGGCAACATCTCGGTCTACTGCCAGCCTCTCCATGTTAGCTTCTAAGATAGATTGCTGTAATTTCAGGGACGTCTCCTGCTGAGCTAGCTCGGTCTTTGCCTTTTTCATCTGTAGCTCTTGGTCTGCGAATGCGACCCTGGCTCTTGCTGCTTCCGCTTTCGAACGGGCTATGGCTGCTGCATTTGCGACAAATGACTTGGATGAGCTTGCTTGTGATCTTGTTTTGATTGAAGATGTCTCACTGTGAGGCATGGCTGCGGGGAAGAAACTGTCTTGCTGTATAGAGACCGCTCGTGACGACGCTGCGCGCCTCTGTGTAGCTTGGCTGCTTGCTTCGCCTGCCGCAGGTATGTTTCTTTAAAGTTTCTGACTCTATGGATGCTGTGTAGCCCCGGGCTGTACAGACTTCGCAGTCAGCTTATCTTCCTCTCGGAGGTCAGCTAAAAAATTTCACTGTTCTGTCCGAAGACATCAAGCTAAACCTTCTTGTCTCACAAACTTGGATACCATATTTATTTTGATCTCAGATTTATTAAGACAAGCCAGATGAAATTTTTTAGCTCTCTAGGGGTAGATGGCGATGGATGAGAAACACATGCCTTGCTTCCAGTAATAACTTTCAGACAAGAAATGGTGAATGCTTCACTTCCTGTCAAGATTCTACCCAGCATTCTCTGATTAATGACAACTTCCTTCCTATATATTCACTAATATGTATGAAATGGTCTAACAGCCGTAATACCAAGAAAAGACACTAGATGGAGCTACACTCCACTATAACTAATGTACCGTACATTACAACTTTACACAAAATCTATCACAGATTCTTCTTATTAACGCTTAAACATTATGATAGACAGCACACCCTCAGCTCGTGGATACTGCCCCAGGTCATGGATACTGCCCCAGGTCATGGATACTGCCCCCCAGCTCGTGGATACTGCCCCCCAGCTCGTGGATACTGCCCTCAGCTCGTGGATACTGCCCCCAGCTTGTGGATACTGCCCCAGGTCTTGGATACTGCCCTCAGCTCGTGAATACTGCCCTCAGCTCGTGGATATTGCCCTCAGCTCGTGGATACTGCCCTCAGCTCATGGATACTGCCCTCAGCTCGTGGATACTGCCCCCAGCTCGTGGATACTGCCCTCAGCTCGTGGATACTGCCCCAACACATGGATATTGCCCCCCAGCTCAGACCCCAGACCAGACATGGGGCGGCTGTTCGAATGCTCTATCGGCATTCGGACAGCCACTCCATGAGCTCCGCATACTTACCTTCCCGAGCGGCGAAGTGAAAGTTTCCCCGCTTCCGGTCGTTGAAGGACCCAAGCCGCGGTCACGTGGGACTCCCACGTGACCGCGGCTTGGGTCCTTCAAAGAGCGGAAGCGAGGGAACTTTCCCTTCGCTGCTCGGGGGTTGGATGCGCACGGCAGCCGGGTAGAGGCTGCGAGCGCAGCCTCTACCCGGCTGCTGTGTGCATCTTGTAACCGCCGCGGCGAGCGCACAGCCGGCTTGTGCCACGGCGGTTGCATGCGCGCACAACCAACCGCCGCTGGTTGCGCGTGCATGCGCAGAGTAAGGCTTGGCGACGGACACGCCAAGCCTTACTCAATTATAGTATAGATTGAATTAAAAACTAATGTGTACATGCAAAGATTCTCACCTCTAAATGACCTGTGTTTTCAAACCCCATAAACAGGTGATTTTAGTCTTGTCTAATCAATTTGATACATTGTATGTATGTAGACTATACTGAGGGTGTGGTGTCTCCAGATATATCAAACAACACCTGTGCTTCTGAGAAGTGTTAATTTCTCTACTAAATCTTCCTCTAATATGCTGCATTTCACTGCTGTGTGCTCAGCTAATTTTTGAATTTGATACATTTTTTGAATTTGATACATTGTATGTATGTAGACTATACTGAGGGGGTGGGGTGGGGTCTGCTTCTGAGTGAGAAGTGTTAATTTCCCTCCTAAAACTTCTTCTAATATGCTGCATTTCACCGCTGTGTGCTCATGCTCAGCTCATTTTTACCGCTTTCCCTCATCATTTTTAAACGCGATTTTGAAGTCACATTTTATTAAATGACACAGACATATTAGATATCGTTCTTTCCGGCAGACTCCGCAGATTCATAATATATCATTTTTATATGTATACGTCATGTCCTGGCTGTATATTATGACAAAAAAAGCAATAAAAATAGAATTTTTAATCATCTGCAGTGTGTAATGTGTTTTTTTTTCACATTTTAGCACATGAGCGTTTGCGGCTATGTTTTCTATGGGGTGCGCTTGTACAAAAATTAGAAATGAGGACTTGTTACATTTTTTGGGGAGAATTACGTGATTTATAGCAAACGCACCCCATAGAAAAAAATCATTAGTGCATCTTCGTTCACTTTATAATTGAAATGTGAACAATATTGCTGCATGAATAAAAATAACACACAAAAAATTTAATACATGTTTTTATTTTTTATTTTTTCTTACTTTATACCTGGTCATGTTGGATATCATTCAAAAGGCCATGCTCAGGCCTTTCGATTGACACCCTCCATGACCCCCTAGCTGCCTGGAGATATCGGGGTTCAAATGAACCCCTATCTCCACCAGGGGATTGGCCTGGGCAATATATATACGCATGATGTGGGCTGGCCTGGGCAATATATATACGCATGATGTGGGCTGGCCTGGGCCTGGGCAATATATATACGCATGATGTGAGCTGGCCTGGGCCTGGGCAATATATATATATGCATGATGTGAGCTGGCCTGGGCAATATATATACGCATGATGTGGGCTGGCCTTGGCAATATATATATTTGCATGATGTGAGCTGGCCTGGGAAATATATATATTCGCATGATGTGAGCTGGCCTGGGCAATATATATGCGCATGATGTGAGCTGGCCTGGGCAATATATATACGCATGATGTGGGCTGGCCTGGGCAATATATATACGCATGATGTGAGCTGGCCTGGGCAATATATATACGCATGATGTGAGCTGGCCTGGGCCTGGGCAATATATATATGCATGATGTGGGCTGGCCTTGGTAATATATGTATTTGCATGATGTGAGCTGGCCTGGGCCTGGGCAATATATATGCGCATGATGTGAGCTGGCCTGGGCAATATATATACGCATGATGTGGGCTGGCCTGGGCCTGGGCAATATATATACGCATGATGTGAGCTGGCCTGGGCAATATATATACGCATGATGTGAGCTGGCCTGGGCAATATATATAAGCATGATGTGAGCTGGCCTGGGCAATATATATATACGCATGATGTGAGCTGGCCTGGGCAATATATATATATATGCATGATGTGAGCTGGCCTGGGCAATATATATACGCATGATGTGGACTGGCCTGGGCAATATATATATATATATGCATGATGTGGACTGGCCTGAGTCTGGGCAATATTTATACGCATGATGTGGGCTGGCCTGGGCAATATATATATACGCATGATGAAAATTTGCAAAGGATAAGGCACACAAAGTGAAATTTTGTGTCTGAAATTGAAACTTACGTGACAACTCTTATTTTTTTATTCGTTAATTTATATTTGTTCAATACAGTTAATTTTAATTTGTTTAAAAGAGTTAATTTAAAATGGTTTAATACAATTTATTTATATTTATTTTACCTTTTACTATTGATGCTTTTCAAACTTTATTCTTAAATAAAAAGAAATTTATCAGTTTCATGTTGTGTTGTGTTTTTTTTTTTTTTGGGGGGGGTGCAAGTAGCTGGTCTTGCCTAGGGCGCAAAATAGTCTACCACTGGCCCTGACCCCATGGTCCACCCCTGGACTCTTCCACAATACCACAGAGAGGTTACTGTATGATGGCACTTGCTGGCCTGGCACCAAAGGCACAATATCTGGGTGCACTGCCACTGACGCCTGTACCAGAATCATATCCTCAGAGGGGTTACGGTGTGACGGCACTGTTGCCAACTCTAAAAGCCCAATTTTAAAGCACCTATTGTTACTTTCATCCAAAGCCACCATAAGTTAGCCAAAAAATCACTAACCTTTTTCTGCGCGTCCTAAAATGTCTTTTCATACAGGCTGCCGCCCCAAGCAGTTGTTTATGAATAGATTAAAGGAAAAGCATTTACCGTCATTTGAAACGTCATTTTTTTGTTTTTAAATGTTTCTATACATCCTAGAAATCCGCCACTTCACGGGCAGGTTATGGGGACCTCCAAGGCACGATATTTGAAGGAATTTTTTGTTTTTATTTTTAACCCTTATTTCATGGAAAACTCACTGTCCCTTTAAAAACGTTTTTTTAAAACACTTTTTGTCCTTGTTTCCTGTCCCCAGGGCACTACCTGGACCCCCATACACCTTTTATGGCAAATATCTAGCATATATGCCCTCTTGGAGGGCACTCTAAAAAGCGAATTTTGAGTCCAATTGACTTGTATTAAGTTCGAGTTCGAATGCGAACCGAACTCGGGGGTGTTCGGCTCATCCCTAATCCCTAGTTGCAAAAACAAACATTTCGTATTTTATATACTACATTAATTTGTAGGTGTCAGTAAAGTAATATTGCAAGTTTTAAAATTGTATTTTTATAACATTGGCAAAGCTGTAACAATGTGAAAATTAGGATCCCGACGAGAGAACGTTCACCAAGCGCATTACAGAAAATCTATCAGCATGCCAAACAAGCCGCATGCGCAGTTGAACTCTGTCCATTCTGGGTGGTAGAAGATGTGCGCACCAACGCTGGGAGAAGTCGAGTGCGTGCATGATATATCGCGGCTGCGCAGAGAAGGAATCATTCCAAAAGCTGGTGGATTTTTTTTTTTTTTTCAAATTAGCATCCTCTAAGCAAATTAGATCAGCGGTTTAACATTTTTCAATGATTGTTTAATCACTGTTCATATGGGAATGTATAAAAAGGGTATTAGGACATTTGTGAACTAGCTCCTGAGGAAGTGGGTGTGCCCCACGAAATGCATTGAGCAAAGTTCTGTACGCCAGAAATCAAGCCAGAGACCAAGCCGAATATCCATGCTGAGCAAGTGTTCCATTCTAACGAACTTCAGTTTATGCTGAGCCAGCGTTCCATTCCAATAAAACGGGCTTCGATCTATATGTTGATGGACTGCAGACCGGAGGTTTGGAGTACAGAAATCGGGAGGTTCTGGCCATTGTGGCAAATGCTGTTTTGCACGTTTATTTGTGCTCTATTTTTGTGAGTTTGTTTTAACAAGGTGATTTTTAATTTTTTTTTTATTAAATATACTGCACAATATATGTTCTCTTTTGATTTTTCAGTGCATGCTATATTAACCAACTAAGAAGCAAAAGCGCTCTTTAAAGATATCAATCTACTGTGAACCCTAGGAGTACCCTAACTCTATCTGGGGTGCTCCAGAGGTATTTTTCAATTTCCACCTATCTTGCGCCCTTTTATTTTTTGTCTTTACTCTTCCACAATACCACAGAGGGGTTACGGTGTGACGGCACTGTTGCCGACACTAAAGGCCCAATTTTAAAGCACCTATTGTTACTTTCATCCAAAGCCTGCATAAATTTCACCATAATTTAGCCAAAAAATCCCTAAACTTGTTCTGCGTGTCCTAAAATGTCTCCTCTTTTCATACAGGCTGCTGCCCCAAGCAGTTGTTTATGAATAGATTAAAGGAAAACCATTTACCATCATTTGAAATGTCATTTTTTTCTTTTTAAATGTTTCTATACATCATACAAATCCGTCACTTCACGGGCAGGTTATGGGGATCTCCTAGGCATGATATTTGAAGGATTTTTTCATTTTTATTCTTAACCTTTATTTAATGGAAAACTCACTTTTCCTTTAAAAAGGTTTTTTTTTTTTACTTTTTGTCCCTGTTTCCTGTCCCCCAGGGCACTACCCGGACCCCCATACACCTTTTATGGCAAATATCTTGCATATATGCCCTCTTGGAGGGCAAAAATTAGAACTTTCGAGTCCCATTGACTTGCATTGAGTTCGGTTCGTGTTCGAATTCGAACTCGAACTTTTGAAATTGTTCGAGTTCCAATGCGAACCGAACACGGGGGTGTTCGGCTCATCACTAGTCCACACGGTTACCCTAATAATCAACTGCTTACATAATATGAATAACCCCCAGCATAAAATGTCTAAAATTAGGCAATATATTAGAATTAGGATATATGTGGATAAAGGATACATTTATCATAATAGAGCCTACTGCAACAGCAGCGACTTTGCTTACCAGATCCCTTACTATGGTGTATGGGGCCAAGAGAACCCCTGTGTTGCATTCCTTTCAATTGCCTGTTAATTTTGGGAGAGGACCCGTTTATTTGGAGTTCACACCATGGTTGAGCAGTAGGTAAAATGTTGCAATTAGCGCCCCTCAAAAAATTTGCGCTGGCACCAAGTGATCTGTTAGTTGCAAAAAGCACTAGAGATCTCTAGTGCTCCCCATGTTAAGTATAGGACATGGAAAGTACAGTAAGCTCACGGTACAAATTGCTAATAGCGACGCGCTAAGTGATTTTTTTCCAGTTTGTAGCGGGAGACAAACAATCTGTTGGTCAGGCGGCAGACTGAATTAACCTACCGCTAACGCACCAGATTATAGGACCCTAAATAGGTATATATAAATAAGATTCCAAAACCCAGAGTAATGTGATGCAATGATGCCTTTTTGTTGTACTAACCTGATACATGAATTCAATAATTTATTTGACGCAATTAGGCAATTTTCGCTGACGTCCGATAACTGTTTCAGTGACACCGATTTTAGCAAATTACAGTGACCAATCGCTAAATAGGGAAATCACCATATTTTCGGCGTAGTGGATTCCTCGAAATGTGATGAAAAGCAGAGGATCTGAAGATGATTACGCCCTTTAGATTCTAACTTCCATAATAACCCCTAAAATGCCATAGATCCAGGGAAATACAATAATAAATATGCCACATTGTTTATTATTTTTAACATTAACCCCTAAAATGCCATTAATCAAGGGAAAACATGAAATTTATTTATTTGAAGAGTGTTAAATACACTGTGATCATGTAGCCAACTCATTAACCCCTAAAATGCCATAAATCAAGGTCAAAATAAATCATGTGACCACCGGAATCTGGCTCAATGGAATCCTATGGACTTCATCATGTGGATGCATCCCAGGGCGTAGCGCCCACTACAAATGCAGGCAGCATTTTTTGCGCCTGCATTGCAGCCCACTGTTAAAACGGGGGCGGTAGGGAGAAAACTACAGGTGCAGTTTTTTCTCCCTACCGCCCCCGTTTTAACGCGGGGATTGTAATGTAGCCCTTTAGATTTTAACTTCCATAATAACCCCTAAAATGCCATAAATGCAGGGAAATACAATAAAAATAATAAACTATGTAGCCTACCCATTAACCCTTAAAATGCCATTAATCAAGGGAAAACATGAAATAAATATACTGTGATCATGTAGCCTACCCAATAACCCCTGAAATACCATATATCAAGGAAAAAATAAAATGTATACTATGAGGGATGAAGCCTACCCATTAACCCTTAATATGCAACTAAACCAAGGAAAAACAAATGTAGTACACATTGTAATGTATAGTCTGAACATTAACCACTTCAATGCTGAGCCATTTCAACCCTGTGAAAATGTTTACGTTTACAAGCACGGTATTAGTTAATGTTTTATGACTTTTATTTTACACTGAAAATGGTCACGTTGGGTATCATTCGAAAGGCAGCCAGAATCTGCCCTTCCCAATGACACCTAGATCATCCATATACAATACACGGGGACGGAGATACAGCAGTCCTAAGAAGTATGGGAAGCTGGTTGCTGATTTCTATGGGGGGGGCAATGAACAACCTGGGGGGGGCAATTGCCCCCTTGCCCCCCTGTAGAAATGACTATGCAAGCCACATACACAATAACAGTACTATATAGTAATAATCGTAACAATAATAATCGTGCTCTTCATTCCAAAATTATGTAGATTTCAAGGTGCTATTTACCAAGTTGCCTGAGTGCAGAATTTTACCTTGCATGTTTTGGTGACTGACAACACTATGCTATGTCACTGTTTGCATTCAGGGTACTGGACTGCTTATTTTGTGTGCATATATTTTTTTTTCCTAAGACTGTATAAGGGGAGTCTACAGAAATGTGTACCCTGTTGAGATATCTATCCTCTGATTTATTACAGTGTGGTACATGAGAAGTTCACTTGAAGTGTGTAGGTGGAGATCTCTAGCTGTAATGAAATAACTATTGTTATGTTAGTTTTTGAGAAAAAGATTTTTATACATACACCACAACGGAGTTTGTTTCTTCTAAATATACATCAAAAGGGACAGAAAAAAAGACTTTTCATTGCATTGTGTTCTGTGCCGTGCGCTACTTCTTGTACGTCTTCATTGTAGAAGTGTGTTTTTGTTTCGCTAATTGCTTTTTTTTTTTTTAATATTGTAAATTTTTATTTTGCAATATTGTCAGCAAGACATCAAGCTCGAAACAAGGGCCACACAGGGCCACAGAAAGTCATCAAATATCACACATCTTATGAAAAATAACAAAATCAACTACATAGAGCTAGGGCATCTTAAGTGGTGCAGACGCATATAAAAAGAAAACGAAAAAACTCCGAAGTCCTCTTGAGATTGTCACAAAGAAAAATACTCAGCTAAAAATCAAAAGAGTCCTTAGAACATAGTATGGGGGGGGGAAGCTAAAAGCCATCAAAGGGACACAGCTAGAAAGGGGGGAAATAAATAATTTAAAAAAAATATGTGTGAGGGATGGAGGGAAAAATGGCAGAGGCCAAAACAGTGCCGACTCAGTCGGATTCCCGAGTGGTCAAAAGACCGTGGGAGATGGCCGTGGGGGAAAATGGCACCAGGACCGGGTATCCGGGGGGCCAGCTGGGCACCAGGCTTCGTTTGCAGTCTCCGGAAAAGCCATGGGGGAGAGAAAACAAAAATGTCCACAGTAGATAACACACACGGGACGGAGCATATCTGGGAGGGAATTTTGGGTGGGGAGAAAAAACAGAAAAATGAATAGGAAGGGGACAAAATAGAACATCTCAGAAAAAACAAAAATCAGCTTTTACTCGGCAGATGAAAGTGGGGGGAGGGGAAGGGGACAAGACAAAAAAGCCAACAGAAAAGGAACACAGCAGACAGGGTGGCGGGGCTGTCTCAGCCCGTATCTCGAAACTGCAGAGGCACCACGTCACTCAGTGGTAGTCGAGGGAGGCAATATAGATCACCAAAGCGCCCGTCTTCATTGGTGGTGCATAGGACACCGTGCACCGCCTCCACTGCCCAGTAACCTTCTGCCCCGATCAAAGCATCTGCCTCCGGGTCTAAGGAGCGCACCTGGGGTCACTGGGTACGGCGTCTGTGGCACATCCAAAATCGACTGCACAGAAAGGCATTCTCCCTCCTCTTCAGGAATCTTCAGGTCCGCTCCGTGGTCCGGCAGCAGGACCACCGCTGTCACGTGCTCCCACGGGTCGTTTGTCTCCTTCGGGGGACTAACCAGGATGACAGCAGTTGGGACCTCAGGAAGCTCTCCCAGCCTCTACTCCTCTGCAGCGTCACAGTGCGTCGGTCATCTGTCGCATAGTACCCCTCGTAAGCGGACCAGTGTCCCCCTCCCCCAACAGCACCAAACAGGCATCTAGGC
Organism: Leptobrachium leishanense; assembly: GCA_009667805.1. Taxonomy (NCBI): domain Eukaryota; kingdom Metazoa; phylum Chordata; class Amphibia; order Anura; family Megophryidae; genus Leptobrachium; species Leptobrachium leishanense. Next base: position 99,875,985 of record CM019068.1, read on the forward strand.
CTGAAATCATACTCATCAGTAGGTCGAGGGGAGGGGGAAACCCCGGAGCTGGGCTTCATCCATCGCTTCCACCGGGCAGACATCCAGAGCCGCCACGAGACGGGGCCCTCCATCTCGATGGCACACAGAGGTGTCCGCTCAGCAGCATCCTCCTCGGGGAATTTTTTTTAAAAAACACTTTTTCGATGTTTAATCCCCGACATCTACAACCGCCAAGAACTAACCCGGCTAAATAGTTTCAAAATTTTGTCCTTAAATATGAAATACCCAATTTTTACATGCTTTTGCTTTTCAACCCCTTCACTGCTGAGCCATTTCACCTTTGTTTGCTGAGCTCATTTTGACCATTTTATGCTCATCATATTTAAACATGATTTGAAGTCCTATTTTATTATACCACCCAAACATTTTTTTAATAAAATGACTTTTTATTTTTTAAATTTTCTTACATTTTCTTTTTACATTTTATTGATCCAAAGGATCCCCCTAGCTCCATTTGACAGCTAGGGGGTTAACTGGCCAACTGACATAATCTCACATATGGCGACAATGACAGAGGGGTGAGGGGTGACCCGGAGGCTTGGCTGACATCCAAGATGTCACTTCCAGGTGCGAATCGCGATCCAGCGCTGATTGACGTTGAATTGTGATCCAACACCTAAGGGGTTAAAGAAATATACCGCCGAAAAGGGCAGACTCTGCCCTCCCCAGCGGTATCTCTCTTTTTCCTTTTGCTCCAGTATAGCTGTTGGGGGAGGGAGAGTGGTCCAAAGGACCCTACCCCCCCTTTCAGGTTCCCCCTGCAGGCACCTGTGCGCGCCTGAAAATGACATCATCGTGCACAGCAATGACTTCATCGCGACAGCTTGGGCACATAAAAATGTTGGGCAGGCTTCAACAAAGCCATTTTGGTGTGGGACCCTGGCCAGAGAGGTGAGCTTGAGCATAGGGAGGGAGGGGGAATAAAGGACCATGACCTTCATACCTACATCCTTGGTCCTTAAGGGGAATTTCCTCGAGGACGTACGATATACATCAGTGGTCCTTAAGGGGTTAATTTCTGCACAGGTAATGATGAAACTGGCTGTTACTTTTATATTATTTTGAATTGCAACTAGGAGTGAAGTCAACTGTTGGTTTCTAAAAGAGTATTTTTATTTAGTTTTTTTTTAACAGCATCTAGTTAAAGAACAAAACTGACTGCTGTTTTTGTTGTTGCTGGAACTGTTTTTTTTTTTTTAATTCCCTTTTCCAGGAAGTTAGTGAAGAAACTGGCTAGCTGTGTTATTTTGTTTCCCAGAAACCTGTGAAGGAAATCTCATTATTTTTTATTTTCATTTTTCCATTTAAAATAAAAGGTGTACTGAAAACAGCTGCAGCACAGCTAAGTACTTTTTGTTATACTGGTATTAACTTGGTTAAATCAAAGTCTTGTTATTTTTATTACCATTATTAATAAAATAATTATCGTTCTCACTGTAAAAAAATCCTTTCTATGCTTTAGCCTCAATTTCCTTTTGTCCAGTCTCAATGGGTGACCTTGTGTCCTATGTATAATCTTGTTAATGCAGTGATACTCATTGTGCGTCTCGCGAGCCGCATGAGGCTCGCGTAGCTGGCAGTTGCGGCTCAAGGACTGCGTAGCCGACAGTGTCAGCTAGCAGACCTCTGCTAGCGGAGCGGAAGGTTGGCGTCTTCTGGTGACGTACGAGTGCCATCCTGGGGGGGACGGGACTGACAGACCACAGATATTTCGGTAATTCAGCATTCCTCTTCAAATTTATATAAGGCAACATTTTTCTAAATTAAACAGGTTTAAGCTGGTTAGCCTTTCCTCATAACTTAAATCTTCCATCCCCCTTATGAATTTAATTACCCACCTCCGTATTTTTTCTAGTGCCACAATATCTTTTTTTAACACAGTTCTATACCCAGTGCCAAATAAGCTATTCTATACCAAATAATAATACAATCAGATATGCAGCAATATAAGGGCCAGTCGGCAGTGTACCCTCCTATATACCCCCAAAGAATAAATAAAACCAAGAAACATTTTCATAAAACACAAAAATATCAATTGTAAGTGTACATCTGACACATGCAGTGTGCCCTAAGAAACACTTGGTCGTCATGTTGCTGAAATTTTGGTGCTTTCTTGTTCCGTGCACTACCGCGCACTTCGGGGAATCAAATGTCGCCACACTGCAGTCAATTCAGCATTCACTGCAGGGTCCCAGGAGTGCAGGGAAAATGCACCGCAAACCCGCCGAACGCCTAACAAACACCCACCAAAAACCTGCCAGAATCGCCTCAATAAACACGCAAAACACTTCGGAAAAAGCCGCCGATCACAGTGCAGACCAGCCACCGGATACAGCTGACAAGCTGACGAACGGGGTGAAAAAAACCCAAAAACAACAATTCAGCATTCACTGCAGGGTCCCCGAAGTGCAAGGAATCGGCTACCAAACGCTGCCACCAACCCACCTTGCTGGCCTTGGAAGCTGCTGTTTGACATTGGGCATTGTTACTTAGTTTGAAGTCTAGTGATGGGCCGAACACCCCCGTGTTTGGCTCGCAATCGAACTTGAACATCTGAAAAAGTTCGACCGCGTACTCGAACACGATGCGAACACAATGCAAGTCAATGGGTCTCGAACGTTCGAAAATTAAGGTCGCCTCCAAGAGGGCATATATGCAAGATATTGGCCATAAAAGATGTATGGGGGTCCGGGTACTGCCCTGGGGGGACAGGAAACAATGAGTGCTGAGCCATTTCACCGCTGTGCGCTGAGCTCATTTTTACTGCTTTTGCTCATGTTTAAACGCAATTTGAAGCCATGGGAAATGTTTGACCAACAAGGAGTGGGAAATAGTACAGGAGGAGTGGGGTCGCGCCTATTCCCCGATGGGGCGCTTGCAACCACCAAATTGTATCCAGCCCCGCAACATGTGTGAAACATAACAAGAAGAAAAATGTCATCTGTGCTTATTCCTATTACACTGTGTGAAACAAAACACAATTAGAGGCTTTGGTTTATTTTAATGGCCATTAAGAGTGTAAGCTCACCTGCCAACGTCAAGGCACCTCTAGTGAAGGGGAGTCCTATCCAAAAAATGAAACCACAGGCTGCTATGTAGCAAACCATCACTGCTCACGCTGCTTTTCAGTCATGAGGTAGACTGGTGGGCCTTTAATGCCCTCCCAGAAAAAAAATCCACCTTGGGATCAAAAAACAAAGACATGGAACGGAACAGTTGCAATGATGACCTGGCTGGAGGTACAAACAAACATACATAGTAAGGTAGGAGCGGGGTCGCGCCTATTCCCCGATGGGGCGGCTGCAACCACCAAATTGTATCCAGCCCAGCAACATGTATAAAACATAACAAGAAGAAAAATGTCATCTGCGCTTATTCCTAGGAATAAGTGCAGATGACATTTTTCTTCTTGTTAAGGAGTGGGAAATGTTTGACCAAGAAGGGGCCACATTACATTCTTGTTGCTAACGGTAGCGTTCACTTGCGTGAGCACTAACGTTAGCTGCGGTATCTACTGCATATTACAATCCAAATGCAAACAGGTTAAGTAACCCGTTTGTGTTTGGTACCTTGCGCTTTTCAGCACGAGGTTACTGTACTCAGGGGCAGATCCAGACACAGGTTTTGGCCAAGAACTGGTGTTGGTTTCACAGTGACAGGCAGAGACGCGCCTAATCGCAAGCTGTGCTCATTACACTCACTCTCCCCAGAACAATGCATAGGGTCTGTCCTCATGTGGCTCATGAGCCCTGCAAACCCTTTCCATACGAGGGGCCCAAGGTACCCCCTCCCAGCACATACCCCTTGAAGCTATGCAGGGTAGGGTAACCCTTTCCATGCTGGCAGGACACACATGGCACCTCATCTGTGCAGTCCTGCGAACCCCATTATGTACCATGGGCCTGGGTACCCCCCCAGCTCACATGGATATATTTGTCCCAGCTCACATGGATATATATTTTCCCCAGCTCACATGGATATATTTGCCCCCAGCTCACATGGGTATATTTGCCTCCAGTTCTCACCTCCACTGCCGCCAAGCCCCTCCGAGTAGTACCCGCCAGCCATTCTTCTCCCTACGAGGCGAGCGGCCACCGGCATGCAGCTTGGTCACTCGCCTGGGAAGCACCTGACCAGCGCAGCCGCATTCCTGCGAGATTGCAGAGCTCACGCGATCTCGTTCGCTGGTCAGGTGGTTCCCAGGCAAGCAGCCAAGCTACATGAAGATGGCCGCTCGCCTCGTAGGGAGAAGAATGGCCGGTGGCGGCAATTTTTTTTGAGGGGGCAATTGCCCCATTGCCCCCCTGGATCTGCCCCTGACTGTACTTTGCGCTCCCCATGTTACATATAGGGAGCACAAAGTGTTAATCAGCTTAGTATTACAATCTACTAGCGCTGATTAACGTCCGGCTGTGGTTAGCAAAAAGTTAACCACAGCCAGCACTAGGTGTTAATGGATTCTGCAGAAGCGGAATCCGTTAACACCTGCTTAAAAAAACAAAAAACAGAATGTTATACTCATCTCCTGTGCCGCGGCAAGGACCGTGGCTCCAACCGCCTCCTCCGTCCAGCGGGAGCAGGGAAAGACTGGGGGGAAAAGTCCCCCCAGTCTCTCCCTGCGTATCACTATGCTGACCGACCGCCTGGATCTCGCGAGGCGAGATCCGGATGGTCTTGTGACCGGCAGGGGGAAACTCAATGGAGTCCTATTTAACTCCATCGAGTGGATGCTCGCGGCTGCGCTCAGCACTGCCGCGAGCATCCTGGGGGTTAACGCCCGCAAACAATGCAGGCAGCATTTTTTGTGCCTGCATTGTAATCCAGCGTTAGAAACACAGGCACAAGGGGGAAAACTGTGGGGGCAGTTTTTACTCCCTTGCGCCGCGTTTTAACGCTAGGATTGTAATGTGGCCCAAGGAGTGGTAAATGTTTGAGCAACAATGAGTGGGAATTGTTTGAGTAACAAGGAGTGGGAAATGTTTGAGTCACAAGGGTTGGGAAATGTTTGAGCAACAAGGGGTGGGAAATGTTTGAGTCACAAGGGGTGGGAAATATTTATGTCCCATAGGCTTCAATGTTAAAAATATTCCCATTTTAATCCAATAAACCATTTATTATTATTTTCAGCAGTAAAGAGTGTCTTTATTTTTAGATTTTTTAGGATCTTTTAAGCATTTTTTTAAAAAAAAAGGATTTTTTTTCTCGAACTTTCCTCGAACGTCCTGAAAAGGTCAAAGTTCGCAAAATTTCGAACAGCCGATGTTCGAATCGAACTTCAAACCGGCAGCCCACCCTATTGAAATCTATGATTATTACCAAATCCTTCTTCTGCTTTGATTTCACTAACTCGGTACCATTTAGGGTATAAGTTGCTTGTATGTTCTTCACTCCAAAGTGCATAGCCTTGCATTATCTACATTACATTACATTTACATTTAATCTGCCATTTAAACGCCCATTCCCCCAATATATCCAAATCCCTCTGCAGCGAAGTAACATCCTGCTCACATTGTATTACTTTTCCTTATTTTGTGTCATCTCCAAACACTGACACATGAATTGAATTTCAATGCCTATTTCTAGGTCATTTATAAATAAATTGAACAGAATTGGTCCTATAACAGACCCCTGAGGGACACTACTTACCACTGGTGTCCCTCATGAAAATTTACCATTTATGACCAGTCTCTGTACCCTATATTTTAGCCAGTGTTAAATCCAAGAACAATTTTTCTTAACTTAAATAGTAACCTGGTGTGGAACTGTGTCGAACGCTTTGGCAAAATACAAGTAAATCTTATCCACTGTGCCCCTGAGCTATACTTCTAATTCTTCATAGAATGCAATTAGGTTAGTCTGACATGATCTGTGTTTCATAAAACCATGCTGATTTTTGTTAACTACATTATACCTCCCAAGGAATTCCTGAATATTATCCCTTAGTAACACCTCAAATACTTTCTCAGCCACAGATGTTAAGCTCACAGGTCTATAATGCCCTCTTTGTCATTGGATATGGACCATGACAGCTGGATCATCTCCAGCCCTTCCAGTAATACATCTACTCTGTCAGCCACATGCCTAACATGGGCACCATGGAACAGTAAACTGTCTGATTAAGGCGATTAGAACGACAGATTACCCTGTCTACTCTCTTAATAATAGAGTCCCCTACCACCACAACCTGTCTAGGCTTACTTGCCCTCTTTATCCCTCCCTTATTTGGTGGGCTGATCCCACTGCTGTTAGAGGGAGCAGCCTCCCCAGTACTGCTACACCTAAACTGATGCACACAACATCTTCACTCAAAAGGGCAAATCTGCTTGTGTGCGCAAGTTCAGGACTAGCCAACCTTTTCCTCTTCCCTCCCCCTGCTACCACATGTCACTGACACCCAGCTACCAACCTGCTCCCCAGTTGACTCCGCTCCTCCCACACTACTATATTCCCAAGCTATACTCTGCTCTGTGAGAAGCAGGCTGCTCTCAAGATTGTCAATCTGCCTCAGTATTACGATTTGCCCTTCCAGTCCCCAATATGAGCTTCCAGAATAGCTGCACATTCACACTTGCCACAGAGATATGGACCGTGGAAGGATTCTTTCAGACATGCATACATGTAGCAAGATGTGCACTAGGTCAAACCACCAAGCTTGCTAGCACTCATATACCCCACAACAAGATACGTGGAAATTTACCGTTCGGTCCAATTCGGTGGCAAGTTCAGCTCTCTTTAAATGACCCCTAAAGACTCTGTAAAATCCACACTCACATGTTCCAGAGCTTGTATCAAACTGGCTCTGTAGGAACTGCAGCCTTCCAACTCTTCAGGATGCCACAGCACATTCTCTGTTTAGTTGCCACTATGATCCTCAAATGACTAGCTTACAGTCTATTAACATGGCTCAAGGTGGTTTACCTGTGATACGTTTACTGTCCTAGTGACTGACCTCCTCTGTAAAGACTGTGTATTCCAGGAGGGTCCTCTATGCAGCTCTGTTCTTGCATAGACACTTGATTTTGACATGACCTGTTGTAGTGTTATAGCTACATCAGCATCCAAGCTAAATTTTGGCATAGGGACTATTCTTTTAAATATTAACCTGTGTAACAGGACTCCTCCTTTTGCCACGTCTTCTAGGGCTCCAAAACACAGAAAACTGTAAAGTTCTTCTAAGACTTTCTTTTTTGCCGACTGAGGAAGCGACTTGTTCGCGAAACATGTTTTGGCGTTTTAATTTGTTTTAAATTATTTTAAAGAAATAAACTACTATTCATTCATATTCAAAGTCCTGCAGCTGCCTTTTATTTACCCTGGAGGGACATCTCTAAACGGAGGATCGAAAAGGGGAGTCCGGTATCTCCTAAATAATACCGAATGCTCAGCATATCTAGTGTCTGATTTATGACACCGACAAACGTGAGTTGAACCTTTGCATATTTAATTGGGAGGCAAAAGTAACTGATACAAATCACACTATGTTGCCATTCTATCCCTTTTCCTTCGAGGGTTGAAGACCATGGATGCAAAGTGACTTCACAGTTTAACAAGAAGACCTTCCTTCGGATATATTATATATGAGAGAGAAGCGCAGATTATCACCCCATTCCTCTATTGTTCTTTATCTGGTGGTTGGAGGTGAACCATCTTGTGTGAGTGTTTCTGCTGCTGACTCTTGGAACTGAAACTTATGGACTTTTCTCAATTTAGAAGTCATTTGATAATAATATAAGATTTAAGACATTGGGGTCTATATAAGTACTGTTTCAGTATTGCATTACTATTATAGTGCTATTAACTAGGGGGCGCCAGATACTTACCTTTTTCCATTTACACCTGTGATTCAGGCTTGCCGGGATAATGGCCCACCCTTCACTCCATTATCCCAACCCCAGGGACCCAGACTACAACTCCAAGCATGCCTAGCTACAATACACACACTGATAAACATTTCCCTGGGATTTTAGCAGAAGGGAGGGATGCAGTTTTAAAAGTTCCCTTATATATACAGTCAGGTCCAGAAATATTGGGACATCGACACAATTCTAACATCTTTGGCTCTATACACCACCACAATGGAGTTAGAATGAAACAAACACAATGTTCTTTAATTGCAGACTGTCAGCTTTAATTTGAGGGTATGTACATCCAACTCAGGTGACCGGTGTAGGACTTACAGCAGTTTGCAGATGTGCCTCCCACTTGTTAAGGGACCAAAGGTAATGGGACAGAATAATAATCATAAATCAAACTTTCCTTTCTTAATACTTGGTTGCAAATCCTTTGCAGTCAATCACAGCCTGAAGTCTGGAATGCATAGACATCACCAGATGCTGGCTTTCATCCCTGGTGATGCTCTGCCAGGCCTCTACTGCAACTGTCTTCAGTCCCTGCTTGTTCTTGGGGCATTTTCCCTTCAGTTTTGTCTTCAGCAAGTGAAATGCATGCTCAATGGGATTCAGGTCAGGTGATTGACTTGGCCATTGCATAACATTCCACTTCTGTCCCTTCAAAAACTCTTTGGTTGCTTTTGCAGTATGCTTTGGGTCATTGTCCATCTGCACTGTGAAGCGCCGTCCAATGAGTTCTGCAGCATTTGGCTGAAGGTGAGCAGATAATATTGCCCGAAACACTTCAGAATTCATCCTGCTGCTTTTGTTAGCAGTCACATCATCAATAAATACAAGAGAACCAGTTCCATTGGCAGCCATACATGCCCACGCCATGACACTACCACCACCATGCTTCACTGATGAGGTGGTATGCTTAGGATCATGAGCAGTTCCTTTCCTTCTCCATACTCTTCTCTTCCCATCACTCTGGTACAAGTTGATCTTGGTCTCATCTGTTCATAGGATCTTGTTCCAGAACTTTGAAGGCTTTGTTAGCTGTTGTTTGGCAAATTTTAATCTGGCCTTTCTGTTTTTGAGGCTCACCAATAGTTTACATCTTGTGGTGAACCCTCTGTATTCACTCTGGTGAAGTCTTCTCTTGATTGTTGACTTTGACACACATACACCTACCTCCTGGAGAGTGTTCTTGATCTTGCCAACTGTTGTGAAGGGTGTTTTCTTCACCAGGGAAAGGATTCTTCAGTCATCCACTACAGTTGTTTTCCGTGGTCTCCCGGGTCTTTTGGTGTTGCTGAGCTCACCGGTGCGTTCCTTCTTTTTGAGAATGTTCCAAACAGTTGTTTTGGCCACACCTAATAATCTTGCTATCTCTCTGAGTTTGTTTTGTTTCTTCAGCCTTATGATGGCTTGCTTCACTGATAGTGACAGCTCTTTGGATCTCATCTTGAGAGTTGACAGCAACAGATTCCAAATGCAAATAGCAAACTTGAAATGAACTGTGGGCCTTTTATCTGCACATTGCAATTGGGGTAATGAGGGAATATCACACACCTGGCCATGGAACAGCTGAGAAGCCAATTGTCCCATTACCTTTGGTCCCTTAACAAGTGGGAGGCACATTTGGAAACTGCTGTAAGTCCTACACTGTTCACCTGAGTTGGATGTACATACCCTCAAATTAAAGCTGACAGTCTGAAGTTAAAGCACATTGTGTTTGTTTCATTCCAACTCCATTGTGGTGGTGTATAGAGCCAAAGATGTTAGAATTGTGTCAATGTCTCCATATTTCTGGACCTGTCTGTATATCCCATTTATAACCATGCCTGGCTTCCTGTCACACATGTTATTACATGCCTCAAAGGTGGTAAATGGATTGTTGCACACATCAGGTTATGTAAAAATGTACACCATAATCTCGATGATGTGATTAAACAGACGATAAGGGAGAGGGGGACTGTGGTGAAGTCAAAGGGATACTATCTGTATGAGTCTTTGAGGATATTAGAAGCTAGAAGTATTTATTTAAGTTTGGAGAGCTTCACCACTAGAATATATTTGGAACAATTGAATGCTTTATTAACTAGGGGTAAAACTGTAGGAATTCTGAAAGAAGAGGAATAATTGGTAAATGAAAATAGTAAGGTAGTGATGTTGTATTTCCTGCCCAAATTTCACACCCCTGTAAGACAAGTCATTTGTGGAATTAATTCTCTGACTATTAGGTCCTTATTCTAAGCTTGGTGTAAGCTCAACCAGAGCTGTTGTAAACTTATCAACTTCATAGACTGTAGAGGCTCTGGTAAATTTACAACAGCTCTGGATAACTTAAAACCAGCCCTGGAATAGTACCCCTAATCTTTTGATCTTACAGGAGATATCAAAGCCATATTAGAGAATAACCCCTCAAGTGTTTTGAAGATGACAACTTCCATCGAAGTTGATTATATATCAGCATCTATGTCACATACTTGCTTCGCTCCAGGAGGGCACATGATTTGTTTTAGTGGATGCAGGGCTAAAAATCACTATCCGTCTGCACTACACTGCACTACACCCAGGACATACTTGAAAACGAGAGCAATCTCAATGTATCCTTCCTGGTAAAATCCTTTATAAATAAGTATAAAAAAATAATGACTGCGCAGTCCACTCTCATCTCCAGTAGGGATGAGCCGAACACCCTCGTGTTCGGTTCGCATTCGAACTCGAACAATTTCAAAAGTTCAAGTTCGAACGAGAACACGAACCGAACTCAATGCAAGTCAACGGGACTCGAAAGTTCTAATTTTTGCCCTCCAAGAGGGCATATATGCAAGATATTTGCCATAAAAGGTGAATGGGGGTCCGGGTAGTGCCCTGGGGGACAGGAAACAAGGACATAGAAACATAGAAACATAGAAAAATTTTGGCAGATAAGAACCTTTCGGCCCATCTAGTCTGCCCAATTACATGGATACTTTACCTGGATTTATCTTTTGTTTAGGATAGCCTTACGGACAAAAAGTTTAAAAATTATTTTTTTAAAGGAACAGTGAGTTTTCCATTAAATAAGGGTTAAAAAAAACCTGAAAAATTCCTTCAAATATCGTGCCTAGGAGGTCCCCATAACTTGCCCGTAAAGTGGCGGATTTGTAGGAAGTATAGAAACATTTAAAAACAAAAAATGACGTTTTAAATGACGGTAAACGGTTTTCCTTTAATCTATTCATAAACAACTGCTTGGGCCGGCAGCCGGTATGAAAAGACATTTTAGGATACGCAGAACAAGTTTAGTGATTTTTTTGGGGCTGAATTATGGTGAAACTTATGCATTATTTGGATGAAAGTAACAATAGGTGCTTTAAAATTGGGCCTTTAGTGTCGGCAACAGTGCCATCACACCGTAACACCTCTGTGGTATTGTGGAAGAGTGCAGGGTTGGACCCTGCGGTCCAATATTAAAATTATATGAATTTGGTAATATAGGCATCAGTGGTAGTGCACCCAAATATCGTGCCTTTGGTGGCAGCAAGTGCCTTCACACCGTAAGTAACCCCTCTGGTATTGTGGAAGAGTGCAGGGTTGGACCCTGCGTTCCAATATTAAAATTATATGAATCTGGTAATATAGGCGTCAGTGGCAGTTCAACCAAATATTACTGTGCTATAGTGTATGGCAGGATGGAAGCGCACCAGCAGTAACAAGCAGCGGAATATACCAGACAGGGGCACAGAGCGAGAGTAGTTGTTATAACAAAACCAGCTCAACAACGTTCAGGCACTAGTACTGCGCTACTGTATATGGTGAGAATTGGCGCACCCCAGTCCCGGCGGCTCTGCATCATCACGCCGCGCCCTGCCCCCTGATCACTCACAGCTGCACTGGGTGCCGCCGGAGCTCCTGGCATTCGGCCAGCTGGCGGCACCATGCGTCCGGGCCCCCCCCCGATCGCCACCCAGGGCCCTGGATGTCACAATATTACAATTCAAACGCAAACGGGTTAAGTAACCAGATTTGTAAGAAGTATAATTAATGCAGCATATGAATCCTCACACTGCCGGGCAGCACCTTAAGGCCCGGTTCACACCTAAGCACTTTACTGTGCGTTCCTGCACGCTGTAAAACGCATAAACAGGGAAATCTCATTATTTGCTATGGGACCCGTTCATACCTGGGCATTTTACAGCACGCAGGAACGCGCTGTAAAACGTCCTACGCCCAAAGAAGTACAGGAGCTTCTTTGGGGCGTATTGCAGCACGTTCACTATGCAGTCTATGGCCGTGAACGCGCTGCAGTGCGCGTTCGCATGTTTTTTACGTTTGCGCGATACGCGCGTTAAAAAACACACGCATTGCGCGCATAAAAAAAACGCAGGTGTAGCTGTGGAAGCGAGCAGCAGCATTTTGGAGGAGCTCTGTGTCTACCACGGATTTTATTGCTTTTTTCGCCGTTTGCACTGCCCTGTGAGCTTCCCGGTTGGCTAGAGGGATCCTGGAGAGTTGAGGTACCTGATTTAGCCCTGAGTTTCGTGCCCGGGGACAGATTGCTGCCGGCAGCGCGATTTGGGCCTAGTCACAGCGGCCATCTTGGAAGCCTACTCGAGGCGTATTGAGATTCCCTCACCGCCCTGCGACCTCGTGCCAGCCCAGCATCTCCGGAACCATGCCTACCGGTCGTTCCCAGCGACGGGCCCCCCGACAGAGGGACATTTGGGATGTTTTGCGAGGTGGGTCCGCTTTTACGGGACTGACTGCTTCTTCCTCCCTCCCCCCGGGCTATGGCTCCTCGGAGGCTGACAGCGACTATGAACCTCAGGGGGGTATTACTGGGATGCCCTGGCTTGCCCCGCAGTCACCGGCGTCTGACTCCCGACCCCTCTCGGCGGCTGCTAGGAAACGGGCACAGAAGAAGAGAAAATCAGCAATGCGGACATCGTCCGGGGCAACGCCGGACACAGAGGATATTTTTGATGGGGACCCGACTGAGATTCCCCTTACCTCCGCCAGTAATAGTGTGACCTCGGATCATCGGTCTGCAGTGGGGACGGGACTTCGACAGCAACAGGTGCAGGAGGAGGACGACCATCTCCCCTCCACGAAGGGGGATCTCCGCAGGATCTTGGAGGAGCTTCGGGTGATACGTGAGGTGTGGCAGCCTGAGGTGGCGGCGGTCCGCACGGAGATAGCGGCGATGCGTGCTCAGGTGAAGGTGGTACAGGAGACGACTTCTGCTGTGACAACGGAACAAACTCACCTGTCTGGTCAGGTTGCTGGTTTGCGATACCAAGTCGAACTTCTGACACGCTCTGTGGAGATGCTTGAAACGAGACACAGACGCCGAAACATCAGGGTCAGGGGTGTCCCGGACTCTATTACCTCCGACGCTCTGCCGTCCTACGTGACTCGTCTTGTGCTTCAGGTCACGGGGCTTCCCCCTGACACACCTGACATGCTTGGGTCGGTGTTTCGGGTCAGGAGACCTGCGACGAACCCACCTGGGGCTCCTCGAGACGTCGTAGTGGCCTTCCGTGAAGTGGCTTTCAAGGTCAAGGTTATGTCTGCTCCGGGCGCGAGGGATCCCGTACGCTTTGAGGGCTCCACTCTGGCCCTGTATCATGATCTCCCATTCCAGACCCTGATGGCTCGCAGGCGTTTTCGTGAAGTGACATCAGTTCTTCGCCGACAGGGTGTCCGATATCGCTGGGGTCTGGCAGGAGCTTTGGTGGTGACCCACGCAAATGTCCCCTATACCATCACGGATCCCGCGGTGGCTTGGATTGACCTTGCGGCTGCGGGCCTCTCACCAGATCCTCCGGACCCTCGACCGGATTGAAGGCTGGTTTCTATGCCCTCTACCTCTCCAGGTCTGAGCTTTACTGAATTACACCCCCTCCCCTGCATTTCTCTTATATGCTTACGTGTCCCTGGTCTCTAGCTTGGCCTAGTGCCTGGACTTTCAGGACGGTTCGTAATTTGTTTTGATCAGTCCCAGCCTGCATTGCATAGGGCTTTTGCTTTTTTGCCTGCACATGGTACTTTCTGCCTTTTTACTTATTTTTACCGCCCTGTCCTTCTTTGCGACGCATGTTTTTTGACCAGCTGACCGTAGTTACCTTGGCCGGCCTTAAGTGGCTGCATTTATATATGTTTGATTTCCCACCTTGATGAGACCCCCCGTCTAGGGGATGTTTTCTGCTAACATATTGCTATCCTTAGATTTTTTCGATTCGCTGTTTTTACGATGACACTTTTTTGGCCATGTGTGGTTTCCGTTGCTTGTTATGTCTTCTTGTTTGGCCCTGCGAGGTCATCCATTATTTTACAGTATGATGTAATGCTGACTTATTTCAAAATAAAAAACTTTAAATTTAAAAAAAAAAAACGCAGGTGTGAACCCAGCCTTACAGTATAATTAATGCAGTATATGATTCCGCACACTGCCGTGCAGCACCTCCACAGTTTGTGGATCCAGGAATCAGGTGAGTATTAGAAAGAAAGAAAAAAGTTTTATTTTAAGTTGCTGGGGACATTTAAAAATGTCCTCGGATTTTTTTTTTTATTTTAAATGTGTCGCCTTACCTTAGCCTGGTGGTCAGTGGGGGCTCCCTGGATCCTGGTTGTGGGGAAGGGGGGTCTGCCGTGGCTCCCTCCCTGGAGTCGCTGCGCCACCTCTCTGCCACATGCACCCGGCTGGCCAGCCCGCACAGTCGCAGCTCTGTAATCTTGCGTGAGCATTAATGTTAGCTGCGGTGTCTATCGCATATTATGATCCAAACGCAAATGGATTAAGTTACCCGTTTGCGTTCGAAATCTTGCGCTTTTCAGCGCGAGGTTACTGTACTTTGTGCTCCCTATACTTAACATGGGGAGCGCAAAGTGTTAATCAGCGTTAGTATTACAATCTACTAGCGCTGATTAACGTCCAGCTGTGGTTAGCAAAAAGTTAACCACAGCCTAGACTTGGTGTTAACGGATTCCACTTCTGCAGAATTCGTCAACACCTGCCTAAAAAAAAAAACAGAATGCTATACTCACCTCCTGTCCCACGGCGAGGACCGCGGCGCCAACCGCCTCCTCCGTCCGGCGGGAGCAGGGAAAGACTGGGGGAAAAGGTCCCGCCAGTCTCTCCCTGCGTATCGCTACGCCGACCGGCTGGATCTCGCGAGGCTAGATCTGGCTGGTCATGTGACCAGCAGGGGAAAACTCAATGGAGTCCTATGGACTCCATTGAGTGGATGCTCTTGGCTGCGCTGAGCGCTGCTGTGACCATCGCAGGGCGGTAGCGCCCGCAAACAATGCAGGCAGCATTTTTTGCACCTGCATTGTAATCCAGCGTTAAAACTTTGGCGCAAGGGGGAAAACTGCAGGCGCAGTTTTTCCTCCCTTGCGCCCGCGTTTTAACGCTAGGATTGTAAGGTGGCCCTTATTCTTATAAGAACTAGAACCTTGCATGAGGATAATATTCTATGAAGAAGACAGGCATATTTACCTGGAAATAAGGTACTCAGCAATCAACATTGCCGCTACTCTGCTCCTCAACCTCTACTATATCCCTTCTGTTCATAATTTATGTTTGCATTTATGTATTAATGTTTTGGCGGATAATTTGTTTTGTCAAACTTCTCCCTCTGTTTTTCTTAAACTCGCACTCTTAAGTTGCTTCCCATCCCCTCCCCATGTCGTATATTTCTCATACACAGCCCACTCTCTTTAATTCTGTATTCCTTTCTTTACATATTCATCCATTCACCATCACCTCAAGTCCCAGTGCCATTTAACTCTGCTGTCCCATACACCCCCCTCCCACCCAATCCAGGTCTAAAACTTGTAGCTTCCCTTCCAGCTGCTTCCACTTTTTTAATCACCCTAACTAGTCTAAGCTTATGGTCCGTCCCATGCAATCTCAGCTATCTTATTTCTGGCCACCAGCTTCACCCCCATCCCCACTGCTCCCTCCTGTTTCACATACCTCTGTTCTTTAGATTGTAAGCTTACGGGATGTCTGGCTGAGCACTTGTTCCAAGTGCTGTTTTAGTAGGACAGTCATCCTATGGGCAGGGTTTTCTGCTCCTAATGTATCACTATTTATAATGCCTCATGTTTGTGCTTAATCCATTGTAAAGCGCTATGGAATCTGATGGCGCTATATTAGTACTTGTAACAGTAACTGATTGCTGTTTAGTGGTGGTCTATGTTATTATACTTAAAAAAAGACTAAAATCCATCAAGTACAATCTTTCATATCTGTGTTACTGTTGTTGAGCCAAGAGAACCAAAAGAAACACAATACCCTGGAGCATTTATTTTCCAATTGAGCTCCAAAGAGAACAAAAATATTTTCAATGCTTTAATGCAAGTACAATTTATTTTTGGATTAACGAGTAAAATGAACATACATATTAAATTCTCATTTGCTTTTCTGTCATGTTTTACCAGGATAATTCATCCATTTGATTGGGGGGAAAATATTAGAATTCCAAATTTTGTTATTGTGATAAACAACGTTTTTCTTTGTAGTACACAAAATTAAATAAAAACAGAAACAAAAATAGACGAACACTAGTGGGGACAGTCCACATTTGAAATTGTTCAAGATAAGGGACTCAGTCTAGAGTTTATTTAGAACCATTTCTCCCAGCAATATTTCTGTAAAGGATAAGCATACATTTTAAAATTAAAAATCTGTCAATTTACATTGTGATTCTAAAATAGTTTTAAGATTAAAATAATCTTACAGCAATCTACACTGCTTTTGTAGCTCTGCATTTAAGTGTTAAGCAATTAAGTCTTTTGCCTCCAATAACTTTTTGTTGGGACAAATATTAACATGTATTTGAAACATAGTATGTGTCAGCCATCCTTCTTTACTAAACACAGAAGAAAAAAAAAATCATTTAGAATGTTTGCATTCTACTGATCATACTCAGCAGACATAACAATTTCAAATTTTCATGAAAATCAACATTTTTATTCTTAAATTTCTTGGTGTTCATTCATTAAAATAAGCCATTAGGAGTACATTTTTCTTTCTTTAGCCCTACATTGTTCCACAGATTAATTAAGCTCCATTCAAGTAAAACAAAACCTCTGTTTTGTTTCGCCTGTAGCTATGGGGTGAGTGCAAATGACAACCTTTTTTCTTGTTCTGTTTTTTACATGAAGTGGGCTGGATACTTCTGGTTGAAGCAACTGTCCTGGTAGGGAATAGGTGCAAAACCATTTTTTTCTGCATATACTGTATGTATATTTTGTTGTATCCCCAGCCAGGTCATATTGGCTGCTGCCCTTTTCTGTGTTTTCTTTTTCAATCCCAAAGTGGAAATGTTTGTGGTGAGGGTATAACTATAAACCGTTAGACAGTCTCTTAGCTGAGAAGCAGCATGAGGACATGTAGTTTCTTAGAAAGCAGTCTTTGGTTTCATTAGGTTAGGACTCACCTGAACAGAGGTTCTGTGATATGGAGGTTGAGTTTACACTTTAAGGCTGGGGTCAGACCAGCGCACTTTTAACGTGCGTTTAGGCGTACTTCATTACGGCCGCACTAGCAGCAAATGATGGGCAATGACGGCCAATATACGAAGTACGGTCTCACGAAAGTCCGGCTGCGCAATGCAAGTGGAAAATGAACGCATTTTTTCGAGAACGCAGAACCGCTAGTACTGACGTACAGAGTGCGCTGCGTCCGCTAGCGGTGTGTGTCGATTTGGAGACGTCAGACCCTGCTCGTGTCCGGCCAACATAACGTCCAGACACCCAAAGTTTCCTGGTTGGGATCCATAAAAAATCACGCACAAAAATGCGCATCGTATGACCGTTTTCGCGTATTCCGTGAAAAAATACGTCAATGCGTTCGGACGCACTTTTTTATGTTCGCGTGTAAAAATGCTTTCGTTTGACCCTAGCCTTATGGCCTTTCAAGTAAACCAAAACCTCAGTTTTGTTTCGCATGGAGCTATGGTGGTGAGCGCAAATGACAACCTTTTTTCTTATTGTTGTTGCAGTCCTTGTCGCAGTCCTGCGTTGCCCCCTATCCCTGTACCCAAAAAGGATGGTATTGCTCCTAGAATCGCCAGGCTCAATATATGCTGATTGCACTACAAAAACATAAGAATGACAGCAGGGATCTTGGCAGCATCGTGAGGTACAGGTAGGAGACTATATAGTGGTGCGGGGCAGCAAGAGGTTAAATGGACACTCTACTCAAATTTTACCCCCTTTTTCCCTTTGACTTCTTGCTGCTGACGACATGCTAAGTGCATCCTCTGGTTTCGTGTTTGTGTTCAGAGGATGTACTCAGCACGTCATTGAAGTCATGCAGCTCAGTGCCATTTCTTCGTGTGGTTGGGGTCGGCCTCCCACGCTGATCCCAACTACACGCACTCAGTGTAAACTCAGTGTAAATTCAAATCTCTTAAATGGCAGGCTATACTGTTTAATGCAGTCAGCACAATCAGCTTTTAACTCATTAGTGAACTGCTCAATTGTTACTGCAATGGGATATTCCTCCTTTCCAGGTATGTATTTCATGCCATCAAGTTACTCTGACACATATTATGTCATACATTTTCCTAGTTAATCTTCTGCCATTGATGTTTAGGTTTGCCATCATTTCTTGTTTAATCCTCTTCATTAATCCATGAAAGGGATGGTCTTGGCACTATGTCTACTATATGGAATATGAGTGGTCACAATGACCTGAGTGCCTTAACTCTTCTCCCTCCTCTGAGGAGAGTCTCAAAAGGCTAATGTAGCACTCAGAGTGAGGGTGATTAGCTCCATCCAGATGTTTATTTTTATTATTATTTATTAAGCGCCAACACATTCCGCAGCGATGTACAATGTGTAATGAGTAAAGACCGGACAATTCTACAATACACACAGGAGACAGGATAGTATTCCTGCCAGCAGCTACATGAGGATATGAGGACCCTATTCCCATGGGAATTTATAATCTAGATGGTGAGGGGTTTAGAAACAGGAGGGGGGGGACTGCAGTGATGAGCTAATGCAGGCAGAGGTGAGGACTGTTTTTGGGTCGGTCGGATGTCTTGTTACAAAGTCAGGTGGTAGGCTTCCCTAAATAGAAGGGTCTTTAGGGAGTGTTTAAATTAAGCTAGATTTGGGGACAGTCTGATATTGCAAGGAAGTGCGTTCCATAGGGTCGGCGCCGTACGAGAAAAGTCCTGCAATCTGGCATGTGAAGAGGTAATGATGGAGGATGCCAGGTGCAGGTCATTGTTGGATCAAAGGGGACGGGCTGGGGTGCATTTGGTGATTAGTGAGGACAGGTAGTGAGGGGCGGTGTTAATGAGGGTTTTGTAGGTCAAGGTGAGTAGTTTGAATTTGATTCTGGATGGGGAGCCAGTGCAGGGATTCACAGAGAGGAGCAGCAGAGACAGAGCGACGGTTGGAAACATAGAAAAATGTCGGCAGATAAGAACCTTTCGGCCCATCTAGTCTGCCCAATTACATGGATACTTAACCTGGATTTATCTTTTGTTTAGGATAGCCTTATGCCTATCCCATGCCTGCTTAAATTCAATTACTGTTTTGGCCTCTACCACTTCAACTGGAAGGCTGTTCCATGTAACCACCACCCTCTCAGTAAAATAATGCTTCCTGATGTTACTTTTAAACCTTTGCCCCTCTAATCTAAGACTATGTCCTCTTGTTTTGCTACTTTGTTTCCTTTTAAATATACTCCCTTCCTCTACCTTGTGGATTCCCTTTACGTATTTAAATGTTTCTATCATATCTCCTCTGTCTCGTCTTTTTTCCAAGCTGTACATGTTAAGATCATTAAGCCTTTCCTGGTAACTTTTCTCCTTCACGCCGTACACCATTTTAGTAGCCCTTCTCTGAACTCTCTCTAAGATGTCTATATCCTTCTGGAGATACGGTCTCCAGTACTGCACACAGTACTCCAAGTGAGGTCTCACCAGTGCTCTGTACAGTGGCATGAGCACTTCCCTTTTCCTACTGCTAATACCTCTCCCTACACAACCAAGCATTCTGCTAGCATTTCCTGCTGCTCTATTACATTGACTACTTACCCTTAGATACTCTGAAATAATAACCCCTAAATCCCTTTAGGTTGAGGTTAGGACTGTATCAAATATTCTATATTCAGCCCTTGGGTTTTTACGTCCCAGGTGCATTATCTTGCACTTATCCACATTAAAACTCAATTGCCACAGCTCCGACCATTTTTTTAGTTTACCTAAATCATTTGTCATTTGGCTGATCCCTCCAGGAACGTCAACCCTGTTGCAAATCTTTGAGATGGATAAGCCGTGCTACTATGTTTAGGATGGACTGCAGGGGGGAGAGGTGGGAGATAGGAAGGCCAGTCAGGAGGTTGTTGCAGTAGTCCAGGCAGGAGATAACAAGAGAGTGGTTAAGTTGTTTGGTGGTGTTAGCAGTCAGAAATGGATGAATTTTGGCAATGTTACGGAAGTGATTGTGGCAAGATGATGAGAGTGATTGGATGTAGGGGCTGAAGGAAAGACTGTAATCAAGTTTCACTCCGAGGCAATGGACTTGTGCAGAAGGAAGGATATTGATACCGTCAACAATTATGGAGAAGTCAGAAATTGGAGTAGAGTTAGAGGGGGGGAATAAGAAGAAGCTCGGTCTTGGACATGTTGATCTTCAGGTAGTGAGCGGCCATCCAGGCAGAGATACCAGAAAGACAATCACTGACCTGAGAGAGAACGGAGGGGGAGAGATCGGGAGTGGAGAGGTAGATCTGAGTGTCATCAGCGTATAGATGATACTTTAAACCATAGCTGGTGATGAGTTTACCCAGTGAGGAGGTATAGATGGAGAAGAGCAGAGGACCTAGGACTGAGCCTTGAGGTACACCGACTGACAGAGGCATTGAATAGGAGGAATTGCCAGCAAGGGATACTGAGAAGGATCTGTTGGAGAGGTACGATTTTAGCCATGAGAGGGTGGTATCACAGAGACCAAGAGAGAAAAGGGTCTCTATGAGGAGGGGATGGTCGACTGTATCGAAGGCAGCTGAGAGGTCAAGTAGGATCAGTATGGAGTAGTGGCCATTGCATTTAGCAGAGAGGAGGTCATTAGTAACCTTTGTGAGAGCAGTTTCTGTTGAATGTTGAGCACGAAAGTCAGAGTGCAGTGGGTCAAGCAAAGAGTTACAGGATAGGAAGAGGGTTAAGCGGTCGTAGACTAGTCTTTCTAGCAATTTTGATGCTAGTGGAAGTAGTGAAACTGGACGGTAGTTTTCAGGAGAATGTGGGTCGAGGGAGGGTTTCTTGAGAATGGGTGTGATAGTGGCATGCTTGAAAGGAGAGGGGAATGAGACAGAGGAAAGAGAGAGGTTGAAAATGTGTGTAAGAGCAGGAGTGATAGATGTGGACAGAGAAGATTGTAGGTGTGAAGGAATAGAGTCTAGTGGGCAGGTAGTGAGGCGTGAAGAAGACAGTAGAGAATGGATCTCATCCTCTGTGGTTGGGGCAAAGAGGCTGAGAGTCGATGTGGGGTCGGCTGGGGAGGAGAAGTGAGTGTTTTCGTTGTGAAGTAGTCAGCAAGATCTTGAGCGCTGAGGTCCTAGCTTCTCACCCGGCCTAGGAGTGTGACTAAAGTGGAGACCGCCATGTGTGAGGGAAGCAATGGAGGCAGTGTCAGAGGAGGAGACCCAGGTTTCAGTTACTGCTAGAAGAATGAAAGAGTTTGAGAGGAACATGTCATGGACAGTTGTGAGCTTATTGCAGACTGGGCATTCCAAAGGGTAAAGGTAAAGGTCCCTCAGGAATTGAAGCAGTTCATGGGAGGCCAGCATTGGGGATGAGAGGAAGGAGGGAGAGATAGAAATGGTGCTGGGGTTGTTGCTACATTTACTGTAGGAGTATGCTGAGAGTTTTAGGAAAAGGGCAGATAGGAAAAGCAGGAAAGACATAGAGAACATGGTGCAAGAGGGTGTTTACAGCAGGTTACCAGTTAGTGAGTCAATGTCAGTGTTTGTAGTTTCTCCCTCCAGTTGCAAAGTCCAGTTATGAAGTCCTGTTGCCACTTGAAAGCAGGCCACTTCAAAACAGGGCCTGTGGGGAGCCTAGCTCTAAGGGAGCCTCCACACTGGTGTTATATGCTATGCTGGAAATCAGGCTATCAGGCAATTTAAGTTGAACCACCTGGAGACGTGAAGTCTGGATAACACATGAGCTTCGCACATGTAAATTAGATCACAATGGGCAGGAAGGATGGCAATCAGTTGTCAATTAAGTCCAAATTGTCATGAATATGCAAAACATGAATTTAAATCAGTAAGAGCTGTTTTGGGCTACATACGTTTCCAGAAATCATACCTCATTTAGGGACTGAGCTTCTGCCAATGGCTCTCTATGAACTCACATAGGGAGTCCTTGGATTTGTTGGATGCTCACTTGTTCTTAGAGCAGGGTTAAAAAATGTAATTCCTAATGTACTAGTTAGGCAGAATTGTTGCCTCTTGTCATTACAGAGCCCAAATGGTCAACCACAAATTCCACAATTGCAAAGTGCCAAATTTCTACTAGCCCTGCTTACGTTAACACTCTCCCTAGGTGCAAGGGTGAGTAGAAATATTGAACCCTGCCTTAGAGTAATCTTTTAAAGGAACACTCTACTCATACTGACCACTTTACAGTGATAAAGTGGTCAGGATGTGAGGAGTTCCCTCTCTCCAGCACCCCTGATTTGATGTTGTTTCCTCCAACCCACCCAGTGTCACCAGCAGCTGGGATTTTTGAATTTTCAGGCTGCCAGCCACCAGATCGGTCATCATTTATGGTGCAGCTCCAAACCAACATGCTGCACAGACAAGAACTACAGAACTTGCGTACATAAAGTGTGAAAATCCTGTTTCATTGCGTAATTTGAGGCTTCTGAGCTACACAAGTTGTGTAGAAGTGCAAATTGTGTTAGAAAGCTTCAGGGACTTCAGAGTTCGGGAGTCCTTGAGCTGAAGAGGAGAAGCAGCGCACGTCAATGATGAAAATGTAAATAAAATAACTTTAAAAAAATGTAAAAAATAAATGGGCAGAGGCTATCAGCAACAACTGACCAATTAGTTTAGGGCAAAAAAAGGAAATCTATGATTTAAGAAATTTGAAGTCAGTTCAGTATTACAAGCTATAGTATGTGCTTTCTCAATTTACATTCATTATTTATTACATACCTTTCCTGATATAGTCCTTTTTTTAAATTATTCTAAGGACCTCTCCCTGACCAAATATTGATCAGTTTACTTTTAACCCCTTCCCTGCTGAGGCTAGGGTCAAACGAATGCATTTTTCGCAGCGAACATCAAAAAGTGCGTCATTGACGTATTTTTTTCACGGAATGCGTGAAAAGAGTCATTGGATGCGCATTTTTGTGCATGATTTTTTTCGGATCTGCAATTAAACGCGTAATCTGAGTAACCAAATCAATTGCTGAATCCAAAAATAAGGGGAAGGTGTATAAAAATCCATTTTGTGGATGGTGGCGTTATACCAAGATGGATGCACTCCAAGTGTTCTTTGTTTGCTGCAACGGGCTACCTGTACCATCAGAACAAAAGACAACGGCGATCATGGGTTCATCCCATCAACGCTGCCAGACACACGCATGGCCACTTTGTGACGCTGTACAGGCCACTGCGAGAGAGGGACCCCGTGAAGTTTTTCAACTACACGCGGATGTCCATCCCCTCCTTCGATGAACTGTTGTCACAGTTACGCGAGCCGCTGACGAAGAGGGACACCAACATGAGGGATGCCAAACCACCAGAGGAGATGCTGGTCATCACTTTGCGGTAAGGATTTCCAAACACCAGCATGCATGACGTCGCTGCCAGTCAGCAGACATGTGCTCGGTGTGCAGAGCCCCTATTGTCAGTCTGTAGTGACATGCACGCAAGCACATTCATACCCACCCACACGCAAGCATCACATTCCAAGACACGTCCAAAACAACTTATGACACTGACAACAATGTATGTAAAAAGAAATATATTGTAGCCAAATAATGAAGAAAATAAAACCAATGATATATTTTTAACATATATTATTGAAAATAACATAAAGGACAAAATATAACAGTGACAACAGAAACAGCATGTCAACAAAAACAAACAAACAGAGAAGACACCACACAAATTGCGGTACAGAGGATCATCTGGCTCAAGAGGACCATGTATGTAGCTGCGGCGGTACCCAGACACTGGGGGTGGCCCAGTAACACGGGACATGGGTGGGTGGGTAGTTGGTGCCTGGCTGTGGCTGGCATATCCAGTGGCATGGGGGCCTTGTGACACAGCACCATGATACACTGCCGCCTGTTCTGGACGGGACAGGATTTCATGGATGAGGTCCAGGGATCTGCGGCGGTACTCCACCTTCTGCGCCGGGGTCATCTGGTTCAGCAGGGACTGACAGGAGTGGACGAAGGACATGTCCTCACTGTCGATGATCGTGCAGCATGGAGGTGGTGGATGGTGCGCCCCCATGAAGCTGACCATGGCCTGCTCAAAGTCACTAGCCGGTCCCCTCCTCCTCTTGTGAGCCGTTCTGGTGCTGTCTGTCGGTACTGTAGCTGGCACCTGTCCGGTTTCCACATCCCCCTCCACCTGCAAGTCTGTGCCACCCTGGTCAACCTCCTCCTGGCAGATGCCAGAACCTCCTGCCAGCAGGTGTTGCTCCTGCTGTGAGCCAGAGGTGGATGGCTGGTCAATGCTGCTCACAGTTGGTCTTGGCTCCTGGGTCCTTCTGAGGAACGACAGTTGTTCTGCGTACAGATAGCTGTGGACCGTCTTCCTTGCCCCAGCTCCAGAGCGCGCAGCTGTCGCTTCCTTCTTCAGGACCCGGGTGTAATTGTCCCTTATTGTGTGCCACTTGTTGATGGTTTCATGTGCTGCAAAACATCATGAGAGTGACATTAGGTTCGGTTCATATGATGTGATCATAACACAGATTTCCTGCATATTTTCCAGGTATCTTGCTAGTGGATGCAGTTTGAAGGATCTGCATCACAACTTCCGCATTGGCAGATCAACAGCTGGTGAGATCGTCCGCAAGGTGTGCCAAACAATATGGGAAACCATGAAGGAGCAATGTTTACCAAGACCCACGGACGAGGCATGGGTAGTGTGACGGGATGGCCGCCACTACGCTGTAGCGCAGTACAGCAGTTCAAGTGTTTATTTATTTGTGTGTTATTAAAAGTTCGTTAGCCCTTATTTTTATAAGTACCCCAATGTGCTTTTCCCTGTTCTTCTCCTGTTCACCGCTCATTCAGAGCCACAGAAAGTTCACCAGACGAGCTGGCACCGAGCCTCAAGATAAGGGCTGCACCCACCAGGGGGGGCCCAGGTGAACAAAGGGAAATTGGGCCATGGCTCCAGGCAGTGGCAGAAATCACCCCGGGAGGGCTGAGGGCGGACCAGGGGAGAACAATGTCTTTTTTCCCCATAAATAAGCTGTGTTCTCCATGAAAAATAAATCACTCGTGTTTGAACCTTTACTCCTGCCTCGGCTAGTAATTGGGGATAACAGGGCTTTGGGAACCGAGACGCTTCAAGGACCTATCTACAGCGCTGCAACCTCAGGGTATTCTACGAGCACCAGCGGCACCTCGCTACCACACTACCGACCTCCAGGTGTACTCGGCGCTGACGGCGGATCTACTCACCCCGAGTAGCGGGATCCGTTACAGGTAGCAGTTGCAGCAGTATTTTGGGAGAGAGCAAACTTCCCCAACTGCCTGGGAGCTGTGGATGGCAAACATGTCCGCATAATGAAGCCACTGCACAGTGGCTCACTGTATCAAAATCAAAAAAAAAAAATTTCCATTGGCCTACTGGCGGTGGCAGATGCCAACTATAATTTTGTGTATGTGGATGTCGGATCATACGGCAAAGACTCTGACTCCACACTGTTCAGGAACTCTACACTGTGGAATGAGCTAGAGAGTGGGACCCTGCACATCCCCAGACCCGCACCTTTGCATGGCAGTGACGTGGCAGTCCCCTATGCCTTCGTGGGTGACGAAGCATTCGGCCTTTTCACACATCTCCTATGGCCCTACTCAGGGACACACCTGACTGTGAGGAAACGGGTGTTTATTTACAGGCTGTCGCGGGCGAGACGGTATGTCGAGTGTAGCTTTGGCATACTGACCAACAAGTGGAGGATTTTTCATAGGCCGCTTGATGTAAATGTGGATTTCTGTGTGGATATTGTGAAATGCTGCTGCATCCTACATAATTATGTTCGTGCGAGGGATGGTTTTAATTTCGATGATACCCTCACAGTTATGGGTCTGGATCAATATGCAAACGATGACATAATAGCTGTGAATAGACACAGCAACAGGTTTCGCGATGCTCTGTCTGATTATTTTACTAGCGATGCAGGTCAGGTGCCCTGGCAGCTGGGGAGCATTTAACATGTGACGGCACCTATTATGTTTGCCATTTACTTTTATTGTACATGCAATTTACATGTGATTATGAATTAAATAATCATGTACTCACTCTGTAGCTTCTGCTCTCTGTCAGACCATGTATCAAAGTCCGGGTACACCACCCTCGACACTGCAACCCATGCGCTGGACTTTCTGATTTTGTCCTTTTACAGGTCACAGGCCTTGTCCCATAGCTCGGGATGCTCTGCCACTGCAGCTATCAGACGCTCCACATCAATTTTTGGGCAAGCCATCGTCTACAGCAACTGCCAGGTACCACAACAGCCACAACAGGACACTTTTTCCGTCTGGACCTTATATAGGCTGCAGGTGCAGCGTCTGACATCTCCTAATCACACATACATGCCGCTATGCCACCGCAACGCACTCTGTACGTCAGTACTAGCGGTTCTGCGTTCTCGAAAAAATGCGTTCATTTTCCACTTGCGTTGCACGGCCGGACTTTCATGCGGCCGTACTTCGTTTATTGGCCATCATTGCGCATCATTTGCTGCTACTGCGGCCGTGATTAAGTGTGCCTAAACGCACGTTAAAAATGCTCAAGTCTGACCCCAGCCTAAGTCATTTCACACTTGTGTGCTTAGCTCATTTTTACCGCTTTTGTTTATCATGTTTAAACGTGTTTAGAAGCCACGTTTTATTATATGACCCAGAAATATTTATATTTTTTATCCGGCAGACTCCGCAGATTCATAATATATCATTTTTATATGTATACGTCATGTCCTGCCTGTATATTATAACAAAAAATGCAATAAATTTAGAATTTTTAATCATCTACAGCATGTAAAGTGTTTTTTTCACATTTCATCACATGAGTGTTTGCGGTTATATTTGCTATGGGGTGCGCTTGTACAAAAATTAGAAATGGGGACTCGTTACATTTTTGGGGGGGGGAAATGACATGATTTTTAGCAAACGCACCACATAGAAAAAAATCATTAGTGCAGCATCATTGTTCACATTAGAATTGAAATAAGAACAATATTGCTGCGTTAATAAAAACAACACACAAAAAAATGGTTTTTATCTTTTTTTTTATGTATTTTTTATTTTTTTTATTTTTTTACTTTGAACATGGTCATGTTGGGTATCATTCGAAAGGCCATGCTCCCCTAGCTGCCACGGTTCTGGAGATATCGGGGTTCAAAGGAACCCCTATCTCCACCAGGGGATTTCCTTGGGAAATCCCCTGGCAGCTAGGAGTTCCCAGCTAACTGACGTCATCACACTATGAGCGATGACGTCCTGCAGCGAGGGGGGACCCGGAGGTGGAGCCACCATCCAAGATGGCTGCCCCCTCCGGAGCTAGGCCACGATTTGCGACCCGGTGTCTGAGGGATTAAAGCCAGGCACCACTCTCCCCTTTTAAGCGGTGCTGGCTTGTGGCACTGCTACTTCCCGATCAGGAGGGAGAGGGATCCGAACGGATCCCCCTCCCTTTCAGGTGATCTCCCGGCATTGCTGGGGTGTTGCCTGGAAATGACATCATCGCGCATGGCGCGATGACTTCAGTGACATCGGGAGGCGCTTAACTTCAGCGTCTGAGGACGCTGAATCCACAACATTGCGGGACCCCGGACAGAGAGGTGGGTATCCCTGTGGGGGCTCCTGCTTACGGAGGACATGTGGGGAACGTCCCCCGCATATAGCGGGAGTCAATTAGGACATTCCCCACACGTCCTCCACAGGGAAAGGTTAAGATAAATCCCTTCTGAATTGCACTGCTTTGAAACATGAATGGCAGAATCAAGAGTCTTTTCAGGAGGTCTTGAGGGGTTACTCAAAGAATAATGAATTTGCCACTGAATTTTGTGGCAATTTAGCTATTCAGAAAGATGTCAATTTGCCAAATATTGTGGAAATGCCAGTGAAATATGGTGCAATCCGATGACCTTTGGTGGCAGTGAAATTCCCCATAGAGAAGTAATGGATAATCTATTTAGAGAATACTGAACAGCAGTGAAAGGTTGGCAAAATGCCCAGGTTTTCGGTGCCTTTGTAAGACAGGTTTAAACAGGGGAATCCCATAGGTTTCAATGTAAAATAAAATTCTTGGTTTATATAAATTTTTTATTCAACCGTTTATTTTTTTCATTTACAGCAAAAACTCTTTTTATTAATTTATTTCTTTCATTTTTTGGGCAAAGTTTTTGATTTAAATTTTTTTCAAATGGCGTTTATTTTTATTCTGTAACCGAACATTCCATTATTATTCATAGGACCTTATTTATTATTTCCTTGCATTTTTCTGCATTTGTTTTTGTTTTAAATGTCTCAATTTAAAAAAAAATTTTTTACCCCTGTTCGGCAGCTGATCGACTTTTTTTGGCGGTCTCTTCAGCAGCATTCTGCAGATCGTCGGCTGTGTTCGACGGGTTTATCAGCGACGTTCGGTTGGTTTATTGGTGGCTTTCAGCAGGTCCCTTCAGCGCACTTCGGGGATGCTGCAGTGAATACTGAGTTTACAACGGGGTCGGCAAACTTGAATCACTGAATGACACCGAAGCATGCTGAACGAAAGAACACCATAACTTTGGTAAAATTTTGATGCTCTTTGAATAATACATATGTGTGCATGTTTAGGTATGAGGTAGACGTCCATGTACTGGTTTTGTTTTTTTTATAATGAAATAACTTGCTGAATGTAATTCATAATAGATATAAATTAGGTTATTGATTGTTTTAACTTCCTGAACTGATTTAAAATTCAAAAACCACTAGAACGCCTTTTTAAAATACTTCATTACATAAAACCTTTCATTTTTCAATCCATCATTAAATATGTTGCGCAAAATAATTTGCTGTAAAACGGTAAAACATACTATACTAAAAGCAAAACATCACAGCATTCAACTGAATTGTATCTAGAGTAAACTTCAGTATCAGACAGTATGTTATCATGATCATGGCTTGGCCATAAATAAGTAACCATGGACTGGTCTACATGAACAGTATATAAAACCCTAAACTAAAGCTCAAAGGCAAACCACTGATGAGTTAATGGTTCTAATAGTTTAGTCCATAAGTTATATACTATAGAGAACAGAAAACATTAAGGCATAAGTAAGAGACGTATATTTTACCAAAAGAAAGCCAATTGTTTCTTGTCCTGCAGCGATCTTTGGAAATAAGAAAACAGAGCTATACACAGTAAATAACAGGAATCATTGGGCGATGTGTATTAAATGCGCAGGAAGAAAGTATATTTTAGTAAAGTTGTCTTATCTTGGAATCTGTATTTTGCGATAAGCTGCAGCATAATACATTATAACTAGGGATAGCAATATATTTTTCACTTTCAAATAGTTTGGTTACCAGACAGAAGCAATAAATGTGCAAAATTGCTGTTAATAATGCATTCGCCTGAATGTAGGCAACATTAAGATAATAATAATAACAAATGTTTTACGGTACACAATGCAGTAATATTAGTTTAAAAAATTAAACGATAATGGAAAATTTAAATGAGATGAAAGTGATATTGTTATTTTGCAGCCTGTCCCAAGGGTAAGGCCTTTTCTTCCCTGTGTATCAGTTTGTCTGTTGTCTGTATCGTCCTTTTAGCTGTGGAATATGTTGGCTTGGCAGCAGGGATGCACAATACCATTTTGTAAGACTGAGTACAAGTAGTGATTCTTTTTTTCAGGTACTCACCGACACCAGTTACCGATGCTTGTATTTAATGTCATTTGACTTCTTTCCAATAAATAATTTAGGATTCTGCTAAAAGCCTGTCTAATTTATGTTATTATTGAAATGTATGGCCAAACATCCATTTACCCATTGCACAGACATGCACACACCCTGACCACACACAGACACCAGACCTTAGATACAAGTTGCACCAGACCTCAGACACATGTATACAATATATAAAAGGAAAAGTCCTGACTGACTGACTCATCAACACCCAGCTCAAACATTTTAACCTAGGAACGTGACATTTTGAAGGTACATTGTTTTTATGACATAGGCACCCACTAAGGAAGGATTTTTGGAAATCCTGCCCATAAGGGGGTGCAAAAAAAGGGGGTTGAATATTTTAAACAGGATACCTATAGCTCAAAAATCGAAGGCATCACAGGCATGAAAACTGGTATTTAATATCTTCTTGAAAAATAAAAAAACACTTGTTTTACTGTTTTCCAAAAATTCAAATGGGGGGAAAGAGGGGTGAATATTTTAAACAGGATACCTATATCTCAAAAACAGAAGATGTTACAGACGTGAAAAATGGTATTTAGATTCATCTTGAAAAATTAAAAAAACACATATTGTACCCTTTTCTGAAAATCCAGTGAGGGGGGAGGGGGTGGATACTTTTATCAAAATACCTATATTTCAAAAACATAAGATGTTACAGCCATGAAAATTGCTATTTAGATTCTTCGTGAAAAAACAAACATGTGTTTTACCATTTTCTGAAAATCCAATTCAGGGGTGGGAGAGAAAATGGGATGTGAATACTTTTATCAGTATACTTATATTCCAAAAACCAAAGATGTCCCAGGTGTGAAATTTGGTATTTACAATCTTCTTGAACAATAAAAAGCATGTCTTTTACTATTTTCCCGAAAATCCAGTGGTAGGGGTGAAAATGGGGGAGAATACCTTTATCGCTATACCTATATTTTAAAAGCCAACAATGTTACAGGTGTGAAAATTGGTATTTACAATCTTTGTGGAAAAAACAACAACCATGTGTTTTACCATTTTCCAAAAATCCAGTTGGGGGGTGAAAAGGGTGTGAATATTTTACACAGAATACCTATATCTCAAAAACCAGAGTTGTTACAGGCGTGAAAATTGGTATTTACAATATATTTTTTTTAAAAACCTTGTGTTTTATCATTTTCCTAAAATCTAAGGGCTCTATTACATTCCTCATGCATCGGTTTGTGCGTGCATTCCAAACTTAACATTATGAGCGCCAATGCGTTAGTGCGCTGGTACGCAGATGGTATTCCAATCTTCACGCAACGAAAGTTTGTGCGCATTTTCGTAACGTCTTTGAAAAGCAGGTGGTAACTGTAAATGTGATCGTTCTGGGCTAAACTAAATACACCAGCAGGAAAAAAAAATACAGCACAGTACAGTTACATATTCTACACATACCCAAACATTAAAATTTATAAATTGTGTCATTGTTAATTTTTTATTTTTTTGACTGGTGGTTGTTAATTTTTTTTTTCCTTTTCTTTAGTTTGTAAATATTTTATGGGTGATTGATGTTGGCTGAATCCCGTGACAAATCCCATGACAAAACAGTCTGCCTACCGATTCCTGCACGCAACGTTCATTTGCGAACGGCTTTGCGCATCGGATTTGCGCATGAAAAATCTTGAAGGAAGAAAAAATGCGCTCTGATCAGAATACCACATTAATTTTCGCGCAATAAAGTTTTTTTTGTGCGAAAAAAAATTGCGCTGCATGAGCACAATTGCGCAGAGAATGTAATAGGGTTGAATATTTTAAACAGGATACCTATATCTCAAAAACACAGGATGTTACAGACATGAAAATTGATACTCTCACTGCTCCAGCATGTCTGCTTCACGCTCACAACCAGGGTTCGCACACTCCCTCACTGCCCCAGCATGCCTGCTTCCTTCTCACAGCCAGGGCTTGCACTTCCTCACTGCTCCAGCATGTCTGCTTCCATCTCACAGCCAGGTCTTGCACACTCCCTCACTGCTCCAGAATGTTGGCTTCCCTTTCACAGCCAGGCCTCATACGTTCCCTCATTGCTCCAGCATGTCTGCTTTCTTCTCACAGCCAGGCCTCACACACACCCTCAATGCTGTAGCGTGGGAGAACATCTGATGTTATTGCGGAACCTCAATCCACCTAAGCTCTGTAACGGCACCAGATTGCAACTAAAAGCACTCCACAGAAATGTGATTGAGGAAACAGTGCTAACCAGTTCTGGGTGGGGGAGTCAGTTTTCATACCATGAATACCTCTTATACGTTCAGAATATCAGTTTCAATTCAAAAGACTTCAGTTCACCCTAAAGGTTTGTTTTGCGATGACCATCAACTGGGTGGAGTAGAGGTAACATCACTGCTCTGCGTGGAGAGAGCCTGTGGAGACATGGGTTCGATCCCGACGAGCACCTCTCCAGTAAGTGTCCTTGGGCAAGACACCTAACGGTACATAATTGCCACCCAGGACATACTTGAAAATGAGAGAAATCTCAATGTATCCTTCCTGGTAAAATCCTTTATATAAAAAAAGTCTCAGGGACAGACTTTGAAGGTAGCGAGGGTTGACCTAAGGGCAGACTGCTTCTCACATGGGCAGTTTTATGTTGTCTGTTCCAGACTGAGCTCACCTAACTCTGCTGATCCGAGCACCTGAAAAAAGAACCACTAATGTAGTTTACAAAGAAGTACTCAAACATTTTTTGTTCTATGTACCAGATGCCAAAAAACATTTTTTTGTTTTTTGCCTGTCTTATTGTCGGTCTGTAATTACAACACAAATATATTCATGGACACATATGAATGAAACAACTTTGTTTTGTAGCCAATACGTCCTGACCATAGGTGTCTCTACGCCCCCATGTTCCTTGCCCCCATGTGCCCCCTCACCAGAAATCAGCTTCCAGCATCCCATACCTCTTCAGACCACTGTATCTCCATCCCCTAGGTGTCATTGGAAAGGGCAGATTCTGGCCTTTCCAATGATACCCAACATGACCATTTTCAGTGTAAAATAAAAGTCATAAAACATTAAATAATAACAAGCTCATAGACGTAAACATTTTCACAGCGTTGAAATGGCTCAGCAGTGAAGTGGTTAATATTCAGACTATACATTACATTGTGTATTACGTTTGTTTTTCCTTGGTTTAGTTGTGTATTAAGGGTTAATGGGTAGGCTTCATCCCTAACAGTATACATTTTATTTTTTCCTTGATATATGGTATTTTAGGGGTTAATGGGTAGGCTACATGATCACAGTGTATTTATTTCATGTTTTCCCTTGATTAATGTCATTTTAAGGGTTAATGGGTAGGCTACATGCCACATAGTTTATTATTTTTTTTGTATTTCTGTCACGCCTTACCCCCGGCCGTGTCCGTCCTCGTCCCTTGCCGGCTCTCCCCCGGTGCTGACGGGTCATTGGGGTCCTCTCGCTCTGCGCCGTCAGGGCCTCCGGTCCTCTGAACCCCGCGTCCTGGGTGGTCGACCCTGCTGGCGATGTATGGTCTCCTGCCTGGTGCGACGACCAGCGGCTGGTGCCACGGTCCGCTGTCGTGCAGGACGCTGCACACGGGGATCTGGCCAAGATGGCGCCCGGGGGCTGGATGACCTTTTGATAGGTCTGATGGAAGGGAGCAGAGCAGACCCAAACCCAGCATGGTCCAGGGCGGAGTTACCGACCTCCAACCCAATGGAGGAAGGAGGGGTGGATGCTGAGCTGGCGGCGTGTCCACCTCCTATAAAAGACCAGAGACTGCTCTCTGGCATTGCTTCAGTATTGTGCTGTTAGTCCATTGAACTAGTGCTTATTCCTATTCTCCCTTATCTGTGTTTTGACCCTTTGCTCTCCGCCACGTTTCGAAGTCTGCTGCCGTCCCCGACCTTTTGCTTTCATTGACCACAGCCTACGGATTATCCTCTTGTACTGCGATATATATTTACAACCCCTGTGACCACTTGCATACTGGGTTCCAGCCTCCCCTTGAATGAGCGTGACAATTTCCCTGCATTTATGGCATTTTAGGGGTTATTATGGAAGTTAAAATCTAAAGGGCTACATTACAATCCCCGCGTTAAAACGGGGGCGGTAGGGAGAAAAAACTGCACCTGCAGTTTTCCCCCTACCGCCCCCGTTTTAATGGTGGGCTTCAATGCAGGCGCAAAAAATAAAAATACTGCCTGCATTTGTAGTGGGCGTTACGCCCCGGGATGCTCGCGGCAGTGCTGAGCGCAGCCGTGAGCATCCACATGATGAAGTCCATAGGACTCCATTGAGCCAGATGCCGGCGGTCACATGACCTGCCGGATCTCGCCTCACTGAGGGGCGCTAATTGCAACATTTTACCTACTGCTCAGCCATGGAGCTAACTCCAAAAAAAACTGAAAAGTAGGCCCTCACCCAAAATTAACAGGCAATTGAAAGGCATGCAGCACAGGGGTTCTCTTGGCACCATACACCATAGTAATGGATCTGGTCAGCAATGTCGCTGTTGTTACAGTAGGCTCTATTATGATACATGTATCCTTTATCCACATTTATTCGAATTCTAAAATATTGCCTAATTTTAGACATTTTATGCGGGGGTTTATTCATAGTATGGAAGCGGTTGATTATTAGGGTGACCATGTGGACCATGTTTAAAGGGACACATGAATAAGTCTTGCCCTGAAACATGTATTATTTATTTGCTGCCGCAGGGAAATTATTGTGGCTCACCTGGCCTTCCTTTTGGATCTATTAAATGCATTGTAATGATTCTACATGCTGTTGGGTGGCATTTATCATGCAATGCCCATCAGCCTTAATTAATATTTTTGTCCATATAAACATGTATAATACGCCCACCTTGGAGGATTTTAATAATGCAGGGCTGTGAGGGCTACTCGCTGGATGTGTTCATACTTATATAAGCTTGTGAGGGCAGGGGATAGGTATGGCCCGGCACTCTGCAATAGAAAAAAATAGTTCTATCCTGTACACAACCGCATTAGCGCTTGGTCTAAGCCCGGGTCTCAGCGTTTCCCTAGCCTGCGCTAAACGACCTTGTGCAAAGACTACCACGGAGAAGGTGATCTGTTAGTAGGTCGTCAGGCACTAACAGGGTTATTCAAAGAGATTCGAAAAGTCACCGCACGTTCAGTGACTTTTAGTTCTCTTTAATTCGGTTCATTTTGCCGATCCCATTTCGGTGACCCTGCGGTGTATTCAGCAAACACCACAGGCTCCCCAAATTGCAGGGAAAAGCTGCCACAAACCCGATGAAAACGAACCGCAAAACCCAGCGAATGCACGCCGAAAACCCGCAAAAACATCTTGATTAACCTGCCGAAAACCACGGAAAAACCTGAGCAGGAGCCGATCACCCGCAGCGAAGCTGCCGGAAAAAGCCGACAACGCAGACAGAGCGAAGTGAATAAATTAGCAAAACCGTTTGCATGAATGATTGAAAAGTGAAACACTGTTTGCAAAGAGATAAGGACTAGGGGTGAACTGTTCGGGTTTGGACGGTTCGGGGTTCGACCCAAACTTAGCCGGTTCGAGCAGATCACGAACACCGAACATTTCCGGGTGTTCGCCGCATGTTCGACCACAATGGACCACAATGCATTTTCCCACTGGCCTGAAGCTCGTAATTGGCTACAGCCTTGCACCTGACCACAGGTCTGGTGCAAGACTGGTTCAACACTATGCCAATCACCGCTCAGAGTCCTGATTGGGCAAATTTTGCTCAATCATGGGCTCACAGAGCTAAGTCCCGCAGCACACTATATAACTTTTCCACGCAGCGCTTCTGCACGCATTTCAGAGGAGATTTCAGAGGAGATAGTTGTGTCTTGTTACTGCAGGTCTGCCACGCTACTGGGGGGGGGGTCTGGGGTGTCTCATTTCTACCAAATATCAGGGAATTTATGTGATGTGTGTCTTGTCACTGTGCCAGCAATTTTTTTTGGGGTTTACAACTTTAAAACATTTGTGAATTGAGGTGATCTTCTGGGTCTTGTCACTGTGTCAGCAAATCTTTTTGGGGCTCACTAATTTCTTTAAAACATTTGTGAATTAAGGTGATCTGTGTCTCGTCACACAGCCAGCAAGTGTTTTTTGGGCTCACTAATTTCTTTAAAACATTTGTGAATTAAGGTGATCTGTGTCTTGTCACACAAACAGTACCACGCATTATTTTGGGACTCACTAATTTCTTTAAAACATTTGTGAATTAAGGTGATCTGTGTCTCGTCACACAAACAGTACCACGCATTATTTTGGGGCTCACTAATTTCTTTAAAACATTTGTGAATTAAGGTGATCTGTGTCTCGTCACACAGCCAGCAAGTTTTTTCGGGGCTCACTAATTTCTTTAAAACATTTGTGAATTAAGGTGATCTGTGTCTTGTCACACAAACAGTACCACGCACTATTTTGGGACTCACTAATTTCTTTAAAACATTTGTGAATTAAGGTGATCTGTGTCTTGTCACACAAACAGTACCACGCATTATATTGGGGCTCACTAATTTCTTTAAAACATTTGTGAATTAAGGTGATCTGTGTCTCATCACACAGCCAGCAAGTTTTTTTGGGGCTCACTAATTTCTTTAAAACATTTGTGAACTAAGGTGATCTAGGTCTCGTCATACAAACAGTACCACGCATTATTTTGGGGCTCACTAATTTCTTTAAAACATTTGTGAATTAAGGTGATCTTCTGGGTCTTGTCACTGTGCCAGCAAGTATTTTTGGGTCTCATTTCTACCAAATATCAGGGAA
The DNA here is from genome assembly GCA_009667805.1 of Leptobrachium leishanense. NCBI lineage: Eukaryota > Metazoa > Chordata > Amphibia > Anura > Megophryidae > Leptobrachium > Leptobrachium leishanense. The sequence goes on from CM019068.1 coordinate 99,912,803, forward strand.
TTTATGTGATGTGTGTCTTGTCACTGTGCCAGCAATTTTTTTGGGGGTTTACAACTTTAAAACATTTGTGAATTGAGGTGATCTTCTGGGTCTTGTCACTGTGTCAGCAAATCTTTTTGGGGCTCACTAATTTCTTTAAAACATTTGTGAATTAAGGTGATCTGTGTCTCGTCACACAGCCAGCAAGTTTTTTTTGGGCTCACTAATTTCTTTAAAACATTTGTGAATTAAGGTGATCTGTGTCTTGTCACACAAACAGTACCACGCATTATTTTGGGACTCACTAATTTCTTTAAAACATTTGTGAATTAAGGTGATCTGTGTCTCGTCACACAAACAGTACCACGCATTATTTTGGGGCTCACTAATTTCTTTAAAACATTTGTGAATTAAGGTGATCTGTGTCTCGTCACACAGCCAGCAAGTTTTTTCGGGGCTCACTAATTTCTTTAAAACATTTGTGAATTAAGGTGATCTGTGTCTTGTCACACAAACAGTACCACACATTATTTTGTGGCTCACAAATTTCTTTAAAACATTTGTGAATTAAGGTGATCTGTGTCTTGTCACACATCCAGTACCATGCTGTATTTCGGGGCTCTCTAATTTCTACAAAACATTTGTGAATTGAGGTGATCTGTCTCTTGTCACTGGCTGCCAGCTATCAGTGTTTCTCACTGAGTTATACCAGTTATACCAGGGAGTATAATCAACCTAGAGGAAGGGGGTGCCAGTGATGACACACAAATAACTGGCACTCATGTTGCCCCAGCAGCTGCAGCATACTGCCAAGTTGGCTACAGTGACGAGGAGATAGGGGTGAAGATGACATTGATGATGAGGTCACTGACTCCACCTGGGTGCCAGATCGAACTGAGGAATCAAGTGAGGAGGAGGGGGAGGAGGAGGAGGCACAGCAAACACGAGGCACAACATCCTCTGTGACCAACCGTAGCACTAGCCAGTCCAAGGCATCAGATGTCAGAGCTGCTCTGTTGCAGAGCGCTGTTGTCTCAAAGAACACATGCAGGAACTCTGCTGTCTGAGAGTTCTTTAAGAAATGTGCAGCAGACCCCACCGTTGCTATTTGTAATCTATTTCAGATGAGGCTGAAGCGTGGGAGAAACACCGGCCACTTGGGTACCACGTGCTTGAAAGGACATATGAACAAGTGCCACACATCCCGTTGGCGCAAAACTTTGCGTAGGTCCTCCTCCTCCTCATCTGTCTGTACCCACACTGTATGTCCTGCCATGTCATTGCCTACAACCTCCACCGACAGGGATGATGCTACAGTAATGGATGTACCAGCAGGTCCTTCCTCACAATGTGACATCATCCCAATAGCTGAAGATTTACGCAGTCAGATTACGTTGCCGCAGCTGCTGCAGCGAAAGAAAAAATATTGTCCCAACCATCCCCAAGCACTGCGTCTAAATGCCAGCTTAGCAAAATTACTCGCATTGCAGCTGCTGCCTTTCCAGCTGGTGGACTCTGTTCCCTTCTGTGAATTTGCTGAATGTGCTGTACCACAGTGGCAGGTTCCAAAACGCCATTACTTTTCACGCAAGGCCATTCCAGCACTATACCAGCACATGGAAGACAATGCTATCCAGTCATTGGGAAAGGCAGTCAGCAGCAAGGAGCATGTGACTTTAGACACGTGGTCCAGCAAGCATGGACAGGGTCGTTACATTTCCTTCACGGCACACTGGGTAACTCTGATTGCAGCTGGGAGGGATCCAAGACGGGGCTCTGTGCTGGAGCTTGTTCATCCACCACGCCTCCAGAAAGCTGCTTGTATGAGGTCTGTCTGCTCCACCACCACCACCTGTTCCTCCTCCTCCTTCTCTGTCTCTGGCGAAGTGGCAGTTAAACCGACGCCTGACAGGGTCTACGCAATGGCTCAAGCAAAAAGATGCCATACTGTGCTTGAGCTGGTTTGTTTAGGGGACAGGAGCCACACCGGGTCAGAAATTTTGTCAGCTCTGCAGGGGCAGGTGCAGAGATGGTTAACACCACGCCAGCTTGAGCTGCGAATGATCGTCTGCGATAATGGCAGCAACCTTCTCTCTGCCCTACGCAAGGGTAAATTGATGCATTTACCATGCCTAGCACATGTCCTAAATCTGGGGGTACAGCGTTTCCTAACCAAGTACCCAGGGCTGCCAGAGCTTCTCATCCTGGCCAGAAAAGTATGCAGCCACTTCAGACGGTCATTCCCAGCAAGCGTTCGCCTGGCAGAAATTCAAAGAGAATTCCACCTTCCCACAAACCGTCTGATCTGTGACATGCCCACCAGGTGGAACTCGACATTACCAATGCTGCAGCGTCTGCACAAGAAACAGAGGGCCATCAACGAGTACCTGTGTGAGTATGGCACAAGGACAGGTTCAGGTCAACTTGGTTTCCCCCGCCCCCGCAGTGGCTGATGATCAAGGATGCATGCACTGTACTGTCACCATTTGAGGAGGCAACGAGGATGGTGAGCAGGGACAGTGCATGCATCAGTGACACAATTCCTTTAGTGTTCCTGCTGGATCACACTCAGCGGGGAATTATAGATGTGGCTCTAGAGGCAGAGAAGCGGGAGGAAGTGAAGGCCTTCCCTAGCTCTCAAGGCCTCAGTCTTTATGCAGACAGCATTCCTGCGGGTCCTCAGATCAGACACGAGGAAGATGAGGAGGAGGAAGAATATTTAAGTAGTGGGGGTATTGAAGGTGGGAATTCCTCAAGGGAGGGTTTTGTGTGCCCAGAAACCCAAGGACTAGTACAAGACTGGGAGGAGGAAGTGCACTATGGGGTCATCCTCATTGACCAGGAATATGAATGAGCTGTTCGGTTTGATCAATTCGGAGTTCGATTCGAACTTTAGCCGTTCGCAAGTTCGCGAACTTCGAACTTTTTTGGCGTGGTCGGTTCGAGTTCGCAAAAATTTTTTTGAATAAAGTATAAAAAATGCTTAAATACTAAAAAATCGAGAAATAAAGAGACTCTTTACTGCTGGATCACACTCTGCGGGGAATTATAGATGTGGCTCTAGAGGCAGAGAAGCGGGAGGAAGTGAAGGCCTTCCCTAGCTCTCAAGGCCCCAGTCTTTCTGCAGACAGCATTCCAGCGGGTCCTACTCAGATCAGACAGGAGGAGGATGAGGAGGAGGAGGACTATTTAAGTAGCGGGGGCATTGAAGGTGGGGATTCCTCAAGGGAGGATTTTGTGTGCCCAGAAACAGAAGGGCTTGTGCGTGGCTAGGAGGAGGAAGTGCACGATACGGTCATCCTCATTGACCAGGAAGACTCGGCAGCAAATGCCACCTCCAACCTACACTGCATGGGCTCCCTAATGATGCAAAGCCTGCTAAAGGACCCCAGGATTCGTGCTATCAAGGAGAGGGATCATTACTGGTTGGCAACCCGTAATGATCCACGATACAAGGGGAAAGTTGCAGAGCTCATCCTGCCCACACAGGATGAAAAACTTGAGGACGCTCTAAAGCGACACTTGTGTAACACCTTTCCAGGCACTGGTAGATTACAAAGTGCTGACAGACGTGCTTCTGAGGCTGCGGGTGATCAGAGGAATAGCGGTGAACGCCAGGGCCGCTTGACTGATGCTTTTTTTAATTTTTTTAGTCCACGACGCCCAAGGACGTCAAATGTAGGCACCCATTGTCAGCGTCTTCACCATATGCTGCAGGACTACCTAGGGGCAAGGGCAGACCTGGATACCTTTCCAGCAGATGATCCACTGGCTTACTGGGTTTTGAGATTGGATCACTGGCCAGAACTTAGCCAATATGCTATGCAGCTACTAGGTTGCCCTTCATCTAGCGTGCTTTCCGAAAGGACGTTCAGTGCCGCTGGAGGTTTTGTCACAGACAAAAGATTGCGTCTGTCCACCGACTCTGTAGACCGGCTGACATTTATAAAAATGAATCAGTCCTGGATCAGCAGCTATCAATCCCCTGATGCTGAAGTAATGGAATAGATAGGGGATGTCCTCTTCTGCATTCACAAAACCTCCAGCACTGAACTCTTCCACAATACCACAAAAGGGTTACGGTGTGAAGGCACTTGCTGCCATGAAAGGCACAATATTTGGCTGCACTGACGCCTGTGCCAGATTTATATCATTTTATTCTTTTGAACCACAGGGTCCAACCCTGCACTCTTCCACAATACCACAGAGGGGTTACTGTATGATGATACCTGCTGGCCTGGCATTAAAGGCACAATATCTGGGAGCACTGACGCCCATTATCAGATAAAAAAAAAACACTTTTCAATATAGGACCACATGGTCCACCCCTGCACTCTACCACAATACCACAGAGGGGTTAGGCTAGGGTCAGATGAGCGCATTTTCTATGGACTGTGCGACCGTGCAGTACGGACGTACTTACTGACTGACAACAAGGTAGTGGCCACACAGTCGGTTTTTTTCACTGACGTATTTTTTGCCTGATGTAGCATGGAAAATAAATTACAATGAAAGAACATTCTGTCCGTCAAAAATGCTGGACGTATAAATGCAGTCCGTCTGACGTTGTTGCATCACTCACACACAAAGCTATGCGGACGTTGTGGATGTGGTGCACTCTGCATGTCCGTTCTAGCAGTATTACGTTCTTGCCTAACCTGCGTCCGTTTGCAGCGTCCGTCAGCCCCCGCACTTCTGTGCGGACGTACTTCGTGTGTGGGGCTCCATTTAACACAATTGTATGCTATCACGGACGTACTTATGTGCGGGCAACACGGACGTTAACACTGCGTTCGTCTGACCCCAGCCTTACTGTATGATGATACTTGATGGCCTGGCATTAAAGGCAGAATATCTGGGTGCACTGACGCCCATTGTTACCAGATCAAAAACTTTTCAATATAGGACCTGCGAGGTTCACCCCTGCACTCTTCCACAATACTACAGAGGGGTTACTGTATGATGATACTTGCTGGCCTGGCAGTCTTGCACCAAAGGCACAATATCTGGGTGCACTGACGCCCATTACCAGATCAAAAACTTTTCAATATAGGACCACATGGTCCACCCCTGCACTCTTCCACCATAACACAGAGGGGTTACTGTATGATGATACTTGCTGCCCTGGCAGTCTTGCACCAAAGGCAGAATATCTGGGTGCACTGACGCCCATTCCCAGATTCATATCTATTTAATATAGGACCGCATGGTCCACCCCTGCATTCTTCCACAATACCACAGAGGGGTTACTGTATGATAGTACTTGCATGCCTGGCACTAAAGGCACAATATCTGGGTGCACTGCCACTGACGCTTGTATCAGATTCATATCCTCAGAGGGGTTACGGTGTTACGGCACTGTTGCCGACGCTAAAAGCCCAATTTTAAAGCACCTATTGTTACTTTCATCCAAAGCCTGCATAAGTTTCACAATAATTTAGCCAAAAAAATCACTAAACTTTTTCTGCGCATCCTAAAATGTCTTTTCATACAGGCTGCCGCCCCAAGCAGTTGTTTATGGATAGATTAAAGGAAAAGCATTTACCGTCATATGAAATGTCTTTTGTTTTGTTTTTAAGTGTTTCTATACATCCTAGAAATCCGCCACTTCACGGGCAGGTTATGGGGACCTCCTAGGCACGATATTTGAAGGAATTTTTGGTTTTTATTTTTAACCCTTATTTCATGGAAAACTCACTGTCCCTTTTTAAAACGTTTTTATTTTAACTTTTTGTCCTTGTTTCCTGTCCCCCAGGGCACTACCCGGACCCCCATACACCTTTTATGTCAAATATGTAGCATATATGCCCTCTTGGAGGGCTCTCTAAAAAACGGAATTTTCAGCCCCATTGACTTGCATGGGGTTCGGGTTCGGTCCCGAACAAATGGGAAGTTCGGGTTCGGGCTCGAACCAAACTCGGGGAGTGTTCGGCTCATCCCTAATAAGGACAGCGCTCCCAAGAAAAGATATATCTTTTCAACAAAAAGCAGAACCCAATAAATAATCTTTCTGCTTTTTTCTGCAAAGTCTGCTTTTTTCTGCAAAGTCCTTCTTTAAGGGGAAAAAAATTGTGTATATAAAGAGGTTTTGTAAACAGAAAAAATTCCTCAAAGAGAAAGTCGCCAATAGAAGAAAATCTTCACACGAATGTATATATGGGACCACTTCCTTAGACTGTGTTAATTCCTGAAATAGCCTTTTCTTCCAACAGAAGACTCCAAACATTCAGTTGCCCTCCCGATGTACATCCACAATGTGGATGATAATAAAGAGGGCTGTTAATAAAGAGGGCTGTTACAGAATGATAATAAAGAGGGCTGTTACAGAAAAAATAAGTAAACTTAAAAAAAAAAAAAAATCGGACTTTTAAAGAAAAAGAAAAAAGAAAAAAAAAATGATTAAAATATCCTAAAAATCTATAAAGAGACTCTTTACTGCAGAATTTTATAATGAACGGTTTATTAGATATTGAATTGAAACGGGAATATTTTTAACATTGAAGCCTATGGGATTCTCCTGAATAAACTTGCCGAATTAAACCACCGAATGGCAGGGCATTTCGGGAACCTATCACTGCTGGTTTGTGTTCTCTGAATAGCTGAAACAGTGCTTTTTCATGGGGATTTCACTGCCCTCGAACAGGCACCGAACAGGCACCGTATGTTCAGGCAATTCGCCAGGATTTGGCAAATTGCCTGCTCTCTGGATAGCCGAATGGCCATCTCAAGCAATTCGGATCTCTTTGAATAACCCTGTCTGTTTTAGCGACTCACACAAAATTTTTCCTTTATTTAGTGATGGCGTTTTACCTCACACCAGGTGATTGGGCCCTTAGTTTTATTCAGTGGTATGATTTAGTGGTGAAAATTATTATTGCCCCCCCCCCAGTTTTGACTGTGGTATCTTATGTGCCCCCCTAAATATTGTTCCTAGAGTCACCACTGGTCCTGACTAACATCTGCAATAAACAATACTTAATACTTTAAGGCACCAACCTGTAAATTATATTTCATTAAACGCACCAGCACCTTACTTGCAATACCACAATACAAAAAGACAGTGGCTCGGTTCTTATTTTCCTACAGAGCACCACAATTACGGAATAACCTCCCAGACACCATCAAATCTTCCCCCAGTCTTAAGTCACTCAAGAGCTCCTTACTAACATACCTCAATATAGAATGCACCTGTAAACATGTAACATAGTGACTATATTTCCTACATATTTATTTTCTGTTAACCCTTTCGCTGCTGAGGCGTTTCACACCTCTGTGCTGAGGTCATTTTTACCGGTTTTACTCATCATGTTTAAACGTGTTTTGAAGGCTTATTTTAGTATATTACCCAGACATATTATATATCGTTCTTTCCGTCAGACTCGGTAGATTCATAATATGTCATTATTATATGTATACGTTATGTCATGTCTGTATATTATAACAAAAAATGCAATAAAATATGTATTTTCAATAATTTACAATGTGTAAAGTGTTTTTTTCACATTTTAACATGCGAGCAATTGCGGTTATATTTTGTATGGGGTGCGCTTGTTAAAAAAATTAGAGATGGGGTCTCGTTACATTTTTTTTTGGGGGAAATTACGCGATTTTTAACAAACGCACCGCATACAAAAATCGTTAGTGCAGCATCATTGTTCACATTATAATTGAAATGGGAACAATATTGCTGCATTAACGAACCAAAAAAAAAAAAAAAAATGTTTATTTTTTTTTTTATAATTTTTTTTTAAATATATTTTTATTTTTAATTTTAATTTTTATTTTTTTTAAAAAACTTTTTTCACATTCGAGTTTGGTATCGTTGGAACGGCCATGCTCTGGTCGATCCAACCATACCAAACTTTAACCCTTAGCTGCCACGGATCGGGAGATGATAGGGAGTTCCAATGAACTCCCTATCTCCACCGTTGGTGGCAGTTAGGGGTTAACTCTAGGACTGGCGTCATCGTGCTATACACGATGACGCCAGTCCTCAGGGGGAGTTCCCGAAGGCTTGGCCGACATCCAAGATGTCGGCCAGCTCCGGGAAAGGATCACGAACCGGCGCTTTTCAGCGCCGATTCGCGATCCAGCTCCCCAGGGGTTAATGCCAGGCACCATTTGGAAGGGCAGGCTGTGCCCTTCCAAATGGTGCCTGGGTTAACCCTGCATGCCGCCGATCGGGAGGGAGAGAGGTCCGAAGGACCTCCCCCCCTCCCTTTCAGGCGCCTCCTCCGCACATGCGGGGGGGCGCCTGAATTAGGTGTCATCGCGCTGGCCGCGATGACACCTAATTTCAGCGGCTGCGGTTCCGGATGCTGGGCTGACATCGATGATGTCAGCCCGCACCGGGGGGGCCAGCGATCGGCCGGAACCCGCCGAATGCTGACCCCAAAGGAGGAACGCGCTCAGCGGCGTCCTCCGCATACCAGCAGCCAATTGCGGAGGACGCGCTCAAGCGCGTCCTCCGCATTGAAGTAGTTAATCTGTATATTTGTAACGGAAGAGGGGGTTCCCACTATATGGCGCTCCTCGCTGGAGAATGGGTGATTCTATCTGAAGAAATCCCCTTGTGTTGTGAGCTCCTGTTAATCAACAAATATCTCTAGGACGGCGACTAGAAAGCCCTTGTGCTGTATATGTGTATACACTGACATGCAAAAAATACGTCAAACATGCGCATACATTAAGTTAGATTAATACAGTGACTGAATGTAGCACAGAATGTTTTAGTCTCTATCCAAGAGGGGAGGGGGTTTCCACTATATGGTGCTCCTCGCTGGAGAATGGGTGATTCTATCTGAAGAAATCCCCTTGTGTTTTGAGCTCCTGTTATTCAACAAATATCTCTAGGACGGCAAACAGAAAGCCCTTATGATGTATGTATATACAATGACATGCAAAAAAAAAATACGTCAAACATGCGCATACATTAAGTTGGATTAATACAGTGGCTAGATGTAGCGCAGAATGTTTTAGTCTCTGTCCAGATTGCCATCTAGTGGTTGGTGGGCATATACCCAAAGTTTCTTTTAAAAAATAAGCCTTGATTTCCTTCTCCTGATAAGATACATCAGTTGTTCTTCCTCGTATTTCAGTTCCTCTCTCTTGATCTTGTGCCTCCAAGACAGAGAGTTGGAGTTAGGAAATTGTATCTCAGAAAAATTCCAGAAAAAATTGGAGTGGATTGGCCACATGCACTTACGTTTAGCTCTGTCTCCCAAACGGTCTTTTTGGAATGTTTCACCGGTATATTTCCCTCTGGTTCGCCTTCCTCTGCTCCTGCGGTGTTCCTTTATGGAGTTCGGCTTCCACGAATCCAATGTAGCCCTTTTCTGGGTGCTAGAATGGAAGTGGGGGCTGGGTTCCTTGGAATAAAAACGCTGGATGCAGGGATACGGCTAAAACGGGGTTTAATAGGTGATAACAAAATAAAAAGAAGAACAGTGGGTCAGGCAGTAAGTGTTCCAATAAGTGAAAAAAGATAAAAGGTCCTCCAAAACGCGTTTCGCTAGGTTGCCACTAGCTTCATCAGTTGGATGGACTCTATTTTACAATTCGAATATTTATACAATACGAAAAGGCGCGAATCGTAATTCGTTCGTAGGCGCATGCGCGAAAATTCGTGTCTTTTTCGTTCGTAGGCGCATGCGCGAAAATTCGTGTCTTTTTCGTTCGTAGGCGCATGCGCGAAAATTCGTGTCTTTTTCGTATGCGCGGAATTCCGTCTTTATAAATAAATACAATTTCTGTCCGAACTTAGTTGTGACTTTTCGTATATGTAAAAGTTCGTTCGTTTTAAATACGATTTTTTGGATAAATACGATTCTTTTCGTGTAGAGATTCGTTTTCATTGTGGGTGGGCCTTTTCGTCCCTGGGTGATGACATCATCTTGATTGCTCTCTATTCTGGCTTTGTTCTTCTTCCAATAGGGAGGTGCTTGCTATGCGTTCTCAGAAAAAAGCATGTACTTGTTTCATAGAGATCTGTTCTAGGCATACATACAGTGGGTCAGTTTAGTAACATAAGTCTACAGAATATCTAGATATTATACAGTCAAATTATTGTCCATAGGGAGGCCACAAGTATAAATATAGTACCTAATAATCCCCGTGGTTGGGCGAGAGAGGGTGCATGGTCCTATCTAGGAATATTAAGGTCTGATTTTGATGGAAATGCTATCACATACCCCAGCCTGTACATAGAGAGGGATTGGACGTATAGTGGAATAACCATATGTAAAGATGTTGTTCCGTTGGATGTCTTGTTCTCGTTAAGTAATTCCAATATTGGATAGCATACTTGGCTCTATACAATTTACATGCGTTCAGTGAGAGTGTAAACACTCTGTATGGGAATTGGGGAGGTTGTGTCGTGTGGTAATCTGGTGGGATCTGATATGGTGTTTTCTAGAGAAAATGACAGATTTCAAAGTCCATATTGAGACCAGCAGGGTGTAGAGTTCCGAACTCATATATGAATCTCATCTCTTCCTTGCCTAGTAGTTTGATTGCATCTCCCCCTCTTCTTTGCGGGTGAATTTTTTTGAGGGCTAGGAATTCGAGGTTTTTTGGATCGCAATTATGTGATTTCTTGAAATGTAGGGGTACACTGTGCGTTTCCAAACCCTTTGATATATTTCTAATGTGTTCTCTGACTCTTACGTTGAGAGCTCTGGTTGTTCTCCCAATATACTTGAGACCACAGGGACAGACTAGGAGGTACAGGACGTTCTTAGAGAAACAGGTTAGGATGTCGCGAATTTTCCATTTTCCTCTTTTGTGATCTACTTCTTTAATGATTCTTTTTTTATTCCCCGTACTCCTGCAGCTTAGGCAGTTACCACAGCCGTGAAATCCCTTTTCTATCTGGAAATACTCTTTTTTGTTTCTTGACTGGGCTGGGTATTCGCTCCTAGTGATGGCCTTCTTTAGGTTTCCTGTTCCTCTGCACACGAATCGGGGTTTTTCTGGAAGGATTTCCACCAGTGCGGGGTCCTGCCTGAGAATAGGCCAGTATTTGGAGATGATCTTTCTAATGGCTTTGTTCTGTTGGTTGTAGGTGTAAATTATAGGGAGTTGGGGTTTCTGGGTGTCGCTCCTAGTTTTGTATTTCAGGAGGTCTGTCCTGTCTCTTTTTCTTATTTCTTTTCTTGTCTCTTCCAGTGTATCTGGGTCATACCCTTTCTCCTTGAACGCTTCCTGCAGTCTTTCTGTTTGTTCGTCGAAGATATTAATGTCTGTACAGTTTCTCCTTAATCTCAGGATTTGGCTTTTCGGCACCCCTTCCAGCCATTTATCCAAATGACAGCTGGTTTTGTCTATGAAGTTATTGCAGTCTACAGGCTTGAAAAAGGTTTTGGTGGCTATTCCATTGTCCTTCCGGTATATTGTCAGATCGAGGAAGTTCACTTCCTCTTTGCTCCATTGGGTTTCCAACTTGATGTTAATATCTTTTCTGTTCATTGTTGCAATGAATTCTTCTAGGCTCTGTTCTCCTCCTCCCCAATTAGGAGAATATCGTCTATATACCTTCTGTATAAGATGATGTTTTCCCCTCCTCCCTGTACTAACGGTTCTTCCCATTCCGCCATGAAGAGGTTCGCGAAGCTTGGTGCAAATTTGGTTCCCATCGCGGTTCCCTTCACCTGCAGATAGAAATCCTCATTGAACCAGAAGTAGTTATTGGTAAGGATGAGATGGATTCCTTCAAGGATATAGTCTATTTGTTCTGGGGGAGTGAGTTAGTTTTTCCTAAGATGTTTTTAACAGCTGTGATTCCCTCCACGTGGGGTATGTTGCTATATAATGCACTCACATCGCTCGTCACCAGGATGTAGTGTTCCTTCCATTGTATCTTGTCTAGATCCTGGAGGATGTTCAGGGTGTCTTTCAAGTGTGACGTTGTTTGGTTTACGTAGGGTTGGAGTATTTTGTCTATGTACTCCGACAGTCTGCTGGATATGGAGTCTATGCCCGATACTATGGGTCTTCCTGGAGGTCTCGTGGGGTTTTTATGTATCTTAGGTAAATGGTAGAAAACTGGTCGGCGTGGATGATTTATTTTCATATATTTGTACTCATTGTTGTTAATGATTCCTAAAGCATAGCCTCTATCAAGAAATTCGTCGAATTTCTCTTTCGTTTCCGCAGTTGGGTCACCCTTGAGTTTTTTGTAAGTAGTGTGGTCGTTCAGGATCCTATAAGCTTCTTCCTCATAGTATTTAGTGGATAGGATTACCGTGCCTCCTCCTTTGTCGGCTGGTTTCACTATAATATCTTTGTCCTCTGCTAGTTGTCTGAGAGCCTTATTTTCATTTGCAGTGAGATTGTTTCTCTTGTTGTTACCCTTTATTTTTTCTATGTCCTGTGTTACCATTTTTTCGAAGGTACTGATCTCTTGTGAGATCATGGATCTGGGAAAGAAGTGAGATTTTTCTTTCAGTCCCGTGTGTTGATACACTCCTGTTGTGCACTCTCTTTCTATGGGGTTCCTCTGAAAATATTTTTTTAGACAGAGGGTTCTTTTGAACTTTTGGAGATCTATATACATGTCAAAGTGGTTCACATGGTTGGTTGGTGCGAATTTGAGGCCCTTTCGTAAAACACTCTCCTGTTCTTGGGTAAGTGTTTTATCTGTCAGATTAAAGATGCCTCCGTTGTTCTGTATTTTTGTCTTTTTAGTGGTTCTTGGTCTTCTTCCTCCTCTACATCCTCGTATTTTTCTCTTGGTCTTTTTCCCTGTATGGACGGTTCTCTTTCTCTTTTCTTATTCTTTGTGGATTCCCTCTCTCTTTGGTCTTTTCTGGGCTCCAAGTTGTTTCTGGTTTCCGCTTCCTTTGTTCTTTCGGTGAAGCCCACTGAAAATCCATCTTTCTACGTTCATGGTATGGGGTGTTTGGATGTATACTTTCATCTGGGTGTCTCCTATATGGGGACTTGTGGGGGTATGTTGTGATGTTCCGGTTCCTATATTGTCGGTCCTCCTGATGGATCTTTTTGTAGTGGGGGTCTCTTGGTATGTTACGTGTACTATAGTATTCCTTGCCTGGGTTGTTTCTTCCTTCCTTTCTCTGTATGGGATGTTGGTTGTGTTTTGTTGGAATGTAGGTCCAGTTTTCTACCCTTCCTTCTCCTTGTCTCTCTCCAAATCTTCTTCTTGAGTATCTGGGGGTTAGGGTTTTATAGAAGGGACCTCTCCTGGGAGGTCTTCTGGGTGTGCGTGGTGTGTGGCTTGCCTCCCGGTATCTGATGTTGTGATTAGGATTTTTCCGTTCATTCTTGAACTCTTTGTCCTCTCTGGGGTCTTCTGCCTGAGTGTCTTTCTCTGTTTGTGAGAGTTTCCAGACGTTGCCTTTTTTATAATCGTCTACGTCCCTGAGGTATTTCTTCTTTTTCCTGTCTATCAGTTCTAATTCCAATTTCCCTAGGGAGGCTTCCATTCTTTCTGAGAAATCCTTGATCTCTGTTTCTGTAGAGATGGTGATTAATTTGGTGTTGGAATCTTCGATGTTCTGATTACATTCTTCCAAATTGGTTTTCCTCTCCTCTATGATTGCCTCTATTGTTCTAATGGAAAAGCTCTCTAGCATGAGGCCCCATTTCTCCAAGAAGCAGTCCCGTTCTTTACCGAATGCTGGGCCCTTGGTATATCTGAGGCCTCTGGGAACTATCTTATCCTTAAGATATTTCTCCAGAGCTATAACCTCCCATTTGAGTCTCAGTTCTTTTTTGAGTTCGTTACCTAAGGACCTCATGGTATTCACGGTTTCATGAGGATTGCTGGGTGTCTCTCCTGTCTTGAAGATATCTTCCCCATGCTTTCCAAATTTTTTCCTGAATTCCATAGTTGGAGTAGGATATGTATTTGTGTGACAAACTTGGGATATGCAGCCCAGGGTATTGAAAGGCTACGTGAATGGATGATGTGGGTGGGGATACCCTTTTGGCGCTTCCCGAGTTGGTGTGGATATGAGTAGCGTGTATGCTGCCAATAGGGGGTTGTAGCAGAGCCTATAACTGCTACTGGATAGTGAAACGGAAGAGGGGGTTCCCACTATATGGCGCTCCTCGCTGGAGAATGGGTGATTCTATCTGAAGAAATCCCCTTGTGTTGTGAGCTCCTGTTAATCAACAAATATCTCTAGGACGGCGACTAGAAAGCCCTTGTGCTGTATATGTGTATACACTGACATGCAAAAAATACGTCAAACATGCGCATACATTAAGTTAGATTAATACAGTGACTGAATGTAGCACAGAATGTTTTAGTCTCTATCCAAGAGGGGAGGGGGTTTCCACTATATGGTGCTCCTCGCTGGAGAATGGTGATTCTATCTGAAGAAATCCCCTTGTGTTTTGAGCTCCTGTTATCAACAAATATCTCTAGGACGGCAAACAGAAAGCCCTTATGATGTGTATGTATATACAATGACATGCAAAAAAAAAAAAAAAATAATACGTCAAACATGCGCATACATTAAGTTGGATTAATACAGTGGCTAGATGTAGCGCAAGAATGTTTTAGTCTCTGTCCAAGATTGCCATCTAGTGGTTGGTGGGCATATACCCAAAGTTTCTTTTAAAAAATAAGCCTTGATTCCTTCTCCTGATAAGATACATCAGTTGTTCTTCCTCGTATTTCAGTTCCTCTCTCTTGATCTTGTGCCTCCAAGACAGAGAGTTGGAGTTAGGAAATTGTATCTCAGAAAAATTCCAGAAAAAATTGGAGTGGATTGGCCACATGCACTTACGTTTAGCTCTGTCTCCCAAACGGTCTTTTTGGAATGTTTCACCGGTATATTTCCCTCTGGTTCGCCTTCCTCTGCTCCTGCGGTGTTCCTTTATGGAGTTCGGCTTCCACGAATCCAATGTAGCCCTTTTCTGGGTGCTAGAATGGAAGTGGGGGCTGGTTCCTTGGAATAAAAACGCTGGATGCAGGGATACGGCTAAAACGGGGTTTAATAGGTGATAACAAAATAAAAAGAAGAACAGTGGGTCAGGCAGTAAGTGTTCCAATAAGTGAAAAAAGATAAAAGGTCCTCCAAAACGCGTTTCGCTAGGTTGCCACTAGCTTCATCAGTTGGATGGACTCTATTTTACAATTCGAATATTTATACAATACGAAAAGGCGCGAATCGTAATTCGTTCGTAGGCGCATGCGCGAAAATTCGTGTCTTTTTCGTTCGTAGGCGCATGCGCGAAAATTCGTGTCTTTTTCGTTCGTAGGCGCATGCGCGAAAATTCGTGTCTTTTTCGTATGCGCGGAATTCCGTCTTTATAAATAAATACAATTTCTGTCCGAACTTAGTTGTGACTTTTCGTATATGTAAAAGTTCGTTCGTTTTAAATACGATTTTTTGGATAAATACGATTCTTTTCGTGTAGAGATTCGTTTTCATTGTGGGTGGGCCTTTTCGTCCCTGGGTGATGACATCATCTTGATTGTTCTCTATTCTGGCTTTGTTCTTCTTCCAATAGGGAGGTGCTTGCTATGCGTTCTCAGAAAAAAGCATGTACTTGTTTCATAGAGATCTGTTCTAGGCATACATACAGTGGGTCAGTCTAGTAACATAAGTCTACAGAATATCTAGATATTATACAGTTAGGTATATAGACGATATTCTCCTAATCTGGGGAGGAGGAGAACAGAGCCTAGAAGAATTCATTGCAACAATGAACAGAAAAGATATTAACATCAAGTTGGAAACCCAATGGAGCAAAGAGGAAGTGAACTTCCTCGATCTGACAATATACCGGAAGGACAATGGAATAGCCACCAAAACCTTTTTCAAGCCTGTAGACTGCAATAACTTCATAGACAAAACCAGCTGTCATTTGGATAAATGGCTGGAAGGGGTGCCGAAAAGCCAAATCCTGAGATTAAGGAGAAACTGTACAGACATTAATATCTTCGACGAACAAACAGAAAGACTGCAGGAAGCGTTCAAGGAGAAAGGGTATGACCCAGATACACTGGAAGAGACAAGAAAAGAAATAAGAAAAAGAGACAGGACAGACCTCCTGAAATACAAAACTAGGAGCGACACCCAGAAACCCCAACTCCCTATAATTTACACCTACAACCAACAGAACAAAGCCATTAGAAAGATCATCTCCAAATACTGGCCTATTCTCAGGCAGGACCCCGCACTGGTGGAAATCCTTCCAGAAAAACCCCGATTCGTGTGCAGAGGAACAGGAAACCTAAAGAAGGCCATCACTAGGAGCGAATACCCAGCCCAGTCAAGAAACAAAAAAGAGTATTTCCAGATAGAAAAGGGATTTCACGGCTGTGGCAACTGCCTAAGCTGCAGGAGTACGGGGAATAAAAAAAGAATCATTAAAGAAGTAGATCACAAAAGAGGAAAATGGAAAATTCGCGACATCCTAACCTGTTTCTCTAAGAACGTCCTGTACCTCCTAGTCTGTCCCTGTGGTCTCAAGTATATTGGGAGAACAACCAGAGCTCTCAACGTAAGAGTCAGAGAACACATTAGAAATATATCAAAGGGTTTGGAAACGCACAGTGTACCCCTACATTTCAAGAAATCACATAATTGCGATCCAAAAAACCTCGAATTCCTAGCCCTCAAAAAAATTCACCCGCAAAGAAGAGGGGGAGATGCAATCAAACTACTAGGCAAGGAAGAGATGAGATTCATATATGAGTTCGGAACTCTACACCCTGCTGGTCTCAATATGGACTTTGAAATCTGTCATTTTCTCTAGAAAACACCATATCAGATCCCACCAGATTACCACACGACACAACCTCCCCAATTCCCATACAGAGTGTTTACACTCTCACTGAACGCATGTAAATTGTATAGAGCCAAGTATGCTATCCAATATTGGAATTACTTAACGAGAACAAGACATCCAACGGAACAACATCTTTACATATGGTTATTCCACTATACGTCCAATCCCTCTCTATGTACAGGCTGGGGTATGTGATAGCATTTCCATCTAAATCAGACCTTAATATTCCCAGGTAGGACCATGCACCCTCTCTCGCCCAACCACGGGGATTATTAGGTACTATATTTATACTTGTGGCCTCCCTATGGACAATAATTTAACTGTATAATATCTAGATATTCTGTAGACTTATGTTACTAGACTGACCCACTGTATGTATGCCTAGAACAGATCTCTATGAAACAAGTACATGCTTTTTTCTGAGAACGCATAGCAAGCACCTCCTATTGGAAGAAGAACAAAGCCAGAATAGAGAACAATCAAGATGATGTCATCACCCAGGGACGAAAAGGCCCACCCACAATGAAAACGAATCTCTACACGAAAAGAATCGTATTTATCCAAAAAATCGTATTTAAAACGAACGAACTTTTACATATACGAAAAGTCACAACTAAGTTCGGACAGAAATTGTATTTATTTATAAAGACGGAATTCCGCGCATACGAAAAAGACACGAATTTTCGCGCATGCGCCTACGAACGAAAAAGACACGAATTTTCGCGCATGCGCCTACGAACGAAAGAGACACGAATTTTCGCGCATGCGCCTACGAACGAATTACGATTCGCGCCTTTTCGTATTGTATAAATATTCGAATTGTAAAATAGAGTCCATCCAACTGATGAAGCTAGTGGCAACCTAGCGAAACGCGTTTTGGAGGACCTTTTATCTTTTTTCACTTATTGGAACACTTACTGCCTGACCCACTGTTCTTCTTTTTATTTTGTTATCACCTATTAAACCCCGTTTTAGCCGTATCCCTGCATCCAGCGTTTTTATTCAAAGAACCCAGCCCCCACTTCCATTCTAGCACCCAGAAAAGGGCTACATTGGATTCGTGGAAGCCGAACTCCATAAAGGAACACCGCAGGAGCAGAGGAAGGCGAACCAGAGGGAAATATACCGGTGAAACATTCCAAAAAGACCGTTTGGGAGACAGAGCTAAACGTAAGTGCATGTGGCCAATCCACTCCAATTTTTTCTGGAATTTTCTGAGATACAATTTCCTAACTCCAACTCTCTGTCTTGGAGGCACAAGATCAAGAGAGAGGAACTGAAATACGAGGAAGAACAACTGATGTATCTTATCAGGAGAAGGAAATCAAGGCTTATTTTTTAAAAGAAACTTTGGGTATATGCCCACCAACCACTAGATGGCAATCTTGGACAGAGACTAAAACATTCTGCGCTACATCTAGCCACTGTATTAATCCAACTTAATGTATGCGCATGTTTGACGTATTATTTTTTTTTTTTTTTTTTGCATGTCATTGTATATACATACACATCATAAGGGCTTTCTGTTTGCCGTCCTAGAGATATTTGTTGAATAACAGGAGCTCAAAACACAAGGGGATTTCTTCAGATAGAATCACCCATTCTCCAGCGAGGAGCACCATATAGTGGAAACCCCCTCCCCTCTTGGATAGAGACTAAAACATTCTGTGCTACATTCAGTCACTGTATTAATCTAACTTAATGTATGCGCATGTTTGACGTATTTTTTGCATGTCAGTGTATACACATATACAGCACAAGGGCTTTCTAGTCGCCGTCCTAGAGATATTTGTTGATTAACAGGAGCTCACAACACAAGGGGATTTCTTCAGATAGAATCACCCATTCTCCAGCGAGGAGCGCCATATAGTGGGAACCCCCTCTTCCGTTTCACTATCCAGTAGCAGTTATAGGCTCTGCTACAACCCCCTATTGGCAGCATACACGCTACTCATATCCACACCAACTCGGGAAGCGCCAAAAGGGTATCCCCACCCACACAATCTGTATATTTGTGTTTTGTTTTTTTAATATCTTGCATTGTATTACTTTGTATTTCTGTAACACTTCAATGTTATTGAACCCAGAACCTACTTGAAAACGAGAGAAATCTCAATGTATCCTTCCTGGTAAAATCCTTTATAAATATAAATACAGTTTGGACAAAAACTCATGTTTCTTTTAAAAACAAAAGAAAAAGAGGGGTGCAGCGCCCACCGGAATGGTGTCTATCCCACTCGCTGAATGCTGTATAGGGGGTTTCTCTAAATACCCAAATGGCAGTTATGTAAACAAGAAAACAACACAGCGCTTCAAAAGACCAAAGTCCAAAAAGAAGAAAGTGAGATAAACACTCAATATGTCCATAGACCAAAGACGTTGTCTTTTGAGGGTGGATCTTCTCAGAGTAATACCGATGGAGTGTGTACTGTAGGGAGAAAGCACAAACACAAAGGACCAAAATTGCGCAGTAGGACAGTACCCAAAGTGAGAGTATTATATATCAATAATCAACTCACATTCTGTGGAGCCTACAACCGGCTCCCAGGAATAAGGCGAGTAGGGACTTTATGTTGGGTGCCCATAAAACCTTCACACGGCTTCTTCAGGATTCACCAATGTGTGAGTTTGAATTTGGCTATCTCCCTTTAAATTACAAAGTTGTGTGTGATTTATTGCACTAGGAGGTGCCTCCTTGGTCTCTGTCAATCTCCTTACAGTACCCTTACTTTGGTGAATCCTGAAGAAGCCGTGTGAAGGTTTTATGGGCACCCAACATAAAGTCCCTACTCGCCTTATTCCTGGGAGCCGGTTGTAGGCTCCACAGAATTTGAGTTGATTATTGATATATAATACTCTCACTTTGGGTACTGTCCTACTGCGCAATTTTGGTCCTTTGTGTTTGTGCTTTCTCCCTACAGTACACACTCCATCGGTATTACTCTGAGAAGATCCACCCTCAAAAGACAACGTCTTTGGTCTATGGACATATTGAGTGTTTATCTCACTTTCTTCTTTTTGGACTTTGGTCTTTTGAAGCGCTGTGTTGTTTTCTTGTTTACATAACTTCTTTTAAAAACAATTGTAACAAATCCCAAAATCCACGCGAGCAAAGCTTCAGGCAAAAGCTAGTATATGTATAAATATATATAAACATTCCAGACTTCAGACACAGGGGCCAGTTGGCAGAATGCAATAACAGAGCGCGGCTGGAGGCCAGTGAAAGCCACGTTAAACCCTTCACATGCCGGCAGCCACTCGCTGGAATGCGTACAAATCTGCTCCTATAGCACAAAGTGTATAATAATCCACATGTGCAAAATGCATATAAAGTACATATAAAGTGCATGTGCTCATATATCCTATTCCATTCGTAAAGTGCAGACACAAAATTTGTGTTGATGTGACATCAAAAAAGTCATAAGACAGTCCTTTTATTAGGTTATCTGATAGTCTCTGGATGGCCTATGACTGTATAAAGTGCACGTGAAAAAGTGCAAATCTCAAAATGAACAAGGTCAGTGACTCCTAGTCACCATACAGTATGTAGGTCACACTTCAAACAAAATGTTTCAACGTTATACTTCCTCTCCTCAGTTGGTAGATTCCGTAGCATATATGAGGAAGACAAAAAGAGAGACAATAGTGCAGACTGTTGTAATTTGTGAAGTGAATATATATATATGAAAATCAAGAAGTATTCCAGGCGCACCTAAGCAGTATCTTAGTATATTATTTCAAATGCATTTTGTATAGCAGCAATTTTGCGAAAGAAGTATAAATGTGTAGAGAAAGCACTCTGAAATAGAATAAAAGTAATACTAATACATCTTACATCTTGGATCTTGGAGGATCTGGAGTTAACCCCTAGCTGCCAGCAATGGTGGAGATAGGGGTTAATTGGAACCCCCTATCTCCCGATCCGTGGCAGCTAGGGGTTAATGTTTGATATTGTTGGATCAGCCAACGATACCAAACATGACCATGTAGAAAGTTTTTAAAAATATAAAAAAAAAATATATATATATATATTTTAAAAAAATTATAAAAAAACTAAACAATTTTTTTTGTATTTTTTTTGTTTTGTTAATGCAGCAATATTGTTCCCATTTCAATTACAATGTGAACAATGATGCTGCACTAACGATTTTTGTTTGGGGTGCGTTTGTTAAAAATCGCATAATTTTCCTCCAAAAAAAATATAACGAGACCCCATTTCTAATTTTGTTAACAAGCGAACCCCATACAAAGTATAACCGCAATTGCTCACATGTTAAAATGTGAAAAAAACCACTTTACACGTTGTGAATTATTGATAATTCAAATTTTATTGCATTTTTTGTTATAATATACAGACAGAACATGACATATACATATAATAATGACATATTATGAATTTGCCGAGTCTGCTGGAAAGAACGATATATAATATGTCTGGGTCATATACTAAAATAAGGCTTCAAAACGCGTTTAAACATGATGAGCGAAACTGGTAAAAATGAGCTCAGCACAGAGGCATGAAATGCCTCAGCAGCGAAAGGGTTAATAAATGTGTCCATTCATCTTGCAGTGTGTGTGATCAATTTCCCTCTGAGCTTGGTCTTTTTGTTCTAATTTGGTGTTTGAGTGGTAAAATAAACCACGACTGGGACGGCCCTGTCATGGTTTATTTTACAACTCAAACACCAAATTAGAACAAAGAGACCAAGCTCAGAGAGAAATGGATCACACACACTGCAAGATGAATGGACACATTTATTAAAATCGCAGAAAAAATATAATATTACTCAATTAAAAATTCCTCAGGCACACTTTCGCCTTATTTCGCCTTTCGGAGATAAGCCCTGATGATCCTGTGACATCTTGAGGGACGTAGCTACCGAGAGGTGGGCCTTCCAACGGGGTAAGGTCCGGCTGAAAATACTGTTCCACTTGCTTACATCGGCTCAGTACTACGGGACTTCTGTGGAGATATCAGCACCCACTAACCATCTGATGTCCCTGAGCTTGCAGAGATCTGCCCAGCTGCTAGGACTGATTGGCCGAGGTGTATAACGGACTATCGGAATAGACTGCTATTCAAAGTACCGGTATTTGAATTAACCTCCTTTTATTTGGAGTAATTGCAGCAATCTGGTAAAGACTATCAAAAGACCAGTTATACAGACTGTCTTCTAATTTACCACTTCATTTGAAGTTTGGGCGCGCCCTCCTCCAACTCTATTTGTTTTTTATTTGTATGTATATTAAGCAAGAATAGAACTGTTGGGTATTCCCTAGTAACCATTGTGGCAATAAAGTTCGACATAGTTGCAAACAAAAGGCAAAAATCAGCATTCTTGCAATGACAGAAAACTTCAGCTATTCAGAGAATGTAAATCAACAACAGGAAAAGCTGATGCAAGGAATGCTGAAAAGCACAAACTTTAACAACATTATTCTTCTGTAAAATAACTAAGTAGCTTTCTTCTATTGCTTGCAACAATGTTGATTATACTTTGTAGCTTTAAAGTGGTGATTGTCATTGAACTAGAAAATAATTAATGCTGAAAACAATGGCAGAAACAACGATAGTTCATTTTCGAGGATTCTACGATGTAATCTACGTTAAATAACTTCGGCAGGATATCTCCAGTGGAAACCCCATTGAAAAGTTTGCTGAGAGCTAAGCTAGACAAAATGGGCAGAAACAAATAGATATCACAGTGAAAGTACAGACAACTACAGTCTGTCAGTCAGTAAGTTCCCTAATTAGTGAATTAACATTAGTTTCATCATAGTTGATCCACCAAAGCTCCTTTAGATTTGCTGAAATTAATTTAAAGTACTCTCAGTAAAAGAACAGTTGTTGGTGAATATCCTCTTTCCACTTTAGAAAGAGAGTACATTGTCTTACCAACTCACAGTCAAAGAAAAATATAGCACTGCTTGACAGACAGAATGAAAGACAGATATATTTTCTAATATATTCAATACATTGGATTTCAAAATAAATGACTGCATAGTTTCCATCTACAAATGTGTAGCTTTCACAGCATGAAAACAATGAAAAACAGAAACTGTGTGCTGTAACATGAAAACAAATGATAAAGCAAATCAGCGAACACAGCAGTGTTGAACACATGATAACACATCTAGTCAATATTCATCTAGATCATCACACACAGGTATTACTGTGCTGTGTTCACAGAACTGAAGCCATAAAAAAATAAACCAAAAAAGTGGTATAAGGCAGTGTTTTTACAAACAATGAATTCAATCCTATTTCATAATCCAAGCTATGAAATACAACTCGAAATGATTAGAAATAATTTTGATATTCTATGACATTAATATCACGTACCATGCTGTGGGTCCTGGTTCCCAGTGGCCGCAGCACCATCCTCGTCGCTTTCTGGTAAGCTGCCGAGTGAAGTAGCCATTGATCGCGGCCTAGGGTTGCTGACGCGGGCAGGGTGCAGCGCACCTGCCGAGTTTAAAAACAGATACCTGAATACTGGTCCTTTGCTCTGACGTGGATTCCACTATTCCCCTGGCTGTTAACCTTCCGGCGCTTGGCTGACGACCTGCTCTGGCATACGACCCCTGGCACTTGGCTGGCAACTCGGCCTGGCATAAAACCCCTGGCACCTGGATAATGATCCGACTTTATATCAGACACCTGGTATCTGGCTTACAAGTCATCCTGGTATTAACACCTGGTATCTGGTTTAGGAGCCATTCTGGTATTGTCTGCCTGTCTGTTTATCTATATATACAAATCTCCTAAAGGTAGAAATCCGGCCACTTAAAGGATCGGCAGTGTAGTTTAGCTCGTGCATACAGGGATTAGATATAAATCTAAGAGATACTTGACAATTAATCAGTTTGATTATGTGTGCAAAATCACAAGTTTTTTCCAGTAGTTGCGTCACTTTGAACTTGGGATACATGGACCTAGAGATGCATTTGTGAGGTGCAGCCTGAAGTCCCATATTGTTTCCCTGCTCTCTCCTATGTTGAAGTCACCCTGTACCTACAATTAGAGGTGTGCATTTTGTTTGGATACAAATCGCAATTTGTCAGAAATTCAGCTGATTCATACTACGGAAGTACTTCCGAAATAAAGCATTGCTCTCACCCGAGGTGACTTGCATCTGAAACAAAACAGTATATGGCTAATTGATTTGGATTGGTTCACCATGACGAAATCGTTTTGTTTTGACGTTTCCCACAAGAGTAAAACTGCATCGTATACTATTTCCCTGTAGATTGAATCTGTTGGAATCAGCATCACAATCCAATAGACAGAGAAATACAGTGCACTTCGACGATATTTATGTAGAAATCATTAATTTCAATAGTTCTCAATAGGACAATTTTGCTGCAGTCGAACTGCACCGTATTGCCCTATCAATTGGCCTGTGGTGGTGAATCCAATAGATTCAGCACCACAGGCCAATTGACAGTGAAACACTGTGCAGTCCAGAGCAGTTTGGGGCACTGAAATTGTCCCACAGAGAATCATTGAATGATTCCTCTATATACAGATTGCTGAAGCGCACTGACGTGTGGCAAAAAAATCTCAGGGTCTCAGGGTGAAAGTTCAGAGTCACAGGGTCTCTGGGTGAATGTTCAGAGTCACAGGGTCTCTGAACATTCACCCTGAGACCTTTCAGGCCACAGTCCCTCTGGCATTAAGGTGTTAAAAAAGCTGACAAACAATAGCCAAAAAATAAATAGCATAGATAGATAGACAGATTTAAAAATACAGAAATTATACTTACAAGAATATGAAAAATATTGACACCATTAATAAACACATTAGAAAAGATATTTTATATATATATATATATATATATGTGTGTTTATTATTGCAGAAGCCACCTGCACATCATAGCAATTCAAAGAATTGCATCCCAGAGTTCCTGTCCAAATTTCCCATATGCAGCAAGGAATTCTGGGTAGGATATGCAAATGACCCCTTTCTCACTTTTATGCATCCTTATTATAGTGTGGAGGCTTTTTATCTCACTTTTAGTCCTCCACCAAAACCCTTGTAGACACATATATATATTTATATATATACCAACATCACTAGCTCTCTTGTTAGTGATCGGTCACAGAGCGGCCACGATGGATCAGATATATTGATGCACACAGCCTCGATCCATCGTACTGCGCAGGTGGTAGGGGACTGGCGGATGTAAAGCTCGCAAATCCCGTTGCAGTGCAACATTTGCATTTCCTTCACTACGCAAGTTCTGGAATCCCTGAGCCAAAGAGGAGGAGCTGAGCGTGGCGAGGAAGAACATGTGAGTAAATTGAAGCAAAAAATAAAATAAAATAAAAAAACAATTGGGCAGAGGCTGTTAGCAGTAAGAAAACAAAAATAAAATTGTAAAAATCCTTGAGACGATGGCGGGGTAGCTCCATCCTCCTGGACGCTCGAACCGCGACTGAGAACAGCCTCAAGCCAATGGGAGGTTCTTTCACCATTTAGCAATTCAGGTAGCACTAGCAGCTCTCTGATTGGCTAAAGGGAAAATCTCTGGCAGGCATTCTCATTCCAAAGGCTGGGTCATGCAAGTGAGAGTGTAATTCAAACAGCCGGCCAGCCATGTGAAGTTTCGCTTGGCCGGCTGTGTGAATACATTACACTCTTGTTCTCACGGCTGGGCCTTGTGAACTGGAGAGCATTGAAACAGCCTGCAATGTGAAAGCTCAACAGCCTCTGCCCAATTGTTTTTATAAAAATTTAAACGGGACTTGTGAACTTTATATACGCATCTCTGGGACTGATCTCTGTATTTTTAAATCTATCTATGCTATTTATTTTTTTGACTAATGTTTGACAGCTTTTTTAACACCTTAATGCCAGAAGGATTGTGATTGACAGGCAGGACTGAAAGCCGCAGGGTTGCATAGGATGCTTCACGGCTCTCCGTTTACTCCTCTGCCCCGTCTCTGTGTCACGTTTCCCTGTTCCAGCTCTGTCCCCTTGCCCTCTGTATTCTTTATGCCTGTGTTTCCCTTATGGTTCTGTGTGTTGCTTTCCCTGGGTTGCAGCTCAGGGGTTAAGTGGCTTCCTTGTTAGCTTTCATGCTGGTGATGTGGGCTGATCACCTCCCTATATATTGCAATGGGCCCTTATCCCATTGCTCTTGCATTCTGGTTTACTTTCAGTTCCTGATTCCTGCAGAGTGTTTGTTCCTGAGAGCTTGCTACTGTTTATTCTGTTCAAGTTTGTGTTTACCTTATTTCTTTGGTCTTGTCTCCTTATCTGTCTGCTGTTTCTTTAGTTAGTCCAGGTTCTAGTTCATGTCCAGTCATACCTGTGTTTATAGTTCCAGTGTTTCTCCTTTGTCTGGTTATGTTATATGTCTGACTGATTACCTGGTTCTGACCCTTTTGCCTGGCTGACTCTCTCCCGGTTCTGGATCCATGTCATCTGTATAAGGTATACGTTCTGGTTTTTGACTCCTGGCTTTTTCTTGACTTATCTATTTGGATGCTCCTTGTCTGTACCATTGATACATGTACTTATGCATATTCCTGTCTCGTCTGTAGGTCCTTAGACTCTGCATGGCACTGCTGTATTATTTTTCTTTAGAGCAGATCCAGCTATTCTAAAGACCGGTCTTTCAGAGTAGAGCTGCTGTTTACCGTGCAGGGTTTCTGGCCCAGGTTGTCTACTCAGTATTGTCTGCATATTGGGGCTTTCCTATGTACCAGGGCCTCACCTTGGCGAGTGCAAGGTGCCCCGTTTTTGACTGACTCTGACACTCTGTTGCCAAAGTGCCTTGCACACCATTGGCTGCAGAGGGACAGTCTGAGTTCAGGCGATCCCATACCATCAAAGGAAGCGTACCAGGAAGCATATAATGGAAGGGAGAGAGGCGTGCTATGCCGTCCCGTGGCATTAAGATTCACCCGCCACGAAGATGGCATTGCACCCCCCGAGGCAGGAAAGGGTTAACATAGAATTTGCTGTTTTATAAAGTCAATGTAAGCCATGAAACAGTTTAAGAGTGTGTATGTTGTTGTTCTTTACATGGAAATTGATACGCTGTATGTTTGTAGGCGGTTTAATTATTATTTCTCATGATTGCAATTGTTTTTAAAGGAAACATGCTGACTTTTGTAATGTATGTTCTGTGTGGAATTTGAAATAGTTTGCTATGTTTAAATAATGTTTACTTTTGATTATGTATAGTATATTGTTTGAATGCAAGTTTTGGGAACATATTTTGTGAACCAATCTGAGCCTATTTTTATTATTTTTGACCCTGTAATTTATGTTTAGTTTACCGTTTTTTATTGCGATTTGCTATATAGGCAAATTCATTTTGAGTGTGCTAGACATCTGTTTAATTTTGGGTTGATCGCAGGCTTTGGAGACGGGTCAATTCATTACATAACACTAATCTGAAGCAATTCATTATATATGGATTCAGTTTGTTTCAGCGAGACTCTGAGCATACACCCACAGACCCTGAGACTCTGTTTAGATCTCAGGGTCTCAAGGTGAATCTCAGGTTCTCAGGATGAAAGATCAGAATCTCAGGGTCTCTGAACATTTACCCGGAGTTTTTGTCGGCGCACTTTGTAAATTTTGTATATGGAGGAATCATTCAATGGTTCTCTATGGGACAATTTTGGTGCTGCCGACATGTGCCTAACTGCAGCTGCTGACATGTGCCTAACTGCACTGTATTTCGCTGTCAATTGACTTGTGGTGCTGAATCTATGGGATTCTGCACCACAGACCAATTGACAGCTAAATACAGTGCAGTTCGGAGCAGATCCGGACTCTTAGGCGGCAGCGAAATTGTTCCATAGAGAACTATTGAAATGAATGATTCCTAAGTCTACCAAAGTGTGCCCAAACACAAATTATTAACACTAGCTTTTAACCCTCATCTAACCCTCATCTAACACTAATTGAGCAGCATTTATTGATTTCTGTAGCAATCTACTGTATATCAACCCGAAATTATGAACAGTAGTTAAACTAAATCAGTTTTGGGTGACAATTTTTTGTCCAAAACAGAAGGAAACAAAACAAAATTTTCAGCCATGTACATCTCTACCTACAATTCTAGGTGTAGAAAGTTTGTGTTCATGTTGTCCGTGTTATGTATGAATACTGTTATTGTTGATATCATTATTGTCTATGCTTATCTGTTACTATGGGTAATATGATTACTGTGTTAGTCACAGTAGCCCTTTCCAACTCCCCTATATAGAATATGTTTACATCTGTGACAGACTGTTGTATCTGCTATTGTTCTGCTTTGCTGGAATGTTGCACAATGCGTCTTGGTGTCCAAAGTTAATTCTATTATCTGCCCCAAATCTGATTATGTCCCGGACACCAAGACGCCAGGTAGGGATTTCTGATGAAGAGCAGCACGATGCCAGGGCGTCATTTTCCATTAGCTGACAGGCCCTGTCTAGCACTGTTTATATTATTCATTAAAGATCTGCCTGGCTGTTCTACCCCAAGATCTGCATGCTCCCTCATTTCTGGGGATTGCTATCACCATGCTTTCAGTGTACCTGTCCTTAAGCTTTGGCTAAGGGCTGGAGAAAGGCATGAAAGACTGCTGGTGGGAGAACTGGGGTCTGGCAAGGGAGCGGCATTAACAGATGTTACCCAGATGTGAAATTAAATTCTTCAAAGGCAAAAATAATGAACTCCCCTTTTCAGTGGAGTGTTCCTTTCATACTCACATTCTCATAGACACCTTGATTGAAAGAGACCCACAGTCCTCAGCTTCACCCGAGTATATTGTCCTTCCATGAAAAAAATCCAAGCATAAATCCAGCTGGGAAAAAAAATTCTACATTACAAGGAAATAAATTCAGGGCAGGGCTGCTGTATATCCTCTTGATCTTGATTGAAGCCAATGTCTTCACTTTCAGCCCAGCATAAAGGATTCTTTCTCCTTTTTTCCCTTTGGATTTGTTGATATTTGTTTTCCATGCCTGGACTTATCCCTGAATTTTTTTATGGAAGGCCCTTTTTGCCAGGCTGAAAGTGAGGGCATTGGCTCCAATCAAGATCTAGAGGAGATACAGCAGCCCTGCCCTGGATTTATTTCCTTGGATTTGTGGATTTTGTTCCTGCTTGGATGTATCCTTGGAATTTTTTTTATGGAAGGCCCTTTTTGTTGGGCTGAAAGTGAGGATGCTGGCTTCAAACAAGATCAAGAGGAGATCTCCTTGGAGTCTTTTTATGGAAGGACAATATACCCAGGCTGAAGCTGAGGATCTCTTTCGATCAAGATGATGACGAGAATGGCGAGAATGAAAGGAACACTCCACTGAAAAATGTAGTTCACTCTTTTTGTGTTTCAAGAATTGGGCAGATGCTGCTGACAACCTCTGCACAATTATTATTGTAGTTTATTTTTTATCTTTTAAGTTGCAATATGAATTACTTTTATTATTCATGCAGCTTGAGAGCCTGAGATTCAGAGCATTCTCCCAGAGGCAAGGTGAATGGTCAGCTTCTTAGGGCCTCAATGTGAATGAGCAGGTTCTCAGGGTCTCATGGTGAATGGGAAGAATCTCAGGGAAGAATCTCTGCACATTCACCTTTAGAATCTGTTTTTATTCCTGCAGATTGAGAGCCTGAGATTGTGAGCATTCAGCCAGAGGCAAGGTGAATGGGCAGCTTCTCAGGGATTGAAGGTAAATGGGCAGGTTCTCAGGGTCTCATGCGGATTTGCGGCAGTTTTTCGGTTGTGGTCGAAATCTCAGACTTCTTTGAATAACCCTATCAGGTCTATTCAAAGAAAGGTTAAACTCAGGAGAATGACTGGAAAAGTGAAAATTCTAGGTCAAACTAAGCCAATGCAGAAAAATTCTCCTATGTATCTCACTGTCCAAATCAGCTATTTGGTCTAGATTGTTCTCTTCTCCTGCCAGTTTTCCTGGTTTTCACCTTTCTCTTAATAGACCTGTAAATGTCGCTGTCCATTGGCCTATGTTGCTGATCTATTGGATTCAGCAACACAGGCCAATGGGATGTATAACAGAAATATTAGTCTACAAACTAATTTGTCTTGTAAATCTTTACATTTTTAACTAAGCAACGTACCAATTTTTAATAATTGTTATGCTAAAGTTTTTTTTCATAAAGATGTCATTATTAGTTAGGTTATCAACTAAGCACCAGTGTTTACCAGTATTGCATTGTCAAGAAACTTCAGCACCTCTCCAAACTATAATTGTAACAGCAAAAAGAGAAGCTTTATTTGTCTTGATGCACCCGCCAGTATTGCTTATATAGTGTGAGTGCAACATTTCCCACTGTTGTATGTTACATGTTGAGGGCTGACAATCCTCATTTCGTAAGTGCCCATCCATTTCACAGGTGTTCCATCAAAGTCTCCTATTGCTCCTATTTAAACCTTGAACTGCAGGGCGCTCCAGAAAGGATTCAGTCCCCAATGAGTGAGTTGATCCCTTAAGGGCAGTCATTAAGTTATACAGGGTTATTCAAAGAGATTCGAAAAGTCACCGCATGTTCGGTGTCTTTTCGTTCTCTTCAATTCGGTTCCTTTTGCCGATCCCATTTCGGTGACCCGGCGGTGTATTCAGCAAACACCACAGGGTCCCCGAATTGCAGGGAAAAGCTGCCGCAAACCCGACGAAAACGAACCGCAAAACCCACCGAATGCACGCAGAAAAGCCACAAAAACATCTGGATTAACCTGCCGAAAACCAAGCCCGAGCAGGAGCCGAACACAGCCGAAGCAGCTGAGACCACAGACGAGGGAGGTGAATAAATTAGCAAAATAGTTCGTGTGAATCTGTGAAAATGAAAAGCTGTTTGCAAAGAAACTACTGAGCGAAAATGTCTGAAATTTACATATGAGGTCCAGGGAATGATAATAAAAAGGGCTGTTACAGGAAAAATAAGTAAACTTAAAAAAAAAAAAAAAATCGCACTTTTTAATAAAAAATTAAAAAATTAAGAAAAATGCTTAAAATATCCTAAAAATCTATAAATAAAGAGACTCTTTACTACAGAATTTTATAATGAACGGTTTATTAGATATTGAATTAAAACGGGAATATTTTTAACATTGAAGTCTATGGGATTCTCCTGAATTAACTTGCTGAATTAAACCACCGAATGGCAGGGCATTAGGGGAACCTTTCACTGCTGGTTTGTGTTCTCTGAATAGCCGAAGCAGTGCATTTTCATGGGGTTTTCACTGCCCTCGAACAGGCTCCGTATGTTCAGGCAATTCGCCAGGATTTGGCGAATTGCCTGCTCTCTGGATAGCCGAATGGCCAGGAAAGGTAACCGAACGCTGATTTTCAGCGTTCGGTTACCTTTCTCAAGCAATTCGGATCTTTTTGGATAACCCTGATAGAGTGTAGTTTCTCGTATACATATGATTCCTGCACACTGACACTATCTGCCAACATTGCTGGTCTTTAGAATAGCTGGATTATTAAACACAGGACAGATACACAGAATAAACAAAGTCAAGAGCAGCCAAAGTTAGGAACCAGATCAGTTAATCAGACAAAGCCAAAGGTCAGAACTAAGGATGAGCTGTTCGGTTCGATCTGTTCGGAGTTCGTATCGAACATCGGCCGTTCGCGAACTCCGAGCATTTCCGCGTGTTCGCCGCATGTTCGCCCACAATGCACCACAATGGATCAAAATGCACTTTTCCACTGGCCTGAAGCTTGTAATTGGCTACAGCCTTGCACCTGACCACAGGTCAGGTGCAAGACAGGTGCAAGACTATGCCAATAACGGGTCAGAGTCCTGATTGGACAAATTTTGCCCAATCATGGGCTCACAGAGCTAAATCCCACAGCACACTATATAAGGCTTCACACAGCGTTCAGCACGTGTTTTTTAAGAGGAGATTGTTTTGTTAGTGTGTCTTCTCAGTGCCAGCAGCTATGTGGGGGTCTCATTTCTACAAAATATCTGGGGATTATTGTAATCTTTGTGTTCTCACTGCCTGCAGCTATTGTGGGGGGGTCTCACTTCTAGAAGATATCTGGGAATTGTTGTAATCTTTGTGTTCTCACTGCCAGCAGCTATTGTGGAGGTCTCACTTCTAGCAAATATCTGGGAATTGTAATCTGTGTCTTGTGTAGCGCTCACCCCCTAGAGGAGCTGCTGAATAATCCTCGGGATAGTCTCACCGCACTAGGAAATAACTATACACCAGCACTGTTGTGGATTTTTCTATATTATATTCTTTACTGATCCCAATAAAGCAGCATATAATACGCATATATGGTATTTGAATGACCAGAATTCGTAATGCGGGAAAAACACGCGACGGTAAAAGAAACCGGTTAACCCCCTCAGTTCTGGAGTGTAAGTACCGTGAATAATAGCTCAAAAATATATATGTGTGTTGTCTAGGGTACCCGGGTACTGTGTTCAACTGGTCAGTGAATGAAACAAAAACAATCTTCGACTAGTCACCATTGGGGCCCTTAAAGAAACAATAAACAAGTGCGCAATGTTCTGCGTTTTCACCAGGTCGAAGCCTTCTCACCCATTCGGTGTAACCGCTTGTCTTGGACCGATGAACACTGAAGAAAGGGATCTCTCGAGAGAGGATCTGTCCTCGCTGCCACTTAGAAACATAGAAACATAGAAAAATGTCGGCAGATAAGAACCTTTCGGCCCATCTAGTCTGCCCAATTACATGGATACTTTACCTGGATTTATCTTTTGTTTAGGATAGCCTTATGCCTATCCCATGCCTGCTTAAATTCAATTACTGTTTTGGCCTCTACCACTTCAACTGGAAGACTGTTCCATGTATCCACCACCCTCTCAGTAAAATAATGCTTTCTGATGTTACTTTTAAACCTTTGCCCCTCTAATCTAAGACTATGTCCTCTTGTTTTGCTACTTTGTTTCCTTTTAAATATACTCCCTTCCTCTACCTTGTGGATTCCCTTTACGTATTTAAATGTTTCTATCATATCTCCTCTGTCTCGTCTTTTTTCCAAGCTGTACATGTTAAGATCATTAAGCCTTTCCTGGTAACTTTTCTCCTTCAAGCCGTACACCATTTTAGTAGCCCTTCTCTGAACTCTCTCTAAGATGTCTATATCCTTCTGGAGATACGGTCTCCAGTACTGCACACAGTACTCCAAGTGAGGTCTCACCAGTGCTCTGTACAGTGGCATGAGCACTTCCCTTTATAGAAACATGAAACACTTGGAACTCTGTTGTTAACGCCTGCACTCCCGATCTGGTTCTCCTCCACCAGAACACAAACACATAGGCCGCCAGCACTCCTCTCCAGTTTGCAGCCTCTCCTAACTCGATGTCCCTCTTCTCCCAAACCGCACTTTGCCAAGAACAGTTCAGCGTAGTACACAGCCGGCTGATGCGCACTCTCTCTCTGATCACTGCAGCAATGGATGCCGCCGTCTCTCTGCACTCCAACTCTGCCAGGATCCCAGAAGTGTCACCTGCGACTGTTCTCTCTCACTGCTCGCTCTGTACTCTCAACGCTCAGGGAACAGCATGATCTTTAACATGACTGTAGCAACTTCCACACTCCGGCCTGGTTTCAAACCGTAACAGCCCCAGCGTGCGTACTACGTCTCTCGTGGCTCTGCTCACCCTGCCCATGCCTTGCACGAGGCTGCTGATGTCCTCCCTCCTCTTTGTACCACCCACTTCCTGTCCTCACGCAAAGGGTGATGAGAGATGGAGTCCGTTTTGTCCAGCATAGTCCATAATGTCTCCCTCTGGTGGCAGCAATAGTTCAATGCACCAGAATACACTTTTAAAGCAGGGCTACACTTGTCACTGCCACCCATCAGGGGGTCTCACTGATTTATAGGAGGTTCCTGGGAATTGTAATCTGTGTCTTGTCACTGAAACCCATCAGGGGGTCTCACTGATTTATAGGAGGTTCCTGGGAATTGTAATTTGTGTCTCTTCACTGCCACCCATCAGGGGTTCTCAGACTTGTAGCAGATATCTGGGAATTATAACCTGTGTAGACACTAGACATGTGCATTCGTTTTAGTACTAAAACGATTTAGTCCGAATTTTGGGATAATTTAGTTTTCGTATGACTCAAGAGAAACGAAACTGCTCAGTACAAAAAATGAAAGAAACTAAAATAAAATGCACTACATTTTAGTGTCAGTCCTTTTTGTGATATTACATTGATAAGTGAAGGAGACCAGCAATGAAGAGCGCAACATCCGAAGTTCTGCACCCTCCACATGCCAATGCAGTAGGATTTTCTATACAGAGAGGGGCATTAATTAATGCAGGAGGATGTTCTATACATTATACAGAGGGGTATTCATGCAGGAGGATGTTATATACATTTTTACAGAGGAAGGTATAAATTGAGGAGGATGTTCTATACAGAGAGGGACATTAATTAATTCAGGAGGATGTTCTATATAATATACTGAGAGGGGTATTAATTAATGCAGGAGGATGTTCTAAACATTATACAGAGAGGATCCTTTTTTTCTCAGCCCTTTAAATCCAGTGGCTGTGAGCGCGGAGATCGGCTGCTTGTTACCTTATCTCTCAGTACAATGTATCAGGCTCAGCTGTTACAGTAACTGACTAACAGCGCTCAGAGATTCAGTAAAACAAGGAAATAATATTGTTCTAACCGCTTATATATAAAAATATTATTTACTAGTTTTACTGAAACTCTGAGCGCTGTGATGAGCAGCAGTCAGTTACTGTAACAGCTTTGCCTGATACGGGGCAGTATTACAATGTTGGTGCTAACTTAACCAGAGCTGTTGTAAACTGAAAACCTCCATAGGCTATAATGGCTCTGGGAAGTTTACAACAGCTCTGGTTAAGTTAGCACCAACTATATAAAATGGCCCACATTGTGCTGAGAGTGAGAGATACTGTAACAAGCAGCGATCTCAGCCCTCTGAGGAGCCACTACAATAGTAATTGTATCCACTGGTTTTCGGATGAATGAAATTTAGTTTTCATACTAAATAACTGAAAACGAATTTCTTTAGCAACTAAATAAATTGCATTTTAGGACTAATCCATTAGTTCAAAACGAAATTTTGTGCTGTGCACATGTCTAGTAGACACTGCCACCCATCAGGGGGTCTCACTGATTTGTAGCAGATATCTGGGAATTATAACCTGTGTCGTCACTGCCACCCATTAGAGGGTCTCACAGACTTGTAGCAAATATCTGGGAATTATAACCTGTGTCGTCACTGCCACCCATCAGGGGGTCTCACAGACTTGTAGCAGATATCTGGGAATTGTAATCTGTGTCTTGTCACTGTTGTTAGCTATCAGGGGGTCCTATCAGGGGGTCTCACTGATTTATAGGTGGTTTCTGGAAAATGTAATCTGTGTCTTGTCACTGCCACCCATCAGGGGGTCTCACTTACTTGTAGCAGATATCTGGAAATTATAACCTGTGTCGTCACTGCCACCCATCAGGGGGTCTCACAGATTTGTAGCAGATATCTGGGAATTGTAATCTGTGTCTTGTCACTGTTGCCAGCTATCAGGGGGTCCTATCAGGGGGTCTCACTGATTTATAGGTGGTTTCTGGAAAATGTAATCTGTGTCTTGTTACTGCCACCCATCAGGGGGTCTCACTGATTTATAGGAGGTTCCTGGAAATTGTAATCTGTGTCTTGTCACTGCCACCCATCAGGGGGTCTCACTGATTTATAGGAGGTTCCTGGAAATTGTAATCTGTGTCTTTTCACTGCCACCCATCAGGGGGTCTCACTGACTTGTAGCAGATATCTGGGAATTAAAACCTGTGTCGTCACTGCCACCCATCAGGGGGTCTCACTGACTTGTAGCAGATATCTGGGAATTATAACCTGTGTCTTCACTGCCACCCATCAGGGGGTCTCACAGATTTGTAACAGATATCTGGGAATTGTAATCTGTGTCTTGTCACTGTTGCCAGCTATAAGGGGGTACTATCAGGGGGTCTCACTGACATATAGGTGATTTCTGGAAAATGTAATCTGTGTCTTGTCACTGCCACCCATCAGGGAGTCTCACTGATTTATAGGAGGTTCCTGGGATTTGTAATATGAGTCTTCTCACTGCCAGCTATCAGGGAGTCCCACATACTTCTAGCAGATATCTGGGAATTGTAATCTGTGTCTTGTCACTGTTGCCAGCTATCAGGGGGTTCTATCAGGGGGTCTCACTGATTTATAGGTGGTTTCTGAGAATTTTAATCTGTGTCTTGTCACTGGCTGCTATTTATCAGGGTGTCTCACTGAGTTATACCAGAATTCTGGAAATCTTTAATCTAGATAACACAGTTGAATCAGAGTTCTGCATATCTCCAATTTTTTTAACAGAGTTGAATCATAGTTCTGTATATCTTTAATCTATATATCACTCACCATGTCAGAAAGACCAAAAAGGACAGGCAGACGCTCCCAGACACAGATAAGAGGGCAAGCAGCCTCTGTGTAGGGAGGCTGTGCCTCTGGTCGTCGTGGACATGGTGCATCCTCTGCAGGGGCACACTTGTCCTTTCTAACTGGTGCTGGCCGTCTTATGTAGCAGCAACATACAGAGGATTTGGGGGATTGGCTAACCAGGCCATCCTCCGAGTCCTCTGCCAGCCAGGCTTGTAGTTGTCTACAGTCCACCTCAGCTGCCAAAACATCTAATTCAGCCTCCATGTCCACAGCTGCTCCTGCCATAGCCTCACTATCACACACGGAGGAGTCAGCTGAATTGTTTGACTACAATGACAGTGACATGCTGCTTGAGGATGTGCAGCAACTACAGTGCTCTGATTATATCTCTGAGGTTGACGAAGAGAGTATAATCAACGTAGAGGAAGGGGGTGCCAGTGACACACAAATAACTGGCACTCATGTTCCCCCAGCAGCTGCAGCATTTTGCGAGGTTGGCTCCAGTGATGAGGAGATAGAGGGTGATGACGATGATGAGGTCACTGACTCCACCTGGGTGCCTGATCGAACAGAGGAGTCAAGTGAGGAGGAGGCACAACAAACACGAGGCACAACGTCCCCTATGACCAACCATAGCCAGTCCAAGGCATCAGATGTCACAGCTGCTCAGGTGCAGAGCGCTATTGTCTCAAAGCACACATGCAGGAACTCTGCTGTCTGGGAGTTCTTTAAGAAATGTGCAGCAGACCGCACCGTTGCTATTTTTATGTCAGATGAGGATCAAGCGTGGGAAAGACATCCCACGCTTGGGTACCACGTGCTTGAGGTGACATATGACCACCTGCCACGCATCCTGTTGGCACAACACTTTGCATAGGTCCTCCTCCTCCTCATTTATCTCTACCCCCACTATATGTCCTGCCATGTCATCGCCTACAACCTCCACTGACAGGGATGATGCTACAGTAATGGGTGTACCAGGTCCTTCCTCACAATGTGACAGCAGCCCATCAGTTGAAGATTCACGCAGTCAGATTACGTTGCCCCAGCTGCTGCAGCGTAAGAAAAAATATAGCCCCAACCATCCCCAAGCACAGCGTCTAAATGCCAGCTTAGAAAAATTACTCGCATTGCAGCTGGTGGACTCTGCTCCCTTCCGTGAATTTGCTGAATGTGCTGTACCACAGTGGCAGGTTCCAAAATGCCATTTCCTTTAATTGAAGGCCATTCCAGCACTATACCAGCACGTGGAAGACAATGTTATGGGGTCATTGGGAAAGGCAGTCAGCGGCAAGGTGCGCATAACTTTAGACACGTGGTCCAGCAAGCATGGACAGGGCCGTTAAATTTTCTTCACGGCACACTGGGTAATTCTGATTGCAGCTGGGAGGGATCCAAGACGGGGCTCTGTGCTGGAGCTTGTTCATCCACCACGCCTCCAGAAAGCTGCATGTATGAGGTCTGTCTGCTCCACCACCACCTCTTACTCCTCCTCCTCCTCCTCCTTCTCTGTCTCTGAAGTGGCAGTTAAACTGACGTGTGACAGGGGCTAGGCAATGGCTCAAGCAAAAAGATGCCATACTGTGCTTGAGCTGGTTTGTTTAGGGGACAGGAGTCACACCGGGCCAGAAATTCTGTCAGCTCTGCAGGGGCAGGTGCAGAGATGGTTAACACCATGCCAGCTTCAGCTGGGAATGGTCATCTGTGATAATGGCAGCAACCTTCTCTCCGCCCTATGCCAGGGTAAGTTGACGAATGTACCATGCCTAGCACACGTCCTAAATCTGGTGGTACAGCGTTTCCTAACCAGGTACCCAGGGCTGGCAGAGCTTTTCAGCCAGGCCAGAAAAGTCTGCAGCCGCTTCAGACGGTCATTCCCAGCAAGTGTTCGTATGGCAGAAATTAAAAGAGAATTCCACCTTCCCACAAACCGTCTGATCTGTGACAAGCCCACCAGGTGGAACTCAACATTAGCAATGCTGCAGTGTCTGCACAAGCAGCAGAGGGCCATCAAGGAGTACCTGTGTGAGTATGGCACAAGGACAGGTTCAGGTCAATTTGTTTTCCCCCCCCCCCGCAGTGGCTGATGATCAAGGATGCATGCACTGTACCGTCACCATTTGAGGAGGCAACGAGGATGGTGAGCAGGGACAGTGCATGCATCAGTGACACAATTCCTTTAGTGTTCCTGCTGGAGTGCACTGAGGGGAATTATAGATGTGGCACTAGAGGCAGAGCAGCAGGAGGAAGAAGAGGCCTTCCCTAGCTCTCAAGGCACCAGTCTATCCGCAGAGAGCATTCCAGCGGGTCCTCAGATCAGACAGGAGGAGGATGAGGAAGAGGAGGAATATTTAAGTAGTGGGGCCATTGAAGGTGGGGATTCCTCAAGGGAGGGTTTTGTGTGCCCAGAAACCCAAGGACTAGTACGTGGCTGGGAGGAGGAAGTGCACGATGGGGTCATCCTCCTCATTGACCAGGAAGACTCGGAAGCTAATGCCACCTCCAACCTACGCTGCATGGGCTCCCTTATCCTGCAAAGCCTGGTAAAGGACCCCAGGATTCGTGCTATCAAGGAGAGGGATCATTACTGGTTGGCAAGCCTTCTTGATCCACGATACAATGGTAAAGTTGCAGAGCTCATCCTGCCCACACAGAGGGAGCACAGGATGAAAAAACTTGAGGACGCTCTAAAGCGACACTTGTGTAACATCTTTCCAGGCACTGGTAGGTTACCAAGTGATGACACAGGTGCTTCTGAGGCTGCGGATGATCAGAGGAAGAGCGGTGAAGGCCAGGGCGGCTTGACTGATGCCTTTTTAAATTCTTTTAGTCCACGATGCACAGGGATGTCAAATGTATGCACCCATTGCCAGCGTCTTCACCATATGGTGCAGGACTACCTAGGGGCAAGGGCAGACCTGGATACCTTTACAGCAGATGATCCACTGGCTTATTGGGTGTTGAGATTGGATCACTGGCCAGAATTTAGCCAATATGCTATGCAGCTACTAGGTTGCCCTTCATCCAGCGTGCTTTCTGAAAGGACGTTCAGTGCCTCTGGAGGTTTTGTCACAGACAAAAGCGTGCATCTGTCTGACTCTGTAGACCGGCTGACATTTATAAAAATTAAATCAGTCCTGGATCAGCAGCTATCAATCCCCTGATGCTGATGTAACTGAATAGATCGGGGATCTCTTCTGCATTCCCAAAACCTCCACCACTGCACTCTTCCACAATACCACAGAGGGGTTACTTACGGTGTGAAGGCACTTGCTGCCACCAAAGGCACAATATTTGGGTGCACTGATGCCTGTACCAGATTCATATCATTTTAATATTGGACTGCAGGGTCCAACCCTGCACTCTTCCACAATACCACAGAGGGGTTACGGTGTAACGGCACTGTTGCCGACACTAAATGC
The DNA here is from genome assembly GCA_009667805.1 of Leptobrachium leishanense. Classification (NCBI taxonomy): domain Eukaryota; kingdom Metazoa; phylum Chordata; class Amphibia; order Anura; family Megophryidae; genus Leptobrachium; species Leptobrachium leishanense. The sequence goes on from CM019068.1 coordinate 99,952,369, forward strand.
CCAATTTTAAAGCACCTATTGTTACTTTCATCCAAAGCCTGCATAAGTTTCACCATAATTTAGCCAAAAAATCACTAAACTTGTTCTGCGTGTCCTAAAATGTCTCCTCTTTTCATACAGACTGCCGCCCCAAGCAGTTGTTTATGAATAGATTAAAGGAAAACCATTTACCGTCATTTGAAATGTCATTTTTTTGTTTTTAAATGTTTCTATACATCCTACAAATCCGCCACTTCACGGGCAGGTTATGGGGTCCTCCTAGGCACGATATTTGATGGAATTTCTCATTTTTATTCTTAACCTTTATTTCATGGAAAACCCACTGTTCCTTTAAAAATGTTTTTTTAAAAACTATTTGTCCTTGTTTCCTTTCCCCCAAGGCACTACCCGGACCCCCATGCACCTTTTATGGCAAATATCTTGCATATATGCCTTCTTGGAGGGCACTCTAAAAATCGATCTTTCGAGTCCCATTGGCTTGCATTGAGTTCGGCTTGTGTTCGCGTTTGAACTCGAACTTTTGAAATTGTTCGGCTCATCCCTAGTCAGAACCAGAATGTCTACGTATACAAAGCCAGGATTCGGAATCAGAACGGATACTCATACATAGCCAGGGGTCAAAACCGAACAGAGTGTCAGAGGAAGCCAAGAGTATATACACTACACACTAAAACAAGGAGAATGAGCTGGTGGCACCAGGAACACGCCAAGGTGAGGCCCTGGTTCATGGGAAAGCCTCAATATGCAGACAATAGATAGAGAACAACATTGAGTGATCAGGGGTCAAGTCCTGGGAAAAAAGTGAGGGAACTCACCCCAGAATTCCACAACCCCCATTACCCAAAGAGAAACAAAGTGTGTATATATACATAACCCCCTCGAGAATCATGTATAACTAGGCACAGACCCCTCAGAATTGAACATAGCCCAGCACAGACTTTCCAGAATTAATTATAACCAGGCACATACCCCCCAGAATTAATTACAGCCAGGCACAGATCCCTAGAATTGAACATAGCCCAGCACAGACCCCCAGAATTAATTACAGCCAGGCAGGGACCCCCAGAATCATAGCCAGACAGGGACCCCCAGAATTAATTATAGCCAGGCAGGGACCCCCAGAATTAATTATAACCAGGCTGGGACCCCCAGCATTAATTATAACCAGGCTTGGACCCCCAAAATTAGTTATAACCAGGCAGAGACCCCAGAATTAATTATAACCAGCCTCATGCCCCCAGAATTAATTATAACAAGCCACATGTCCCCATAATTAATTATAGCCAGACTGGGTTGACCATAATTAATTATAGCCAGCCACATGCCCCCCAGAACTAATTATAGCCAGACTGGGACCCCCAGAATTAATAACAAGCCACATGCCCCCCAGAATTAATTATAGCCAGACTGGGACCCCCAGAATTAATTATAAGAAGCCACATACCCCCCAGAATTAATTATAGCCAGACTGGGACCCCCAGAATTAATTATAACAAGCCACATGCCCCCCAGAATTAATTATAGCCAGACTGGGACCCCCAGAAATAATTATAACATGCCACATGCCCCCCAGAATTAATTATAGCCAGACTGGGACCCACAGAATTAATTATAGCCACATGCCCTCCAGAATTAATTATAGCAGACAGGGACCCCCGGAATTATACTTACCTAGCCTGCAGACCTCAGGACCGCCGTGTTCCTTGGAGAAGCTCAGACATGCTCTTGCACGCGGCTGCCTTCTCAGCCCTCTGAAGGCTGTGACACACAATCGCGAGATCTCACGAGATCTCAGCTGCAGGGCAGGCCGTGTCATAGCCTTCAGACTGGACTGAGGAGGCGGCCACGCAGGGAGAGAGGCAAACGCAGCGCTAGGGGAAACACAACCAGCCGATCGGCTGCTAGCGGAATGCCCACATCGGGAACCTGCTTTCCCACAACGTTCCCGCTGCGGGAGAAGTGCTGGAATGCCATTCCTCTGCATTCCCGCAGGAATCGACCCCTGTGAGTGGTACAGTATAAGCAAATTACCACTGCACAGCGAATACCAAAGCAGCCCTGACCTGATAGCCAGATCTGCTCTATAGAAGAAATATACCACAGCGCTGTGCAGAGTCTAAATACAGGGGAGGCAGGATATCAATAACAACAGTACAGACTAGGATAAATCAAGAACGTGGTCAAGAGGAAAATCCAAGAATCAGAACCAGTACGAGAATGTACAGTAATACATAGGCCAGGGATCCAGAAGCCAAGAGGTCAGAAGTAGGGATGAGCCGAACACCCCCGTGTTCGGTTCGCATTCTACCTCAAACAATTTCGAAAGTTCGAGTTCGAACTTGAACACGAACCGAACTCAATGCAAGTCAATGGGAGTCAAAAGTTCGGTTTTTAGAGTGCCCTCGAAGAGGGCATATATGCAAGATATTTGCCATATAAGGTGTATGGGGGTCTGGGTAGTGCCCTGGGGAACAGGAAACAAGGACAAAAAGTAAAAAAAAAAGTTTTTAAAAGGGACAGTGGGTTTTTCATGAAATAAGGGTTAAAAATAAAAATGAAAAATTCCTTCAAATATCATGCCCAGGAGGTCCCCATAAACTGCCCGTGAAGTGGAGGATTTGTAGGATGTATAGAAACCTTTAAAAACAAAAAATGAAATTTCAAATGACGGCAAATGGTTTTCCTTTAATCTTTTCATAAACAACTGCTTGGGGCGGCAGTCTGTATTTAGGCTAAGGTCAGACTAATGCAATATTAACGTGCGTTTAGCCACACTAAATCACGGTCGCGCTAGCAGCAAATTACGTCCAATGGGGGAATATTAGCTTATCTAATAAGAGCTTGTGTGAAGCCTTCTAAGTGAAGCCTTCAAAGTGAGCACTTAGAGATCATCTGGAGATCTTCTGGAGGTAGTCTGAGGCTAGACAGGAGGTAGAAAACCTACAAAAAGGTAAGATTTGTAGGTTTAAATCCAATCTTTTTATAATGGCAGGCTTGGTCCAGTGTAAGAGCTGTCATGCATTTGTTTTTAGATCCAATTTTTGGAGGTTTGGAGTGTGCCTGATATGTAGGCAGCTCTCTTTATTGCAGCAGGAAATTGTCTGTTTGAAGTCTGAGATTTGTAAATTATCTGTTAGACAAACTCAGGCTATGGCTATGACTGTTACAAAGCCACTGCCACAGAGGCCTCCTAGGAGCGGCAGATGGACTCCTGTAGAATCTGGTAGACTTAGATTTGTGGATAGAAGGCATGTCTCACAGTCTGTGGCTCTTCTTAATTCTTTTGAGGCACTTTCAGAGTGTGGTGGTGAGACGGAAGTAGGCTCAGACACCATAGGTGAGGAACCACCATCCCCTATGCCTAAGGTATGCCGGACTGCAACCAAGAACAAAAAGGAAAAGGTGGGTCATGATAGAAGGCAATTGTTGCTGGGTGATTCTATCATAAGAGGTGTTGAGCTGGAGAGTAGTGGTTTGGTGAGATGTCTTCCTGGGGCTACTGCTCGTAGAGACAAGAGACGTATTCTCAATATTGTCAAACAAGCAAAGCAGCAAGGGGAAGTGGACGTTCTAGTTCATCTAGGGACAAATGACTTGGCTAGCAATGAGATTTCTGAGATTAAGGAAGATTTTTGTGTTCTTGGAGGTGAAATACAGCAGATTGCGTCCACTGTGTCATTCTCTGAAGTTTTGCCTGTGTATAACATTAAGGATAATCAGATGTGCAATAGGGAATTTAATTTGTGGCTTCGGGAATGGTGTCGGGAGCAAGGATTTGGCTTTGTGCCCCATGATAGCTCTAACTGGAGCAGAAAGGAACTGTATAAAAAAGATGGTTTGCATCTTACTCATAGGGGAACATATGTTCTCAGTGAGGAGTTCAAAGGTTTCACAAATAAATATTTAAACTAGGAGGGGGGACAAAAGGGTAAAAAACAATCTGCCTGATTGTCCCCCTAAACTTAATCGGAGGGTGCAAGCAACATGCGGGGAAAAAAATGACAAGCTCAGAGTCGTGTCTATAAATGCTCGCAGTTTAGTCAATAAAATCAATGAACTGGAAGCAATGATGGCAGCTGAAAAAGTAGATTTAGTGGCGGTTACTGAGACATGGTTCAGTGAGAAAAATAACTGGGACATAACAATACCGGGGTACTCTTTATATAGAAAAGATAGAGAAGGTTGGAAAGGAGGAGGAGTGGCCCTGTATGTGAAAAACAACATAAAAACGAACCAAATAAAAGTGAGCGAGGTAAACATAGAAGGCAATTGCATTCGGCTTGTTAGCAAAAACAAAAAAGGGAAGAAACCACTGTGGTACTCTGCAGAAGTGGTCAAAATAGTGAAGAACAAAAAGACAGCATTCAATAATTATAAAAAAAACTCAGGCAAACCTATAAGATTAGGCAGAAAGAGGCAAAGCAATTTATAAGAGCTTCCAAAGCACATGCAGAAGAGAATATAGCGCAATCAGTAAAAAAGGGGGACAAAACATTTTTTAGATACATAAACGAGAAAAGAAAAGTAAAACAAGGATTAGTTCGATTAAAAACAAAGGAAGGAAGGTATGTAGAAGAGGATAAAAGTCTCGCTGACTGCCTCAATGAATATTTTTGTTTCAGTCTTTTCAGAAGAAAAGGAAGGAAAGGGACCTCAGTTAAGAGGAAACACTAACGAGACATTTACATATCAGTTTACAGAGGAGGAGGTTCTACAGCAGCTGTCTAAAGTAAAGACAAATAAGTCAATGGGGCCTGATGGGATCCACCCTAAATTATTAAAAGAGCTAAAAGATGTAATAGCAAAACAGTTACCAGATTTATTTAACCAATCCTTGCTAACGGGAGTCGTCCCAGAAGACTGGAAATTAGCAAATGTTGTGCCCATTTACAAGAAGGGTAGTAGGGAGGAATCGAGGAACTATAGGCCAATTAGTCTTACGTCAGTAGTGGGGAAATTAATGGAAACCATGTTAACGGAAAGGATTGTTGAACATCTAAAATCACATAGATTACAGGATCAGAAACAACATGGGTTTACCTCAGGGAGATCATGCCAAACTAATCTTATTGATTTTTTTGATTGGGTAACAAAAAAAATAGACACAGGTGGTGCAGTAGACATTGCTTATTTAGATTTCAGTAAGGCTTTTGATACTGTTCCGCATAGAAGGCTTATAAATAAATTGCAATCTTTGAGCTTGGATTCCAATATTGTTGAATGGATTAGGTAGTGGCTGAGTGACAGGCAACAGAGGGTTGTGGTAAATGGAGTTTATTCGGCGAAAGGTCTTGTTACCAGTGGGGTACCTCAGGGGTCAGTACTTGGACCCATTCTATTTAATATTTTTATTAGTGACATTGCAGAAGGTATTAATGGAAAAGTATGTCTTTTTGCTGATGACACAAAGATTTGCAACAGGGTTGACATTCCAGGAGGGATCAGTCAAATGATTTAGGTAAACTAAAAAAATGGTCGGAGCTGTGGCAATTGAGTTTTAATGTGGTAAGTGCAAGATAATGCACCTGGGACATAAAAACCCAAGGGCTGAATATAGAATATTTGATACAGTCCTAACCTCAACATCTGAGGAAAGGGATTTAGGGGTTATTATTTCAGAGGATCTAAGGGTAAGTAGTCAATGTAATAGAGCAGCAGGAAATGCTAGCAGAATGCTTGGTTGTGTAGGGAGAGGTATTAGCAGTAGGAAAAGGGAAGTGCTCATGCCACTGTACAGAGCACTGGTGAGACCTCACTTGGAGTACTGTGTGCAGTACTGGAGACCGTATCTCCAGAAGGATATAGACATCTTAGAGAGAGTTCAGAGAAGGGCTACTAAAATGGTATACGGCTTGAAGGAGAAAAGTTACCAGGAAAGGCTTAATGATCTTAATATGTACAGCTTGGAAAAAAGACGAGACAGAGGAGATATGATAGAAACATTTAAATACGTAAAGGGAATCCACAAGGTAGAGGAAGGGAGTGAATTTAAACGGAAACAAAGTAGCAAAACAAGAGGACATGGTCTTAGATTAGAGGGGCAAAGGTTTAAAAGTAACATCAGGAAGCATTATTTTACTGAGAGGGTGGTGGATACATGGAACAGCCTTCCAGTAGAAGTGGTAGAGGCCAAAACAGTAATTGAATTTAAGCAAGCATGGGATAGGCATAAGGCTATCCTAAACAAAAGATAAATCAAGGTAATGTATCCATGTAATTGGGAAGACTAGATGGGCCGAAAGGTTCTTATCTGCCGACATTTTTCTATGTTTCTATGTTTCTAAGTAATTTTGCTAAGCTGGCATTTAGACGCCGTGCTGGGGGATGGTTGGGACTATATTTTTTCTTACACTGCAGCAGCTGGGGCAACGTAATCTGACTGTGTAAATCTTCAGCTGATGGGATGCTGTCACATTGTGAGGAAGGACCTGGTACATCCATTACTGTAGCATCATCCCTGTCAGTGGAGGTTGGAGTCAATGACATGGCAGGACATATAGTGGGGTAGAGACAGGTGAGGAGGACCGACACAAAGTTTTGCGCCAACGGGATGCGTGGCAGGTGGTCACATGTCGTCTCAAGCACGTGGTACCCAAGCGTACGGTGTCTTTCTGTCACGTCTTGGCCTTGCCCCCTGCTGGTGGTAGCAGGGATTCCTGTTTATTTTTGTTTTCAGCCTGCAGGCCATCTGTTGGGCTTATTGGCCTGCGGTCACATGACCTGTTCTGCCTTATAAGTACAACCAGGACTCCCCTTGATCCTTGGACCAGGATAGTCTTTCTTGCCTAGTCCCTGTATGCTGGTTTACTTTGATTTGCTGTGTATGACCTCTGGCTCATGTATTTAGGATCCCTCTCTTGTCTGACCCCTCTAGTTTTGATATTCCGTGTATGACCTTTGGCTCTTGTATTTGGATCTCTCTTCTGTCTGTCCCCTGTACTGTACCGTGCTTAGGAATCTGTATGTCTGCATTCATCGTATGTTTGGTTTATGTTTTGTTCGTCATGCAGGCCTAGCCTAGTTAGTATCTCGAGACCACCTTTCAAGGATCTCAGTCAGGGCTTAGGGATCTTTCTAGTTTCTGTTAAAATCTTGGTTTGTTCCCTGGAATCTGTATGTCTGCATTCATCGTATGTTTGTTTATGTTTTGTTCGTCATGCAGGCCTAGCCTAGTTAGTATCTCGAGACCACCTTTCAAGGATCTCAGTCAGGGCTTAGGGATCTTTCTAGTTTCTGTTAATATCTTGGTTTGTTCCCTGGAATCTGTATACCTGCATTTATTGTCTGTCTGGTTTATGTTTTATTCATCTTGCAAACCTAGCCTAGGTAGTATTTCGAGACCATCTTTCAAGGATCTCAGTCAGGGCTTAGGGATCTTTCTAGTTTCTGTTAATATCTTGGTTTGTTCCCTGGAAGCTGTATACCTGTCCTTAAGGCTTCATCTCTGCAGATTGGGGATTCCCCCTCACCCTATAGGGGCTCCCCGTTACATTATCCTGGTCCCAGAATAGAAGCTGGCAGGTATGTCTCATATGTATGAAGCTATATTGAACTTGGTGCTTGCTATGCTGAAAGAGCTGCAGAGGTTAATGGAGGCTCTGAGCCTATCACCTGCTGCAGCTAACGATGCAGCACCACCCTGCACTACTTGCAAATCCACGTATGAGAAGGAAAGACGCAGGTTGTATGGTCTCTGTTTTTATTGTGCAGATCCAAATCACACTATTGAGCATTGTGTATTAAAACCTGTTAAGCAATGGCAGGGGAACCATATATCCAGGTATCGCTATGGAGGTACTGGTGTGTCCTCCATAGGCATCCAGACTGGCAGAATAGCCACCTCAAATCTGGTGAATCATGGGATCACTATGCCCTCGTCTCCCAGTGAGGTTTCAGTGTCTCCGGTTGGGAATGCTATGCCAGCCATGTCTGTATCCACTAGTACGCTGCCAGCCATGTCTGTATCCACTGGCACGCTGCCAGCCATGTCTGTATTCACTGGCACGCTACCAGCTATGTCTGTATCCACTGGCACGCTGCCAGCCATGTCTATATCCACTGGAACACTGCCAGCCAGGTCTATATCCACTGGCACGCTGCCAGCTATGCCTGTTCCCACTGGCAATGAAATGCCAGCCATGTCTGTATCTACTGACACGATGCCAGTCATGTCTGCTTCCCCTGGCACGATGCCAGCCATGTCTGCTTCCCCTGGCACGATGTCAGCCATGTCTGTATCCACTGGCACGATGCCAGCCATGTCTGTATCCACTGGCTTGCTGCCAGCCATGTCTGTATCCACTGGCACGCTGCCAGCCATGCCTGTTTCCACTGGCAATGAAATGCCAGCCATGTCTGTATCTATGGGCACGATGCCAGCCATGTCTGTATCTACTGGCACGCTGCCAGCCATGCCTGTTCCCACTGGCAATGAAATGCCAGCCATATCTGTATCTATTGGCACGATGCCAGCCATGTCTGTATCTACTGGCACGATGCCAGCCATGTCTGTATCTACTGGCATGATGCCAGCCATGTCTGTATCCACTGGCACGCTGCCAGCCATGCCTGTTCTCACTGGTAATGAAAAGCCAGCCATGCCTGTTCCCACTGGCAATGAAATGCCAGCCATGTCTGTATCCACTGGCACGCTGCCAGCCATGCCTGTTCTTACTGGTAATGAAAAGCCAGCCATGCCTGTTCCCACTGGCAATGAGATGCCAGCCATGTCTGTATCTATTGGCACGATGCCAGCCATGTCTGTATCCACTGGCACGATGCCAGCCATGTCTGTATCTACTGGCACGAAGCCAGTCATGTCTGTATCCACCGGCACGATGCCAGCCATGCCTGTTCTTACTGGTAATGAAAAGCCAGCCATGCCTGTTCCCACTGGCAATGAGATGCCAGCCATGTCTGTATCTATTGGCACGATGCCAGCCATGTCTGTATCTACTGGCACGCTGCCAGCCATGCCTGTTCTCACTGGTAATGAAAAGCCAGCCATGCCTGTTCCCACTGGCAATGAAATGCCAGCCATGTCTGTTTCTACTGGCACGAAGCCAGCCATGTCGGTATCCACTGGCACGCTGCCAGCCATGCCTGTTATCACTGGTAATGAAAAGCCAGCCATGCCTGTTCCCACTGGCGGTGAAATGCCAGCCATGTCTGTATCCACTGGCACGCTGCCAGCCATGCCTGTTCTTACTGGTAATGAAATGCCAGCCATGTCTGTAGCTACTGGCACGAAGCCAGCCATGTCTGTTCCCACTGGCAATGAAAAGCCAGCCATGTCCGCTTCCCCTGGCAAAAAGCCAGCCATGTCTGTATCTACTGGCATGAAGCCAGCCATGTCTGTATCTATTGGCACGAAGCCAGCTATGTCTGTATCCACTGGCACGCTGCCAGCCATCCCTGTTCTTACTGGTAATGAAAAGCCAGCCATGCCTGTTCCACTGGCAATGAGTGCCAGCCATGTCTGTATCTATTGGCACGATGCCAACCATGTCTGTATCTACTGGCACGCTGCCAGCCATGCCTGTTCTCACTGGTAATGAAAAGCCAGCCATGCCTGTTCCCACTGGCAATGAAGTGCCAGCCATGTCTGTATCTACTGGCATGAAGCCAGCCATGTCTGTATCCACTGGCACGAAGCCAGCCATGTCTGTATCCACTGGCACGAAGCCAGCCATGTCTGTATCCACTGGCACGAAGCCAGCCATGTCTGTATCCACTGGCACGAAGCCAGCCATGTCTGTATCCACTGGCACAAAGCCAGCCATGTCTGCTTCCCCTGGCACGAAGCCAGCCATGTCTGTATCCACTGGCACGAAGCCAGCCATGTCTGCTTCCTCTGGCACGAAGCCAGCCATGTCTGTATCCACTGGCACGAAGCCAGCCATGTCTGTTCCCACTGGCAATGAAAAGCCAGCCATGTCCGCTTCCCCTGGCATGAAGCCAGCCATGTCTGCTCCCCTGGCACGAAGCCAGCCATGTCTGCTTCCCCTGGCACGAAGCCAGCCATGTCTGCTTCCCCTGGCACGAAGCCAGCCATGTCTACTTCCCCTGGCACAAAGCCAGCCATGTCGGGTACTGGTAATGAGAAGCCAGCCATGTCGGGTACTGACAATATGTCATTCGTGATGCCTGAGGCTGGTACCTTGCCAGTGGTGTCCGGGACAAGCTGTACGTCAGCAATGACAGCTGTACCCAGGTTAGACGAGACAGCTGTGACCACGTTTTGTTATGAGGCCGATGTGCCTGGATTGGCACATGAGACCACTGTGCCCTTGCCCCACAGTGAGTCCAGTGTTGTCCCCACCATTGTCAAGCCTTGTGAGGTGGTCACAAAGTCTATGTCTTGCTCTAAGAGAAGACAAGAAAAGGTGATCAACCCTAGCCAATGTGGTTCTGAAACTGCCACACTTTGTTCTGGTTCCATTGATACTACACCCTCTAAGTCCGAGGTTGCCTTACTCCGCACAGTAATCAGGGAAATTCAGCAAGCTGGTGGTTTAAAGGGTATTGAGATCCCTAAATCACATTGTGTTCCCACGGAATATATACGGACGCCTTCTGGCTTTTGGATGCGTGAGAGGCACTGGGTAGTGCTCCAGAGACACCCTGACATTCTGAAAGGGCTGTTGGAAGACTCTGATTCAGATGATCCACAATATACTCCTCCTGGGGAGAGGTGTAAGATTGTTGTGGCGCCAACTGTACCATGTCCTGGTGATGTCCCATATCCGAGAGTGTACCAGTCATGCACACACCCTGTACTGTATCGGTCGGGGCCACGTTTAATGGCAAGGTCATTATCTCTGGGGTAGACAGTAAGTCCACTGTGTCTAGTGGTTCCACTGTGGGTTGTAATATACAATCTCGGGGCACGACTACCGTCACTGGATCTGGCAGTACCTCTAATACCTCTATGTACCATGGTGTGGACGGAACTCCTAGATCACGGTCCAGGAGACGCAAGAGGACTAACCATAAACAACCTGGGACTGATGATTCACTCCGTTCAAGGTCCAAGGTACTCATGCCATCGGACCCTCGGGTACGAGACCCTAGCCCGGTTGCCGAGGGTTGTGTACGGGCCTCTAATGGTGCAGTGATCTGCAGAGAGGACCTGGAGGTTTACGAAAGAGCTTTGCTTGCTCAGGCACATGCTGACTACTCTGAGCCTGAGTGGGATTCCAATGGGTACTGGTGACTGGTCTTGTCCGTTTTCATGCCATCCATGTTTTCTTTCTTGGGTGCCCAGGAGGTCACCCGTAAGGGAGGGGGTTATGTCACGTCTTGGCCTTGCCCCCTGCTGGTGGTAGCAGGGATTCCTGTTTATTTTTGTTTTCAGCCTGCAGGCCATCTGTTGGGCTTATTGGCCTGCGGTCACATGACCTGTTCTGCCTTATAAGTACGACCAGGACTCCCCTTGATCCTTGGACCAGGATAGTCTTTCTTGCCTAGTCCCTGTATGCTGGTTTACTTTGATTTGCTGTGTATGACCTCTGGCTCATGTATTTAGGATCCCTCTCTTGTCTGACCCCTCTAGTTTTGATATTCCGTGTATGACCTTTGGCTCTTGTATTTGGATCTCTCTTCTGTCTGTCCCCTGTACTGTACCGTGCTTAGGAATCTGTATGTCTGCATTCATCGTATGTTTGGTTTATGTTTTGTTCGTCATGCAGGCCTAGCCTAGTTAGTATCTCGAGACCACCTTTCAAGGATCTCAGTCAGGGCTTAGGGATCTTTCTAGTTTCTGTTAAAATCTTGGTTTGTTCCCTGGAATCTGTATGTCTGCATTCATCGTATGTTTGGTTTATGTTTTGTTCGTCATGCAGGCCTAGCCTAGTTAGTATCTCGAGACCACCTTTCAAGGATCTCAGTCAGGGCTTAGGGATCTTTCTAGTTTCTGTTAATATCTTGGTTTGTTCCCTGGAATCTGTATACCTGCATTTATTGTCTGTCTGGTTTATGTTTTATTCATCTTGCAAACCTAGCCTAGGTAGTATTTCGAGACCATCTTTCAAGGATCTCAGTCAGGGCTTAGGGATCTTTCTAGTTTCTGTTAATATCTTGGTTTGTTCCCTGGAAGCTGTATACCTGTCCTTAAGGCTTCATCTCTGCAGATTGGGGGTTCCCCCTCACCCTATAGGGGGCTCCCCGTTACACTTTCCCACGCTTGAGCCTCATCTGACATAGATTACAAATAGCAATGGTGGGGTCTGCTGCACATTTCTTAAACAACTCCCAGACAGCAGAGTTCCTGGAGGTGTACTTTGAGTCAACAGCGCTCTGCACCTGAGGAGCTCTGACATCTGATGCCTTGGACTGGCTAGTGCTACGGTTGGTCATAGAGGACGTTGTGCCTCATGTTTGTTGTGCCTCCTCCTCCTCACTTGACTCCTCTGTTCGATCAGGCACCCAGGTGGAGTTAGTGACCTCATCATCATTGTCATCACCCCCTATCTCCTCGTCACTGGAGCCAACTTGGCAGTATGCTGCAGCTGCTGGGGCAACATGAGTGCCAGTTATTTGTGTGTCATCACTGGCATCCCCTTCCTCTAGGTTGAATATATTCCCTTCGTCAACCTCAGAGATTGAATAAGAGCACTGTAGTTGCTGTGCATCCTCAAGCAGCATGTCACTGTCATTGTAGTCAAACAATTCAGCTGACTCCTCCGTGTGTGATAGTGAGGCTATGGCAGGAGTAGCTGTGGACATGGAGGCTGCATTAGATGCTTTGGCAGCTGAGGTGGACTGTAAAGCACTACAAGCCTGGCTAGCAGAGGACTCGGAGGATAAGGATGACCTGGTTAGCCAATCCCCCAAATCCTCTGTATGTTGCTGCTGCTTAAGACGGCCAGCACCAGTTAGAAAGGACAAGCGTGCCCCTGCAGAGGATGCACCACGTCCACGACGACCAGAGGCACAGCCTCCCGACGCAGAAGCTGCTTGCCCTCTTATCTGTGAATGGGAGCGTCTGCCTGTCCTTTTTGGTCTTTCTGACATGGTGAGTGATATAAAGATTAAATATATACAGAACTCTAATTCAACTCTGTTGTAAAAATTGGAGATATGCTGCAGGTCTCTGATTCAACTCTGGTATAAAGATTAAAGATTTCCAGAACTCTGGTATAACTCAGTGAGACACCCTGATAGCTGGTAGCCAGTGACAAGACACAGATTACAATTCCCAGAAACCTCCTATAAATCAGTGAGACCCCCTGATGGGTGGCAGTGAGTTGCAAGACACATATTACCACAATTCCCAGATATTTTGTAGAAATTACTGACCCCCAAAATACTTGGTGGCAGTGAGAACACACGGATTATAACAATTCCCAAATATTTTGTAGAAATTACTGACACCCAAAATACTTGGTGGCAGCCAGTGAGAACACACGGATTATAACAGTTCCCAAATATTTTGTGGAAATTACTGACCCCCCAAAATACTGTGTGGCAGTGAGAACACATGGATTATAACAATTCCCAAATATTTTGTGGAAATTATTGACCCCCCAAAATACTGGGTGGCAGTGAGAACACATGGATTAGAGCAATTCCCAAATATTTTGTAGAAATTACTGACCCCCAAAATACTTGGTGGCAGCCAGTGAGAACACACGGATTTTAACAATTCCCAAATATTTTGTAGAAATTACTGACCCCCCGAAATACTTGGTGGCAGCCAGTGAGAACACACGGATTATAACAATTCACAAATATTTTGTAGAAATTACTGACCCCCAAAATACTTGGTGGCAGCCAGTGAGAACACACGGATTTTAACAATTCCCAAATATTTTGTAGAAATTACTGACCCCCCGAAATACTTGGTGGCAGCCAGTGAGAACACACGGATTATAACAATTCACAAATATTTTGTAGAAATTACTGACCCCCAAAATACTTGGTGGCAGTGAGAACACACGGATTATAACAATTCACAAATATTTTGTAGAAATTACTGACCCCCAAAATACTGGGTGGCAGTGAGAACACACGGATTAGAACAATTCCCAAATATTTTGTAGAAATTGCTGACCCCCCAAAATATTGGGTGGCAGTGAGAACACACAGATTAGAACAATTCCCAGATATTTTGTAGAAATGAGACCCCCCCCAGTAGCTGGTGGCAGACTGGCAGTGAGAACACACACTAACACAAGAACAATCTCCTCTCAAACACGTGCTGAAGCGCTGTGTGAAGCCTTATATAGTGTGCTGCAGGATTTAGCTCTGTGAGCCCATGATTGGGCAAAATTTGCCCAATCAGGACTCTGAGCCGTGATCGGCATAGTTTTGAACCTGTCTTGCACCTGCGAACAGGTGATGATTGAATCGAACTCCGAACCGATCGAACCGAACAGCTCATCCCTAGTCAGAACCAGGGAATCAGTATACTGTACATCAGGGGTCAAGTCCTAAAAAAAATAAGTGTGGGAACTCACCAAGGTTTCTGTCCCCCATTTTAGCAATTATCATCTCACACTTAACACAAACTCGCACTCAAATCTAGTATATTTATGTATTTATATGGAATTTAACAAAAAATATATGGTAAATCATATATTTATTGTGACTTAACAAACAGGAGATATAGGATAGAACACTGGAATCCAAGCTCTATAGTGTATGGGATCAAAGGGAGCTCAGTTCCCTCTGCAAAAATAGTGCAGGAACTCCGTTCCCATGCGTTCCCCCTGGACTTGACCCCTACATATAACATAAACAGAAAACCCAAAACACAGCGAGGGAAAGCAACTATGAACTGAAATCACAGGAATAACTAGACATAAACCAAGAACACGAAATATAGGCAACAACTAGACAGACAGGGAAGGCAAGACCAAAGAAATAAACAGAACAAGAAATACAAACTAGGACTGGAATATACAGCAGGGAGCTCTAGAACACAGCAGCACTGGAAACCAGGCACAGTGAACCAGATGACAGAGCAATGGATAATGGGCTCATTGCATTAAATAGGGAGGAAATCAGCACACATGGGCCAACAGGTGAGCGAATCAGCCGAGAAGCAATTAACCCCTGGGCTGCTACTCAGGCAATAGCAGCATAGGGCCAGGCCTGCACAGGCATACATGAATACAGACGACAGGGGGACAGGGCTGGAATGAGGAAACGTGACAGAGGGGTTACAGTGGAGGATAGTCAGGGACAAAGCCAGAATCGGTACACAGATTATAACCGAAAGAACAGGGATTGTACTGAATGGGAACATGGTAGCCTTATGCTTACACACAAAAAATATTTTTTATACTATTAAAATATATTTATTTTCTTTATCCAAAAACCAGTGGGGTACTGCCTCTGCAGCCCCAATGGAGGAGTCTACATTGGGTCATATTACATAAATGTCTTACTTTCTGTACTCTCAAACCTGTGACATCATAGTCCTAAAGGTATAGTCATCTATGGTGACATGTTAGCATTACCCAATTGCATTTTTGATTGTGATAAAAATTGAAAAACGTACTCACAGCCAATTATTACACATTTTAAAAAGCTTTTCAAATTAAATAATTTACTTTGTAAATAGCATTCTGTATTCCCAAGAGAAAAAAACAATAAAATTAAATAACAAAGATCATTCTTCCAACTTTGAACTTCGAATAGCCATGCATAGTACCTACAATTCAATGAATAGAATTAACATTGCCATGGTAACCACAAGTTAACAGAAGTGAGGCATTATGTGCATGCCTTAATTTTTCTGTGTTAACATGTTCTGTAATGCTTTTTCTCAGTAACCATTATATTGCTATCCCCGTATACCTCTTGTAAAACACGCATGAGTTGTGTTTTTTTTTATACTCAGGCAGATCATCTTTTAACCCTTTGTTTGTTTAAACTTGAAATACAAACTTTTTCAGCATTTTATTTCATTATAAGTCTGATTCTTGAAAGAAGTGCATAAAACATATTTAAGAAAATCTATTTAAATTAACCATTTGGACTTTACCAAAATAAGTAGACAATCTTCAACAACTATGCTGGCACATTTTATTTACATTCATGCAACCATGATCTAGTGTTATTTAATTGAGCTGTCCGTTCATCTAGATTTGCCTCTTATTTCAGGAACACAAATTTTCAACACATGAAATAGAAAAACATTACTATTAAAGAATAGGAATATTTCATTTTAACATGAATTACCTAATCATATGATGTACGCGGTGCACACATACTGCAGGATTCAAAACCCAGAATGAAATTGTGGAAATCGTGTTTAAATCTTGTAGATCTGTCTGCCAGCGTCAAGCTCTTGATGTGAAATGATCAATTCATAACAATATTGGTTTTAAACTGTCATAAAATGTAATGCCTAATGGTTATTTGGTATTATATATTTATTGTAGCCTACCTACTATATTGTTGGCACTTGACATTTTTGTACATTATGAAAAGGCAAAAGGTAATCTTCCTTTTTCAGCAAGCAGACATACAGACCATGAGTGCTTTAACTTAATACTTCCATGGATTCTTATGCTCATATAGTTTATGTGTACCCCCTTCTTCTAAAAGACAGTTTAAAAATAATCAAGCTTCCCCAACCTCTCATTTCAAATTGGCTTGAACACTTGGGTTCATAAGAAAAAAGTCAACAACATAAAGCACCAGCAAACACCATCTGATCAAACCAGTTCCCCTTTAACATAAGGGTCTATTTATTAAGCACTGGACATGTCAGAGAAATTGCACTGACCGGTGCATTTCATCATTAGCGCAGTGCAGTGACCGTTCTTTAAATAGAGAATTCCTCAAATTTTAGATTTTGATGCTTTACAACCTTGTCAAATAAATGTTGACCTATCACCTCTGTAAAGTTGCATCTCTGCTTCTCTGGTCAAATGGAACAAGCTTCTCACTGCGTCTGCTGCGTAAAATAAGAACCCACTTTGAAGATGTTATAAAGATGTTAAATTGCACTTTTCCAATTACTCGCATGTGGTGCTACTCAAGGAACGCCTTGGTTGAGTTTAAACCTAAATATTATATAACGCGCGTCAGGTACGTGCAGAATCAGGGACAAATATATTAATCAAATCATCTACCAAGTCATGGATAAAATGGCTACTATAATACTACTTTATGACCACCTATGAATAATATGATATTTGTACGAGATTACTCTGGCTGAGTATGCAACTTGCTTGATGAGCTTTAATGAAACCTATATCTGGTGAGACATGTAACTTTCGATCCCTAGATTCCAATCTTTTTTTGGATTTTCCAGATACTACAGAGGTACAATTTATTGACCCTGAGGTTAGTCAATCTGCTATAATATTTTCAATTGTCAATTTGAATCCCTGTAGTGTATCCAGGAAAATCTGGTTCCTCCCCACACACAGTGGATGTGTTTGAATTTTAATTTGTTATGCCGGTGTTAAACATTCTAGGATGTGGTTGTGTTATATGTTAAGTATGTCTAGGACTACTTGTTGAATTGGTTTTAATATGTTGTGAAATAAAGATTATATTTGATATCTTCACGGGTAGATACTATTATCCTTTTGGCTTCCAGGTGGACCTTGAATTTGTTTCCTTGATGAGGTTGAATTCCTCCACTCTCCGGTGACTTTTTTCAATTTTGACAAATCGCCTATTTACATTCTGTTCTTTGATCTATATACAGTGGCAAGAAAAAGTATGTGAACCCTTTGGGATTACGTGGAGTTTTGCATGAATTGGTCATAAAATGTGCTCTGATCTTCATCTAAGTCACAACAATTTGAAAAACACAGTCTCCCGGGGGTTTGCCTGGAAATGATGTCATCGCGCATGGCACGATGACGTCATTTACGTCGGGAGGAGCTTGACTTCAGCGTCTGAGGACGCTGAAGTCAGAACGCCGCAAGACCCCGGACAGAGAGGTGAGTATCTCCGCCGGGGGTCCCGCAAAGCTGATGACGTGTGGGACACGTCCTCCTCAGCATACAGCGGGAGTAACTGAGGACGTGTCCCACACATCGTCAGCAGTGAAGGGGTTAAAAACGTCTTTTTTTTTTAAACTTTTTGTCCTTGTTTCCTGTCCCCCAGGGCACTACCCGGACCCGGACATTGTTTTTAAATGTTTCTATACATCCTAGAAATCCGCCACTTCACGGGCAGGTTATGGGGACCTCCTAGGCATGATATTTGAAGGAATTTTTCGTTTTTACTTTTAACCCTTATTTCATGGAAAACTCACTGTCCCTTTAAAAACGTTTTTTTTTACTTTTTGTCCTTGTTTCCTGTCCCCCAGGGCACTACCCAGACCCCCATACACCTTTTATGGCAAATATCTAGCATATATGTCCTCTTGGAGGGCACTCTAAAAATCGAACATTGAGTCCCATTGACTTGTATTGAGTTTGTGTTCGAATTCGAACTTTTGAAAAATTCGAGTTCGAATGCGAACTGAACTCGGGGGTGTTCGGCTCATCCCTAGTCTTTGCCACTTTAGATTTTACTCTATTTTCGCTGTGATTTTAAGTGGTACTTTCCTTGGTATTAAGGTTATGACATAAAAAAAATATATTTTTGGGATGGAATTTTTGGTGCCATTTACTCGTGTGGTAGGATTTTTTTTCCTCTTCTCCATTCTTATCCCCTTCTTTCCTCTTCTCCCCTCTTTTGTTTGCTAATGTTCCTGCTTCCTGTTACATAAGAATGGTGGATTGGGATTGCTTCTTTGCATTGTTTTATTTGTTAGCATTATTATTATTTGTTTTGCTTTTAGTGCAGCCGTTCCTGGGGTGTGGGCCTCGAGGGGAGGATGGATGTACATCACTACATGGGTTGGCATTGGAGTCTCACCTGCCATTAAGGGCTGCAGTCAAACTCACCTGCTCGCGTTCCCTGGCTGCTCTGTCCTTCACACTTTTTTTTTCAGCAGCCAGATCCTGGGGAGCACTGAGATCAGCCAGATCCTAGGGAGCACTGAGAGCAGTCAGATCCTGGGGAGCACTGAACCCGAACCTATGCAACCTGTGTATATCTGGCTCTGATACTATCCAGTGCCTCACCAGCCACTGACCTCACCGCACGTCACTGACACACACAAACACACAACTCACATCCACCACACACACACACAAGCACACAAATACACATGCAACACACCAGGCAAAGCTAGCTCACACACATTAACTTCCTGCTCACACATGCAACAAATCATTCACAGATAGCTCACACGCTCACACAATCATAACTCACATGCATCACTCACTGGCAGCTCAAACAAACATACTCAGTCAACTCACTTCACTGCCAGGCTGCTCAAACACACTCTTAAGCCACAGACAACACCACACTCAGTCCCATCTTGCACACTGCCACACTCTCCATTATTGTCCTATACATGTAGCCCCGCACAGTCATACGACATTCGGCGCGCACATACATGCACATGTCAACTTATTGGGAGAGGGGGCGGCAAAATGCACCATCGCTGTGAACTCAAAATTCCTTGCACCGGCCCTGCTTCTGGATGCTGTGCTCTGCTCAGGGCGCCATGGCATGTGAAGGCAGGTGCACTCTGTACAGCTCTGGGACCACCTTCTGCACACTTGCATCCCCCGTACAGGCTCCGGCGCTCAGTGCTGATGTCACACTGACATCAGAACCATGTTGGGGGAGGCATGTGTGTTGCCTTCTCACAGCCGATGAACCACGCTTACAGAAGGACAAGTGCCCTGGCCGACCAGGCAGAGCTTGGCAAGGAGCAGAGACACTCTGGCGTCCTTTACAAGTGTAGCCCCCCTCCCTGCGTTAAAGGTAAGGAGAGGGAGCAAAACATTTTTTATTTATTTATTAAATTTATTAATGTATGTAGGGAGGGGGTGGGGGGTCTGGTATGTGTGCATATATATATGCGTGTGTGTATGTGTGTGCAGGGAGGGGGTGTGTGTGTATATGTATGTGTAGGAAGGGGGCTGGTGTGTAATTAATAAATATATATATTATTAGTGTGTTTATTATTGCAAAAGCCACTTGCACATCATAGCAATTCAAAGAATTGCATCCCAGAGCTCCTGTGCCACATTCCCAATATGCAGCAAGGAATTTTGGGCAGGATATGCAAAAGACCCCTTTCTCACTTTTATGCATCGTGGGTCTGTTATTACACAGAACCCTAAAATCAATGCTATGCCACACTGTGGCTTTGTAGCAGAGATAAGGTTTATGCAACTGGTCAAAGCCACTCCTAGGACAGCGCTGTTTCGGGTTTGTTTAACCCGTTGACCAGTTGCAGTGGATGCTTGGGCCGTACGGTAAATTAGTATCTACAAGGGTTGTGGTGGAGGACTAAAAGTGAGATAAAAAGCCTCCACACTATAATAAGTGTGTTTATTATTGCAGAAGCCACTTGCACATCATAGCAATTCAAAGAATTGCATCCCAGAGCTCCTGTGCCACATTCCCCATATGCAGCAAGGAATATATTTATTTATTTATTTGCAAAGTATTTTACCAGGAAGGATACATTGAGATTTCTCTCGTTTTCAAGTATGTCCTGGGTTCAAGAACATTCAAATTTTACAGTCGTAAACACCACGAAAGAGCACTCCACAACATTGACCACCTTCTTCCATCATTTTCTGTGGCGAAAAAAACACAGTTTTAAAATATTAAAAAAACCTGACTGAGGTAAAATGATGGGGATTCAGTTCACAAAGTATGACCATAGTTTGCTTAAACCTGTCACAGATGCCAATGTACCCCATCGTTGACAGGTCCAATCTATCTTGACCGATTCTGCATTTTTAGGATCATCTCACCCTGGAGCTCCCCAGCAGGCTCTAGGCCTTATATAGGCAGCCACGTTGGGGCACCTGTGAACAGGGAGGGGTGCATACCAAATGAATTGTCAGCTCTATATATATAAAATACAAAACAGCGTCCATTGTCCGTCGCAGCGTTGTAAGGGCAGAGGATAGGTTTGGCCACGCACTCTGCACTGGAAAAAAGTTATATCCTGTACACAACCACATTAGCGCTGGGTCTCAGCCTGGTTATTACCATTTCCCTAGCATGAGCTAAACGACCTTGTACACAGACCGCTGCGGACAAGGTGATCTGTTGGTGGGTCGTCAGATGTTACTTTTTTAGCAACTTGCGCCAGATGCTTCCATTTTAGCTTACACCAGGTGATAGATCCTATATACACAATGGATCCGATCTAAATAATCATGTAATAAATGATGTTTTAATACGTTTTTTGTAATCAAAAATTAGAAGAGGTTGCTGTCACCTTCAAACCCCCCCCCCCGCTAGGTAGTCATCCCAATAGAACCACGACCGGCAGAAGGTCTCTATCTGGCAGTTCTCAACAGCCACTAGCTAATCTATAGCCCTCAAAGCTTCCACACCTGAGACCCACGCGCGCCAAGAAGGAATCGTCTGTTTCCCCAATGAAGAGGAATTGAGAGTAGCCGCAAACACAAGGCTACCAATTTACGCATAGTCTTGATAGATACCAGAAATTATAGCAAAAGGTAAGTGAGGCTTCGAATCAAAATTCCAAATCAGTAATGGTGCGAATCACATCATGTACCAATCTCCAAAACGGACGGAGAGAGCATTCCCACCAGATGTGAAGGAAGCTGCCGAGGGCCAATTTGCAATGCCAGAAGGAGGGGTCACGGCTCGGTATAATCCGATGTATCTGTTCTGGTGTTCAATACCGAAAGGTGAATATGTGTCATGCCCCATGGCTGCCACCATCCTGAAACTCCCGCTGGTGGTACACTTCCTATCCTGTTCCTGCCCTGCAACCAGCATCCAGCAGTGTAAGAGTTAACACCAAAACACACGTCACTCACAAAATAAAGGGCTCTGCCCCTCACTCACACATTGCTGGTTCATTATGGCTCATGCTCACGAAGAGTGAACATCGTTGCTTTGTTGCTACTCTGCTACCTGATCCTGATTCCCCAATATTCTGGTTCCTGCAATTACTACCATCATCCCCTGCATTCAACCTGGTTAGTCTTCATTTCCATCCACCCTCCACTATCCATATCCTCTGTTAATCAGTGCAGACAACTGCACGCTGGGCTCATACTCTCCTCACCCCCGGTGCCACCCTGGTACCATCCCTAACCGTGACAGAATGAACCAGCCCAATACTAATGAGCCTGCAGTGCTGCACTTTATGGTGGAGTTAATGAAGACGACCTTCCAGGAACTATTTAAAAACCTGGCTGATTCCCTTGTGCAATTGCTGCAAAATATTCTGGGCACCTCTACTAAGGTGTGCGCTCCTCCAAACAAATGCCATGATCCCCTGTCTCCTGAAGAGCGTGTCAGGAGACAAAATAAAAATCTGTGCCTGTACTGCGGGGTAGGATCGCATTGGATATCTAAGTGCCCAGAAAACCCCCCCAGATCTGAGGTTGTCAAACTAGCACCAGCAGCAGTACCTAAACCTGCTGCCAATCCCAAAGGCGCTCCAGTGCTTAGAACTCTGAAGCAAACCCAGGCTTCCAGGCCTGCTTCTAGGCCTAAACCTGCTTCAAAGAGACCTGCCGTCCCAAAGCCGGTACCCCTACCCAAACCGGCCCCCAGGAGATCTCTAGAACCCAAACCTGCATCCCGAACAAATCATGTACCTACACCTGTCCCCAGACGAATGGTATCTGCTGTATCCAGGCATGTGATGTCTTTGGAGGTCAGTTCTGAAGAGGAGTCTGACACCCCCATGGATGTGGAGGCCTCTATGTCCTTACCCAGGGAGCCCGAACCTGACATCCCTATGGACTTGGAAGATGTATCCATGGAACTAGAGCGAATGGACATTATGTGTATACAGGTTCCAGGCGTACCTATTCCCATCACTCACAGCCCACAAGATCCGGCCATCTGTGAGTTTGACCCTCTGAATGATGTCTTCCCGTTTGGCTGTATGGCCTTTGAGAAATCAGATCCAGAGGACACTGCAGGGTCTGACACCCCTATGAAGGCATGGTGAGGCTTCTGTTCTTAATCCAGCGATGGATCTGTATCAGAGGGGGACTATGGCAAAGAGGAAGAGGAGACACCTACCCCGATGCCATCTTCGTATATGGGCACAAGGTTCAATGGTGACTCTGCCTCCTATCTCTCGCCCTCTGTCGCCAATGCCAGATGTTCCAGGGACATTCCTGTTGCTCCAGATTCCTTACCTGAGGATCCAGCTCCTTATACGGTGCAGGGCATCTATGCTATACCCACCTTTGTGCCATCCGATTACGTGGGCACCCTCATTCCTGATGCATCAGCTGACCCATCACCGGAGGACTGAGTCACTGCTTCTGATGGGACTGTGGTTCGTCGCAAAGACCTTGACATCTTCGAAAAGGGGTTACTCCGACGTAAGGAGATTGAAGACGCAGAAGGGAGAATGCCATCTGGGTACATGCAGGGCCGGATTAACATAGGGGCGGATGGAGCGGCAGCTCCAGGCCCCGTTCTGAAAATAGGCCCACAGCAGCCAGAGTGAGCTGCGGGCTGAAGTTGAGCAGCTGGCTGGTCAGTAGGCCTGCCACATACTGCCGGATCCAGATGATGCAGCCCGGCCATCCTGTGTGGTGGCAGCTTTCACAGGCCTTTGTACACGGAGGGGAAGAGAACACATGACATGTCACGTGCCTCGCCGGCGCCTGCACGTGCCAGCTCATTTACTTAGGGGGGAAGGAAAGCTAACAGTGCGCCGGCGTGTGGATGAATCCACTCAGCCAGCACTGTCTTTTGCCTTCCTCCCCCTTAGACCACCAGCGGCAGAACATAAGGAGGAGGACAAGGAGAGCTGCAGGCATTCCAAGGTGTGTGGCGCTGAGCGTAGGCAGCACACTGTGACAGCTCCCCGGGGATCTCACCCTGTCTCTGCGTACACACACAGCAGATGGGCACCTCTTCTGTTACACGTGCTGGCCTTTACAGTGTAATAAACGGCCTGGCTTCCAGCTGGTGGGGTCTGGGCTGTCTGTGTGCAGTCATGCAGAGGAGCTGGGAGCAGGAGGAGGAGGCGGAGAAGACGCTGTACAGGGAAACCTGGACTGCAACATGAAGGACAACCTAGTCTGTACTGTATGAGCTCTTCCTGCAGGTATGAAGGAGGGGGGGGCTGTTTGTGCCGTGATCCGTATGCCCCATGCAGGGAGGACTGGTGCCATGACATTGAGGGAGGCACAGAATGAATTATTTGAAAATAAAAAAGACAGGCTTCTGATTTGAAATGCAGAGGGCAGGGCAGTCACCATTGCAAGCTGAGCATCATGGGAGTTGCAGTCCACAGGAGAATGGAGGCTCTACGCAAAGGTCCTCTATGTAATTCTAGTCCTCCATCAATCCTATTTTAAATCCACCCCAACTTTGTCTGACAGGCGTCATTTTCTTCAGCTCTTAGATTGTAAACTCTTGGATGGGGTCCTTTTCCCACAATTTTTTTTGTTCTGCCTATTGAAACGCATCGAAACAAATAAAAAAAATAGTTTTTGCAGGCTGGGATGTCTGGAGCTGGAGCCAGCAGGCACTGCAACCAGTCTGTCACTCCGGCCTGTACCACTCACCATTTCGTGCCTGTCATGTTTAAGCGTGGTTTGAAATCATGTATTATTATAGACATATAATGCATCCTTTTTTTTTCAGCGGACTCAGCAGATTCAAGATACACTATAATGCCAAAGGTATTGGCTCACCTGCCTTGACACGCATATGAATTTAAGCGACATCCCATTCCTAATCCATAGGGTTCAATATGACGTCGGTCCACCCTTTGCAGCTACAACAGCTTCAGCTCTTCTGGGAAGACTGTCCACAAGGTTTAAGAGTGTGTTTATGGGAATTTTTTACCATTCTTCCAGAAGCGCATTTGTGAGGTCACACACTGATGTTGGACAAGAAGGCCTGGCTCTCAGTCTCCGCTCTAATTCATTCCAAAGGTGTTCTATCGGGTTGAGGTCAGGACTCTGTGCAGGCCAGTCAAGTTCATCCACACCAGACTCTGTCATCCATGTCTTTATGGACCTTGCTTTGTGCATTGGTGCACAGTCATGTTGGTAGAGGAAGGGGCCAGCTCCAAACTAATCCCACAAAGTTGGGAGCATGGAATTGTCCAAAATGTCCTATCACAGTTCCACACTGGAATTCACTGAGCTCCTGAGAGCGACCCATTCTTTCACAAATGTTTGTAAAAACAGTCTGCATGCCTAGGTGCTTGATTTTATATACCTGTGGCCATGGAAGTGATTGGAACACCTGATTCTGATTATTTGGATGGGTGAGCGAATACTTTTGGCAATATAGTGTATATCATGTTCCGTCGCAATGCTATAACTAAAACAAAGTGTAAATATTTATTCAGATTTCAATCATAGGGGGGGCATTGTTCTATTTGGTCTGGGGGGGGCCCCACCGCTGCAAGTATTGTTAGTCTGACACTAGGCAGTGATTGACTCATACACACACTAATCCGGCAGGAAGCTTGTGACCCGCTGCACTGTAAATCACCCTATGCATCATAGCACACCACGTCAGAGTCACAAGTCAGATTTTCCAGTCGCTCTGACGTTGACATAGTGTGACATATGCCAGTGCATCCACTGACTCTAATCGAGAAAGCAGTGCAGACCAATTGTTGCCTCAGTATCAATAAAAAGGCCCACTGAAATCCTCAGCACCAGGCCCATGATACCCTTAATCCGGCCCTGGGTACATGGGTACTCTAAGAAGACCAAGGCACGGTGGCGTCAGAGAAAAGCACGTGCCCAACCCTGTACCACCACTCCTCACCACCGTTCTGCCCTCCAGTGGTGTGACGAGTACTGGTCCCAGCACCCACTAGAGTGACCCGTGCCTGGTCATGGACAGTCCTGCTTGGTCACGTGGAGCGTGACCCTGAAGGAGGAGGTACTGTCATGCCCCATGGCTGCCACCATCCTGAAACCCCCCCTGGTGGTACACTTCCTATCCTGTTCCTGCCCTGCAACCAGCAATCAGCATCCAACAGTGTAAGAGTTAACACCAAAACACACGTCACTCACAAAATAAAGGGCTCTGCCCCTCACTCACACATTGCTGGTTCATTACGGCTCATGCTCACGAAGAGTGAACATCGTTGCTTTGTTGCTACTCTGCTACCTGATCCTGATTCCCCAATATTCTGGTTCCTGCAATTACTACCATCATCCTCTGCAATCAACCTGGTTAGTCTTTATTTCCATCCACCCTCCACTATCCATATCCTCTGTTAATCAGTGCAGACCACTGCACGCTGGGCTCATACTCTCCTCACCCCGGTGCCACCCCTAACCGTGACAATATGTTATATGCATTTTTGGCACATCTCAGTGCCGGCGTTCGTTCCCCTATGAGTCAACGTATAGGTCATGGTGCACGCCTCATCCAAGGAGGTGCAGCCCAGAAGGTCGTGCCATTTATCCTGGAACCCAGGAGTCTCCTGAGTTGTGGATTGCAGCAATCTATTGAGAATCTAAATACTCCTCTCAAGCGGGAGACCCAGCCTATAAAAATTTTCAAAGGGCGTGAGTGGACGGGTGAGACTAAAATCCGCCTTCAATGACATAAGATTTGATCTGAAAATAATTGAATTTTTCAAGCAATCTGAGAGGAAAATGCTCGTCATGTCCGTAAGGGCAGGTAGTTGGCCATCACGTAAATAAGGAAATACAGTAAGCCTGTACGGCAAGTCAAACCTCCATTTCAGAGCAGGGCACACACTGGGAATATATCCTGGGTTATGCTGAAGTGGCAAAAGTGAGGAAACGGCTGATGTCAGCGCAGTAGTTATACGGATCTTCCTCCACACCCTCAGCGTTTCCTGCAGTAGGCTCCAAGGCAAGAGGTGGTCTGGAGAGTCCCTCGGGTGGATCCATGGAAAAGTCCACAATGGGGCCCCATCAGCCCTTCCGCTAGATCCAGCCATAACTATCTGAAGCCGCCGAAGAAAAAACAAGTAAACAAGTCAATTGAGTAGCATAAAAATACAACTAGGCATCAGGTAGCGCTAGACCACCACATGATTGGGACTGCTACAAAGCATCTCAAAGTGCATCTGGGTTCTCCCTTTAGTCCAGATAAACTTCAGGATCAATGTTCCAAAAGCTGAGAAAAAACTGTCGGGTAGTGGTATGGGAAAAATTTTCTAAACATATAGGGCTCTATTAACTTCTTCATGCAAAAGCGCACACGCAGCGCTATTTTTTTTGCGCGCAGTGTTAAACGTTAACTCGTGAAAAATAACAGTGGTATTACAATCCGTGCGCATTTTTTCATCCATCAAAAATTAACGAGCGTAAAATGCGCAAAAACGCCCGCGCATTAACGATGTGCGCAGAAATCGGTGTGCCGACTGTTTTTTAACGCGATTCAGCCAATCAGAATTAAGAGCCACAATTGTCTCCCATTCAGTTTTTGCGCCTGTCAAAATCAATCTGAGTAAATATGCTGCAGCAATAATAAAAACACTCACGTCTCAATTTTATTGTTTGGGTATGCGTAGAATGTGTAACTATACGTTACTTTATTTTTTTTTCGGGCTGGTGTATTTGGTTTCGGCCAGGACGTTCAGATTTGCCGTTAACACCAGCTTTTAAAAGATGTTAAAATAATGCACGCAAACGTTGTCCGTTAAAATTTGTGCATAGATTGTAATACCATCCACATACCAGCGCACAAAAACGCATTTCCGCTCACAATGTTAAGTATAAGATGCGCAAAGTACATTACGCTCAAAAAGGGTTTGCGCAGGTTCACCCGCGATGGACGTTATCGCGCATTTTTTGCACGGACATTGTAAAACGACGTTCTGTGCAAAGGGTTTTTCCCCTCGTGTTAATGTGTTTTTAAGCATGCGTTAACGTTTGCACAAAGTAGTTAATAGAGCCCATAATATACGGGGTGTAATTTTCATCTTAACAACATTGACTCGTCCGAACCACAAAATTAATTTGCCATTCCAGGCCCAAGGTCAGTTCTAACGGAGTCCAGTAAGGGTTTGTAGTTACAATCATACAGGCGCAAATGTTTTTGCTAGCTATTTCATTGGGATATCTATGGAATGATATCACCTACTGTTCTCTGTCAATCAAAATGTGATGTACATTTTAGACATTATGCTAACTGTATTGAAATAATGTTATTAAATCAAATTTTATTAATGTAGCGCTACCCCCGCAGGAGCCGCTTGAATAAGATCTGGTTCCTTACTCTGTCTTTAACCCCAAAAACAATATCAACCCCACTGGCACACCAGGCAATGATGTTAGTGAATACCACAATAAATGGACACCGATTTGTAGTGAATGTGGGAATTATTTCTTTTGCTTTAAGTTTGCACAAAAAATGGGAGGGGCAAGCAAAACCGTAATAAAACAATAGGCAAATATAATGATAAATGACAAATCAATCTGCGGTAATGATTGGATAAATGAACAGGAATTCAAAGAGAATATTCTACTGCTCACCGGGAACCCCTCAAGTGAATAACCCAGAGAGCAGCAGTAACTGCACAGCAATTTCTTATTACAATATATATATATATGTCAGCACTTCAATAGATTAATCAGCAACTCTACTTAGTTTGGTTCTATGAATCTAGGCAGAAGGAGGGCAGAGGAACGACCTTTTCTCTTCTTGTGCCAGTCCTCTGCCCCTGCGTCCAAGCACCACAGCCCCAAATGATCTGTTACACAAAATACCTGATTCAGTGCACTGAATTAACCCCGGAGACCTAAACCCCCCTTCCCCCACGCGGGGACTAGAGTCCTGAGTATAGATGGGGCCCTTCTGTCTTTTAAATGACTTGGCGTTGGTGCACTTGATGTACTTTAGGTAGAGTGGACAAAGTATTCAGAGTATACTGTCTGTATCCAGAAAATGTCGGCAAGTGGGAGAGTAATCACAGCTTCCCTTGACTAAGTGAGGCAGAGAAACAGCAGCCATTCAGTGTTCTGGCTTAGGGAGGATTCGGGCAAGTGCCCTTTCACCAATCCTGTGTCCAGAGGCCCAAAGGGGAGATATCCTGGATTCCTGGGACCGATTCTTCAGGTTGCCTGACTGACAACCCCTTTACTGGGCCACCACACGCTTCTCAGTGATACACCTGGGGACCTTCTTCCAGCAGGATGTCTGTCAGCGACCTTGAAGCTGCCTCTCTCCAGATCCAGCATACCAGCATTTGCAGTGTGTCAGGGAAGCTCCTGGGCCTGGCTCCTCTTCTCCTCACATCCAGAAACAGGTGCTGATCCTCCTGTCTCAGGAAGGGGTGGGTAGTCACTGTGTAAGATCTACTCCTCTGCTTCTGGGCTGCTGGGATGTGTAGTTTCCCCCTTTAGGGATTATAGTGAGCAGTCTGTGATGGGGACTACACGTCCCAGAATTCCTTGCTGTTCTTGCAGTTCTCCCTGTATTAGTCAGCTTCCCCTGCCAATGAGGAGACAGGGGAGGGAGGGGGGATTCCCCCGCAGTGGCTGGCTGATAGACTGTTTGTGTCCCTATTAACCCTTTAACGCCGCAGGATGTTCCATGACGTCCTGGCGGCGGGCGGGCTTTGAAGACGTGAGGCGTACAGGTACGCCCCGCTGTCTTCAATGGGGCCGCCTCGGCCCCTCCCCGCAGCCTGCGCGCACTGACTTGCGGTGCGCGTCATTGGCTGCACAGGGACGGCCTGAAATCAAGCCGTCCCCTGCAGCCAATGACGCGCACTGCACGCCGGCTGCGGAGAGGGCCCGAAATTAGTGCTGCGCGACGGCACCTGTCGGCGAGGTGCACCTGTACGCCTCACCGGCAAATTTAAACACCTTAAGGGCGCCACCCCTGCGTCCTTAAGGGGTTAAGCTGCAGTGAGAAACACAAGGCCACAGGCAGGCTGAGAGGCACCCGCTACTTTAACATTTTTAAATTCTGCAGATTTAAGGGTTGAACATGGAATGTTTCTTTTTCCTGTGGAGAGAGCACATGATCACAAGAAATGCAAACTTTCTTAATATCCTTAATGTTTCAATTGTTAAAATAAATACCTATGCAGTCTATTCACTTAAAAGAGAAATGCAAACTAGCTGCATATTTAATTAAAGTCACCTAAATTTTATTCAAATTTAATTCATAGTACTGATACCTTGTGATATGTAAAATGGCTTTAAATTGCTCAGGCAGTTAATTATGATTTAAGTACTTGAGACAAGTGATTAGTATTAATAAATCTTGACTTCAGATTAAATTGTGTTTGCTAAATATATGATTAAAAAATATATATGTAATGAACAGACACGGAAATGATAAGTATCCTGTTTTGTGTTTCTGAGTGTCTCTCTAATCCTGTTTACAGAGCATATATCTCAAATTCAATAAAAAATCTTGCAGCAGTGTTCCGGATTAAATATGCCGAGAATGTTTGCACAGTGATCCAATTCAAGTTCAATTTCAACATGTCTACTAATGAAAATCAGAATGTGAACTGACAGTTCAATATTATTTTCAGGTAATGAATTGGAAAGAGCCATTGATAAATACCTAGTACCCAAACATTCTGGTATGCAGCAGATGGCATTATCTCCCAGGAGATAAACTTAAGCAGGGCACAGACTTGGGATGGGATCTGTCCATCTATAATTAAGATTTGTTGTAGATTACAAATGCGAATCCGGATCTTAATTTAAATTTGTTTTACACCATTGAATCATTAGTTCATGTTTCCAGCTTTTGTATAGGAGTCTATTTACTTTGCATATATTATAGACCAGACCTCAAAATTTCCACTCGCATTCGGCGAGTGGAAATTATCTGAGGGCGAGTGGGGCGGACTGACCCGCTGGTTGCTGGGGCCAGGTTCAGTGTGCCGCCGCCTTAATTCACAGCTCCGGTATCGGACTCTTAGAGTCCAAATCCGGAGCTGTCTGCCTGATCGACGCTGACCCCTCCCGCGTGATCGGCGCTGACCCACCCACGTGATGCTTCGGAGACTCGCAGCATGCTGTGAGTGTGTGACACTTCACATGGGTGGGCAGGTGACCCGCGAGATTCAGATCACCTGCCCACCCATGTGAAGCGTCGCACACTCGCAGCGTAAGTGCTGCGAGTCTACGAAGCATCACGTGGGTGGGTCAGGTGATGAGCAGGAGGGGGAGGCACCAATGCAGCGTGTCATTCCCAAACTCTTGTTATGAGTGTGGGAAGCACGCTGCAGCTTCGATCTGCACACACAAGAGGTGGAGCCAGCCTGCATCCTTCCAGACCAGGAAGGAGGACAGAGCAGCCCAATCTGCTGAATGTATGTAAGTAAGAGAGGGGGTGTAAGAAAGAGAGAGAGGGGGTGTAAAAATAGACAATGAGAGAGGGGTGAAAAAGAGAATGAGAGAGGGGTGAAAGAGAGAATGAGAGAGGGGTGAAAGAGAATGAGAGAGGGATGAAAAAGAGAATGAAAGAGGGGTGAAAAAGAGAATGAAAGAGGGGTGAAAAAGAGAATGAGAGAGGGGTGAAAAAGAGAAAGAGAGGGGTGAAAAAGAGAATGAGAGAGGGGTGAAAAAGAGAATGAGAGAGGGGTGAAAAAGAGAATGAGAGAGGGGTGATAAAAAAATTAGAGGGGGTAAAAAGAATGAGACGGTTTAAAAATAGGCATTGGAGCTCTGATACGCTCTTACACACTGCACTTTATTGTGAGTTTTATTGCTGTGGTGCTCTCATACAGTAATGCATAGTGTGTATGAGTGTATCAGAGCTCCACAGCAATAAAACTCACGCTCATACACACTGCACATTATTGTATCACAGAGCTCCACAGCAATAAAACTCACAGTAATGTGCAGTGTGTATAAGCGTGAGTTTTATTGCTGTGGAGCTCTGTGATACGCTCATACACGCCGCACATCATTTCCCTTTATGTTTCCACTGCTTTGTTATATTATTGATGATAAATAATAATTTAAGAGGGTGTGTTTAGGGGCAGAGTTAAGGGTAAGGGTTGGGTGGCGAGTAACTCTTAAGGCCTGGCTAGTAACTTGGAACCTGAAATTTTGAGCCCTATTATAGACACATCCAGAGTGAAAAAAGATGGGTACGAGTTACATCCCACAATATAGGTGTAACGGTTTGCAGGGTGGTCTGAACCCAGTAATGCAGGGATTCACAAGTAGACAGACAGGAGAGACCAGGATACTTGGAAGACACCGGGAATGTACTTTGGGGTGGCAGACAGGACACAAGGGGGACTCCAGGCAAGGTACAATAAGGTGTTCCAAAGAATGGTCAGGACGGTCGTTTGGTCAGAGGCTGGCAGAACACAGGTAATCGGTGGTCAAGCAGGGGGTTTGGTACACAGGAGGTCTATAGTAATATCAGGGAGCTCAGGGAACACGTCTGTTAGACACACAGCTTAGCAGGTTAATGCTGAAGCATTGTTGTGTGGGAAGAGCAGGCCTTTATCCCAGCAGGAAGGTGTGGTGTATGTCAGGTGTTTAACTGTTTGTGTACCTCACAGAAAACCTTGAGCATGGGCCAGCACTTTACATGTAGCTGCCTGAGCACGGATGGTGGGCACGGTTCATATAGCATCGGAGGCTTTACAATAGGTATTATACATACATTACATACATTAAGCCAACTGAACACCAATTTAAAGTTACTCCAATACTATATACCTTCTAGAGCTCACACTAACCCTAACAGGGTTATTCAGAGAGGTGAAAATCAGGAGAATGGCAGGAAAATTGAAAATTCTAGGTCAAAATAGCGGATTTGGAAAGTGAAAAAAATGGGCGAATTTTTCTGTTTTGGCTATTTTGCCCTAAAATTTTCAATTCTCCAGTCATTCTCCTGCTTTTCACCTCTCTCTGAATAATCCTGTAAATGTATTTTAAGATACCCTTCTCTAACCTATCAACCACAAATGAGGTTATACGTATGCCAGAGACAATTGAAATGTATTTGTTATGTGGAATGAATGATACATGTTATTTTGTACATGTTATGCGTTGAAGCAGAAGGCATCATTCTGAAGAAATGTTGAAAACTAAAATTAGAGAGAAAAATCACACTAAATCTAAATAAATATGCTAGAAGACATGGGGCCCTATTACATACTTAATGCTATTGTTAGCATTCAGCTGTATGAGCGCTAACGTTAGCTTAACTGGCACTAGCGCAGTCCTCCCATATTACATTCCGAACGCTAACGGGTAAAAAAAGTTTTCCGAATCGGAACTTGCACTTTCCAGTGCGAGGTTACTGTACTTTTGTGCTGTCTATGCTTAACATGGTAAGCGCAAAGAGTTAATAAGTGTTAGGATTACAAAATCCTAATGCTAATTACGTCAAAAGTTAACCACAGCTAGGAGCTGGTGCTAACAGATCCCGATCCTGCTTGTGATAGCTCTTAGCGCGCCTCGAGTATGCTGAGGCTTAACGTTGCATTACGGGGCAGACTGCTTGATCAGCACCTACCTTGTAATATGGAGCTAAAATGGGGATGCCAAGGAGAAACCTGCAATCGCAGGTTTTACTCCTTGGCATCCCCATTTTAGCGGGCATTATGTAATACTGCCCATATAATGCCGGCTTTCTAAGTAAATAGATAAATACTGTGTCCTAATGGTCACAATTAGGCTTGTGCACCGATTTTTTTTCGGTTCGATTCGTTCGGATGTTTAAACTTTTCGATTCGGCTCGTTTCGGCTGATTTCTGTTTCGATTCGGCTCGACTCGTTTTTCGTGTACATTTTTTTTTCGGAATATCGACCATTTTTCGTATTTTCGTGTCACTTTGCTCGTTGTTTGTATCGACTTTTCGTGAGATCGGAAATTTTCGTTTTTTCGGAACGTCTGTTCTCCTCGTTTCAAAGCTGTCTAAGGCTAGGGTCAGACTAGCGCAGTTTTAACGTACGTTTAGCTGCACGAAATCACGGCCGTACTAGCAGCAAATGACGTCCAATGCCGGGGAACATACGAAGTACGGCCGCACGAAAGTTCGTCCGCGCAACGCAAGTTGCAAAAGAACGCATTTTTTTGAGAACGTCAAACCGCTACTACTGACGTACAGAGTGCGCTGCAGCTGCATAGCGGCGTGTTTGCGTGATTGGGAGATGTCAGACACTGCTAATGTCCGGCCAACATAACGTCCAGATGCAAAAGTGTTTTATTGATGATCCGTACAAAAACACGAACGCAAATGCGCATCGTATGACCGCTTTCGCGCATTCCGTGAAAAAATACGTCCGTTCGACCGCACTTTTTCACGTTCGCGGGGAAAAATGCGTTCGTCTGACCCTAGCCTAACTCTATTCGTTTTGATGTAAACTACTATGGTTTACTTTTTTATACTTTATATATTTTTTAATAAATTTTTGGTTTGTTTTTCGGATCCGATAATTCATTCTGTTGATACGATAATTCTGGCGATTCTATCGTGTTTTTTTTTTAAAATTAAATAAAGATCCTTTTTTTCTTATGAATATACATTTCACAACAAAACGATTTAAAAAACACTAAACTGACACGAATGGTCTGACTTTAAAAATAATAACCAGAACAAAAAAGGTTTTAAAACAGAAAAATAGTTGATCAAAATGATCTGAAACGAAAAAAAAAAAAGGAAAAGATTTAACCACTTGGCTGCTATGGACGCGCTCAGCGCGTCCAGCCAAGTGGTTCTCCTGTGCTACGGACGCGCTCGGATTCCGGCGGATTGCTGCGCCCCCCCGGTGCGGACTGACATCTTGGATGTCAGCCCAGCACTCGGGAGCCCGGCGGGAACATTAGGTGTCATCGCAGCGACGTGATGACACCTAATTCAGGCGCCCCCCCCCCCGCATGTGCGGAGGAGGCGCCTGAAAGGGAGGGGGGGGGAGGTCCTTCGGACCTCTCTCCCTCTCGATCGGCGGCATTGCGGGGGTTAACCCAGGCACCATTTGGAAGGGCACAGCCTGCCCTTCCAAATGGTACCTGGCATTAACCCCTGGGGTGCCGGATCACGAATCGGCGCTGAAAAGCGCCGGTTCGTGATCCTTTCCCGGAGCTGGACGACATCTTGGATGTCGGCCAAGCCTCCGGGAACTCCCCCTGAGGACTGGCGTCATCGTGCATAGCACGATGACGCCAGTCCTGGAGTTAACCCCTAGCTGCCACCAACGGTGGAGATAGGGGATTCCAATGAATCCCCTATCTCCCGATCCGTGGCAGCTAGGGGTTAAAGTGTGGTACTGTTGGATCGGCCAGAGCATGGCCGTTCCAATGATACCAAACACGACTGTGAAAGTTTTTGTAAAAAAAAAATTAAAAATTAAAATTAAAAATTATAAAAAAAATAAACATTTTTTTTTCTTTTTTTTGGTTAGTTAGTGTAGCAATATTGTTCCCATTTCAATTATAATGTGAACAATGATGCTGCACTAACGATTTTTGTATGCGGTGCATTTGTTAAAAATCGTGTAATTTTCCCCAAAAAAAAAATGTAACGAGACCCCATCTCTAATTTTTTTAACAAGCGCACCCCATACAAAATATAACCGCAATTGATCGCATGTTAAAATGTGAAAAAAAACACTTTACACATTGTAAATTATTGAAAATACAGATTTTATTGCATTTTTTGTTATAATATACAGACAGGTCATGACGTATACATATAATAATGACATATTATGAATCTACCGAGTCTGACGGAAAGAACGATATATAATATGTCTGGGTCATATACTAAAATAAGCTTTCAAAACACATTTAAACATGATGAGCAAAACCGGTAAAAATGACCTCAGCACAGAGGTGTGAAAAGCCTCAGCAGCGAAAAGGTTAAAACAGACAAAAAAAATAATTAACCCTTTCGCTGCTGAGGCATTTTTCACGGCTTCCCTTCACGCCTGTGTGCGGCACTGCGGTCTGCTGCTGATTGCTGATCTAATTTTTAACAGTTTCGCTCCTCTTGTTTAAACGTGTTTTTTTGAAGCCTTATTTTATAATATGACCCAGACATGTTATATATCGTTCTTTCCGGCAGACAATTCATAATATATCATTATCATATGTATGCGTCATGTCCTGTCTGTATATTATAACAAAAAATGCAATAAAATTAGAATTTTCAATGTTTGTTTTACAAGGTGTAAAGTATTTTTTTCACATTTTAACATGCGAGTGTTTGCGGTTATATTTTATGAGTTGCGTTTGTTAAAAAAAAATTGAAAAGGGGACTTGTTATATTTTTTTGGGTGAAAATTACACTATTTTTAACAAACGCACCCCATACAAAAATCCTTAGTGCAGCATCATTGTTCACATTATAATTGAAATGGGAACAATATTGCTGCATTAAAGGGCCGAAAGGTTCTTATCTGCCGACATTTTTCTATTAACAAAACAAAACAAAACACCTGTTTATAAAAAATTAAAATATAAAAAAAAAATATTTTTAACATTGTCATGTTTGGTATTGTTGGAAAGGTCATGCTCTGGTCGATCCAAAGATACCAAACATTAACCAACCGATAGGGGTTCCAATGAACCCCCTATCTCCACCATTGGTCGCAGTTAGGGGTTAACTCCAGAACTGACGTCATTGTGACGAGGTCTTGGGACTGTCGGCAGCTGCCGTTCCCCCACGCTGTTGTCTTCCTGCAAAGACGTGACCATGTTGGCGGGCAGCGCCTTAGCGGGCAGCGGTGGGAGAGAGTGAGCCCATAGCTGGGAGGAGGTCAGGGCTCGAGTCGAGCCGGAACGGCATTCCCGCACTTCTCCCGCTGCGGGAACGCAGCGTTCCCTCTGTGGACCGAGCGGCTGGAGCAGGCGGCCGCCGCACATTGCCGGCGGCCGTGTGCTTCCTGTTAGAACGGCCTGCTGACAGGAAGTGGAGCCGCTCGCCTGACTGTTTCATCGATCCCAGGCGAGCGGCTGCACTTCCTGTCAGCGGCTGTTCTAACAGGAAGCACGCGGTCACAGAGAAGTGAGCTGGGGCACTATCCATGAGACCTGGGGGCATTATCCATGAGACCTGGGGGCATTATCCATGAGACCTGGGGCATTATCCATGAGAGCTGGAGCAATTATATCCATGTGAACTGGGAAAATATATCCATATAACCAGTGCCGTGTATATTATTCTGGGGGTCCAGTGCTGTGTATATAATTCTGGGGGGTCTGTGCCTGGATATATATATATATATATATATAGATTATATATAAAACGCGTTAGTCCAGTTGCCAAAATCGCGAGTATACCTGTACGTAGTGATACCTTTCACTGATCAGTATAGTTTCCACTCTTGAAAGCTTGTCTTTTAAATGTAAAGTTAATCCAATAAAAATGGTATCACCGGCTCGTCCGGCTATACTCGTGATTATATATATTTTTTCTTCAGGTAATAGGGGTTGTGGAATTCGTGGGTGAGTTCCCTCACTTTTTTTCCCAGGACTTTACCCCTGGAGGAGGTGTTGCGTGAAGCTGCAAACAGGGACAAATAAACTAGACCTGAGCCGCACTGAGGATCTTTGGGTTGTGTCGGAGAAGACGTCACGCAGTGCTGCCATCAATATTTTTTGATAAATTCTTGGTTATACAATGAATGTGACTGTGGACAAAAATCCGTGTTGTTGTGACATCGCCTAAGCTTAACAAAAAACCAGGCCACGTCGGTAATCAAATCTCAAGGCCGTACAACAAGGTTGTGTTAGTGTGTGACATTTTGTGGCCAGGCAAGAAGTGTAGAATGTGCACAGTCACATTCATGGCCACAAATATGTTGACAAATTTATGACAAAGGGTCCATAGAAATGTCAATAAATTTTGTACATATAATGTTAACAGTGTGGAAAAGAAACCAAGCAATACATATTAACTTATTAAGTAAGGAAAAGCAGCGCACACAAACAGGAAAATATAGAAAAAAATAGAAAATTTATTTACAACATGGGGAAGGGAAGGGAACATGCCAAGGATGGCAAACTGCCCAACAGTAACATGAGGAGTTGGAGCTGGTCCGCATCTTTGATTACAAAGATTATGACTGCCGTAAGGGCCCTTACGGCAGGAAGAATAACACCCGCAAGGATCGTATCCTTGACAAGCTACGCACCACCATCCTGAAGCTGTTCGGGAAGGACCGGACGAAGGACCATCTCCAAAAACGCTGGTCCGACCTCAAGGCACGCGAGCAGGAGCAGCTGAGGCACATTCCGGTTACATTCGGGAGGAGGCTGCCACTGGTCTCACTGCCGCTCCAGGATGTCCGCGGCATTACTTATGTGCTCCCGCAGTTCCTGGAGCAGTTCCTGTATGGCATCGATGGGGGAAACAGCCAGGCGTAGCTCGCCGATCGCCTCCCGATTTATTAGCCTGACACTGGACGTGCCCGGTCTGGCTTCTCCTTCTATATATCCAATAAATGAAAGAAGGAAAATACAGTAAGTAAAGCAGGTTTCTATTTTTGACTGAAAGTCTTGAAAAAATATAACAGTAGTATATACCAGTGCTGGCGGCCTCCTCCTGCTCCTCCTCTTCCTCTTGTGCTATACATAAAAAAATTTAATTAAAATACAGTAAACAAAAAATGTTTCTGTTTTTGACCAAAAGTCGTTGCAAAATAAAACAGTATATACCAGCGCTGGTGGTCGCCCGTGGCTCCTCCTCCACTGGGGCACTGGTGCCCGCCGGGGCAGATGCTGCCTTCTTCCTGTCTTCTGCCAAATCCAAAGAATAACACGTAAATAATGCAGACTGGAAAAAATGGTATATCTATACAATATATTGTTGAAACTATTGCGACACCCCTCCACTACCCCACTACCAGGTTGACACACCACTACTCCCATCTCTTAGTTCTAAAGTCAAAATATTTATTTCCTCTGCACATAGACATATATTACCGGTCAATTATATATTTATTTCAGAAGTAAACATTACGTTTATTCAATAAAAACTATTTGTGTTGTGTGCGTACAAAACGCATTGTGCTGACTGCTTTTAGTTATTTTATAGAAGGCCTCAGCCTCAGTTTCACTTTCAGTTTCTGCGAATAAAACTGGATATTGCAGAAACAGAAATCCGCCATTTTGTTTTGAAATTTGCATCTAAAGCGTTCAATAATGACACTGCTGCAGCAAACTGAATTGCTGTGCTGCAACAATTCAGCAGCTGCTGAGGATGTATTGAACGCGGCTGTTTGGATGCACTTCCAAAAGAACTACATGTCCCATCCTACCACTTAGCAGAGACGCAGAGATTTTTGTTGATGCGCAGATGG
The DNA here is from genome assembly GCA_009667805.1 of Leptobrachium leishanense. Taxonomy (NCBI): domain Eukaryota; kingdom Metazoa; phylum Chordata; class Amphibia; order Anura; family Megophryidae; genus Leptobrachium; species Leptobrachium leishanense. Next base: position 99,991,614 of record CM019068.1, read on the forward strand.
GAGCCAAAATTGGGCAAGCTGCGGGTCATCTCGTATGCATCACTCAATCACAACAACCTCCCCCCCCAGCACACTACAGTACACACACAGTGCCAAAAGAAATCCAGCATTGTAACTTCATCTACATACATCAAATGTCACAATTTTCACGAATACGTAAAATCACAAAAAAGAAGAGCTATGGCAAAAATGCATGTATGACGAGTCGTGAAAATGCAAAGCTATACACAATCACATTGCATGAAAAAAGGACTAGATAAATCATTGTATTTCTGTGCACATTAGCACATGCAAGCACATTATTATTATACAGGATTTATATAGCGCCAACAGTTTGCGCAGCGCTTTACAATATAACATGACACTTACGTTTGGCTATGACACATCGGATGTGCCTCAGCTGCTCCTGCTCACGTGTCTTCAGATCGGACCAGCGTTTTCGGAGCTGGTCCTTCGTCCGGTCTTTCCCAAATAATTCCGCGATGGTGGTGCGTAGCTTATCTAGGATACAGTTCTTGCGCGCGTTATTCTTTCTGCCGTAAGGGCCCTTACGGCAGTCATAGTCTTTTTTATCAAAGATGCAGACCAGCTCCAGCATCTCGTCAAACACCATGTTACTGGCCCACTTCTTCCTGGGTGTCTCTGGGGTGGAAGCAGATGAGGAGGTGTCCGAATGGGACTCTCGGTCTCTTCCTTCAGCCATCATAAAGAATTTCTATATTTTTTGGCAATTGTCAAAACTCTCTACAAAAATGGCTCAATAAAGTTACGACATCTGCACGCGTGCGCATCGGATCCGACCAGATTACGAATTTTCGTAGCGACAGAATTATCGGATCATTGGAAACAAAAAAAAGTGATATAACCTGTAATAGTTAAATATACGATGTCCAGAATTACCGAAATGGAACCGAAATCATGAATAGAGTGAAAATAAATTTCGATTTGACACATTTCAAGTCCATTCGAAAATTCCGAAAATATTTCGTTTCGGAAAACTTTTCGGATCTGCCGTTTTCGGATCTAACAATTCAGAAAATCGGCCGCATCCGAAAACACGAATCGGGAAATTTCGTGAAAATTCCGAAAATCCGAAACCCGAAACGCACATCCCTAGTCACAATACAAAAGCAATTGGTAGGGTTCTGTGACAGACTGACTGGGAGCCTCCATCAGACTATAGCTATCTCCAAGCTGGAACCTGAATTCCTGCAACCTCAGCCCAAACCTCGCCAAGTTACCAGGCAGAACCAGTAACATTTAGGACAGAAAAATTACCTCCAAATAAATATATGTAAGTTACCCCAAATCATTAGGCAAGACCAGTGTTTAGAGTAGCAACAGAAGAACTAACACTTTACTCAAACAGACATGCAGCTATGTACAGTAAAGATACAATCTCCCTTCACATATAAAACAAAGATAATATATGCAGATAACCAATAACAGGACAAGGGAAGGGAGATATCAAATGGGAAGTAAAACCATGGACAGTTTGCACAGTCACTAGGCAACCGTTATCGTATTCTGGCTGCCAGAGAAATCCCCACCCTCTCCTCAATCCACATGCTGGAAAACATGTCCACAATATGTCAGGCATGCCCAGACACAGTTCAACATAATTCCTGGATTCCCTGGCTAATCCATTTGAGAAACCCCAGGTAGCACCTTGGCCCATAGTCAGTAGCAAAGAGGCTAACCCCACAGGCTCCTCCAACTGCCCCAGTGATGGCTGGGTCTGTCACAGGTTCCACTGGGATCTTCAAACAAGATGACTTGGGAATAGATAGTTTGAAGACTCCCATTGTACATTAATTGTTTGACCAGTCTCATGTGGTGTATTGTTAATTAAAAGTATATCCTAAGACTTTAACCATATATCTCACAACATACAGTGGTTACCTCTAGGAGGTAAAAAGTGGAAACGTTCCATAGCCATAAACTCTATGCTTGAAGACTAGAAATGAAAGCTTATAGTTCTGCAAAGGTACAAATGTTAGTCGATTTTCCACTTCTGTAGCCAGTAGCAAAAACAAACAGACTAGACGTAATTATGGAAAACATTTTCCTTTGAGCTGTCGGAATCAAGTCTGGTGATCAATATAAAAAAGGGGAACAGCTTTCGACTGCATGACAATCCAAATCCCTGTGTCACATCTCGGCCCTATTGGTGGTAGCAGGGATTCCTGTTTATTTTGGTTTTCAGGCTTTGCAGACCATCTGTTGGGCTAATTGGTCTGCGATCACATGACCTGTTCAGCCCTATATGTAGGGCCAGGATTTCCCTTGATCCTTGGATCAGGATAGACCAATTTCTACCTAGTTCCTGCTTGCAATATTATTCTTGTTCTGATATTCTGTGTATGACCCTCTGGCTCTTGTGTTTGAATTACTCTCGTCTGTTCCCTGAAGTTATATTTCTAATATTCTGTGTATGACCTTCTGGCTTGGATTCTTGGACCTCTCTCGTATTAACCTTGTCTGTTTCAGGTATTATTCTGTCTGTTTATAATTTAAGCTGTTTCACTCAGCAGGCATTTGGCCACAAAGCCAATTTGCTGTTGAGTGGTTCTCAGGGCTTTATCTGTGCTCCCTGGCTGGGAGTGTCTGGATCATCAGTCTGTATCTGTTCGTATTTAGTTCTGCCCTGCAGCTTGCACAATTCATTGCCTATCATACCAAATACCTTAGGACTGAAGCTCAAGTCTTGCTATCCGCTGTATTGTTGGGTGCTCTAAGTTATCCTTTGGTCTCAAAACCTTTGGAGCTTAGTAGCAGTTCAGTTATCCTGTCATACTCCTTGGCCTTGGAGTATAAATCTGAAAGTACAGTGCTTGATTCTGCTACTGGCAGCTATACAATATACCTGCCCTAAAGGCTTCAACCTCCGCAGCTTAAAGGCTCCCCATCACCCCAAAGGGGGCTCACCGTAACACCCTGGTGTCACACAGAGCGACACAGATCGTTGCTCAAACCTCATGTATCAGTGAAAAAAATTAAGTGGACCAAGCACTCTTAAAGAACCTTTATTGCATGGATTCCATTACAATGGTTCCTGCCTGAGCCAAAACGCTGTGATTTCATCCATGTAGTAAAGCTCCTTTATGGTTAATCCAGAGTGGCTGTACCACTATATTTTCTTCAGTAATCGAGTCTAGTGTTATGCTTAGTAGATACATTTTAATATGGAAAGGAAATTCTTGGCCCAGGTCTTTGAAAACTAATACAGACCTGGGCCCATAGGGATATCAGTAATGATCAGACCCAAACATGTAGCAGCTTTCCCAGGAATGAAATGCATCTCCAGCAGATGTCTGAAATTTTGCAATTATAGGGCTCTATTCCAATCTTACAGGGTAATTCAAAGAGATTCGAAAAGTCACCGCACGTTCGGTGACTTTTCGTTCTCTTCAATTCGGTTCATTTTGCAGATCCCATTTCGGTGACCCTGCGGTGTATTCAGCAAGCACCACAGGGTCCCCGAATTGCAGGGAAAGGCTGCCGCAAGCCCGACGAAAACTAACTGCAAAACCCAGCGAATGCACGCCGAAAACCAGCAAAAACATCTGGATTAACCCACCGAAAATCACGGAAAAACCCAAGCAGGAGCCGATCACACGCAGAGCAGCCGCCGGAAAAAGCTGACACCACAGACGAGTGAAGTGAATAAATTAGGTAAACAGTTTGCTTGAATGTTTGAAAAGTGAAACGCTGTTTGCAAAGAAACTACCAAGCGAAAATGTCTGAAATTTACATATGAGGTCCAATGAATGATAGTAAAAAGGGCTGTTACAGAAAAAATAAGTAAACTTAAAAAAAAAACGAACTTTTTTAAAAAATAAAACAATCCAGAAAAATGCTTAAAATATCCTAAAAAAAATCTATAAATAAAGAGACTCTTTACTGCAGAATTTTATAATGAACGGTTTATTAGATATTGAATTAAAGCCTGAATATTTTTATCATTGAAGCCTATGGGATTCGCCTGAATAAATCTGCCACATGAAACCACCGAATGGCATTTCGGGAACCTTTCACTGCTGGTTTGTGTTCTCTGAATAGACGAAGCAGTGCTTTTTTATGGGGATTTCACTGCCCTTGAACAGGCACTGAACAGGCACTGTATGTGCAGGCAATTCGCCAGGATTTGGCAAATTGCCTGCTCTCTGGATAGCCGAATGGCCAAGAAAAGGTAACCGAACGCTGATTTTCACCGTTCGGTTACCTTTCTCAAGCAATTCAGATCTCTTTGAATTACCCTGATAGTGTTAACTTAAACAAAGCTTTTGTAATTTTACCAAAACCATTATAGGCCCAGATCACAACTTAGACTTTAAAGGTAAGAAGCAAATGGAAACTGCATCTGCTCTTTTCCATTTGCGGGTCGCCGTTAAGGTCTTTAGTACAACCGTGCTGCTGTCACGGGGTGGCGAGAATATGACCCCAGGATGCAGTGACCCACAGGAGGCAAAATACAGTGGCTAAAAAGAGTTTTATTTGTACATACAAAAGGAATCACTAGTGAGGAGCGAGGAAGGAATAGGGTCATCTTGGGATATGAATTGCACAAAAGTGCAACCAGAGTGCCAACAACACAATGGCTTTATTTAACAAAACGGCACATACAATAGTACATAAAAATAGCGACACATGAAATAGGTCATAACAGGTCCATGCAAATCAATTATCGGCAAGTTGAAAAGTTCTTACATATTGGTTTGGGTTAAGCCCTATGTGGGTGCCTTTTGATTGCCCCCTTTAGTTTGTTCGTTTGTTCATCTTGGGATATTTGCTGGGTAACAGACAGAGGCAGCACTGAACACAGGGGAAATAGAGGAAGAGTGCTAGACACAGGTACAAGAGGAACTGACATAAGGCAACAAACAGGTGGAACAGGAAAAGGGCTGACTGGGATCTTAGGTACACTTTGGGCTGAACGCCAGGGTGGCAGATAACTGGAGACATGGTAGGGGTTCCTGGAGGGAAGCACAGCAGAGCACGGTGGGCAGCAGGGTATACAAGGTATTACCCAAGAGGGTATTCCACATAGCAAAGTCCAGGAGCAAATACTTAGGTTGTGGGCAGGCCAGGTAGACAATATCAAAGTCCGGTAGGGAAAGCCAAATGGTCTGGTACACGACCAGGCTTCTAGCAGGTAGTCCGGAACAGAGCAGAACACAATGCAGAAGCATGGGAAAAAGGCTGTGACCTCCCTTTAAGGAGACCTCATTACAGGTATAGCTTACATCTGTATATTCTGCTGTAGAGGAAAAGTTTAGCAGGGCAGTACTTGAATTCACCCAGGCAGCAGCTTTCATGTGAGAGCAGCACCGGATTTGTGACAGCTGCCCTGCTAAGCGCTGCGGTGATATCAGCTCCAGGTGTTCATAGAAGTCCATGGAGACAGTCGCAAGGTTGGGTGAGTGAGATCTGACCCAGGTGGCAGAGAGATACTGTCACGTGGCGTGTGCGGGTCAGGTGAGAGCCCAGCAGGCGGCGACACAGAGGGGAGGCCAGACAGGAATCACACAATGAATAAGTTTAATGAAACTTAAATAGGCCTTGGCAGCAGGCACTGAATGAATAAAGAAATATATAAAGTCCCGGGAGAGTTCTTGGATGGAGAGTCAGGATAGTGGACTATGCAGTCCCAGACTGCAGACAGGGTCCACTAGGAATAAATCCAGATAGCTGACAGTGGTACCTTGAGATCAAAAGGTCAGAGACGGTGGTAATCACTTGTAATCCACAGGTAGAGATCGCTGAGAGTCCCTTGCACAGGCAGATGTATCCAGAAACAACAAGGTAGACAGGTGGATTTAGCAGGAGCAGGTTTGCACACGTCCAGATGACCTCAGTCAGGGAGCACAATAATGCAGAACCACTTCTAGTTGGGTCTCTCTGCTATTTAAGGAGGCTTGATAGCAGATGGGCCTCAGCTGTAATTCCAGGGCTAGACAGGAAAACCCAGGCTGGATCTCCAGGTAGCCTGGACATGGCACTGGGCTGAGGTAAACCCCGGATTGGAACCCAATACAAAAACATTGCAGAACAAAGGCTGTTAGGACCAGGCTGTGCAATATAGGTACCCCGGGTGGACTGTGACAGATACGCGGAGGAACACTGGTTGGAAGCAGTTGGATCGCGCCGCTATCTCCACAAAGGATCTATGGTGAGTATGGTATTTTTATGAAAGGTTACCTTACTGTGTTAAGTGATTGTGCCGAAACCCAATCACTTAACACCAGCCTTTGAAAGGCGTTATTCTTTTCAGAATAATGTCAGGTGAAGATTTATGACAGGCTGGTGGGAATAGCACATTAACATCTCCGTATAAGGTATAGGAGATGTTAAAGCACATTAAGTAGCTACGTTCGAGACGCAAGCTGAACTCTTGTGTTGGATGTATTAGGACATTGTAAAATTAAGCACATTGCCCAAGCATGGAGCTTAACGTCCCAGCTAAGATATGGCTCATAACCAGGAGCTCTGGTTAAGTTTACACCAATACAGCCCATAGTGTTTCTCCCTTTGTAGTGTAATATGCCAGCGGTATATTAATTTGAATCTGGTTTCAAAGATTTGTGCTAGGGATTAGGGATGAGCCGATCAACCCCCGTGTTTGGTTCGCATTCGAACTCGAACAATTTCAAAAGTTCGAGTTCGGACACAAAGCGGATCCGAACTCAATGCAAGTCAATGGGACTCGAAAGTTCAATTTTTAGAGTGCCTCCAAGAGGGCATATATGCTAGATATTTGCCATAAAAGGTGTATGGGGGTCCGGGTAGTGCCCTGGGAGACAGGAAACAAGGACAAAAAGTTTTAAAAAAAAATTTTTAAAGGACCAGTGAGTTTTCCATGAAATAAATGTTAAGAATAAAAATGAAAAATTCCTTCAAATATCGTGCCTAGGAGGTCCCCATAACCTTCCCGTGAAGTGGCGGATTTGGAGGATGTATAGAAACATTTAAAAACAAAAAAATGACATTTCAAATGACAGTAAATGGTTTTCCTTTAATCTATTCATAAACAACTGCTTGGGGCAGCAGCCTGTATGAAAAGAGGAGACGTTTTAGGACACGCAGAACAAGTTTAGTGATTTTTTTGCCTAAATTATGGTGAAACTTATGCAGGCTTTGGATGAAAGTAACAATAGGTGCTTTAAAATTGGGCCTTTAGTGTCAGCAACAGTGCCGTCACACCGTAACCCCTCTGTGGTATTGTGGAAGAGTGCAGGGTTGGACCCTGCGGTCAAATATTAAAATGATATGAATCTGGTACAGGCGTCAGTGCACCCAAATATTTTGCCTTTGGTGGCAGCAAGTGCATTCACACCGTAACCCCTCTGTGGTATTGTGGAAGAGTGCAGTGGTGGACCCTGCGGTCCAATATTAAAATTATATGAATCTTTTATAGGCGTCAGTGCACCCAAATATTGTGCCTTTGGTGGCAGCAAGTGCCTTCACACCGTAACCCCTCTGAGGTATTGTGGAAGAGTGCAGTGGTGGAGGTTTTGGGATTGCAGAAGAGATCCCCATCTATTCAGTTATATCAGCATCAGGGGAGTGATAGCTGCTGATCCAGGTCTGATTCATTTTTATAAATGTCAGCCGAGTATAGAGACCTACACAGATATGACGCAGATATCGTATGTCTCCAGGAGACCCACTTTAGAAGATCAGATCACTCCAAGCTATCTGCAACGCATTACTCGAAACAATATCACTCGACTTACATATCAAAAGCGAGAGGGATGACCATACTAGCTTTTGAAGCGCATCGGATTGTTACTGACCCCAAAGGCTGCTATGTTATAGGGATATGCACCTTGGACTCAAAAATCTACACACTGGTGTCAATATACAACCCCAACTCCTCCCAGACACAATTCCTGTCACATCTTACGGGCAAAGTGTCCGACGTATAGACGGAGGAACCGATTGTTAGTGGGGATTTTAACATTAGCCTGGATCCCAGACGAGATAGGTCGTCAGTATTGCAGGCCCCGCACTCCATGGCGTTCAAATCGTGTGAGGACCCTCTTGAGTCAACATAGCCTCTATGACACTTGGAGACTGCTCGCTCCACCCTACAGAACACGACTTCACGTTTAGGTCGGCGGTGCACAACTGCTATACCAGAATAGATTATATCATGATTTCCCCCACAGGTTCAAGACTGTACTATTTTACCTTTTACTTGGTCAGACCACGCTCCTTTATTGTTACAAGTTAGCGACGACTACCAAACACACACCAGACCGCCGTGGTGCTTTGCGGAATACTTGTTGAAACACGAACCAGCCACCCTAGCTCTTGAAGAGTCGCTGACAAACTACTTCACAGACAACCTTTCACCTGACTTGAGCCCGTTCACGATATGGCAAGCGCATAAATCGGTAATTCGCGGGGACTGTATCCAGGGCCGGATTAAGAGCATCATGGGCCTGGTGCAGAGGATTTTGGTGGGCTTTTCTTTTTTTTTACAAATACTGAGGCACGTACACAAACACATGCAGAGCACACACACACAGCTATATGCAGAGCACACACAAAGCTATATGCAGAGCACACACACACGCAAATATATACAGAAGGGACACAAGCGCAGCTATATACAGAGGACACACAACCACGCAGCTATATACAGAGGACACGCACACAGGTATATACAGAGGACACGCGCACGCAGCTATATACAGAGGGCACGCAGCTATATACAGAGGGCATGCACACGCAGCTATATACAGAGGACACGCAGCTATATAAAGAGGACACGCAGCTATATACAGAGGACACACAGCTATATACAGAGGACACGCACGCGCAGCTATATACAGAGGACACGCACGCGCAGCTATATACAGAGGACACGCACGCGCAGCTATACACAGGGCACGCGCAGCTATACACAGGGGACACGCACACGCAGCTATACACAGAAGACACGCACACGCAGTTATACACAGAGGACACGCAGCTATACACAGAGGTCACGCACACGCAGCTATACAGAGGACACGCACACAGTTATATATAGAGGACATGCAGTTATATAGAAGACACACACACACGCAGCTATACACAGGACACACACAGTTATATACAGAGGACACGCACACGCAGTTATATAGAGGACACGCACACGCAGCTATACACAGGACACATAGAAACATAGAAACATAGAAAAATGTCGGCAGATAAGAAACTTTCGGCCCATCTAGTCTGCCCAATTACATGGATACTTTATCTGGATTTATCTTTTGTTTAGGATAGCCTTATGATTATCCCATGCCTGCTTAAATTCAATTACTGTTTTGGCATCTACCACTTCAACTGGAAGACTGTTCCATGTATCCACCACACTCTCAGTAAAATAATGCTTTCTGATGTTACTTTTAAACCTTTGCCCCTCTAATCTAAGACTATGTCCTCTTGTTTTGCTACTTTGTTTCCTTTTAAATATACTCCCTTCCTCTACCTTGTGGATTCCCTTTACGTATTTAAATGTTTCTATCATATCTCCTCTGTCTCGTCTTTTTTCCAAGCTGTACATGTTAAGATCATTAAGCCTTTCCTGGTAACTTTTCTCCTTCAAGCCATACACCATTTTAGTAGCCCTTCTCTGAACTCTCTCTAAGATGTCTATATCCTTCTGGAGATACGGTCTCCAGTACTGCACACAGTACTCCAAGTGAGGTCTCACCAGTGCTCTGTACAGTGGCATGAGCACTTCCCTTTTCCTACTGCTAATACCTCTCCCTACACAACCAAGCATTCTGCTAGCATTTCCTGCTGCTCTATTACATTGACTACTTACCTTTAGATCCTCTGAAATAATGACCCCTAAATCCCTTTCCTCAGATGTTGAGGTTAGGACTGTATCAAATATTCTATACACACACACACACACACAGTTATATACAGAGGACACGCACACACAGTTATATACAGAGGACACGCACACACAGTTATATAAAGAGGACACGCACACGCACCTATAAACAGAGGACACGCACACTTTACGCATATATACACAGAGTGACACATGTATACATCAGACACATATGTGAACACCACACACTAATATATACAGACACAAAAAAAACACATCTTCAACTAGAGCAGCAGGAGAAGTGGTAAACATTTACATTAAACACTGTTTGCACATAACTGCTTTGCAGGTTAAGATGTAGCTGCTCTTTCAGCAGCCTGGTTGACTGTTAGCTACGTTCCCCCCCCCCCATGTCATTCTGGAGCTATTGAGACATAATTGAGTGTAAACAAGAGGGAGAGATATTTACGTAGCCTCAGCATCCTTATCTTATCTCCAGGTGGTTGGAGCAAAAGCTTCTCAAACTCTTCACCCTGTGCAGGGAAAGGGGCAGCACATGGCTTCAAAGAGCAGCTCCACCTCTCAACCTCTGCCCAAAGGAAACGCTGTGGTTTTATCCAAGTTCCGGGTTCTGCTGCAGGTATGGCTGATCAAAGCAAACTCGGCACTTGCCATCAGCCGACCAGCTCCTGTGGGCCTATTTTTAGAACGGGGCCTGGAGCGACCACTCCATCCGCCCCTATGTTAATCCGGCCCTGACTGTATCCAATGGACATCCAGACTCAGGAGGGCTTACACATCTAACAGACTGGACATTCTGAAAAAACTACACAACCTAGACGCGCAAAACAAACTAATGCCGACCGAAACTCTGGCTGAGGAGATTGACGCTACGCTACATGCACTAAAAATGCTAGAAGCAGACAAATATTTTCACGCCATGCGCAAAATGCGCACGACATTTTACGCTTTTCAGAATAAACCGGGGCGTCTACTGGCTCGCAGGCTTAAACTGCGATCTGCCTTCTCCAGAGTGGTGACCCTGAAGACCCCACAGGGTCAAATACATGACCCCAGACATGTCGCAAATGAATTTGAGACGTACTACGAGCACCTGTATAATCTAACCACCGACAAGACTATACGACAACCAACAGAGGACACGATTAATGATTACCTTAAAAACATTCACCTACCTTCCCTATCGACCGCCCAAGCGCAAATATTAGCCGCACCCATTTTGCGAAGCGAAATCTTAGACATTGTTAAGGCCCTGCCGAAAAGGAAAGTTCCAGGCCCGGATGGTCTGACGGGTCTATACTACATGCACGTCTCGAAAATACTGTTACCACACCTACTAACGGTATTCGAAGCGGCTCGCGAGCAAGGCACGTTCCCAGTTGACATGTTGAGAGCACACATCATACCCTCACAAAACTGGGGAAAACTCCTGACCGCTGTCAGAATCTGCGCCCATTATCACTCCTCAATGTAGACCTAAAAATATATAGCAAATTACTAGCGACCAGACTACAAAAAATTCTTCCCACGCTGATAGGAATGGATCAAGTGGGGTTTATCTCGGGCCGACAGGGCCCAGATAGCAACAAAAAATTAATCAACCTAATGGAAATATTGAGACGAGTGGGACAACCCAGCCTGCTACTGTCCCTAGACGCCGAAAAGGCATTCGACAGGGTAAGATGGCTCTTCCTTCAAACTACCATGGGCAAGTTCGGATTCCCGCAGCCTTTTATGCGGTCGGTGCAAGCGATGTATGATTCTCCATCGGCCAGAGTGCTGCTGTCGGGCTTTGTATCAGATGAGTTTGAGATCACAAATGGGACACGGCCGGGCTGCCCCCTGTCCCCCCTCCTGTACGCGCTAGCGCTGGAGCCACTGGCTCAGGCCATTAGACAGAACGACGATGTCAGGGGAGTATCAGTAGGCCCCACGACATACAAACTCCAACTATACACGGACGATATCCTGCTAACACTGACAGACCCTGAGACATCGATGGCAGCGTTGCAAACCGAACTCGATGCCTATAGCTTAGTGTCATACCACAAGGTTAACTTCAACAAGACTCAAGCTCTACCACACGAATTGCTCCCAATACAGCTACAATCTCTTAAAAACCTATACACATTGGACTGGAGGTCCCGCTACCTGACCTATCTAGGACTTAGAATAATGTGGGATCCAAGCGGAGTATTTACGATTAATTATGAGCGAATTTTAACAGACCTAAAATCCCTACTCCATGAGCGTCCGCAGAAAATGTTCCAGGGGGGGCAAAATTTGAATGACATCCATATTCTGCCCTATAATATACACCCGCACACCCTGAATATATGGAGGAACCCCTAAAGACAACCACACACCCTGAATATATTGAGGAGCCCCTAAAAAGACACCCACACACCCTGAATATATGGAGCCCCTAAAAAGACACCCGCACACCCTAAATATATGGAGGAGCCCCTAAAAACACACCCACACACCCTGACTATATGGAGGAGCCCCTAAAAACACACCCACACACCCTGAATATATGGAGGAACACCTAAAAAGACATCTGCACACCCTGAATATATGGAGGAACCCCTAAAAACACACCTGCACACCGTGAATATATGGAGGAACCCTTAAAAAGACACCCACACACCCTGAATATATAGAGGAGACCCCTAAAAAGACACCTGCACACCCTGAATATATGGAGGAGCCCTAAAAACACACCTGCACACCGTGAATATATGGAGGAACCCCTAAAAAGACACCCACACACCCTGAATATATAGAGGAGACCCCTAAAAAGACACCTGCACACCCTGAATATATGGAGGAGCCCCTAAAAAGACACCCACACACCCTGAATATATGGAGGAGCCCTTAAAAAGACACCTGCACACCCTGAATGGAGACGTTCTTAAAATGAGGGACATTAGGAAAGTGAAGCAGAACAGTGTTTTTTGTTAAAAAAAACCAAAGTGACAGACGGACGGACATGCAGCGTCACCAAACGTGCTGTGGATATAGCAATATACTCACATTATGCAGAAACCCTGTCTCATTTCCAGTACAGCAGACTGCAGGCTCCACAGACCCTGATGAAAGTTTAGTAATAAATTAAAACTTTGACTATAAAGCTGACAGTCTGCGGTACTGAGCAGGAGACAAACACCCAGGGGTGTTACTATACTGTGGTGTTGTACACTGTACAGACCATCAATTAAAGCATCAGATGTTATAGTATAGGTGCTGCAGTGTCTGAAAGTGGGGGATATTCACAGTGGATAATATATATAAATAAATAAATATATAAAATATGTGACCAGTGTAAAGAGAGGGGAGTGGAAACTCCTGACCCTCAATGTGTTTTGAAGGAATTAACCATTTAATAATCCCTTATTGAAGGGGGGCAAGGAAGGCCAGGAAGGGAAGAGTTAAGTGCAGACACAGTACCTGTCAGAGCTGAATGTTAAGCCTCTCTCAGATCACCCTGCAGATTTCCTTATCCTTGCATGGGACCCCACCCCCACCACAGCAGGGAGAGAGAGGCAGTAAATCAGTGAAGGCTCTGCACTGTCTGTGACCCAGTACCACATGCTGCTGCTGCTGCTGCTGCTGCTGCTGCTGCTGGAGAGGAGATTCTCTGTCCTTGGGATTCCAGGTGATCTGCCAAAGCACTCAGCCATGTTTAGCAGATCACTGCCCCCCCCCCTCCTTGGCTATTTTACCTCCACTTACTGGGGCGAGGCAGCTCTCTTCCTGGAGGCGGTATGGAGCAGTGGAAATCAGCAGCGGAGGAGGGAGAAGCACAGCAGCATCCTCTGTAAGCAGGGCCCGAGCAGCCTCCTAAGAGCCACATGCTGCCTGCCCTGCCGCTGAATGATTTCCCCCACAAATTTTCAAGAGGGCCCTGCTCTCTCCATCATAGGGCCAGTCTGTTGGTAGGAGGGGCTAGGCGGCCATGAGGCCTTAGAGAGCTGCCACTGGTAGACTGGGAGGAGCCTGCAGCAAATCATCGCGTTAACCTGCAAAGAAATGTGCTGCAGGCTGTGCTGTGAGTGATGGGCAGTTCCAGGGGGGGGGCGAGCGCCCCCCTTGCCCCATCCTGCGGACACCCTTGCCCTACTCTCTCAATGGAGATCTAGAGAAGTATCATGGCTGGGCCGCATGGCAGCCATAAAAATGAATATTTTGCCCAAATTCCTTTACGTGTGTCGGACGTTGCCCATAAGAGTGTCGAGGGCCTATCTAGATGAAATGCAAGCATTTGGCATATGTCTGGAATCACAAACGCCCATGGGTGCCCCGGCGGCTATTGTACTACCGCCATAGGGATGGAGGGCTGAATATGATCCACTTACATAAATATTACTGGGCAACCTGCATAGCGGGGATCAAGGAGCTAATGCACAAACCCACCTGGCCGCATTGGTTAACCATAGAAGCTCCCTACATGGGGGGTCATAATTTGGCCTACCTAATGTGGGCCCCCCCAAGTCCCGGCCGGCGCTGCCACAAGCCCTCACTTCCACCGCTATTCATCTAGAATCATGGGACAAACACTTCTCACAATTCACACACCAGCACCCCTTACCCGCAACCCCCTTACCCGCACTAACATACTCACTACCCCACTTCAGGGCAGGTCCCTGGCTACGACACGGTGTAACTAACGTCCACCACCTGTTTACCAATACCACCATCCTATCCTTCGCGGACTTGAGCCCTAAATACTCCCAACCAAGTAGTTTGTTTCTGTCATACATGCAACTTCATTCCTCTTTCAAACACCAACCGATAATGGCCAATTTGCACGCACAAAAAAAGCTTCTTCCAGAGGTAGAACTATTTTGCTTAGATCCCATATCCACTATAAGACCGATTTCCATATTATACCGAACACTTAACACACCAATAGGGAGAGAGAATTGGGCGTACCAGAAGGGATGGGAGCGGGATCTTTCTATGGTCTTTTCTCCCTCTCAGTGGGCAATGGCGAACATGTTCGCAGTGGGAGCAACAAAAGTGCCACGCTAATAGAAACCCAGAGGAAAATCCTATACAGATGGTACCTCACGCCGGAAAAAATTAGTCGGTATGCCCCGATGGTGTCGAACTCTTGTTGGAGATGCAATAAGGAAGTGGAGACCATGGGACACATTTGGTGGCATTGTCCAGTAGTTGAGCCTCTGTGGCGGGAGATAGCACACTTGGCGACTGAAGTGTTGGGCGTTCCAATTCAACCAGCTCTGGAAATCCTCCTGCTAGGAATGATTAAACTGCCACAACCGCACTTGCAAATGTTCTTTATAACAATCGCTACCATGGCACTGCTACTCACCAGACAATGGAGAACAACCGTGATCCCTACTTGGAAACAGATTGTGGCCCTTTTGGAGCAATACAGACATTTTGATTGTAAGGCATCAACTTGGATCGGCCTTCGCCCCCCCAAAAAGGATCATTGGCAGATATGGGACATACACAAACTATATAAAGCCTGTGGTCTATGAACAGACTCATTTCGGACTTGGCCGATACCCTGGCTACAAACATGCCGGTGGGATGATTGCGGTGTGCATATATGCAAATGTTGGTTAATACTTGACAATTTCTTGTGTGCTGACCCTGGTACCTCCCCCACTAACTCATTTTTCTATTGTCATATATTTACTTTTTTTGATAATAAAAAAAAAATGTCAGACGGTCTACAGAGTCGGTGGACAGATGCACTCTTTTGTCTGTGACAAAACCTCCAGCGGCACTGAACGTCCTTTCAGAAAGCAAGCTGGATGAAGAGCAACCTAGTGGCTGCATAGCATATTGACTAAGTTCTGACCAGTGATCCAATCTCAACACCCAGTAAGCCAGTGGATGATCTGCTGTAAAGGTATCCAGGTCTGCCCTTGCCCCTAGATAGTTCTGCACCATACGGTGAAGACGCTTGCAATGGGTGCCTACATTTGACGTAAAAAGGCATCAGTCAAACGGCCCCGGCCTTCACCGCTCTTCCTCTGATCATCTGCATTCTCAGAAGCATCTGTGTCATCACTTGGTAACCTACCAGTGCCTGGAAAGGTGTTACACAAGTGTCACTTTAGAGCGTCCTCAAGTTGTTTCATCCTGTCCTCCCTCTGTGAGGGCAGGATGAGCTCTGCAATCTTACCCTTGTATCGTGGATCAAGAAGGGTTGCCAACCAGTAATGATCCCTCTCCTTGATAGCACAAATCCTGGGGTCCCTTAGCAGGCTTTGCAGGATAAGGGAGCCCATGCAGCGTAGGTTGGAGGTGGCTTTAGCTTCAGAGTGTTCCTGGTTGCTGAGGATGACCGTATCGTGCACTACCTCCTCCCAGCCACGTACTAGTCCTTGGGTTTCTGGGGACACAAAACCCTCTCTTGAGGAATCCCCACCTTCAATGCCCCCACAACTTTAATATTCCTCATCCTCCTCCTGTCTGATCTGGAGTTTTGCATGAATTGGTCATAAAATGTGCTCTGATCTTCATCTAAGTCACAACAATTTGAAAAACACAATCTGCTTAAAATAATACAACAAAACATTATATGTTTTCATGTGTTTATTGAACAGAACATGTAAACATTCACAGTGCAGGGTGGAAAAAGTATGTGAAACCCTAGCCTAATGACTTCTCCAAGAGCTAATTGGAGCCAGGAGTGAGCCAACCTTGAGTCCAATCAGTGTGATATTATTGGATGTGTTGCTGAAAGCTGTCCTGCCCTTTAAAAACACACACCAGTTTTGGGTTTACTGGTTTAAAGAAGCACTGCCTGATGTGAACCATGCCTCGCAGAAAAGAGCTCTCAGAAGACCTACGATCAAGAATTGTTGACTTGCATGAAGCTGGAAAGGGTTACAAAAGTATCTCCAAAAGCCTTGATGTTCATGTGTCCACGGTAAGACAGACTGTCTACAAATGGAGAAAGTTCAGCACTGTTGCTACTCTCCCTAGGCATGGTCATCCTGTAAAGATGACTGCAAGAGCCCAGCGTAGAATGCTTAATGAGGTAAAGAAGAGTCCTGGAGTGTCAGCTAAAGACTTACAGAAATCTCTGGCACATGCTAACATTTTTGTTGACACATCTACAATAAGGAAAACATTAAACAAGAATGGAGTACATGGGAGGACACCACGGAGGAAGCCATTGCTGTCCAAAAAGAATATTGCAGCACGTTTGAAGTTTGCAAAAGAGCACCTGGATGTTCCACAGCACTACTGGCAAAATATTCTGTGGACAGATAAAACCAAAATTGAGTTGTTTGGAAAAAACACACAACACTATCAGGGTTATTCAGAGAGCGTGAAAAGCAGGAGAATGACTGGAGAATGAAAAATTCTAGGTCAAAATAGACGATTTGGAAAGTGAGATGAAAGGGAGAATTTTTCTGGTTTGGCTATTTTGACCTAGAATTTTTCATTCTCCAGTCATTCTCCAGTCATTCTCCTGCTTTTCACGCAAATATGAAATATTTCTCTGAATAACCCTGTATGTGTGGAGAAAAAAGGCACAGCTCACCAACACCAAAACCTCATCCCCACTGTAAAACATGGCGGAGGGAGCATCATGGTTTGGGGCTGCTTTGCTGCTTCAGGGCCTGGAGGGATTGATGTCATTGATGGAAAAATGAATTCCAAAGTTTATCAAGACATTTTGCAGGAAAATGTAAGATCATCTGTCCGCCAATTGAAGCTCCGCAGAGGATGGGTGATGCAACAGGACAATGACCCAAAGCATACAAGTAATTGAAAAAAAAAAATGACTTCAACAAAACAAAATATGCCTTCTGGAGTGGCCCAGTCAGAGTCCTGACCTCAACCCGATTGAAATGCTGTGGTATCACCTTAAGAGAGCAATTCACACCAGACATCCCAAGAATATTGCTACACTGAAACAGTTTTGTGAAGAGGAGTGGTCCAAAATTACTGATCTGCAACTACAGGAAATGTTTGGTTGAGGTTATTGCTGCCAAAGGGGGGTCAACCAGTTTTTAAGGCCAAAGGTTCACATAATTTTTCCACCCTGCACTGTGAATGTTTACATGTTCTGTTCAATAAAAACATGAAAACATATAATGTTTGTGTTGTATTATTTTAAGCAGACTGTGTTTTTCAAATTGTTGTGACTTAGATGAAGATCAGAGCACATATTATGACCAATTCATGCAAAACTCCATGTAATCCCAAAGGGTTCACATAGTTTTTCTTGCCACTGTAGTGGGGGTAGAGACAGATGAGGAGGAGGAGGACCTATGCAAAGTGTTGTGCCAACGGGATGCGTGGCAGGTGGTCATATGTCGCCTCAAGCACGTGGTACCCAAGTGTCTGATGTCTTTTCCAAGCTTGATCCTCTTCCAACATAGCTTACAAATAGCAATGCTGCAGTCTGCTGCACATGTGTTGAAGAACTCCCAGACAGCAGAGATCCTGGATGTGTGCTGCGAGACAGCAGCGCTCTGTACCTGAGCAGCTCTGACATCTGATGCCTTGGACTGGCCACGGTTTCTCATAGAGGATGTTCTGCCTCGTTTTTGTTGTGCCTCCTCCTCCTGCTCCCTTGACTCCTCTGTTCGATCAGGCACCCAGGTGGAGTCAGTGACCTCATTATCATTGTCATCACCCCTATCTCTTCATCACTGGAGCCAACTTCGCATTATGCTGCAGCTGCTGTGGGAACATGAGTGCCAGTTCTTTGTGTGTCACTGGCACTCCCTCCCTCTAGGCTGATTATAATCCCTTCCTCAACATCAGAGTTTGAATCAGAGCACTGGAGTTGCTGTGCATCCTCAAGCAGCATGTCACTGTCACTGTAGTTAAACAATTCAGCTGACTCCTCTGTGTGTGATAGTGAGGCTACGGCAGGAGTAGCTGTAGACATGGAGGCTGCATTAGATGCTTTGGCAGCTGAGGTGGACTGTAAACCACTACAAACCTGGCTGGCAGAGGACTCGGAGGATGAGGATGGCCTGGTTAGCCAATCCACCAAATCCTCTGTATATTGCTGCTGCTTAAAACGGCCAGCACCAGTTAGAAAGGACAAGCGTGCCCCTGCAGAGGATGCACCACATCCACGACGACCAAGGGCACAGCCTTCCGACACAGAGGCTGCTTGCCCTCTTATCTGTGTCTGGGAGCATCTGCCTGTCCTTTTTGGTCTTTCTGACATGGTGAGTGATATATAGATTAAAGATATACAGATTTTCCAGAACAATGCTATAAGTCAGTGATACACCCTGATAGCCTTTGCAGTGGCAGCACACAGATTCAAATTCACACAACTCTAGTATAGGTCAGTGATACAGCCTGATAGCCTTTGCAGTGCCAACACACAGATTCAAATTCACACAACTCTGGTATAGGTCAGTGATACAGCCTAATAGCCTGGCAGCAGCTGGCAGTGAGAAGACACAGATTACAATTCCCAGATATCTGCTTGAAGTCTGTGAGACCCCAATAGCTGGCAGTGAGAAGACACTGATTACAATTCCCAGATATCTTCTAGAAGTATGTGAGACCCCCTGATAGCTGGCAGTGAGAAGACACAGATTACAATTCCCAGATATCTGCTAGAAGAAAGTGAGACCTCAATAGCTGGCAGTGAGAAGACACAGATTACAATTCACAGAAATCTGCTAGACGTCTGTGAGACACACATAGAAGAACAATATCCTCTCATTCCTGCAAAAAAAGCACATGCTGGGGCTGCGGGGAACCCTTATTTAGTGTGCTGCGGGATTTAGCTCTGTGAGCCCATGATTGGGCAAAATTTGCCCAATCAGGACTCTGAGCCGTGATTGGCATAGTCTTGCACCTGTCTTGCACCTGACCTGTGGTCAGGTGCAAGGCTGTAGCCAATTACAAGCTTCAGGCCAGTGGAAAAGTGCATTGTGGTGCATTGTGGGCTAACATGCAGCCAACACGCGGAAATGTTCGATGTTCACCGAACGGACAATGTTCGAATCGAACTCATGTTCGGATCGAACCGCCAGCCCATCCCTACTAGGGATGTGCATTTAGTTTCGTACCGATTTGTTTTTTTTCATGAAACGGGCCAATTCGGTGCTTAGGATTCGTCCGATGTTCCGAATCGGATCGACAACGAAATACACACCTTCCGAAATAATTTCCGAAAAGAAACAAAATCATTTCGTTATTTCGGATGAACGTCAAATTTGTATAATCGCAAGTCATTTTCGTTCTATTCACGATTTTGGGTTAATTTCGGACATCGTATTTCGTATCGTTCCGAGTCCGTTTCGGTTCCATTGCTGATTCCGTAATTTTGTATCGTTTCGATCAAATTCTATAGTTCATTTCAAATTCGATAGTTACTCAATATCCATTTGATAGTTCATTTCAAATTCGATAGTTGATACCAATTATTCAATTTTTTCTTTTATGATGATGACAGATTATAAATTTGTTATATGCCGTTTCGTTTCATTCTGTAGAGGTGCTGTAGAGGTGCTGCTTGGCAGTGTGCGGAATCATATGCTGCATTAATTATACTGTAGAGGTGCTGCCCGACAGTTTCCGGATTCATATGCTGCAGTAATTTTACTGTAAAGGTGCTGCCCGGCAGTGTGCAGATTCCTGAGCCGCATTAATTATACTGTAGAGGTGCTGCCCGGCAGTGTGAGGATTCATATGCTGCATTAATTATACTGTAGAGGTGCTGCCCGGCAGTGTGCGGATTCATATGCTGCATTAATTATACTGTAGAGGTGCTGCCCGGCAGTGTGCGGATTCATATGCTGCATTAATTATACTGTAGAGGTGCTGCCCGGCAGTGTGAGGAATCATATGCTGCATTAATTATACTGTAGAGGAGCTGCCTGGCAGTGTGAGGAATCATATGCTGCATTATTCTGTAGAAGTGCTGCTCGGCAGTGTGCGGATTCATATGCTACATTAATTATACTGTAGAGGTGCTGCCTGGCAGTGTGCAGAATCATATGCTGCATTATTATACTGTAAAGGTGCTGCCTGGCAGTGTGCGGAATCATATGCTGCATTATTCTTTAGGCTAGGGTCAAACAAACGCATTTTTCACGTTGTCCGTTAAAAAGTGCGTTCGAACGAATGGACGTATTTTTTCACGGAATACGCGATAGGGGTCATACAATGCGCATTTTCATCTGTGATTTTGTACGGATCATCAATAAAACCCTTTTTGTGTCTGGACGTTATGTTGGCCGGACGTGTGCAGCGTCTGACGTCTCCCAATCACGCAAACACGCCGCTATGCGGCCGCAGCGCACTCTGTACGTCAGTAGTAGCGGTTTGACGTTCTCGAAAAAATGCGTTCGTTTGCCACTTGCGTTGCCCGGACGAACTTTCGTGTGGCCGTTCGTCGTATGTTCCCCGGCATTGGACGTCATTTGCTGCTAGCACGGCCGTGATTTCGTGCGGCTAAGGCTGCTGTCAGACGAGCGTAGTGTTCACGTCCGTGATTGCACCTAAAAGTACGTCCGTGATAGCATGAAAGAAAGTCCATTGGAGCCTGACACATGAAGTACGTCCGCACTGAACTGCGGACGCATGACGGACGCTGCAAACGGACGCAGGTTAGGCAAGAACGTAATACTGCTAGAACGGACGTGCGGAGTGCGCCACGTCCACAACGTCCGCATAGCTTTGTGTGTGAGTGATGGAGCGAGGTCAGATGGACTGCATTTATACATCCAGCATTTTTGACGGACAGAATGTTTTTTCATTGTAATTTATTTTTCCCTCCTACATCCGTCAAAAATAACTTCAGTGAAAAAACGGACTGTGTGACCACTACTGCGTCATCCGTACTGACGATGTCCGTACTGCACGGACGCACAGTCCGTAGAAATCACGCTCGTCTGACCCTAGCCTAAACGCACGTTAAAACTGCGCTCATCTGACCTTAGCCTTAGAGGTGCTGCCCGGAAGTGTGCGGACTCATATGCTGCATTAATTATACTGTAGAGGTGCTGCCCGGCAGTGTGAGGAATCATATGCTGCATTAATTATACTGTAGAGGTGCTGCCCGGCAGTGTGAGGAATCATATGCTGCATTAATTATACTGTAGAGGTGCTGCCCGGCAGTGTCCGGATTCATATGCTGCAGTAATTTTACTGTAAAGGTGCTGCCCAGCAGTGTGCAGATTCATGAGCCGCATTAATTATACTGTAGAGGTGCTGCCCGGCAGTGTGAGTATTCATATGCTGCAATAATTATACTGTAGAGGTGCTGCCCGGCAGTGTGAGTATTCATATGCTGCAATAATTATACTGTAGAGGTGCTGCCCGGCAGTGTGCGGATTCATATGCTGCATTAATTATACTGTAGAGGTGCTGCCCGGCAGTGTGAGGAATCATATGCTGCATTAATTATACTGTAGAGGTGCTGCCTGGCAGTGTGAGGAATCATATGCTGCATTAATTATACTGTAGAGGTGCTGCCCGGCAGTGTGTGGAATCATATGCTGCATTATTCTGTAGAGGTCCTGCTCGGCAGTGTGCGGATTCCTATGCTACATTAATTATACTGTAGAGGTGCTGCCTGGCAGTGTGCAGAATTATATGCTGCATTATTATACTGTAGAGGTGCTTCCCGGCAGTGTGCGGAATCATATGTAGCATTAATTATACTGTAGAGGTGCTGTCCGGCAGTGTGCGGAATCATATGCTGCATTATTCTGTAGAGGTGCTGCCCGGCAGTGTGCAGATTCCTATGCTGCATTAATTTTTTTTCTTTTTAAATCATTTAATTTGTTCTGGGGTTTTTTCTTCGTTTCAGATAATTTTGTTCAGTTTTTTTTTCCGTTTTAAATCATTTTGTTCTGGTTTTTATTTTTAATGTCAGACCATTTGGGTCAGTATTTTTGCGTTTTTTAAATTGTTTTGTTAATTTTTTTTCTTTTCATACCATTTTAATATGATTAAATAAAGTAGTGCAATGCATATTCATAAGAAAAAAAGGATCTTTCATAAAAAGTTATATGTCCGAAGGAACGAAACGGCAGAATTACTGTATCGACCAAAATATCGGAGCATCCGAAATACCATTCGTTTAAGTCATAACAAATAGTCACTTTGAAACGAAGAGAACAGACAGTCCGAAAAGACCGAAAATTTCCGATATTGCAAAATAAATGTCGATACAAAACAGCGAAACGAGCCGACACAAAAATTTTTAAAAACTGAACGAGCCGAAATGAATCGAAACGAGAAAAAATCTAAATGAGAAATAATTTTGCTTACTTATGTTTATATATAAGGCATGCTGTTATTATAGAAAAATATGAAATCATCTTGGGTACTACCTAGCTAGCACATTCCAAGTAAAAGAACATTTTCTTGTATTACGTTTAAATTTGATCCATTATCTCTTGTAAGTAACACCGTTACAAGACCTTCTCAATACAGATAATTGCTTATTATTCATCTTTTCCCACTGTCAGAACATGCTGTCCTCACTTCACTGCAAAGAGGTAGAGGTCTATCAGAGCCTCTCTTCATATTACAGTAATCTTACATGCAGCCCTGAAAATGTATCTACAGAAGCAGTATTATCCTTATTATCGAAGTAGGAATCGGAACAGTAAGAGTACATGAATGTTTAACATCTTATTGAATGTAAGACTATTTTGTTAAATACATTTAGATGTCAAAAAGCAAATGTCAAGATGCAAAGGTGCACAGTCTTAATTATACATTCAAAAAGGAAAAGGGTAAAGAAAAAACGTTTCTGGAAGTGACATTTCTTATATCTAATAGTTAAAGCAAATTATTTCTGTAAAAATCTAGGTAACGTGGTGTCCCTCAGGGGTCGGTTAAGGACCAATTTTATTCAACTTATTTGTAAATGAGCTTGAGATAGGCATCGAAATTCATGTATCAGTGTTTGCAGATGACACAAAACTAGGGATGGGCTGCTGGTTCGAATCTGTTCGATGTTCGATTCGAACATCGGCTGTTCAAAAGTTTGCGAACTTCGAACTTTTTAAGATGTTCGCAAAAAGTTAAAAAAAAATTGATTTTTTTAAAATAAAAATCCTAAAAAATTTAAAAGTAAAGAGACTCTTTACTGCAGAATATTATAAGCAACGGTTTATTAGAAATTGAATTAAAACGGGAATATTTTTAACATTGAAGCCTATGGGATTCAACATTTCCCACACCTTGTTGCTAAAACATCAGGCAGACGCGGCCCTCTAATCAGGCACTGTAGAGGGCTGCTCGCCGGGGCCTCCCAAGGATCCCCTTGAGGAGTGAGTGGCCGCCGAATGACAGAGGTGTGACTGTGCGGGCTGGCCGGGTGCATGTGGCAGAACACCGCAGCAAACATTAATGCTCATGCAAGTGAGCGTTAACATTTGCATTAAGATTGTAATTTTTCCCACTCGTTGTTGTTCAAACATTTCCCATGGCTTTAAATCACGTTTAAACATGAGCAAAAGCAGTAAAAATTAGCTCAGCGCACAGTAGTGAAATGGCTCAGCACTCAGCAGTAGGGATGAGCTGTTCGGTTCAGACGGTTCGGATTTCGGACCGAACTTAGCCTGTTCGTTCTGTTCGCGAACTCCGAACATTTCCGGGTGTTCGCCCAATCATGGGCTCACAGAGCTAAGTCCCGCAGCACACTATATAAGGTTTCCACGCAGCGCTTCTGCACGCATTTGAGAGGAGATTTCATAGGAGATAGTTGTTGTGTGCTCTTACTGCCGGTCTGCTACTGGGGGGGTCTAGGGGGGTCTCATTTCTACCAAAATTTCTGGGAATTGAGGTGATGTGTGTCTTGTCACTGCCAGCAAGTATTTTGGGGGTCACAAATTTCTACAAAACATTTGTGAATTGAGGTGATCTGTGTCTTGTCACTGCCAGCAAGTAATTTGGGGGTCACAAATTTCTACAAAACATTTGTGAATTGAGATGATCTGTGTCTTGTCACTGCCAGCAAGTATTTCGGGGGTCACAAATTTCTACAAAATATTTGGGAATTGAGGTGATCGGTGTCTTGTCACACAGCCAATACCACGCAGTATTTTGGGGTCACAAATTTCTACAAAATATTTGGAAATTGAGGTGATCTGTCTCTTGTCACACAGCCAGTACCACGTAGTATTTTGCGGGGTCACTCATTTTTACAAAATATCTGGGAATTGAGGTGATCTGTCTCTTGTTACTGCCAGCAAGTATTTTGGGGTCACAAATTTCTACAAAACATTTGGGAATTGAGGTGATCTGTGTCTTGTCACACAGCCAATACCACGCAGTATTTTGGGGTCACAAATTTCTACAAAATATTTAGAAATTGAGGTGATCTGTCTCTTGTCACACAGCCAGTACCACGCAGTATTTTGGGGGGGCACTCATTTTTACAAAATATCTGAGAATTGAGGTGATCTGTCTCTTGTCACTGCCAGCAAGTATTTTGGGGGGTCACTAATTTCTACAAAACATTTGGGAATTGAGGTGATCTGTGTCTTGTCACACAGCCAGTACCACGCAGTATTTTGGGGGTCACGAATTTCTACAAAATATTTGGGAATTGTTATAATCTGTGTGTTCTCACTGGTAATCTGTGGCTTCTCACTGCCACCCATCAGGGGGTCTCACTGATTTATAGGGTTTCTGAGACTTGTAATCTGTGGCTTCTCACTGCCACCCATCAGGGGGTCACACTGATTTATAGGAGGTTTCCGAAATTTGTAATCTGTGACTTCTCACTGCCAGCCATCAGGGGGTCACACTGATTTATCGGAGGTTTCTGAGATTTGTAATCTGTGGCTTCTCACTGCCACCCATCAGGGGGTCCCACATACTTCTAGCAGATTTATGCGAATTGTAATTTGTATCTTCTCACTGCCACCCATCAGGGGGTCCCACATACTTGTAGCAGATTTATGCGAATTGTAATCTGTGGCTTCTCACTGCCACCCATCAGGGAGTCTCACTGATTTATAGGAGGTTTCTGAGACTTGTAATCTGTGGCTTCTCACTGCCACCCATCAGGGAGTCTCACTGATTTATAGGAGGTTTCTGAGACTTGTAATCTGTGGCTTCTCACTGCCACCCATCAGGGGGTCTCACTGATTTATAGGAGGTTTCTGAGACTTGTAATCTGTGGCTTCTCACTGCCACCCATCTGGGGGTCACACTGATTTATAGGAGGTGTCCGAAATTTGTAATCTGTGGCTTCTCACTGCCAGCCATCAGGGGGTCACACTTATTTATAGGAGGTTTCTGAGACTTGTAATCTGTGGCTTCTCACTGCCACCCATCAGGGGGTCCCACATACTTCTAGCAGATTTATGCGAATTGTAATTTGTGTCTCCTCACTGCCAGCTATCAGGGGGTCACACTGATTTATAGGAGGTTTCTGAGACTTTTAATTTTTGTCTTCTCACTGCCACCCATCAGAGGGTCACACTGATTTGAAGGAGGTTTCTGAGAGTTTTAATTTGTGTGAGAACACTGCCACCCATCAGGGGGTCTCACTGATTTATAGAAGGTTTCTGAGACTTGTAATCTGTGGCTTCTCACTTCCACCCATCAGGGGGTCCCACATACTTCTAGCAGATTTATGCGAATTGTAATCTGTGGCTTCTCACTGCCACCCATCAGGGGGTCACACTGATTTATAGGAGGGAATTGTAATCTGTGTCTTGTCACTGGCTGCCAGCTATCAGGGTGTCTCACTGAGTTATACCAGAGTTCTGTAAATCTTTATTCTTTATACCAGAGTTGAATCAGAGTTCTGTATATATTTAATCTATATATCACTCACCATGTCTGAAAGAACAAAAAGGACATGCAGACGCTCCCAGACACAGATAAGAGGGCAAGCAGCCCCTGTGTCGGGAGGCTGTGCCTCTGGTCCTGGTTGACGTGGTGCATCCTCTGCAGGGGCACACTTGTCCTTTCTAGCTGGTGCTGGCCGCCTTCTTAAGCAGCAGCAACATACAGAGGATTTGGTGGATTGGCTAACTGGGCCATCCGAGTCCTCCGAGTCCTCTGCCAGCCAGGCTTGTAGTGCTTTACAGTCCACCTCCGCTGCCAAAGCATCTAATTCAGCCTCCATGTCCACAGCTACTCCTGCCGTAACCTCACTATCTCACACAGAGGAGTCAGCTGAATTGTTTGACTACAATGACAGTGACATGCTGCTTGAGGATGCGCAGCAAGTACAGTGCTCTGATTCAATCTCTGAGGTTGAGGAAGGGAGTATAATCAACCTAGAGGAAGGGGGTGCCAGGGTTGACACACAAATAACTGGCACTCATGTTGTCCCAGCAGCTGCAGCATACTGCCAAGTTGGCTTCAGTGACGAGGAGATGGGGGTGATGACAATAATCATGAGGTCACTGACCCCACCTGGGTGCCTGATCGAACAGAGGAGTCAAGTGAGGAGGAGGAGGCACAACAAACACGAGGCACGACATCCTCTATGACCAACCGTAGCACTAGCCAGCCCAAGGCATCAGATGTCAGAGCTGCTCAGGTGCAGAGCACACATCCAGGAACTCTGCTTCTTTAAGAAATGTGTAGCAGACCCCACCGTTGCTATTTGTAATCTATGTCAGATGAGGCTCAAGCGTGGGAAAGACACCGGATGCATGGGTACCACGTGCTTGAGGTGACATATGACCACCTGCCACGCATCACGTTGGCGCAATACTTTGCGTAGGTCCTCCTCCTCCTCCTTAGGGATGAGCTGTTCTTTTCGATTGGTTCGGAGTTTGCATCGAACATAGCCTGTTCGCATGTTCGCGAACTGCGAACATTTCCACCTGTTCGCCTCGTGTTCGCCCACAATGCACCACAATGGACCACAATGCACTTTTCCACTGGCCTGAAGCTTGTAATTGGCTACAGCCTTGCACCTGACCACAGGTCAGGTGCAAGACAGGTTCAAGACTATGCCAATCACGGCTCAGAGTCCTGATTGGGCAAATTTTGCCCAATCATGGGCTCACAGAGCTAAATCCCGCAGCACACTATATAAGGCTTCACACAGCGCTTCTGCACGTGTGTGAGAGGAGATTTGAGAGGAGATTGATCTTGTGTTAGTGTGTGTTCTGACTGCCAGTCTGCCACCAGTTACTGGGGGGTCTCATCTACTGACTAATTTCTACAAAATATTTGTGAATTGAGGTAATCTGTGGTAATCTGTGTCTTGTCACTGGCAGCCAGAATTTTGGGGGCTCAGTAAAGTAATTTCTACAAAATATTTGTGAATTGAGGTAATCTGCCACGCAGAATTTTGGGAGCTCAGTAATATCTACAAAATATTTGTGAATTGAGGTAATCTGAGGTAATCTGTGTCTTGTCACTGCCAGCCAGAATTTTGGGGGCTCAGTAATTTCTACAAAATATTTGTGAATTGAGGTAATCAGAGGTAATCTGCCACGCAAAATTTTGGCGGCTCAGTAATTTCTACAAAATATTTGTGAATTGAGGTAATCAGAGGTAATCTGCTATGCAGAATTTTGTGGGCTCAGTAATTCCTACAAAATATTTGAGAATTGAGGTAATCTGAGGTAATCTGTGTCTTGTCACTGCCAGACAGAATTTTGTGGGCTCAGTAATTTCTACAAAATATTTGGGAATTGAGGTAATCAGAGGTAATCTGCCACGCAGAATTTTGGGGGCTCAGTAATTTCTACAAAATATTTGTGAATTGATGTAATCTGAGGTAATCTGTGTCTTGTCACTGCCAGCCAGAATTTTGGGGGCTCAGTAATTTCTACAAAATATTTGGGAATTGAGTTGATCTGTGTCTTGTCACTGCCAGTGCCACCCAGTATTTTGTGGGTCAGTAATTTCTACAAAACATTTGTGAATTGAGGTGATCTGTGTCTTGTCACTGCCAGTGCCACGCCGTATTTTGAGGGTCAGTAATTTCTACAAAATATTTGTGAATTGAGGTGATCTGTGTCTTGTCACTGCCAGTGCCACGCAGTATTTTGAGGGTCAGTAATTTCTACAAAATATTTGTGAATTGAGGTAATCTGTGGTAATCTGTGTCTTGTCACTGGCAGCCAGAATTTTGGGGGCTCAGTAAAGTAATTTCTACAAAATATTTGTGAATTGAGGTAATCTGCCACGCAGAATTTTGGGAGCTCAGTAATATCTACAAAATATTTGTGAATTGAGGTAATCTGAGGTAATCTGTGTCTTGTCACTGCCAGCCAGAATTTTGGGGGCTCAGTAATTTCTACAAAATATTTGTGAATTGAGGTAATCAGAGGTAATCTGCCACGCAAAATTTTGGCGGCTCAGTAATTCTACAAAATATTTGTGAATTGAGGTAATCAGAGGTAATCTGCTATGCAGAATTTTGTGGGCTCAGTAATTCCTACAAAATATTTGAGAATTGAGGTAATCTGAGGTAATCTGTGTCTTGTCACTGCCAGACAGAATTTTGTGGGCTCAGTAATTTCTACAAAATATTTGGGAATTGAGGTAATCAGAGGTAATCTGCCACGCAGAATTTTGGGGGCTCAGTAATTTCTACAAAATATTTGTGAATTGATGTAATCTGAGGTAATCTGTGTCTTGTCACTGCCAGCCAGAATTTTGGGGGCTCAGTAATTTCTACAAAATATTTGGGAATTGAGTTGATCTGTGTCTTGTCACTGCCAGTGCCACCCAGTATTTTGTGGGTCAGTAATTTCTACAAAACATTTGTGAATTGAGGTGATCTGTGTCTTGTCACTGCCAGTGCCACGCCGTATTTTGAGGGTCAGTAATTTCTACAAAATATTTGTGAATTGAGGTGATCTGTGTCTTGTCACTGCCAGTGCCACGCAGTATTTTGAGGGTCAGTAATTTCTACAAAATATTTGTGAATTGAGGTGATCTGTGTCTTGTCACTGCCACGCAGTATTTTGGGGGTCAGTAATTTCTACAAAATATTTGTGAATTGAGGTGATCTGTGTCTTGTCACTGCCACGCAGTATTTTGGGGTATGTAATTTCTACAAAATATTTGGGAATTGTTATGATCCGTGTGTTCTCACTGGCTGCCACCCATCAGGGGGTCTCACTGATTTATAGGAGGTTTCTGAGACTTGTAATCTGTGTCTTCTCACTGCCAGCTATCAGGGGGTCCCACATACTTCTATCAGATTTCTGCAAATTGTAATCTGTGTCTTGTCACTGTTGCCAGCTATCAGGGGGTCCTATCAGGGGTCTCACTGACTTGTAGCAGATTTCTGTGAATTGTAATTTGTGTCTTGTCACTGCCACCCATTAGGGGGTCTCACTGATTTATAGGACGTATCTGGGAATTGTAATCTGTGTCTTGTCGCTGGCTGCCAGCTATCAGGGTATCTCACTGAGTTATACCAGAGTTCTGGAAATCTTTAATCTTTATACGAGAGTTGAATCAGAGTTCTGTGTATATTTAATCTATATATCACTCGCCATGTCAGAAAGACCAAAAAGGACAGGCAGACGCTCCCATACACAGATAAGTGGGCAAGCAGCCCCTGTGTCGGGAGGCTGTGCCTCTGGTCGTGGTGGACGTGGTGCATCCTCTGCAGGGGCACGCTTGTCCTTTCTAACTAGTGCTGGCCATCTTAAGCAGCAGCAACATACAGAGGATTTGGTGGATTGGCTAACCAGGCTATCCTCATCCTCCGAGTCCTCTGCCAGCCAGGCTTGTAGTGCTTTACAGTCCACCTCAGCTGCCAAAACATCTACAGTAATGCAGCCTCCATGTCCACAGCTACTCCTGCCGTAGCCTCACTATCACACACGGAGGAGTCAGCTGAATTATTTGACTACAATGACAGTGACATGCTGCTTGAGGATGCGCAGCAAGTACAGTGCTCTGATTCAATCTCTGAGGTTGAGGAAGGGAGTATATTCAACCTAGAGGAAGGGGGTGCCAGTGATGACACACAAATAACTGGCACTCATGTTGCCCCAGCAGCTGCAGCATACTGCCAAGTTGGCTCCAGTGACGAGGAGATAGGGGGTGATGACAATGATGATGAGGTCACTGACTCCACCTGGGTGCCTGATCGAACAGAGGAGTCAAGTGAGGAGGAGGAGGAGGCACAACAAACACGAGGCACAACGTCCTCTATGACCAACCATAGCACTAGCCAGTCCAAGGCATCAGATGTCAGAGCTGCTCAGGTGCAGAGCGCTGTTGTCTCAAAGCACACATCAAGGAACTCTGCTGTCTGGGAGTTCTTTAAGAAATATGCAGCAGACCCCACTGTTGCTATTTGTAATCTATGTCAGATGAGGCTCAAGCGTGGGAAAGACACCGGACGCTTGGGTACCACGTGCTTGAGGCGACATATGACCTCCTGCCACACATCCCGTTGGTGCAAAACTTTGCATAGGTCCTCCTCCTCATCATCTGTCTCTACCCCCACTGTATGTCCTGCCATGTCATTGCCTACAACCTCCACTGACAGGGATGATGCTACAGTAATGGATGTACCAGGTCCCTACTCACAATGTGACAGCATCCCATCAGCTGAAGATTTATGCAGTCAGATTACATTGCCCCAGCTGCTGCAGCGTAAGAAAAAATATAGTCCCAACCATCCCCAAGCACAGCGTCTAAATGCCAGCTTAGCAAAATTACTCGCAATGCAGCTGCTGCCTTTCCAGCTGGTGGACTCTGCTCCCTTCCGTGAATTTGCTGAATGTGCTGTACCACAGTGGCATGTACCAAAACGCCATTACTTGCAAGGTGCATGTGACTTTAGACACATGGTCCAGCAAGCATGGACAGGGTTGTTACATTTCCTTCACGGCACACTGGGTAACTCTGATTGCAGCTGGGAGGGATCCAAGACGGGGCTCTGTGCTGGAGCTTGTTCATCCACCACGCCTCCAGAAAACTGCTTGTATGAGGTCTGTCTGCTCCACCACCACCTCTCCCTCTTCCTCCTCCTCCTTCTGTGTCTCTGGCGAAGTGGCAGTTAAACTGACACCTGACAGGGGCTACGCAATGGCTCAAGCAAAAAGATGCCATACTGTGCTTGAGCTGGTTTGTTTAGGGGACAGGAGCCACACCGGGCCATAAATTCTGTCAGCTCTGCAGGGGCAGGTGCAGAGATGGTTAACACCACGCCAGCTTCAGCTGGGAATGGTCGTCTGTGATAATGGCAGCAAACTTCTCTCCGCCCTACGCTACGCACCATGCCTAGCACACATCTGGTGGTACAGCGTTTCCTAACCAGGTACCCGGGGCTGGCAGAGCTTCTCAGCCAGGCCAGAAAAGTCTGCAGCCACGTCATTCCCAGCAAGTGTTCGCTTAGCAGAAATTCAAAGAGAATTCCACCTTCCCACAAACCGTCTGATCTTAGACATGCCCACAAGGTGGATCTCGACATTAGCAATGCTGCAGCATCTGCACAAGCAGCAGAGTGCAATTAACAAGTACCTGTGTGAGTATGGCACAAGGAAAGGTTCAGTTCAATGTGGTTTCCCCCCCCCGCAGTTGCTGATGATCAAGGATGCATGCACTGTACTGTCACCATTTGAGGAGGCAAGGAGGATGGTGAACAGGGACAGTGCATGCATCAGTGACACAATTCCTTTAGTGTTCCTGCTGGAGCACACTTTGCGGGGAATTATAGATGTGGCTCTATAGGCAGAGCAGCGGGAGGAAGAGGAGGCCTTCCCTAGCTCTGAAGGCCCCAGTCTTTCCACAGACTGCATTCCAGCGGGTCCTCCTCAGATCAGACAGGAGGAGCATGAGGAGGAGGAATATTTAAGTAGTGGGGGTATTGAAGGTGGGGATTCCTCAAGGGAGGGTTTTGTGTGCCCAGAGACACAAGGACTAGTACGTGGCTGGGAGGAGGAAGTGCACGATATGGTCATCCTCTTTGACCAGGAAGACTCGGAAGCTAATGCCACCTCCAACCTACGCAGCATGGGCTCCCTTATCCTGCAAAGCCTGCTAAAGGACCCCAGGATTCGTGCTATCAAGGAGAGGGATCATTACTGGTTGGCAACCCTTCTTGATTCACGATACAAGGTAAAGTTGCAGAGCTCATCCTGCCCGAACAGAGGGAGCACAGGATGAAAAAACTTGAGGACGCTCTAAAGCGACACTTGTGTAACACCTTTCCAGGCACTAGTAGGTTACCAAGTGATGACACAGGTGCTTCTGAGGCTGCGGATGATCAGAGGAATAATGGTGAAGGCCGAGGTTGCTTGACTGATACCTTTTTAATTTTTTTTAGTCCACGACGCCCAGGGACGTCAAATGTAGGCACCCATTGCCAGCGTCTTCACCATGTGGTGCAGTTCTACCTAGGGGCAAGGGCAGACCTGGATACCTTTCCAGCAGATGATCCACTGGCTTACTGGGTGTTGAGATTGGATCACTGGCCAGAATTTAGCCAATATGCTATGCAGCTACTAGGTTGCCGTTCATCCAGCGTGCTTTCTGAAAGGACGTTCAGTGCCGCTGGAGGTTTTGTCACAGACAAAAGAGTGTGTCTGTCCACTGGCTCTGTAGACCGGCTGACATTTATAAAAATGAATCAGTCCTGGATCAGCAGTTATGAATCCCCTGATGCTGACGTAACGGAATAGTCTTCTGCATTCACAAAACCTCCAGCACTGAACTCTTCCACAATACCACAAAAGGGTTACGGTGTGAAGGCACTTGCTGCCATGAAAGGCACAATATTTGGCTTCACTGACGCCTGTGTCACATTTATATCATTTTAATTTTTTGAACCGCAGGGTCCAACCCTGCACTCTTCCACAATACCACAAAAGGGTTACGGTGTGAAGGCACTTGCTGCCACCAAAGGCACAATATTTGGGTGCACTGACGTCTTTAACAGATTCATATCTTTTTAATATAGGACCGCATGGTCCACCCCTGCACTCTTCCACAATACCACAGAGGGGTTACTGTATGATGGCACTTGCTGGCCTGGCACCAAAGGCACAATATTTGCGTGCACTGACGCCTTTACCAGATTCATATCTTTTTAATATAGGACCGCATGGTACACCCCTGCACTCTTCCACAATACCACAGAGGGATTACTGTATGATGGCACTTGCAGGCCTGGCACCAAAGGCACAATATTTGAGTGCACTGATGCCTTTACCAGATTCATATCTTTTTAATATAGGACCGCATGTTCCACCCCTGCACTCTTCCACAATACCACATAGGGGTTACTGTATGATGGCACTTGCTGGCCTGGCACCAAAGGCACAATATTTGGCTGCACTGACGTCTTTACCAGATTCATATCTTTTTAATATAGGGCCGCATGTAGGACCACTCTTCCACAATACCACAGAGGGGTTACGGTGTGACGGCACTGTTGCCGACGCTAACGGCACAATTTTAAAGCACCTATTGTTACTTTCATCCAAAGCCTGCATAAATTTCACCATAATTTAGCCAAAAAATCACTAAACTTTTTCTGCGCGTCCTAAAATGTCTTTTAATACAGGCTGCCGCCCCAAGCAGTTGTTTATGAATAGATTAAAGAAAAAGCATTTACCATCATTTGAAACATCATTTTTTTGTTTTTAAATGTTTCTATACTTACTAGAAATCCGCCACTTCATGGGTAGGGTATGGGGACCTCCTCGGCATGATATTTGAAGGAATTTTTCGTTTTTATTTTTAACCCTTATTTCATGGAAAACTCACTGTCCCTTTTAGAAACTTTTTTTAAAACTTTTTGTCCTTGTTTCCTGTTCCCCAGGGCACTACCCGGACCCCCATACACCTTTTATGACAAATATCTAGCATATATGCCCTCTTGGAGGGCACTCTAAAAATCGAACTTTGAGTCCCATTGACTAGTATTGAGTTTGTGTTCGGTGAGAAAATCCCATTGTAGGAGATGCTTGTTTCCTATAGACCCCATTTATGTTCAGTAATTCCCTTTGGTTATTTGACAACCGTAAGATAAACATCACCACTTAAGACGTAAAAATAAAAGACAAAGACAAGACAATTTTAACCCCTTCCCTGAGGAAGACGTGAGGGGAACGTCATGGGATTCTCCTGCTATATGCGGAGGACGTTCTCCACACATCTTCCGCTAAGTGGGCTCTGCTCGCTATACTCACCTCTCTCCTTCGATCTGACTTCATTTAAATCAGACGCTGCTTTATACCTCTCTCCCGGCTCACTGACGTCATTGTGACAGGCGCAATGATGTCAGTTTCAGGCGCCCCACCCCGTCAAAGCCGGAAGAGCGGCTGAAGGAGGGCACCGTTTCTATTAAATATTTATTCAACCTTTTTTTTTATTATTACTTGCAGCAAAAAGTCTCTCTATTTATTAGGATTTCTTAGGCATTAGAGAAAATCCCAAAAAATGCCTAAATAATCCTAAAAAAATAAATAAAGAGACTTTTTGCTGCAAGTCAAAAAAAATAGATGGTTTAACCCCTTAAGGACCGCGGACGTACCATGTACGTCACGGCCGCGGGTCTCTTTTAGACCCGCTGACGTACATGGTACGTCATGCGGTCTTTTGAGCGCTGGAAGCGATCGGATCGCTTCCAGCAGCTCAAACGCCATTGCAGGCTGCCTGGGAGTCCAGGCATCCGTGCAATGGCGGACATTAGTGCCGGGGCCCCTTGAGATTGCTCCCCGGGAGCGATCAACATCCGGTTTCACCGGAGAGGTGCCCCGCACTTCTAGAGAGCGCTGGAAGCGATCAGTATCGCTTCCAGCTGCTCTGAGTATATTGCAGGGATGCCTCGACATCGAGGCATCCTTGCAATATGTTTACCACAATGGGCCAGGCTAATATCAAACTCTTTTCTCCCGTTCGATCCGGGAGCCATACTCTGGCTCAACAAGAGTTTGCGACCGAAACTACCGCTCATTTTCCCCCTCGCCAATCTGCTAATTAAAATATGGGACACTAACATGTCTAAACTGACCATATTTCATCCCCTTCCGATGGCTACACCGATCTCGGCATTTAAACTATTATTGACAGACTTTAACTCAACCCCCTGGATAGCGTGTAATGTGACCCGGGTTTATCAACTGTTCTCACAAGAGGGGCTGCTCAGCTTCCCCCAATTAACTTCTAAGTTCTCACTCCCATCTATCCTTTGGTTTCCATATAAAAGACTGAAATCCTACCTTAGGATATGGGGCCTGGGGGCAAGATCACATCGCCCACGACACTTTTATCCCCATTTGAGGACAAATGCACACAGACAACGGACAGGCACGGACTGATTTCATTATGCTACGACAGCCTAATCCAGTCCCCCCTGCTTAAAAAGTGGAGGTTCCAGATAGCGTGGGAAGGGGATGTGGGACGAGGTTTTCAGGCAGAGGTGTGGGCAAAAAGTTTTGAGGACGATACGGGGAAGTTTCGTTGTGCAACACTGGGGGAGGCCAGAAAGAAACTGCTGTATAGGTGGTATTTGACACCAGATAGAGAAAGCCATATAACAAAGGGAGTACTGCCAACGTGCTGGAGATGTGGAAAAGAGAGAGGCTCATACTTCCACGTATGGTGGACGTGCCCCAAGATAGAGGCATGGTGGATGGAAGTGGCGCTTCTGAGCTCAAGGATTGTAGGTAGTACTGTAGATCCCCTCCCAGAGATCTTGCTCATACAAATGTTTCCCACAACATTATCCAGACATCAGAAACAGATGTTGGCACACATACTGTCTATAGCCTCCCTTCTGGTAGCTGCGAAATGGAAATCAGAAGAGATTCCTCCTATATCAGCTATTACATCACATCTCGATGATTTTCACTTACTAGACAGTATATCCAGGAAGGTGGCAGGGTCGAACCCAAATAAGAGAAACTTTTGGTCCATATGTGATGCATATAAATTATCTTGCACTAGCTAGATTATAGGCACATGTTCTGTAAACATTTATGAAAGACCTGGATGTTTCAAAACAAAAGCGATGCTAATTATTTCTCTTAAAAGTTTGCCGTATTTTCCATTTATCCGTTTTTAACGTGAAAATGTTGGAATTTTTTTTTATCTTTTTTCCTTTCCTTCTCCCCCCTCCTTTTTTTTTTTTTTCCCTTTCTTTCTTTTTCTTTTGCTCTATCCTCTTTGCTTTGCTCATTGTTTTATTTTTTCATTTTTAATTTTGTTAATATTTTATTACTTTTATTGATTGAGTAAGTATGTAAATTTTGTTGTTCATAACATATGCTGATATGCCAAAGTTGACATTCATTTCCTGCAATGTTATTTAAGTTGCACTGAAAAAATAAAAAACTTTTAAATTGAAAATCCCCCCTACTGAGGGCAAACAGAAACCCCAAAAAAGATGCAGGGTGTGTTTCAAGAGGGGGCAGGGGAGAGACACAATCTTTTACTGCCGAGAATGCCCTGGACAACCCGGTCTGTGTCTTGGGGACTGTTTCAAGGTATATCACACTGTGCGTGATCTGTGATTTTTTTTTCCTTTCTATTTTTTCTTACAGTCTAGTTAGTTAGTTCAGTTTAGTTTTTTTTTTCTTTTACTGCACCAGACTTTTACATTTTATTCCTACATTTTTATGTTCTACAATTGGTGCTGTATTTTGCCAAAATCTTGGCAAACCTATGCATGGGGGGGCATGGGTGTACTCAGGAGACCTTGCAGAAAACAACCTGGAGAGTTTTCATGCAGTAACCGACAACAGTGTCTCCTAAATCACAGTCCAAATCTAATGTGGGCGTAAAAATAAAAAAATTAAAAAAAATTAAAAATTACCGCCACCTTCTCAAATGTTTTGGGCTAAAACCGTTGCATACATGGCATCAAAGCACTCCATATGCAATACCTTGGGGTGTCAACATTTCAAATATAAACAATTTTCTGGCAATAATTCAAACTGGGGTATGCGGTAGACCCAAAACCAAAGCTAGGCCTATCTGAAGAAATAATCTCAATTTCAACTCCAATGACAAAGTCATAAAAATTGTATTTGAACCTTCCCAAAATCCTGGCAAACCTATGCACGGGGGGCATGGGTGTACTCAATAGACCTTGCAGAAAACAACCTGGAGAGTTTTCATGCAGTAACCGACAACAGTGTCTCCTAAATCACAGTCCAAATCTAATGTGGGCGTAAAAATTGGAAAATTTAAAAATTACCGTCACACACCTTCTAAAATGTTTTGGCTAAAACCGTTGCATCCATGGCATCAAAGCACTCCAAATGCAATACCTTGGGGTGTCAACATTTCAAATATTAACAATTTTCTGGCAATAATTCAAACTGGGGTATGCGGTAGACCCAAAACCAAAGCTAGGCCTATCTGAAGAAATAATCTCAATTTCAACTCCAATGACAAAGTCATAAAAATTGTATTTGAACCTTCCCAAAATCCTGGCAAACCTATGCACGGGGGGCATGGGTGTACTCAATAGACCTTGCAGAAAACAACCTGGAGAGTTTTCATGCAGTAACCGACAACAGTGTCTCCTAAATCACAGTCCAAATCTAATGTGGGCGTAAAAATTGGAAAATTTAAAAATTACCGTCACACACCTTCTAAAATGTTTTGGGCTAAAACCGTTGCATCCATGGCATCAAAGCACTCCAAATGCAATACCTTGGGGTGTCAACATTTCAAATATTAACAATTTTCTGGCAATAATTCAAACTGGGGTATGCGGTAGACCCAAAACCAAAGATAGGCCTAGCTGAAGAAATAATCTCAATTTCAACTCCAATGACAAAGTCATAAAAATTGTATTTGACCCTTCCCAAAATCCTGGCAAACCTATGCATGGGGGGCATGGGTGTACTCAGGAGACCTTGCAGAAAACAACCTGCAGAGTTTTCATGCAGTAACCG
Organism: Leptobrachium leishanense; assembly: GCA_009667805.1. Classification (NCBI taxonomy): domain Eukaryota; kingdom Metazoa; phylum Chordata; class Amphibia; order Anura; family Megophryidae; genus Leptobrachium; species Leptobrachium leishanense. The sequence continues at coordinate 100,030,263 of CM019068.1, forward strand.
ACAACAGTGTCTCCTAAATCACAGTCCAAAACTGACGTGGGTGTGAAAATGAAAAATGACCACGAAACAGTATCCAATTTGTTTGGAGCAAACGGTTGCATCCATGGCATAAAAACACTCCATTTACAATACTTTGGGGTGTTAGCTTACCAAATATATGCACGTTCATAAAATTGGGGTATGTAAAAAGGCCCCTAAAAAGAAGATAAGCAAAGAAGATATGTCAAATTAGAAAAATGACAAGCACATGTCAAAAGATTGGTGTAGCACCCCAAAAACAACAGAACAAATCTATATATGGGTGGTATCACTTTACTCAGAAGATGTTGCTGAACATATTTTGGGGTGTTTTTTGGCAGTAACCCATAACTGGATTTGACAATTCATGCCTAAAGTACAATGTGTGTGAAAAAATAACACAAAAAGTGACTACCTGAAAGTTTGACAAAGAGCTAGTGCAGGGAAAGTGTTAAAATACAACTCTTTGAAGAACCCTAGGGTGTGCCCTTTCTAAAAATATATGGTTTGATGGGGGTAAATTACTTTGGCCGGCTTCAAAAATGTCCCAAATAGGACATGGGTGCATGATGACGAAATGTGAAAATTCCAAGTTGGAAAACTGAAATGCGCACCCCCCAAATAAGGCCTATTAGCCCCCAAATGACCCGACATACCTATACATGGGTGGTATCAATTTACTCAGAAGATGTTGCTGAACATATTTTGGGGTGCTTTTTGGCAGTAAACCTCAAAGTTCACAGTACATGTATTCTTTAATTGCATTAAAAAAAAAAATCACCAAAACTTTTTTTTTTCTCAAACTTTGGCATAGATTTGTGGTAAAATGGTTTGCATGGAAAGAGTCAAAATACCCCAAGTTTAATACCTTGATTTGTGTACTTTAAAAAAATATGTATATGTGGAGGGTTATTCAGGAATTAGTGACAGATATCAGTGTTACAATGTCACTATCACTACTTTTAAAAGTAAACCCTTTGTAAATGGCAAAGTGCTACTTTCACTTATTGTTGCATAAGATAAGGAGAAAAGCGAGGAATATGTAAACATTGGGTATTGCTAAACTCAGAACTAAATTTAGAAACTACAAAGGAATGAAATTATTTTGACGGTTGTTGATACATAAGAAATTTTGGGGGTCAAAGTTCGAAAAAGTGGTGTTTTTTCAATTTTTTGTCATATTTCACAATGTTTTTTATAGTAAATTATATGAAATGATGAAAAAAATGGTATCTTTATAAAGTCCATTTAATGACGAGAAAAACAGTGTAAAATATGTCTGGGTTGCATAAACGAGTAAGAGGAAAATTTGACGTAAACACAAACAGCACAGAAACGTAAAAACAGCAGCGGTCACTAAAGGACGGATTTGTGTAAAACCGCCCGGTCACTAAGGCGGTATAAATATTTAATAAAAACGTGGAATATTTTATACATTGAAATCTATGGGATTATTTTGTATGGCTGGTATTCTATTGTAGTACTGACCGTATATTATTTTGTACGGCTGGTATTTATGTCCCAAAAAAGCCTAATAAATCCTAAAAAATACATAAATAAATAGACTTTTTGTTGCAAAGTAAAAGAATAAACATAAACAGCTGAATAAATATTTAATGAAAACGAGGATTTTTTTTGATTGAAACCTATAGGATTTGCCTGACTAAACCTGTCGAACGTACCACCAAAAATTTGAGTTAGAAATTAGGATTAGGATAGGGTGAGAAAATAGTTAGAATATGTAACCCTAATTTCTAACCCTAGCGTCTAACCCTATTTTCTAACCCTGATTTTTGGTGGTTCATTCGACAGGTTTAACCTTTCACTACCAATATCGAGATATCTCGGACTTCAAAAGGCACCATCCGGTGCCCCGATATCGAGATATCTCAGTATGCTGATCTACAGCCCAAAAGCAAATGAAATTAATTTGCTGCAAATTAATTTCATTTGCTTTTGGGCTGCAGAAGGTGCCCCCAAAGTTTGAGCCTAGTGGACATAATGCCCAAAGAGCTAAAACTGTAAAATTAGCTGCTGAAAGCTCTGAAATATCCGGCTTTCAGCAGCCAATGCAGGAAGAAAAATAGACCAGCCGCTCAAACCTCTAACTCAATTTGGCAGTAGATGCCGCCATCTACTGGCCAAAAATAGGTTATTTGTAGTAAGACATACAATAGGTATAAGCTCAAATATTTCTTACTTTAAGATTAATTAAAAATTATTTTGGAAAAAACACTGGTTTCTGACAATATTTCTTGGGAAACTCACTTGGTAGCGAAGTGGTTAATCAGATGAATCCTACAGGTTTCAATGTAAAAAAAATCTCATTTTTTTTAAGCGTTTAGAATCATTTTGTTCCCTTTTTTTGTTGTTTTGGGCCTTTTGTTCTGTTTTTTTTTTGTTTTATATCATTTCTTTCTATTTATAATTATTTTCAGATAATTTTTCGTTCCGATATTTTGTTTCATGTTTTCGTTATGCTATCGCAATTCGTATTTTTGGCCGATACGTTAATTTGGACAGCCAATTTTTCGTATTTCGGAAATTAAAAAAATAACAAACGGTGATTTTCGTACAAATTTGTATTTGTCACGAAACGAAATGCATATGTATTATAGTAAAGCGATTGTGCTCATGTGCAAGAAAAGCACGCAATAACCAATAAAAATGCAGTACTTACAGTTACAAGTTTAAATAAAGCACAAACATGTTCCGTAGCGCTGTGCAATGAGAGGCATAATAACTAATATACATTCCGGTTCAACACAGTACAGTACTTATATTTTGTATCCAGGTTCCAGTTGTACCTCAAACAAAAGCAATACAAAAATAATAATAGTGCAATCCTGTTGTGATGTATCAAATGTATTCACAGATTTTAATATTCCTCATGAAGTACAAAAACTAATTTTCCAGAGCTAAAACAGTACCTTGCTGTGGTATTGAAGGCCTATGGCTAAATAGAGGGTGAAGTTAGCCTTCTGTCGGTGACATTATGGTGCTCTCTGAATAATAGTAATGACTTATTTTGAATCTGCTGAGTATTCTACAGGAAACAAAAAAGGGGAGATAAATAATTTATCTGGGTCTTACAATAAAACATAATTTCAAAAGAGGTTAAAACATTTAAGTGTGAAAAAAAAATGTACCGTATTTTTCGCTCCATAAGACGCACCTGACCATAAGACGCACCTAGTTTTTAGAGGAGGAAAACCGGAAAATAAATATTCTGAATGAAATAGTGTAATAATGGATATTGCCCCAGCTCGTGGATATGCCTTAGCTCACACGTGGATATGCCTTAGCTCACACATGGATTTGCCCCAGCCAGCTCTCACATGGATTTGCCCCATCAGCTCACACATGGATTTGCCCCAGCCAGCTCTCACATGGATTTGCCCCAGCCAGCTCACACATGGATTTGCCCCAGCCAGCTCACACATGGATTTGCCCCAGCCAGCTCACACATGGATTTGCCCCAGCCAGCTCACACATGGATTTGCCCCAGCCAGCTCACACATGGATTTGCCCCAGCCAGCTCACACATGGATTTGCCCCATCAGCTCACACATGGATTTGCCCCATCAGCTCTCACATGGATTTGCCCCAGCCAGCTCACACATGGATTTGCCCCATCAGCTCTCACATGGATTTGCCCCAGCCAGCTCACACATGGATTTGCCCCATCAGCTCTCACATGGATTTGCCCCAGCCAGCTCACACATGGATTTTCCCCATCAGCTCTCACATGGATTTGCCCCAGCCAGCTCACACATGGATTTGCCCCATCAGCTCTCACATGGATTTGCCCCAGCCAGCTCACACATGGATTTGCCCCATCAGCTCTCACATGGATTTGCCCCAGCCAGCTCACACATAGATTTGCCCCATCAGCTCACACATGGATTTGCCCCAGCCAGCTCACACATAGATTTGCCCCATCAGCTCACACATGGATTTGCCCCAGCCAGCTCACACATGGATTTGCCCCATCAGCTCTCACATGGATTTGCCCCATCAGCTCTCACATGGATTTGCCCCAGCCAGCTCACACATGGATTTGCCCCATCAGCTCACACATGGATTTGCCCCAGCCAGCTCACACATAGATTTGCCCCATCAGCTCACACATGGATTTGCCCCAGCCAGCTCACACATGGATTTGCCCCATCAGCTCTCACATGGATTTGCCCCATCAGCTCTCACATGGATTTGCCCCAGCCAGCTCACACATGGATTTGCCCCATCAGCTCACACATGGATTTGCCCCATCAGCTCACACATGGATTTGCCCCAGCCAGCTCACACATGGATTTGCCCCATCAGCTCTCACATGGATTTGCCCCAGCCAGCTCACACATGGATTTGCCCCAGCCAGCTCACACATTGATAATGCCCCAGCTCACATATGGATATGGCCCAGCAGCTCGTGGATGTGCCTCCGCTCACCTGCCGCCGCCGCCGCGTTTGTCTCCCTCTGAGCATGCGTCCGGCGGCAGGAAGCTTGGGCACTCGCCTGGGGGAGCCACGTGACCGGTCACGTGGCTCCCCCAGGCGAGTGCCCAAGCTTCCTGCCGCCGGACGCATGCTCAGAGGGAGACGAACGCGGCGGCGGCAGGTGAGCGGAGGCACATCCACGAGCTGCTGGGCCATATTCGCTCCATAAGACGCACCCACTTTTCCCCCCACTTTTTTGGGGGGAAAAAGTGCGTCTTATGGAGCGAAAAATACGGTATTTCATAATACCTAATCTGCACGATTCTCCTCCTTTTCTCAACACTATCGGAAGGAAACTGAGAACAAATAGTTCCAGTGTCCTTCCACTGGCCCTGTGAGATCACTATACATGCAGGGGTATTCAAAGAAAGGTGAAAATCAGGAGAATTGTTAGGAGAAGAGAACAATCTAGACCAAATAGCCGATTTGGAAAGCAAGATAAATGGGAGAATTTTTCTGGTTTGGCTATTTTGACCTAGATTTTTCACCTTTCTTTAAACAGACCTGATGGTCTCGGGAAGATCTAAATGCACTTATGGAATCAAGATTACCTTCTTTCATTTTTTTTTGGCTCCTTTAGGCTCAATGGCAGTAATTGGGATGTTTGAAAGACTGAATGGAAAAACATCAGTATTATATATTTTTTTTAATTTTAATTTATAATGTAACCACACAAAAAAATATTCAATATATATATTGTATTCAATAGGCTACAATTTCACTTCTAAAATCGCAACGTGTACAAGACATGAATTTGTAATATATTTTCTTAGGTCATCATGAAGTGACCAGACCTCAGTGCATCATTTTCAACAGCGAATAAAGGCCAACAGACATAAAGCTAAAGCCACCTAGTTATATCTTGATGCCTTTTCGTAAATAGCCACTTTGCTTTAATACAGATAACAATATGCCTATAGGGTTCACTGAGTTCACCAGCGGATCAAATAGCTGTGTGAATTACTTATCTAAATGATACCAGAGAGTGATGGGCAATTTTCTGTTGAAGTTTCAATTTAAATGATCAGAATGAAATCACCAACGAGGCTGAACACAAAGATGAAAATGTACAAAATATAGATGGAATACAGTGAAAGATGTTTATCTTAGCATTTTACTGTCAAAACAAGGAAAAAATAGCTTGGGTTTAACAGCATTTTCTTAGACATATGTCTGCAGTGAAACCTTGGGGGCACACACATTTACAATCTAATAACCGTTCATCATCTCAAAGTAAAATTGACTTTGTTCATTACATTTTGAAACTATTTTTGTGTATTTGTAGAATGACAACTGTTACAAGTTAAAGTAAACTCTGTTAGTATATTTTTGTATGCTTGGCTTGCTGCAAACATATTCTGATCCAGTGAATGACAGCCCATCCATTCCCCATACAGTGAATGCCAGCCCATCCCCAGTAGTATATTAGAAACATAGAAACATAGAAACATAGAAAGATGTCGGCAGATAAGAACCTTTCGGCCCATCTAGTCTGCCCAATTACATGGATACTTTACTTGGATTTATCTTTTGTTTAGGCCTTATGCCTATCCCATGCTTGCTTAAATTCAATTACTGTTTTGGCCTCTACCACTTCAACTGGAAGATTGTTCCATGTATCCACCACCCTCTCAGTAAAATAATGCTTCCTGATATTACTTTTAAACCTTTGCCCCTCTAATCTAAGACTATGTCCTCTTGTTTTGCTACTTTGTTTCCTTTTAAATATACTCCCTTCCTCTACCTTGTGGATTCCCTTTACGTATTTAAATGTTTCTATCATATCTCCTCTGTCTCGTCTTTTTCCAAGCTGTACATGTTAAGATCATTAAGCCTTTCCTGGTAACTTTTCTCCTTCAAGCCGTACACCATTTTAGTAGCCCTTCTCTGAACTCTCTCTAAGATGTCTATATCCTTCTGGATTTCCTAGCTTTTGTTCTTGTATTTGTCATGCATTAACCCTTTTGCTGCTGAGCCATTTCACACCTCTGTGCTAAACTCATTTTTAACGGTCTCGCTCATCATGTTTAAATGCGATTTGAAGTCACATTTTATTATACAACCCAGACATATTATATATCGTTCTTTCCAGCAGACTCGGCAATTCATAATATATAATTAGATTCATAATATATAATTATTATATGCACTGGTGTATCTTGGCCTAGGCCAACAAGGCCCAGGCCTAGGGCGGCACTTTCCAGGGGGCGGCGGCCCGCTGGGTGGCCCCACCCCTAAAAAAAAATAAAAAAAAAAAAAAATTTTTTTACAATTTTTTTTTTACTTTTGCAAACTATTTTACCAGGAAGGAAACATTGAGATGTCACTAATTTTCAAGTATGTCCTGAGTAGGCAAGGCCTAGGCTTTCACTTTCCAGGGGGCAACAATAAACCTCACCACTAATTGGGTTACTCACAGAGCACCGAAATGACGCCAACATTTTGGTGTTCTGTAGTTCCCTGCACTTCGGGGAATAAAATTTCCCAACCCTGCAGTGAATTCACCATTCACCGCAGGGTCCCCAAAGTGCATGGAGTCGGCCGCTGTATGCTGCCACCGCATTTTCAAAAGAACTACTGAACGAAAATGTCTGGAATTTACATATAAGATCCTATGATTGATAATAAAAAGTTCTGTTACAGAAAAAGGAGAACCGCTATTAAAAAAAAGGGGGGAATTTAGCCCAAAAAATTCAGAAAAATCACTAAAGGTACAAAAAAGAAATCAATAAATAAATAAAGACTTTTTACTGCAGATTAAAATAATAAATGGTTTATTAGATATTGCATAAAAAACGGGAATATTTTTAACATTGAAACCTATGGGGTTCGCCTGAATAAACCTGCTGATTGAAACCACTGAACATCAGGGCATTTCACTGACATTTCTCTGCTGTTTGGTGTTCTCTGAATAGATTAACCATTACTTCTCTATGGGGATTTGCACTGCCTTCAAACAGCACCGTACTTGCTGGCAGTTCGCCAAACTTGTGTGTGAGCATATCACCAGAGCAGTGGTGTACTTAGAGGAGTGGCGGAGGGCGGGCCGCCCCAGGTACCAGTGATTATTGGGGTGTCATTAGGGGGTACTAGGAGGTGCCACTGTCACTGTGTGTCAGCTTTGAGCTGTGTTCTCAAACAACGAGCAGCGGAGCATGGCGTTTGCATACGGAATAAAATCGAATAGAATAAAAATCCCACTCTCCTCCCTCCATAGCTCCTCCCCTGCCCCGCAGCAGCTCTAGGAGAGGGGAGGGGGATGTGATTTGTGTCCAGAGAGAGAAGATGACAGTAAACGGCAGGTAAAGGTGGGGGTTTCAGCAGAATATGAAGCCCTGTCTGCTTACTGCTGTTTAAAGTGGACCTTTCCTTAACCAGCACTGCAGTGATAGAAATTTGTCATTGAGCTGCCTGGCTCCTGGTGAGGCTGCTTGCGTGCAGGTCACACTCGGTCCGGCCAGTCAGGTGGTACTGAGTCTCAGTACCACCTGACTGGCTGAACCACGTGACACGCATGCACGCAGCTGCCCGCCCTTTCGTTAACATGGACTTTCACTCTATTCTGGACTGAACACCCATCGGGAAGGGAATCAAAGCCACGGTGCACCCTCTGGCAGTGGCACCCCACTGCGGACAAGATGGCTCCACGCACAGGCACAGCCGTGATCCTAACGTGGCCGGGAGGGACCTCCTGCTGAGTCTGTACACAGTACCTGCTGACTCGGCAGACAGCCCTACCGCGGACAGAGGCCGGTAAATGTAGAATAAATAATTGCTGTGTGCTCATATACACTCGGTTTGCTGGGAGTTTTATTGCAGTGGATTCTGATGCACTCATACACACCACACATTGCACTGCTGAGAGTTTTATTGCATTGGATTCTGATGCACTCATACACACCGCACATTGCATTGCTGGGAGTTTTATTGCTGTGGATTCTGATACGCTGACACACAACACACATTGCATTGCTGGGAGTTTTATTGCAGTGGATTCTGATGCACTCATACACACCGCACATTGCATTGCTGGGAGTTTTATTGCTGTGGATTCTGATACGCTGACACACACCACACATTGCATTGCTGGGAGTTTTATTGCAGTGGATTCTGATGCACTCATACACACCGCACATTGCATTGCTGGGAGTTTTATTGCTGTGAATTCTGATGCACTCATACACACCGCACATTGCATTGCTGGGAGTTTTATTGCTGTGGATTCTGTGATACATACTGCATATTACTGTGAGTTTTATTACCCTGGAGCTCTGGGATACGCTCATACACACTGCACATTACTGTGAGTTTTATTGCTGTGCAGTTCTGTGATATGCTCATACACACTGCACATTTCTGTGGGTTTTATTGCTTTGCAGCTCTGATATGCTCATACACAGTGCCCATTTCTGTGGTTTTATTGCTATGCAGCTCTGTGATACGCTCATATGCAGTGCACGTTTCTGTGGATTTTATTGTTCCACCAATTAGAGCGGCTGTGATCCCGTTTACTTGACATGCGTGGCTGTTCTTTGTAAAAATACTTGAATTTAAACATTTCATAATTTTCTTTATCTCAATAGATACATTTGAAATGGTATACAAAATATACAAGTAGGCACTTGGTATCCACTTTTAATATAAAGAGAGGAAAAGGCGGAGCTCTAAGAGGAAAAGGTGGAGCTTAAAGAGGAAGGGTGGGGATTAACCAGGAAGAGGTGTGCCCTTGACAGGAAGGGGTGCGTCAAATTTAAATTAGGGGTGCACGAGTTTAGTCAGGCCTAGGGCAGCACAAAACCTAAATACACCACTGATTATATGTATACGTCATGTCCTGCCTGATTATTATAACAAAAAATGCAATAAAAATTGAATTTTCAATCATCTACATTGTGTAAAGTGTTTTTTTCCACATTTTATCATGTGAGCCTTTTCGGTTATATTTTCTATGGGTTGAACTTGTTAAAAAAAATTGAAATGGGGACTCGTTACATTTTTTGGGGGAAAGTTATGTGTTTTTTAGCAAACGCCCCCAATAGAAAAAATTGTTAGTGCAGCATCATTGTTCACATTATAATTGAAATGAGAACAATATTGCTGCATTAATAAAATAAAAAAAAACAGTTTTTTCTAATTTTAAATTTTTTATTTTTATAATTTTATTTTTATTTTTAATTGTTTTGTACATTTTACATGGTCATGTTTGGTATCATTGGAAAGGCCATGCTCTCGCCGTTAACCATTAACCCCTAGCTGTCACGGATCGGGAGATTGGGGGTTTGAATGAACCCCCTATCTCCACCATAGGTGGCAGCTAGGGGTTAATTGCAGAACTGATGCCATCGCGCTATGTGCGATGATGCCAGTCATCAGGGGGATATCCCGGAAGGGAAGGGGACCGCAATACGGTGCCTGTTGGCACTGTATCACGATCCAGTCCCCTAGGGGTTAAAGACAGCTGCCGCTTGGAAGGGCAGGCCGTGCCCTTCCAAACGGTGCCTGACTTTAGCTTGCGGCCTGCACGGATGGGGAGGGAGAGAGGCCCAAAGGACCTCCCCCCTCCCCTTCAGGCACCTTCCCCGCACTTGTAAGGGGACAATGGGGTTGTCAGGACGTCAGTAGGAGGTGCCAGAAGATGGCGCTTGTGCAGTAGCAGGGAGGACATGCCGTGATTGTGACACACCGGGTGGTGAGTGATTGGGAACCTTGTTTGTACATTAATTATAGAGCTTATTTAAATGATGTATGTCATTGTGTATACATGTTTCTCGTGAGGAAGGCTCTTTGTTGTGAGCCGAAACATTGACTTTTTATGGATCAATAAATTGAAATTTTTCTAAGAATCCCTGGAATAACCTACTAAACAAAAGTTTAGAAGAGCATGGTCCAGATGTGAACTCCGTTCCTCCTGTAAAAAGAGAGGAACTCTGTTCCACATATACAAACATCTGACAGTGAAAAAAGGAGGGTTTAGTAACAATATGATAATACGTAATATAAGTCTGCAACAGCATCAATGTACCTCATCAGTGGCAAATCCTATCTATGCTAATCTATCCCCTTCTTCACTAAGTTGTTTCCAAAAAAACAATGTAAGGATCCAGACAGTGTAATAATTAATCTACACTTCTTAAAATTCATTCCTGAAAGCACTGTAAAGCACTAATAATAAATACTCTGTATTTCTGCAAAAACATTAAAAAACACAGAACCCCAAGCTGTCCAAATATCTTCAGCACCTTAGATGAAATGTTTAAGATGCGGAGAACCTAGGGGCAATTTCTAGAGTCCACTTGCAAGCAAATTTCATTTGCAGTTAACTAACACAATTCCTTTGCATTGCTCCCAAATAAGAAAAGATCGACTTTACTCTATGTTGATCTCCTGCAGGAACATTTGAACATCACATATACTCTACCATGGTAGTGAAGGGGTTAATGATGGCACTTATGAGATTAATCCACTTGCTTGGGACACACATATCCTTTCTAGGGATCGCTGCAGTTCATGGTTTAAATATGCCTTGCATATTTACCTGTAAACATGTTTTTGTTCAGCAATTAGTTTTACAATCATTTAGTGTGTGAATCGTTGGGTGAAAATGACGATTTTAAGTCGTGTTGTATTGTAGGACTGAGACAAATTATATATCCTTATTGTCAGCAGACTCGCAGATTCAAAATATATCATTATTATACGTATATGTTATGTCTTGTCAGAATGTTACAACAGAAATTTAAAAAAATTTAATTTACATTCAAATTTCAATAATTTACAGCTTGTAAAATTCTTTTTTCACATTTTATCATCCAAACCTTTGTGGTTATATATTATATGGGGCATGCTTGTCAAAAAATTAGAAATGGGAACTTACTACCGCATTTTTCTGAGAAAATATGCAATTTTAACTAAAACAAAACAAAAAATTCACTTGCATTTTGCTGCATTGTATTCCATGAATAATATGACTATAGGGGTTATTCAGAGAGAGACAGTCTGGCCCCAAAATGGCACCAAACAAGAAATTTCCCTGTACAATCCCATTTTGGTGCTATTTGGCTAGTCATTCAGCGTGCAGTTTGCCAAATTTTGGCGAACTGCCAGAAAGTATGGTGCCTGTTCAAAGGCAGTGACATTTCCCATAGAGAATCAATGGTTAATCTATTCATAGAACACTGAACAGCAGTGAAAATTTGCCGAAATGCTTTGCTGTTCAGTGGTTTTATTCTGCAGGTTTTGTCAGGTGAACCCCCTAGGCTTCAATTTTAAAAATATTAACCCCAAAAGTACCAGACTCTGCCATATCAATACAGGGGTATTCATGTTATAGAAAGGACAGAGCAAAGAGAGGAGGAGGTATAGCTATTTATGTTGATGAGTCCATTAAGTTCACCCCCTTACAGAATTCTAGCTCCCCTGCCACCATTTCTTCTTCGGTATAATTGAGATCCAATTCAGTAAATCAATCATTGTTGCTGGATTTTATCGCCCACCAAGCTCTTCAGTGCACTCCCTCTCTGACATAACTGAAATCCTTCATAACTTACTTGAACAAAACCAAAAAGTGAAGCACTGGTCCTTGTCGATTTCAATATTGATTGGCTGAATCCTAAAGCCAATAAACACTGCTCACTGTTTAAGGCCTTGCAGCTAACTCAATTAATCTCCTCCCCCACTCGCATTAATATGAAAAGCCCTACCCATACCCTGCTGGACTGGATTCTCTATTCATGTCCCGATAGAATACAAGAGGCAGGCGTTCTCCCTAATAGCTTCAGTGACCACTGTCTAGTGTACTGTGTGCACAAAATAAAGGTCACAAAATCTCCCCCAAAGGTAATAATCACCAGGTCTTTCAAGATATTTATTCTTGAATCCTTCCTAAGTGATCTCAAACAGCTCCCTAGGTAAAGACTAAACCTTATCCCAGACTTGGACTGTGCAATTGAATTCTTTCAGTCCGAGTTCCTGCAAGTCTGGAATGCCCATGCCCCGTTGCGTAAAGTGCGAGTAAAATGGGCTCATCTCCCCTGGGTTACAGCTGACCTTACACAAATGTACCAGCTTAGAGATTCACTGTGGTCAAATTTCAAGAGTACTGGTTCCATGAATGATCACCGTGAATGCCGGAATGCATGCACAAAACAAACAAAAATGGCTAAAGCCCAATACTTCAATGAAAATCTAAACAATAACCTATCAAACCCTAGAAATTTTTGGAGAATCATAAGTAACATACAAGCACCCCCAGTCCACTCCTAGCCAGCTGCTGTCAAAGTAAACAACCAAACTCTGCAACACCCCCCAGATGTTGCAAATGCCTTTAATAATTATTTTGTTGGGAGCACCACCACCCTAATTGCTAAACTAGCAAATGACACACCTACAGAAAGGCCACACACAGGTCAGGCCCCTCCAACCGTGCAGGGACCCCATATCGCAGAGAAATTCAACTTTAGACCAGTGCCTGTCAGTGTAGTTACTAAACTGCTCCGTAATCAAAAAATGAAATACCAGTCTGGACCTGATCAAATCCCAGCAGTGCTGCTGAAAATCAGTGCCCCGGCAATTGCAAAACCTGTCGCAACACTCAATGAATCACTGGCAACTGGATACATACCCAAACTCTGGAAGACTGCTAGAGTGGTACCTATCCATAAAAGTGGTGACAGTACTTTGGTATCCAACTACCGTCCAATCTCATTGCTCCCGTTATGTCCAAAATTTTGGAAAAATGCATGTACACACAATTACGTGATTATTATCAATCTTCAAACTATTTAACCCCAGATCAATCTGGCTTTCATCCAAATCACTCAACTACAACCGCCCTTTTAAAAGTTTGCAATGATACCCAAGCTGGCATGGAACAAGGAGACCTAACTGGAGCCATCTTCCTTGATTTTGCCAAGGTCTTTGACACAGTAGACCATGGCATCTTATTACAAAAACTTAAAAACTCTGGTATTGGTGATCACACGCTAACCTGGTTTGAATCATATGTATTCAACCGATCGCAACATGTGTCCATCTCTGGCAGCTCCTCCCTCCCCCTCCCGGTCACGTGCTGAGTACCCCAAGGCTTGATACTCGGCCCCCTGCTATTCACATTATTCATAAATGATCTGCCCAACGTCTGCAAAACCTCAACTGTACACATGTATGCAGATGACACCGTAATCTATACCGGCAAACCAGATTTCCCACAGCTGGAGGCCGTGCTGCAAGAACAATTCACAGAGGTAGAAAGTGGATCACAGATAACAAACTTTTTCTAAATACTGACAAAACTGTAACAATGCTCTTTGGAACAGCACCTAAACTACATGAACTGCAAAATCCCCGTCTACATGTCAGGACAAAATCAAATGGCACACTGACCACAGTCACTTCTCTCAAATATCTAGGTATGTGGTTAGACCCAAATCTATCCTTTGGCCCCCACATAGAAAAACTCTCATTTAAACTTTACCCCAAACTAGGTGCCCTGTATAGAAACAAATCCTGTCTGAGCCCTGCGGTAAGAAAGCAGATTGTACAACAAATGCTTTTGCCGGCTATTGAATACAGAGATGTAGTGTATGCAGCTGCCCCACAAACGCACCTTCAGAAACTTACTACATTGTAGAACTCATTCTGTCTCTTTGTGCTACAATGTAACTACATGACCCACCATTGTGACATGTTGAAAGAGCTAAACTGGCCGTCGCTGGAATCTAGACGCACCCTTCACCTTTCCAACCTGGTGTTTAAGAGATTTTCTGGGAAGCTACCACCCTACCTGAATAGGCTGCTTCCCCTAGCAGTTCCCTCATCCTATAACCTCCGATCCAGGACCACCACCTTACTTGCAATACCACAATACAAAAAGAAAGTGTCTCGATCCTCATTTTCCTACAGAGCACCACAGTTATGGAATAACCTTCCAGACACCATCAAATCTTCCCCCAGTCTTAAGTCACTCAAGAGCTCCTTACTAGCATACCTTGGTACAGAATGCACCTGTAAACATGTAACATAGTAACTATATTACTTACATATTTAGTTTCTGTGTTAATCTGTATATTTGTGTTTTGTTCTTAATATCTTGCATTTATTACTTTGTATTTCTGTAACGACTGTAAAATTTCAATGCTCTTGAACCCAGGACATACTTGAAAACGAGAGAAATCTCAATGTATCCTTCCTGGTAAAATACTTTGCAAATAAATAAATAAATTTTTATTCACTATCTAATAAACTGTTTATTATTTTAATCTGCAGTAAAAAGTCTCTTTTATTTATTGAAATTTTTTTAGGATCTTGTCTGCATTTTTTGGTTTCTTTTCTGGATTTTTTTTTTTAATAGCGGTTTTTCTTTTTTCTGTAACAGACCTTTTTATTATCATTCATAGGACCTTATATATTAATTCCAGACGTTTTCGTTGAGTAGTTTTGCAAACGGTGTTTCAATTTTGACAATTTCAATTGTATTGTTTTAGTATAATTTTTTTTTTTTTACCCGCCCGTTTTTTTTTCTGCGTCTGGTCGGCTGCTTTTGGCGGCCCTTCAGCGGGTTTGCAGCAGAGGTCCGGCAGGTTGGCAGCGGCAGGCGATGGGTTTGTGGCGGGTTGTCGATGGGTTGGCAGTGGCATTCGGCGGCCTATTCCCTGCACTTCGGGGACACTGCAGTGAATGCTGAATCCACCGCAGAGTGGGGAAATTTGATTTCCTGAAGTGCGGGGAATGACAGAGCACCGAAATGTCGGCAACAAATAGAAATTATTTTATGTCTGTGGGTTTTTTTTATACATGACATTTTGCATGGTCGTGTTTAGGATCATTAGAAAGGCCAGACTCTAACCTTTCCAATAACACAAGACATTACTTTATGGGGTGTAAAGAATGGAAATACAGGGGTCCAGGGGTCCATCGCTAGCGCGATGACATCTATTTCAGGTGCCCCCCCGCGAGTTCGGAGGAGGTGCCTGAAAGGGAGGTCCTTCGGACCTCTCTCCCTCCCGATCGGCGGGGGCCAGAGATTAAAGGCAGGCATCGTTTGGAGGGGAACAGCCTGCCCTTCCAAACGGTGCCTGGCTTTAACCCCTTGGGGGCTGGATCACGATTCGGCGCTGAAAAGTGCCGGATCGTGATCCTCTCCCGGAGCTGGCCGACATCTTGGATATTGGCCAAGCTTCCGGGATCTCCCCTGATGACTGGTGTCATTGTGCATTGGAAGGATCTCCTGACACCTATCTGCGACACCTCTCCTTCTGTGCATCGGACGCCACACGATCGATCGGAGAAAGAAAGACATGAACAAGTGGTATCTCATGTGCAATCATTGTATTGATTAATTCTTGACATAGATCTTTTAAAGGTTTCACAGGGGAGGGTACAAGGAAAGAGAGGGGAAGGTTTGGGGAGGACACAGGGAGGTACAATATCGGGTGAGACGCAGCTCACCAATCATAAACATACATGGCATGGATAATGTGTATCAAAGTATATTAAAAGCTGGGGCTTAGATTATTTAGTAATGGAATCCATCACCGCATGTAGCAAGTTATCAATTAACATTGGTCAGGCCGACACGAACTCTTCTTTAGGAACAAATTAATAATGCATGTTGAATCTGCCGGGTTATTTGCAGTTATGCAAACAATGCGATGAGCAGAAATGATCAAGGTACAGAATAACAGAATTAGCTGAACCAGCTGAATAGAAAACTATCATTGAAAGCAGAATCAGGAATATCAGCAAGAGGCCTACATACAGCGAAAAGACCAGACTAGATTAATGGTCAATGCTAACAGACATTCAGAAGGATAATTAGCAGCGTTAGTCATTAGTAGAATTAATATCTAACAACTCTCCCTTTGTCACAGCTGTGACAATACATCATATAAAACGTATTAATTCTCCCTTACCATTCTGTTGCTGGGCACATCGGTTGAAGAGACAACCAATCAACTTATAAATCAGGTATATGGCAAAAATCAGTACCAGGACCACTAGCAGACCAGCAAGAATACTCTTACCCATGGATCCTAGCCAGGAACCAATACCTAGGGACCAATCCCATCCATCGAACAGATCACGTGCCTTCCCCCGGATATGGGACTGGACTTCCTCTAGGGTGTCTAACTCGTGGTGTATTGCCCCGAATTATCAAGGATAAATGAACAGCAGGAGGAGCCAATCCTCGCACACACCCCTCCCTCTGCGTCTAACAGATAGTCAAGGGCCATTCTATTCTGCAGTGTTACCAATCTTCTCTGTTCCTGTTCAGCCGAAATCAACTGTAGGGCTCCTCGGGTTGCATTGAATGCAGCATCTACTTCTGTAGCAAGAAAATTCAGTTTAGTATATAAGCGAGCAACACCAAAAGCAGGCATCATAGACAGGAAAAGCATTTCGGAAGCAGAATATTTCACCGTTAGAGCCCTCTTGCGTGTGCGTTTAGGGATGCGTATATGTGTCTTGGGTAATGTCTTTGAGACGGTGAAAGCGGACATGATTTTTCCTATGAAACAGGGTTTCCTTAGGTGTACGGGTATGGTCTTATATGCCCACTTATCACAGAGATAATACACCCCTTCAGGTAGGGTGAGAACCAGTCCTGGACTGGCCTTCTTGTATTGTAGATACAATGAAGTAATGTTTGGGGCTAGGAGGTATTTAGAAGCATCCTTAGCCCAGCGAATGATAGTAACATTTACATTTTCTTCTGGTTCTATGTGTTTGGATATAACCTCACTCGCGAGGTATGTGGTGCGTATATATTGTGTTAGAATGAGCTGTACAGACTCTACAGGTGTGCATCTTTGAAAGAGAGTGGTTACCAGATACCAACAAAAGATACCCATACAATTCTCTAATTGTTCTCTTTCCTTGTCTGTATGTGGACAAACACCGGATCGTTACCCATTCGCGGAAGCCAGACAGGGACATTATAATCAAACACGAGTAGTATTCACATCAGGTATGTTAGTACGATTATCATGGTTAACAAATGCAAAAGCTCCAGTAGTTATAGCATAAGCAAGATGTACTTTAGTGCGTTCCATTTCAGCTCTGGCCTCTGGTGCACTATGGAAATCAGTAATCATGGTCTGATTGTTCTTAATCATGTCAGCTAACATCAGGGCGGTCCATGTTATCCCTATAAAGGGATAGCCATACTGTTGTGAATGTGGGGCATATCCACATATCCAACAGGACTCATTCTTCATGTATGATTCACTGTGTACTGCTTGTAGGGTTTGTATAAACACATTATCTATCTCGTATGCGGAGTGTCTGCGGTTTCTGTGTGTTATAGCAGCAGAGGTATTGGGACATGAAGAGGGATTAAGAGCGATACAAGCACAGTCATTATAACATTCGGCTAGCATATGTATTGCTATGATCAATGGGAAGCCAACAGCACAGATCTTTGTGATCATTCCGATGGAGATGACTCCTCCAGCGAAGGCGAATGCCATGGTTGAATCTTTGGTTGTGCGGCCTTTACTCGCGATGCGTGTATCCAGGCCAGGCGGTGAATCACTCATCAGTACAGCAGTACGGGTAACAGCCACTACCGTCGTCGGAAGACCATAAGGTGGATCCAGCGACTTGTGCCGATGTAGTTCCTTCACCAGGACTTGATCTCCCATGCTGAAAGAATGCGTTGGCTCACTAGAAGGAAAAACAGAAGACAAGGACACATCACCATAAACACTATTCAGTTTTTGTATCAACCGGGCCACGTAATGTTCCTGGATCTGTTCCAGATCACCAGATAACATTACCGGTGGCCCTCCTTTGGACCACGGTGTTGGGAACAGTCGTCCCATCAGAACCTCGAATGGCGACAGCTTAGTCTTAGCCATTGGAGTCATTCTGATCTCTGCCAATATGGCAGGCAGGTAATCAGGCCAATTGGTGAATGTGCCTTGCGTGGCCTTTCTTATCTTATCTTTTATGGTACGATTTTGGCATTCGATAAGAACAGAACTTTCTGGGTGGTATGGATATTGTAACCTCCACTGTATTGACATTAGATTAACCACTGGTTGGACAAGTTTTGAGGTAAAAGCAGGGCCTTTATCAGAATCAATAGTCACTGGACAACCAAATCTGGGTATTATTTCCTTACATAGAATTTTAGCCGTTGTTCTTGCATCCTCTCTGGTGACAGCAAAGGCCTCAGGCCATTTGTTGAACCTATCTACTATGACAAGTAGATATTTAACTCCACCTCTAGCTGTTGGCATGTGGGTGAAATCTAGCTGTAATTCCTGAAAAGGACCCTGAGCTGGGATTAGATGTTCATGTAATCCTACTCTTTTACCTTGTGTGTTGTTGCGGGCGCAGGTCAGGCATCGACTTATTTGGACCTGCACCATGGATGTCATATCAGAAAATAAAAAACGCTTGGCTAGTTCTGTACATGTGCGTTTAATCCCACGGTGGCCAATACCATGGAACTGTGCTATGAAGACGGGTGCTACAGCCTTGGGTAGCCCAACCACCCCATCTTTGGACAATAGTCCTGTGGAATCTATCGTCATTCCCTGTGACTGCCAGAAGGACACATCCTCTGGAGCGGCAACTGCCTGTAATTCTAAAAGTAATGTATCACTGGGCAGTGTTGGTGGAGCAAGAAAGAAGTGTGTCTGTGTGATGTTTGTTATGTCATCTGTGTCAGCAGACTCCTTTGAAATAATGTCAGCAAACTGATTTCCTTTCACCTGGAAAGAACCATCAATGGCATGTCCTTTGCATTTAACTACAGCTAACCTAGCAGGTAACTGTATGGCCTCAAGTAAGTCAGTGATGAGGTCTGCATGTGCTATCGTCTTACCGTCAGCTGTCTGAAATCCTCGTCTCGTCCACAACACACCAAAATCATGCACCACTCCAAAAGCATACCTCTAATCTGTATATATTGTTACTTCCTTATCCTTGAACAACTCACATGCTTTTGTCAGTGCTATTAATTCTGATGCTTGTGCTGATCCCTGTGACAATCTTCCTGAATCATGTATTATGTCTGGTAATTCTACCACGGCATATCATGTCATGTATGTATTGCCTGTGGGCCTACGGCATGAACCATCAACAAAAATGTGTCGTATGTTTGCACCTTCCAGTGGTGTGGACATGAGGTCCATTCGTGGGGAGGTTACTGCATGTATGAGAGGCAAGCAGTCATGTTCGTCATCTTCTGGTGTGTTACGTAGCCTAAGTAGGCTGTTTAGTGCATGTATGGGACCTGAGGTTGATGATCAGTACTTAACAGTCAGGTTTTGTGTGGCTGTAAGGATTATCTCATATCCTGAGAGTCGTTGTGTGGTCACATGTTGTGTAGTAAGGTTGTTCAGCACCTTCAGTACGTGATGTGGTGTATGTAACACAGTATCATATGATAATGTAATGGCTTGTGCAGCTTCTACAGCCATGGCACATGCTGCTACTGCTACATGCTTAAGCATGCTGGCATACCTTGTACTGGGAGAGGCAACACCCTTGAAATTAATGCTGTCGGCCTGAGAACACCTCCGTGAACCTGGGCCAGTACCGCTGCCATGGCTGTACAATCTTCTCGACAATACAGGTGAAAGGGTACATGATAATTGGGCAAACCTAGAGCAGGAGCGGATGACAACAATACCTTTAACATTTCATATGCGGCGCACATGGACTCGTCCCAGATCAGCGTATCTGGTGCGTCCTGCCTTGTAGCCTTATGCAAAATATTGTCATAGTGGGAGCAATCAGGAATCCAGTGTCTGCAGAAATTGACCATACCTAGAAAGCTCATCATGTCTGTTTTGCTGGTGGGCTGGGCCAGCTGTGAAAGAGCTTCTATACGAGAGGTGGAGACATGCCTCTCACCTGGGGAAAACGTGAAACCCAGGTATGTGACCTTTGGCTGGCAATACTGCAATTTTGACAAGGAAACCTTATGTCCCTCTTTTGCCAGGTGCACAAGCAGGGCTGACGTATCCTGCTTGCATGCATCTGCGTCTGAGCTACAGAGCAACAAGTCATCCGCATACTGCAATAGGACTGAACCAGACGGCGGCGCTCACTCTTTGAGGGTCTCACGGAGAGCTCTGCAATAAGCAGAAGCGCTGTCAACAAAACCCTGCGGGAGTCGCTCCCAGCAGAATTGTGCTCCCTCAAATGTGAAGGCTAACAAGGGCTGTGTCTCCCTGTCCACTGGTATAGAAAAGAAGGCATTGGACAGGTCTAGGACTGTGAACATCGTAGCTGTAGCAGGTATGGATGTGAATAGTGACTGTATATCAGGAACAATGGGTGCTATGGGGATGATAACCTTATTCAAGGCTCTGAAGTCTTGGGTGAAGCGAAAACCCTCACCCTTGGGAACAGGGTTTACTGGCGTGTTGTAAGGTGATACTATTGGTCTCAGGATACCAGCTTCTAGGAATCTATGGATAAATTCTCTAATGCCTTCTGTTTTAGCTGGTCCTAGAGGGTATTGTTTCTGGTATACTGGTCCTGCACCAGGTTTGAGTGTAGCTCTGAAAGGTGTACAGTCAATCAGTCCTACATCGTATGCATGTTCTGCCCATATTGTTGTTGGTATGTCAGTCAAGGCCTCAGGGATGGTGAGTGCAGGGAAATGTCGTGTCCCATAAGTACGGTCTGGTTGTGTGGTTGTCTGGAAACATGAGTATGGGGATGTAATATCTAAGTCTCCTCGTGACCCACATGTGATCTGTTTACCTAAGTCATCCAATACGTCATGCCCTAACAAGTTCACTGGGCATGTGGGGAGAATAGAGAAACTCCATTTGGTAATTACATTCCCATCGTCATCCCATATGCATAAAGGTGTGGTTCTTTTGGTTTCAGTCAAGACCCCATTGATTCCCCTAGAAGGCTCAGCATCTTCCAGGTCACCAGTATACCAGTCACCCAATATGGTAGACGTGGTGGCCCCTGTATCAACCAAGAATGGGATACACTGATCCTCCACTCGGATTTGAATGAGTGGGAGTTCAGTATGGGCATTGGTAATCTGGACTAGGCTGAGTGCGTCTCCTTCCGGGCAGCCCTATTGTCTATTTTGGTTTTGCCAGTCAATCTGATGTCTGGGTGGTCTGGACTGCAGATCCCTTGTGTCAGTATGTGCGGCATGGTAGGGGCTGGGCTGTTGTGGCGGGTACCCATCCTGTTGTCTATCCGCCAGTTCTGGAAACTGGGCTCGGAAATGGCCTACCTTTTTACAATAAAAACATGCGTTATCACGCTGCGCATCCTGCCCACCCCTTCTATCTCCCTGGTTATGATATCCTGATCTACCTCTACCTCTGCCTCTACCTCTCTGCTGCTGTCCACTATTCCAACTTCCCCTATACTGTCCTTGAAACGCTAGCAACATACTTTTACCATCTTTAACCCTTTCGCTGCTGAGGCGTTTCACGCCTCTGTGCTGAGGTCATATTTACCGGTTTTGCTCATCATGTTTAAATGTGTTTTGAAGGCTTATTTTAGTATATGACATATTATATATCGTATAACAAGGAAAAAGAGTGTCATCTGCGCTCGTTTCTATGTGTTCCATGTACAACAAAAATGAGGTTTTTGTTTGTTTCAATGGCCATTGCAACGTAAGCCCACTCGCCACTTCAAGGCACCTCTTTAGAGTGGGACCTAACAAATGTACCAAAAGGCCGCTCTTCTGAGCAGCTCCAAGCACCTCCAGCTGCTTTTCAGCCAAGGAGAGGCAAAGATGGTGATTTTTATTTATACACGCACCAAACACTTCCCATTTGGGATTATAAACAAAAACATGGAAAGAGGAACAGCTGCAGAATGACGGACTGGTGTTACAAGCATGATATACATAAATACAGAAAAAATGGCGTCGCGCCCACACTCACCGGAGCGGTAGCAACTGCCAGGAGTAACAGCCCAGTCAATGTATAAAACATAACAAGGAAAAAGAGTGTCATCTGCGCTCGTTTCTATGTGTTCCATGTACAACAAAAATTAGGTTTTTGTTTGTTTCAATGGCCATTGCAATATATCATGCTTGTAACACCAGTCCGTCGTTCTGCAGCTGTTCCTCTTTCCATGTTTTTGTTTTTAATCCCAAATGGGAAGTGTTTGGTGCGTGTATAAATAAAACCCACCATCTTTGCCTCTCCTTGGCTGAAAAGCAGCTGGAGGGGCTTGGAGCTGCTCAGTAGAGCGGCCTTTTGGTACATTTGTTAGGTCCCACTCTAAAGAGGTGCCTTGAAGTGGCGAGTGGGCTTACGTTGCAATGGCCATTGAAACAAACAAAAACCTCATTTTTGTTGTACATGGAACACATATAAACGATATGGTTTATACATTGACTGGGCTGTTACTCCTGGCAATTGCTGCCGCTCCGGTGAGTGTGGGCGCGACGCCATTTTTTCTGTATTTATATTATATATCGTTCTTTCCGTCAGACTCGGCAGATTAATAATATGTCATTATTATATGTATACGTCATGACCTGTCTGTATATTATAACAAAAAATGCAATAAAATATGAATTTTCAATAATTTACAACGTGTAAAGTGTATTTTTTTCACATTTTAACATGCGAGCAATTGCGGTTATATTTTGTATGGGGTGCGCTTGTTAAAAAAATTAGAAATGGGGTTTCGTTACATTTTTTTGGGGGAAATTACGCGATTTTTAACAAACGCACCGCATACAAAAATCGTTAGTGCAGCATCATTGTTCACATTATAATTGAAATGGGAACAATATTGCTGCATTAACAAACCATAAAAAAAAAAAAAAATTTTTTTTTTATAATTTTCTTTTTAAATATTTTTTTTTTTTTTTTTTTTTTTAAAAAAAAAAAAAAAACTTTTTCACAGTCATGATATCGTTGGAACGGCCATGCTCTGGCCGATCCAACAGTACCATCTTTAACCCCTAGCTGCCACGGATCGGGAGATAGGCGGTTCATTGGAACCCCCTATCTCCACCGTTGGTGGCAGCTAGGGGTTAACTCCAGGACTGGCATCATCGTGCTATGCACGATGACGCCAGTCCTCAGGGGGAGTTCCCGGAGGCTTGGCCGACATCCAAGATGTCGGCAAGGGTCCAGGAAAGGAGCTTTTCAGCACCGATTCGTGATCTGGTTTCCCAGGGGTTAATGACAGCCACCGTTTGGAAGGGCAGGCTGTGCCCTTCCAAGCGGTACCTGTATTAACCCCCTGCTCCCCGGCGATCGGGAGGGAGAGAGGTCCGAAGGACCTCCCCCCCTCCCTTTCAGGCGCCTCCTCCGCACATGCGGGGGGGGCGCCTGAATTAGATGTCATCGCGTCGCCGCGATGACATCTAATGTCCCCGCCGGGCTCCCGAGTGCTGGGCTGACATCCAAGATGTCAACCCGCACCGGGGGGACGCAGCAATCCGCCGGAATCCGGCGGATTGCTGCCTCCTGTGCTCGGACGCGCTGAGCGCGTCCGTAGCACAGGAGAACCACTTGGCTGGACGCGCTGAGCGCGTCCATAGCAGCCAAGTGGTTAACATTCCTCTCAAAACACCCAGCTGCATCTTTAACCTGTAGTGTTCTTTCTATATCATCAGGCGATTGCATAGGCCAATTATCAACCATTTGCTTCACCAATCTTTGCACATCAGGTAACAGGTTATTCACCAGCGTCTGTACATACAGTTCACCTGTTTCACCATCTCTTGTCAGTCCACCATCTTCCTTCCAATTGGCACGGAAACGTTTCACAAATTGCGTTACACTTTCATTCTTCTCCTGTTTACAAGCTACGACAGCAGCCATAGACTTACGATTACTTACGATTACCATGCATCACAATCCATTCTGTTAAAAATGATGACCACATCTCATCTATCTTAATCTGTGTTCTCAAAGGGTATTCTGTATAATTTGTTACTGCAGCTAGTAATGGACACTGGTCCCATCTGAACCTACCATCACCATCATATCCCATCACATCATTTATAATCATCCTATAGTCTTCTACAGTAAACCTAAGTCCTTTGTAGCTCTCTTTAGGTACTGTACTGTGGCTGCAGATGATTTCACCAGGTCTGGGGCTCCTTTAATTATATCATTAATGACAGCCATATCTACCGGGACTATGATCATGTGTTCACCTGCAGACATGAAAGGCATCATTTCAGTGTACTCTGTATGTTCTTTCTTTGCCATTGCTGCTATCATTCGTTTATCTTGTTGAGGGAAATAACAGGGGGGTTCATGATATCGTTGAGGACGAGAATGTGTCTCAACCTGAGCAGTCGGAAACTCAATCCCTGCTCCCTCTTTTGACTCTTCCTTCCTGTCAATGCTTCACTGTGCACCCCTATGTGCTTGTGGTTGAGTATATGCGTGTTCTAGTGCTGCTGACTCCATCGCTGGGATGTGTGCTGTGTGCGGTATTACCACGGCTTCTGCCTGTTCTATCTGGTCTTGATGTATTGGTGCTGCTCTATCTCTTAAAAGGCCTGTAGCCTTCAAGGCTGAGGCCAGCACCTCTGGCCTTGTAGTGTGTGGAAACAAAGTGGATGGTGATGGGTACAGGGGTACATATGCTGTTGGTATGGGTGTAGGTGCAGTAGGGATATACTTTATAGGTGCTTTTGTCCCAGGGGCATTGTAATATGGGGCTAACTCAACCCACACCTTACCACATTCCTTCATATACTTCCTGTCCCACTTGGGGTCCCAAGGAATACCAAGGGAAGGCATCTCTATCATTCAGACACAAACCTTTAATCATCTTAATATGCCAGTCATCCATTGCCCCTTGAGCCGGAAATGGGTCTGTAGACATAAGGCTCAACGTCCAAGAGTTGAGGAGGTCTGTAAACGGAATCATGTAATAAGTACCGGAAATACGACCTACGTATGCAATGCCGTCAGTTTTAGAGTTAACCCCTAGCTGCCACCAATGGTGGAGATAGGGGGCTCATTGGAACCCCTGTCTCCCAATCCGTGGCAGCTAGGGGTTAATGTTTGGTATCATTGAGCATGGCCTTTCCAACGATACCAAACATGACCATGTAAAAAGTTACCCAAAAAAAATGTAAATAAAAAAAGGTAAAAAAAATAAATTAAAATAAAAAAACAGCTTTTTTTGGTTTTGTTAATGCAGCAATATTGTACCTATTTCAATTAAAATGTGAACAATGATGCTGCACTAACGATTTTTGTATGGGGTGCGTTTGTTAAAAATCACATGATTTTCCACCCAAAAAAATGTAACGAGTCCCCATTTCTTATTTTTTTAACAAGCGCAACCCATAAAAAATATAACCGCAAACGCTCGCATGTTAAAATGTGAAAAAAAACACTTTACACATCGTAAGTTATTGAAAATTAAAATTTTATTGCATTTTTGTTATAATATACAGACAGAACATGACGTATACATATAATAATGATATATTATGAATCTGCTGAGTCTGTCGGAAAGAATGATATATAATATGTCTGGGTCATATAATAAAATAAGGCTTCAAATCGCGTTTAAACATGATGAGCGAAACCGGTAAAAATGAGCTCAGCACAGAGGCGTGAAATGCCTCAGCAGCAAAAGGGTTAAGGTATCTGTCTACCCAAAGGTACCACCTGTGCATCCCTGATCCTTGCACGGATCCTGACATATAGGACGCCTCAGAATTATCAGATTTAAAAGCTTTAAATGCCTTGTTTTTGTTTTTCATTACAATGGTTATCTTCCTACTAAGCCACATTGCCTCGAATCTGTTACTTTTATATTTATTGCTCAGTGGAATATTTTGGGACGTGTACTGTTCTAGTGTTAGTTTACTGTTCTAGTGTTCGTTTGAAGATATTCCACTTATCCTTTGTTTTTCCCATGAAAGAGTTTTTGCCAGTCAATGAGGTTGAGAGCTTCCCTTATTTTAATGAAGTTGGACTTTTTAAAATTGAATGTTTTAGCATGTCTCCAATGAATGTGCTTTTTTGAGTATATTTCAAAAGACTCCATATTGTGGTCGCTGTTTCCCAACAGTTCCCTTACTTGTAAATTTCAGAAAAGATCCACATTGTTTGTTAGAACCAGATCCAGACAGGTATCCTTTCTAGTTGGTGCTTCTACCAGTTGTGACATGAAAGTATCATTTAACAGGCTCAGAAACCAGATTCCCTTCACGGAATTACTAGTCCCACTTAATGTCCGAGCAATTACAATCTCCACTAAGTAAAGTGTTACCCTGAAGTGCAGCCTTTCTGATTTATAACAGCTGGTCTTTCTCATCATCATCCACATTAGGTGGTTTATAGCATATGTACAGATACTTAATGGCTCACTTGTTATTGATACTGGCTAGGTCAGGCTTGGAGTGAGTGCACTTATTTTTGATTGTGTCACTGAGGCAGTGAAATATACTAAACCTCACCTAAACATACATTACTAGGACCTTTCATTGGAAATGTAGTATGTGTTGTAGGTTCTATAGGATCCTGAGTGCATATGACGAAATATGTTAGACCTTTAGCAACATTTTAAAATTGATACATGCACACATTGCAGAAAAGTATATGCATGAAAGGACATATGCCTTATATGTGTACTTATCAATAAAATGCAGAAAGATGAAAATAAACCATCATTATACTATTTTATCAGTCCATCATTTGTTCATTCTGGAAACAGTATAATGCAAACTTTAGAAAATCCGAGTTTATCTAAATGTAAATGCACTTCAATGTGTTTAATTGTGATTTATAATGAAACAAAACAGTAGACAGCATAAATCCTAGATTTTATTTAAAAAAAAATTCTTGTCCATGGCTCTCCTCCACACAATTATTTTAGCACAAAGGAAATTTAAATCGAAACATATAATGCCATTTCACAATAAAATATCTGCAAGTAGAATATTTTATTTTAGTGGGATGTGCCAGATACAACAGTAGAAAGATCCAAGCCCTGAGGGAGGGGACACTCGACTTCATGGTATTAGCAATCTCATCAGAAAACAGATTATAGCTTCCGCTTTAGATGGAAGCCATCGCTTTCAAGAGAAGATGCCCTGCAGCTCGGTGAAGAGCGAACTCCAGCTACGAAAGAGCTGAATGCAGCCAACACTTCTGTGCACCATATGATTCAGTTGTGAGCGAATAGCCATGGACTTCTCAAGACTAGTTAATACAGTGGTAGCATGAAGCATAACCATCTATTGACACAGCAAATGCTTTTGAAGATTGTGTTATTTTTGCAGTTAATTCTACAGCTGCAGCTTTGCCTGCTGCTTCTGGTTCTTGATGGTAAATTATTTCCTCTCCATGGGAAAGATGTTTCTTGGAGTTGAGATGGCCCTTTATTGTGTAAAGAGGCTTGCATTGCAGAAAATTAAATAAATATTGTATGACCTTTTCCTAAACAATTAGGGAAGAAAATGGTACAATTCCAGTAAAATTAAAACATTCTGTTACATAATAATAATAATAATTTACAGTCCATATTTTTAACAAGTGATCATTCATTTGCCATATCTAATATTTACATCAAGGTACAATAAAATGTGTATGGGTGTCTGTATACTTAAATATGCACACACATTTTATTCAACCCTATTATATCAAAGCAAATCTAATTATATATCCATGTATTTATCTAACCAAACATTTATGTTTATTACCTTCAATGATGTTAATGCATACTATAAAAACTTTGCAAATGTTGGCTAACCCCTTCACTACCAAGGACAATTATATTCGATCTTCCAAAGCTCCTACTGGCAGGGCTGGATGTTTAACTAGGCAGATTAGGCATTTGCCTACTGGTGCCTGTTTTTTTTTTACAGTTTACAATCATTTAGACCACTGTATCTCTAGAGCAATAAGCGCTAGAGGGACTATCTGTGGTATCATTGGAAAGGCCAGATTACGGTCTTTCCAGTGATTTCAAATATAACCAGGCTATTTTTATGTAAAAATAAAATAACAAATAAAATATAAATTTTCTCTTTTTTTTCTAATGCAGCACTATTATTCAGTTTACAATTATTAAGAGAACAGTGATGCTATGTTAACTCACCTTCTCATTTCCCAAACTGCCAGCAAGTGTGGAGCTGATGATGCAATGTATTGTTTCATTGACAACCTAGACCATGGCACTGTAGTGAGGAGAGACAGGGGGACTTTGGAACCCTGCATCTCTGAATTGTATACCGCATAAGGTTAAGTGAGGAGTCACTGGAAAAGTCAGAGTCTGGTCTTTACAAAATTACCAATCATGACCATATTATGCGTAAAAACCCAAAAATTTAAAAAAGTAAATGCAAAATTTTATATTTTCTCTGTTCTACGACATAGGCAACATATGCTTTTACCTATAAAACAAACAATGCCACTGCACTAACTCAACTAAAGCATCATATTCTGCCCCTTCTTTTGATTTGAGGGCAGAGAAACGGTTTTTCAAAATGTTTTTATTGTTTTAGTTTGCTCCAGAATGAAAATTTAAAAAGTAATTTTGGCATTTTTTTTATTGGGGGATGGGTAGGGGCGCTCCATGTGTCTGTGCCCACAGTCTCCTGAGATGCAAATCCGGCCCTGGCCTTGGGGCCTTGAGTTTCGGGATGATCTACTAAATTGGGTTTGGTGGGCCGGTCTGCTAAACTGTGTTTTGTGGGTTTATTTGAACGAGGTGTTTCAGGTCACCTCCCTTATTTATTAGGCGAAGACCTGGGGTGGTGACATAATTTAATTAAGAGAATTAGGATATCGGGTTATTTAGTCATTATTTTGGGTCTAGCGCAAATAAATAATGATTTTTAAACCTTTACCCTCTTCACTATGTCACGTGCCCTTCTGTAGTGAAGTCGCTACGTGACACAAGGGGTTAGAAGAATAAAGGGAACAGAAGAGGGAGAGGTGGCAGCCATGTTTTGTCCCATTGTAAATTGAAGAGCTTCGAGAGTAGACATTGGATAGCAGGAAGGTGGCCCCAGGGTTGTTGGTATGAAGCTTATTAGGTGAATAAAGGAAATGGAGGAAACTGAGGTTGTAAAATAAGATGGGCAAAGGGAATTGATGTAAAACTTTTTCACCATCACCCAATTGGAAAATCTTCAGTGTCTTCAGGTGGTGTGCCAACCAAATCAGGTCATGACATATTTTAGCGTTGTCACTGGTCTGTCATCTGTGAATGACATCTGGGTTGACCACAAAAGGGAAAAGCAGATCACGTTCATTTGGCTGTGCCTTGGAGCAAGAGGCACAGCTCAAGAGGCAAAGTGTTTTGGAGGGTTTAGTTAAGCTGCATTATTAAGGGACACACATTTTAGTATAAATAATAGTATATGCTACTACGAATGCTGACGCTAGTGTTAGCTTGAAGGAGGTGATAGAGCCCCACATATTTTAGTTGTTCAGCCACACAGGAAACCCTGTTGCTATGCCCTGCTTACTGAAATATATACAGTGGCAAGAAAAAGTATGTGAACCCTTTGGGATTACGTGGAGTTTTGCATGAATTGGTCATAAAATGTGCTCTGATCTTCATCTAAGTCACAACAATTTGAAAAACACAGTCTGCTTAAAATAATACAACACAAACATTATATGTTTTCATGTTTTTATTGAACAGAACATGTAAACATTCACAGTGCAGGGTGGAAAAAGTATGTGAACCTTTGGACTTAATAACTGGTTGACCCTCCTTTGGCAGCAATAACCTCAACCAAATGTTTCCTGTAGTTGCAGATCAGACCTGCACAATGATCTGGAGTAATTTTGGACCACTCCTCTTCACAAAACTGTTTCAGTGTAGCAATATTTTTGGGATGTCTGGTGTGAATCACTCTCTTAAGGTCATGCCACAGCATTTCATTCGGGTTGAGGTCAGGACTCTGACTGGGCCACTCCAGAAGGCGTATTTTGTTTTTGTTGAAGCCATTCTTTTGTTGAATTACTTGTATGCTTTGGGTCATTTTCCTGTTGCATCACCCATCCTCTGCGGAACTTCGGTTGGCGGACAGATGGTTTTACGTTTTCCTGCAAAATGGCTTGGAAAAATGAATTCCAGAGTTTATCATCAATTACAACAATCCGTCCAGGGACTGAGGCAGCAAAGCAGCCCCAAACCATGATGCTCCTTCCGCCATGTTTTACAGTGGGGATGAGGTTTTGATGTTGGTGTGCTGTGCCTTTTTTTCTCCACACATACAGGGTTATCCAAAGAGATTCGAAAAGTCACCGCACGTTCGGTGACTTTTCGTTCTCTTCAATTCGGATCGTGTTGCCGATCCCATTTCGGTGACCCTGTGGTGTATTCAGCAAGCACCACAGGGTCCCCGAACTGCAGGGAATGGCTGCCGCAAACCGACGAAAACGAAGCGCAAAACCTGCCGAATGCACACCGAAAACCCTCAAAAACATCTGGATTAACCCGTCGAAGACGCTGCAAAAACCCGAGCAGGAGCCGATCACACGCAGCAAGCCGCCGGAAAAAGCTGAGAAAAAGCCGAGACCGCAGACAGAGGGAGGTGAATAAATTAGCAAAACAGTTTGTATGAATGTGAAAGTAAAAAGCTGTTTGCAAAGAAACTACTGAGCGAAAATGTCTGAAATTTGCATATGAGGTCCAGGGATTGATAATAAAAAGGGCTGTTACAGAAAAAATAAGTAAACTTAACCCTTTCGCTGCTGAGGCTTTTCCCGCCCCTGTGCTGAGGTCATTTTTTACCTGTTTTGCGCATCATGTTTAAACGTGTTTTAAAGGCTTATTTTAGTATATGACACCGACATATTATATATCGTTCTTTCCGTCAGACTCGGTAGATTCATAATATGTCATTATTATATGTATACGTTATGTCATGTTTGTATATTATAACAAAAAATGCAATAAAATATGTATTTTCAATAATTTACAATGTGTAAAGTGTTTTTTTCCACATTTTAACATGCGAGCAATTGCGGTTATATTTTGTATGGGGTGCGCTTGTTAAAAAAATTAGAGATGGGGTCTCGTTACATTTTTTTTTGGGGAAAATGACACCATTTTTAACAAACGCACCGCATACAAAAATCGTTAATGCAGCATCATTGTTCACATTATAATTGAAATGGGAACAATATTGCTGCATTAACAAACCAAAAAAAATAAAAAAAAAGTGTTTATTTTTTATTTTTTTAATTTTTCTTTTAATTTTTTTTTATTTTTCTTTTTCTTTTTTTTTTTTTTTTTACAAATTTTTTTACTTTCATGTTTGGTATCGTTGGAACGGCCATGCTCTGGCCGATCCAACCATATCAAAATTTAACCCCTAACTGCCACGGATCGGGAGATAGGGAGTTCATTGGAACTCCCTATCTCCACAGTTCGTGGCAGTTAGGAGTTAACTGTAGGACTGGCATCATCGTGCTACGCACGATGACGCCAGTCCTCTGGGGGAGTTCCCGGAAGCTTGGCCGACATCCAAGATGTCGGCCAGCTCCCGGGAAGGATCGCGAATCGGCGCTTTTCAGCGCCGATTTGCGATCCAGCTCCCCAGGGGTTAATGTCAGGCATCATTTGGAAGGGCAGGCTGTGCCCTTCCAAATGATGCCTGGGTTAAGCCCCTGTGTGCCGCCGATCGGGAGGGAGAGAGGTCCGAAGGACCTCCCCCTCCCTTTCAGGCGCCTCCTCCGCACATGCGGGGGGGGCGCCTGAATTAGGTGTCATCGCGGGGGCGCGATGACACCTAATAATGGCGGCCGCTGCTCCGGATGCCGGGCTGACATCCAGGATGTCAGCCCGCACCGGAGGGGCCAGCGATCGGCCGGAACCCGGCCGAACGCTGACCCCAATGCGAGGACGCGCTCAGCGCGTCCTCCGCATACCAGCGGTAATGCTGAGGACGCGCTCAGCGCGTCCTTAGCATTGAACTGGTTAAAGAAACAAAAAATCGGACTTTTAAAAAAAAAAAAAAATTCAGAAAAATGCTTAAAGTATCCTAAAAAATCTATAAATAAAGAGACTCTTTACTGCAGAATTTTATAATGAACGGTTTATTAGATATTGAATTCAGACGGGACTATTTTTAACATTGAAGCCTATGGGATTCTCCTGAATTAACTTGCCGAATTAAACCACCGAATGGCAGGGCATTTCAGGAACCTTTCACTGCAGGTTTTCGTTCGAAGCAGTGCATTTTCATGGGGATTTCACTGCCCTCGAATAGGCACCGAACAGGCACCGTATGTGCAGGCAATTCGCCAGGATTTGGCGAATTGCCTGCTCTCTGGATAGCCAAATGGCCAGGAAAGGTAACCGAATGCTGATTTTCAGCATTCGGTTACCTTTCTCAAGCAATTCGGATCTCTTTGGATAACCCTGATAGTGTTGTGTTTTTTTTCCAAACAACTCAATTTTGGTTTCATCTGTCCACAGGATATTTTGCCAGTAGTGCTGTGGAACATCCAGGTGCTCTTTTGCAAACTTCAAACGTGCTGCAATATTCTTTTTGGACAGCAATGGCTTCCTCCGTGGTGTCCTCCCAATTATATCGAAATTAGGTACAAATCACAGTGCTAACTATTGATTTAATTGGGTCCATCACACATGCGTGCGTGTCTCTTAATTCCTGCATCATCTTATTTATATGTTCCAATCATATTTTTCCCAATTAAGTCACCAGAAATATGTAGTATGTCATAGGACTATCATTATGATTTCCATATATCCAGTCTATCATTATGTTTTAACAATAATATCAAATTTCCATGTGGAATGGTGGGTTGAGTGCAGCATGTCAGTACTTAATGGAAGAGCAGAAATCTTGGACAGTTGGTGCTTAGAGCACGGGAGAGATTTTTGTTTGGTTGGATTAAAACACATACTACCATACTAAACTATCACTTAAACACATGTTATATGGTTATTGATGCAGGCTGACTATTAAAAACAAGAATAGCTGCAACGACCAAGCAAGATCTATGACCTATGTACATTGTATTAAATGAATTATATTATGCAAAGCATTGTCAGCATTCTGTTACATCCCTATGGTATAATAGAGGTAGCCTTGATTTCTAATGAAGAATATATGCAAGCAAATTAAACTAGCTTAGTGTTGTGCTTGCAATAATCTTAATAGCTCAATTATGTATTATTGACAGTTTAAGTTCCAGATGTTGACAGGATTGCAATATATTTTATAAGCACTATTCCTTTCATTCCCCATGTGGCATGCTGTTATGTCTGTTTCCTATATGTCTCATGTTAAATAATTGCAGATCTGTGCTTTAATAAGGACCAGATCATAAAAATGATCATATTCCATAAAATATTTCCAATCATATAATGCATATAGATAACTATTCTTCCTAAAATGACTTTTAAATTAATATTCTATCAAACTCTTACATAAATACGTGTCCCACATAAGCTGTGCATTCCATCTCAATATCCTGAATAGATTTTATCAGATCAAACATGAATAAATCAATAGCTCCATAATTTCCCAGACATAAGAAACCCTTATTGTGTTCCCCCTATTCTGTATATGCCCTTGAGATTAAGTGGGTCAAAGCCGTCGTTGGTGTCCTCCTTGAGGGTAAGCACGCAGACCAAACCCTTTAAAAGAACATATTGCAATATGTCTTGTCCAGTTAGTACAATGAAAAACGTAACAAAAGCACAAACATAAGTAAAAAAGACACCTCTTAAATGGAAGGATAGGCTCTATTACTTGTCCAGTTGTAACCAGAATCAGACGGGTTCACTCGGGACGAGGCCGGACCGGACACGAGCAAGGATTGTCTGAACACGAGTCTCTTCAGGAAAGGCAAACTTTATTGTGATATCACAACAGATGCTCAAACAGGATTCAATCGCAAAGAATGAGCCCCGAGTCCCTCGTGACATCCAATCTTATACCCCAAATACACAATTAGGTACATCCCAATCAGCCCACCTCCCGATGACACTCTCCCACCCCACGTGGGTTAATACCTCCCTTTGGCTAATACAAAGACATTCCATTAATTAGCCATAAATTTGCAAACTTTGTGTTAGTTTCAGTAAATCATGATTAGTTGCTCTTACTGTTCCGGGCTGCGTCCCTTTCCCTAGCGTCTCCAATTATTTGTTACAGATGGCACCTGGTCTGATCTCTATACTCCTTTGTATTTCTGCGGGCCCCAACGACCTTGGAGTATCTACTTCGCTTCTCTCCTCCGTGCCAGGAACAGCAGAGATCTTTCTCAGGGCTTTAATTGCTTTTTCTGCTAATCTAAACACATTCCTAAATTTCTACGTATATTTCATTCTAGTTTCAGCTACAAACTTGCCTAGTTATTTTCAAGTGAACCAATATTCTGAACAAGATGGTCGCCTGGCTTATAATGGCGGCCATCTTCCAGTCTATTTCCACTTCACAGTCTCTTCTGGGATTGGCCTCCCCTCTTATTTTGTGTATTCAGCAGGTCTCACAGAGAACATGAAAAGAGATGGACAGGACACAGGATAATAGTGTAGACTGTTTAAAACAATGTAGTACAGCGAAAGGATAATATATACTTACGTTGTCATACCCCATGATTTAGGATTTATTTTATATTTTTCTGTTTGTGTTGAATCTGCCTTTGCTGCTTACATGCTTTTGATTTCATAGCTATTTTGTCCCTTCTGGGTGTCCCTAGCTCTTCTGTATCAGCTAGCTTCCCACCCCTTTGCTCAGTATGTTCTTAGGGACTTCCTGGTTACATAGCAGCCATTCTGTTCTCACTACTAGACAAAATTAATGACTTTTTACTTGCTTAACTGTTCACTAACAAGATTGGCAGTCTGATCATTAAACTCAACTGGATTCATCTTTCTACGTGTCAGTTTTGCTGAGTTGAAGATATCTGCTGAACTTCATCGTGTGAGTACTGGTTAAATACAGACTTCACTAGTCTAAGCATCCATGCCTCATAGCTTTGCTTAGGGAAGCAGAATACACGTGGTATGGTGCTGTAGATTTTGAGGCCCACGCATTGACTGATCTTGTATTTGGGGTCACTCTCCCCACAAAAGGATTCTACCAGAGTTCTTTTGGATAGAAGCTGTTTTTATTGTAGCACAAATTTTAAATGTAACAAAACCTAAAAATACAAGTCAAAACATGATCAAAACGGAAAACACGCGGTAAACCCTCCTCAAACCCCCAGAACACCCGCCAAAAACCCACCAGCACCCCCACAAGAAACACGCCAAACACGTCAGAAAAAGCAGACGAGCCACCAATCACAGCAAAGACCAGCCACCGGAAAGAGCAGACAAGCTGACGAATGGAGTAAAAAAAAAAAAACGATGTGATTGAAAGTGTCAAAATTAAAACGATGTTTGCATAAAAACTACTGAACAAAAATGTTTGGAATTAACATATAAGGTCCTATGAATGATAATAAAAAGGGTCTGTTTCAGAAAAAAAAAAGCTTTTAAAAAAAACACGAAACCATTTTTCCCAAAAAATCCTGAAAAAATGCCTAAAATATCCTAAAAAAAAATAATCGATAGACTTTTTACTGCAGATTAAAATAATAAATGGTGGAGTAGGACTGGCAATGTGAGCAGACTCCTTCTGCTGGAGTTCCCACTACCCACCACTGCCCTGTAACATGAGCACTTGAGCACAAATCTCCTGAGAGCACCTGAGAGTAATTTTGGAATAATCCCAGTGGAGAGGGGAAGCTGCAGGCAACCGTGTTCCTGTTTAGGAGTGCAGAGAGCTGACGAATAAGGATCCCTAAACAGAAAAAAATGGATGGGACTGTGGTTGCACCGATCTTTGCATCCAGGACCCGAGTGCCTGGAGGGCTACAAGATGTTGGTGTCCTGACAATTGAGCACCAGAGGAGCCCCTCTCCAGGTCCAGGAATAGGCCCGGAAACCTCAGCAGTGGATGTAGAGGTAGGCCCTGCGACTCGACTTGATATACAGCACTTACAAACTTTTATTGCGGCAGAGTTGGCACGCACTACACAGGCATTAACAGCAGAGATCCAGGCTGTGGGGTCTCGTACTGCACGCCTGGAGGAGAAGTCTGATGCCATAACAGACTGTTGTAATATGATTGCCATTCATGCTGAAAAAAATGGAAGCAAGAGTGGGTGCGCTGGAGGACGCATTGGAGGACCTCTCTAATAGGTCGAGGCGTAACAACATCAGGCTTCGTGGTCTCCTAGAGACAGTAACTTCTGATAAATTTAGACTGTATCTTAGTGGACATAATGAAGCAATTACTACCGACACTACAGCCCTCAATGTATTTAATAGACCGAATTCACCGCACTCTAGGGATACGCAGAGGTCAGAATGTGGTACAACGTGAGGCAAGAGACGTGGTGGCTTGGCTGCATTACTTTTCCACAAGGGAGGCATTAATGAGAGCAGCACGAGATCGACAAGCTGATAAGCAACTGGAATATGAGGGACATAAGATTTCCTTCTTTCAGGACCTGGCACCCTCTACATTAGCGAAGCGTAGAGAATGGCGTGTGGTTACAGAGTTGCTACGTGCCCAAGGCATCAGATATACCTGGGATTTTCCATTTCGTATTATAGTCATTCGAGAAGATCATACGTACTCTTGCACACACCTGCACAAAGCCCAGGACTTCTTGCGGCAGTTAGGGTTGGAGGTCCCAGAAGGTGTAGCAGGGCTGGTAATTCCTGGCCCCCTTCCCAGATTGCAGAGGGAATGGTCTAAGCCTAGAAATGGAACAGGTCACTGTTAGTTTGCATATGAGTTTTTTGGTGTAGGTCTGCGGGGTGGTAGCAGGAGGCTACATAATATAGTATGTGTTGCATTTTTATTTTTTTTAAAAACTTCCTTTGTATGTGCTGCATGTTTAAAAGGGAAAAGGAAAAAAAAAAACATCCTTTTGTATGTGTTGCATATAAAAAAAAAAAAAAAAAAAACCCTTCCTTTTTTGGGGTCTGAATTGTTTGAAATACTTGGTGGTTTCATTTTAGTTGTGGTGTGTTTTTTTTTTTTTTTTTAAGGTATGTTTAGGGGCGGTGGGTTGGGGATACAGCGACTGGAAATATCTGTCGCTTGTTGGTTTCTTTCCTTGGTTTTCTCTGTCCTCTTAGTTCCGTACCATGGGTATGCCCATCCGTTCGGGACATTTTCTTTTTTTTTTTTTCTTTTCTTTTCTCTCTTCTTCCTCTCATTCTTCTTTTTATTTTTTGTGGTATGGCCCTGCCTTATGTTTATGGTTATTAAATATTATTTGACCTTTCCTTGTGACAATGCTCAGGGCAGGGACTCGGTGTAGACGGAATTGTAGTCAATTTTTTTACTATATGGGATGATGCCTAATTTTAAAATGATGTCCTTGAATGTCAAGGGCTTAAATTCCCCTCGGAAACGACGGTTATTATTTCGAGACCTTAAGCGTAAATCAATAGTTATTGCTTTCTTGCAGGAGACGAGACTCTGCCCTCTAACATCTTGTCGGTTGGCAGATCCTTCCTACACCAGAGTTGTTACCTCTTGCGCAGTCCCAAAAAGGAATGGTACCGCAATATTGATACATAATTCATGTCCCTTCCAAATAGAAAATGTGTATAAGGATACTGGAGGGCGGTACGTGCTAGTACAGGGTACCTGCTCCTCCCAGAGGTATACATTTGTGTCGGTTTATGCACCTAATGCCCCAGAAACAGGGTTCTGGGCTGCCCTTTCCTCTACAATTTCACTGTATGCGAAGGGACGAATCATAATAGGTGGGGATTTTAATGCAACCTTACGTCCACCACTAGACCGTTCTTTAAGTTCTTCACGTTCTGCTATAACCCCTACGTTATAGAGTCTAAAGTCTATGCTAAAATTAGGGATACCCGGGTTATGGACGAGCTGACTGCGTTGGTCCACTTTACATTACCTTCGTATAATAAAACCTGGGGGCCATGGCTGGAGTCAGGACTGTAGCGGGTTTATATTTTTTATTTTGCCTATTTTTCTGTTTTGGGTTGTATTTATATATATGTCTAATAATATTATAGATGTGTATACGGATGTATATATATTTAGATGTGGGTTATTTTTGTTATCTGGCTTGGGCTGAGCCTCTTTCTCCCTTTTTTTCTCTTTCTTTCTCTTTATGATCTTTCTTTAGTGATGTTAAAAAAGAAAAAATGGATGCTTATGTTGTGCCTTTTGTAAGATAGTATGAATTATTATACTAAGGCAGGGTGATGTTTGTATACAAGTGATATACTTTGATATGATGTGCATTCAATAAACTATGCTGAAAAAATAAATTTAAAAAAATGGTTTATTAGATATTGGATATAAACTGGAATATTTTTAACATTGAAGTCTATGGGGTTCGTCTGAATAAACCTTCTGAATGAAAGCACCGAACAGCAGGGCACTTCGGCAACTTTTCACTGCTGTTCTCTATGCGGATTTCACTGTCTTCAAACAGACGCCGTACTTGCTTCACTATTAGGGATGCACCGATACCACTTTTTTAAGACTGAGTACGAGTACTGATACTTTTGTTCAAGAACTCACCGATACCGAGTACCAATACTTTTATCTTATGTCATGTGACTGCTTTCCAATAAGAACAGACCTCATATAAACCCCCCAGGTCTCATGGATTTGCCCCCCAGCTCATGGATAATGCCCCCAGCTCATGGATAATGCCCCCCCAGCTCATGGATACTGCCCCCAGCTCATGGATACTGCCCTCCAGCTCATGGATACTGCCCCAGCTCATGGATTTGCCCCCCAGCTCATGGATATGCCCCCCAGCTCATGGATAATGCCCCCAGCTCATGGATATTGCCCCCAGCTCATGGATATTGCCCCAGCTCATGGATATGCCCCCAGCTCATGGATATGCCCCCAGCTCATGGATATGCCCCCAGCTCATGGATAATGCCCCCAGCTCATGGATATTGCCCCCAGCTCATGGATATTGCCCCCAGCTCATGGATATTGCCCCCGCTCATGGATACTGCCCCCAGCTCATGGATATTGACCCAGCTCATGGATAATGCCCCCAGCTCATGGATAATGACCCAGCTCATGGATAATGCCCCCAGCTCATGGATAATGCCCCGGCTCATGGATATGCCCCCAGCTCATGGATAATGCCCCAGCTCATGGAAATGCCCCAGCACATGGAAATGCCCCCAGCTCATGGATATTGCCTCCAGCTCATGGATATTGCCTCCAGCTCATGGAAATGCCCCAGCTCATGGAAATGCCCCCCAGCTCATGGATTTGCCCCCAGCTCATGGATAATGCCCCCCAGCTCGCCTGGAGCTCTCCGCTCATACTTACCTTCCTTTAGCGATGCTGGTAAAGTCTTTGCGTGCACGCGCTCCTTGGAAGGTCCCCAGCCTTGACCACGTGGGACCATGTGATCGCGGCTGGGGTCCTTCCAACGAGCGCATGCAGGGAAACTTTCCCGGTGTCGCTAAAGGAAGGTAAGTATGAGCGGAGAGCAGCTGCAGGGCCTGTCCGAATGCTCTATCTGCATTCAGACAGGCCCTGCAGCTCCTCACTTTGTTTATACTTACCTTCCTTTAGCGACGCCGGGAAAGTTTCTGCGCGTGCGCTCGTTGGAAGGACACCAGCCGCGATCACATGGTCCCACGTGGTCACGGCTGGGGACCTTCCAAGGAGCACGCAAAGACTTTCCCGGCGTTGCTAAAGGAAGGTAAGTATAAACAAAGTGGGGTGAGCAGCTGCAGGGCCTGTCCGAATGCCGATAGAGCATTCGGACAGCCGCCTCAGCCCCTCGGATGCCGGCAAGCCGGCTCAATGCCGGCTTCCGGTATCAGAAAAAAATATCGGGGGTACTGCAGGAGTACCAAGTACTCCTGCAGTACCTGGTATCGGCACCAATATCGATACTAGTATCGGTATCGGTGCAACCCTATTCACTATGGTGACACCTCTGGAGGTGCCGTCATCCTTAATACTCTCATTCGGCGCCAATCCATGGAAACAAGATAAGTGTCCCGATTGCACCACTTGTATTCCAATGGGACCCTTATGTCATATGATCATTTGACCGCCACATACTCCCAGCCTGAGACATGTCATTTCTCATTGCACTCGTACTTGATACCACTTGGCATGGGAATAGTTGTGCTGGAGTCAGGGGCTTTGCTTTCTCGCTTTGAGCGGTATTGTGTCAACTCATTGACCTCTACGTGTATCATCTCGGCCTGCTATAAAATGCTAATCTACCCTGAGCTTTTGCTGACATGGAAATTTCAGAGATCATGGGACAAAGATTTGGGGAAAGTGATTTTGAGGTCTGACTTGGTGAGTAGTTTTGAGGCAGATAAAGGGAAGTTTTGATGTGCCTCCCTTATGTAATTTTATCTCTCACCTCCATATCGATGATATATAACTCCCAAAAAAAAATGACTTATGTCTCAGATGAAGAAATATGATTGCTGGACATGCAGTGATCATGGAGGGACGTTTTTTCATATCTGGTAGTCTTGTCCGATGATAGCCAATCGACAAAAACTGTCGGTTTGATGATGGAATTGATTGTAGAACTCTTCTTGTTACATTTGTTTCCCCCGGTGTTCTCCAGGTCCCAAAAAAGGTTGTTTTCCACGATATCTACGGTAGCGGTAATGCTCATAGCGCTGCAGTTGAAACCCCCCCCCATGTCCGAGCATTTCTGAGCTTGTGACTCGGATTGATGATTTACGTCTGCTCCTCGGGATAGCTTGTACTATAGAAGGTCATGCTTGATCTAAAAAGGATCACTGCTATTTGTGTGATTTATCTAAAGTATCGATCTGATTGACGCACGTATTAGTGAGTGACTGCTTATATTTTCTATGTTATGTTCAAAGAGTTACTAAAGCCTTGTACTGTCTGTTGTTTCTGAAATAGTTGTCTATTGCTACGTTTCTATTGTTTCATCAGTTGTCTCTTGCTTCTCTTCGTTTCTTTTTCCCCTTCTGTTATCTTTTGTGTGTAATACATTATAAATGCTTAATAAACTTTAGATTTAAACTCCCCAAAAAACATGGACCCCAGCAGATTCAGCACGGAGCGCCAACTGCAGTAGCGCTTTTTGGTCTTCAAATGGTGACATTTGCATGTCAAACAGGGCTACTACAGTAAAAAAAATACAGTGTGGATATTCACAATTCTTTTTTCCATATAATTAATGAAACATTATTATGGAAAATTGCTTGAGGTGATTAAAAACAAACAAAAAATAGCGTATTCTTGCTGGTACAAGAAGTCAATATTTGTACCAGGGCCAATGCAAAAATTATTATCTACAAAGGCAAAGTGAAAAGGGATGCTGTAACCCCCCCCAAAAAAAGACTTCAACCAACATCGTGCAGCACACTATTCTCTGTTCTTGGTGGAGGCAGAGCTAGTTGAAGAAGCATCAACTGGGTCAAACTGAGAGCACAGCCGCCTTCTTGCCTGCACCATAGGTTTCTATTGCTGTGCTGCTGCCAAGAAGAAGGAAGCAGCATGTCCAGTTTGCCAGATGCTCCTCCCTCCAACTGGCTCTGTCACAGTCACCTAATGGCAGAATCAATTATTTTGTGCCATAATTTGAGATCTGTCTTGCCTTACACTCTTACAAACCTACACTCATGGGGACAGTGGCATGAATACAGATACTATGGCATACATATATGCACATGTTTACACAGAAGTGCACACTGACATATGCAGGTTTACACATATGCGAGTACAGATAATACAGATATTTATACACAGACATACATACAAACAGGTATGCACAGACATAAAAGCATACATAGGAAGATCGACGTATTCATACACATCAAACTATATTCACCTGCTTACACATCTTTTTTCTTTCAATCACATTCCGTTCCTTGTTCCCAACAGCATGGTCAGGAAGCTTTCAGAGATAGTCTTGCTCAAGACGCTTTTTGCAGAAAATGCAAGAGGTGAAGTCACAACAATATGACATGCACCCTCTCTCAGTATCTTCATACTGCTGACATTCAGCACTAGGCTTGCCGCAGGACTGCACAGCACCTCCCTCCTAACACCTAGGAGGGAGCATAGATTTTGAAACCTCCAACAGGGGGCACCCTGAGGTAGCTGCCTATCTGCCTTATGGAAATTCTGGCTTTGATTGATACATTAAGTCAAGATTTACAACTCATGCACATATTTATATAATATGTGGTTTAGTGGCTGTATGATTGGAACAATTTATCTGCAAAAATGGCACAAAATAATTGTTTATATTCAAAACTGTCATCTATACCTATAAAATAGTTTGTCTGTCGCCGCGCATCCGGTTTCTGTTGGCTGCGCGCGCAGCCAACAGAAGCCTGATGCGCCACTTCGAACAAACGCTGGATCCGCGC
Organism: Leptobrachium leishanense; assembly: GCA_009667805.1. Lineage (NCBI taxonomy): Eukaryota > Metazoa > Chordata > Amphibia > Anura > Megophryidae > Leptobrachium > Leptobrachium leishanense. The sequence goes on from CM019068.1 coordinate 100,073,109, forward strand.
GCAGCCTCTACCCATTGGCCAGGAGAACAGGATGCGCACGCAGCAGCCAGGTAGAGGCTGCTCACGCATCCTGTAGAGCCAGATGCGCTTGCAGCCGATGACTATAGCCTGCGCGCGCATCCAGTAGACCTCTACCCGGCTGCTGCGTGCGCATCCTGTTCTCCTGGATGCGCGAGCAGCCTCAACCCAGCTGCTGCGTAAGCATCCTGTTCTCCTGGATGGCGAGCGGCCGACAGGTAGAGGCTGCGCGCGGATCCAGCGTCTGAGCTGAGGGCAAATATAACCATGTGAGCTGGGGGCAAATATAACCATGTGAGCTAGGGGGCAATTATACCCATGTGAGCTGGGGGCAATTATACCCATGTGAGCTGGTGGCAATTATACCCATGTGAGCTGGTGGCAATTATACCCATGTGAGCTGGTGGCAATTATACCCATGTGAGCTGGGGGCAATTATATCCATGTGAGCTGGGGGAAATTATACCCATGAGAGCTGGGGCAGTTATACCCATGTGAAAAAATGCAATACAATATGAATTTTCAATAATTTACAACGTGTAAAGTGTTTTTCACATTTTAACATGCGAACAATTGCGGTTATATTTTGTATGGGGTGTGCTTGTTCAAAAAGTTAGAGATGGGGTCTCGTTACATTTTTTTTTGGGGAAAATTACGCGATTTTTAACAAACGCACCGCATACAAAAATCGTTAGTGCAGCATCATTGTTCACATTATAATTGAAATGGGAACAATATTGCTGCATTAATGAACCAAAAAAAAGAAAAAAAAACTTGTTTATTTTTTTTTTATAATTTTTTTTAAAATATTTTTTTATTTTTATTTTTAATTTTTTTTAAAAAACTTTTTGCATAGTCAAGTTTGGTATTGTTGGAATGGCCATGCTCTGGCTGATCCAACTATATCAAACATTAACCCCTAACTGCCACCAATGGTGGAGATAGGGGGTTCATTGGAAGCCCCTATCTCCACCATTGGTGGCAGTTAGGGGTTAACTCCAGGACTGGCATCATCGTGCTATACACGATGACGCCAGGCCTCAGGGGGCATTCCCAGAAGCTTGGCCGACATCCAAGATGTCGGCCAGCTCCGGGAAAGGATCACGAACCAGCGGTTTTCGGCGCCGATTCGTGATCCAGCCCCCATGGGGTTAATTCCAGGTACCGTTAGGAAGGGCAGGCTGTGCCCTTCCAAACGGTGCCTGGATTAACCCCCGCAACGCCAGCGATCGGGAGGGAGAGAAGCTTTTTATGTGAGGCTATTCGTTTTTGTTTAACTCACAATTTTTTTGGTTTTCAAAATAAATTTTATCTACAGAAGACAGGTACGACCATGGGTGCCAAGTTTGCCCCGGGGTATGCCAACATCTTTGTGGCCCATTGGGAACAAGGGTCAATTTGGGAGAATAACCCCTTTAGGGCAAATTTGGCACTCTGGCTACGTTATATAGATGATGTTCTCATTGTGTGGGATGGAAGTAGGGATGAACTCAATAAGTTTTTCGATTTTGTAAATACTAATAACGTTGACCTCAAATTCACCATGGAGGTGGGCGATCGTACTTTGAATTTCTTGGATTTAAACATCTTTATTAAAGACATGAGTTTCTGTACTAAAACTTTTTTTAAGCCCACTGATAAAAACTCTTATATTAACTATAATAGCTGCCATCATAAGAAGTGGCTTAATAACATTCCGAGAAATCAATTTGGACGTATTCGCCGTAACTGTACAGAAACATCAGACTTTATTCTCCAAAGTAGAGAGCTCTCCGAAAAGTTCCTACATAAACAATATCCCAAATCCTTAGTCGATAAAAGCCTAAAAGACATTAAGAGTGTAGATAGATCAAATCTACTTCAACGTAAACCAAGGCCTATAAACGTAAACCAAGACTAAATGTGATTTTGCATTTTTAACTAAATTTAACGGGAGAAGTAGAGATATCGAAAAAGCTCTATCTAGATGCTGGCCTGTCCTTCAAAATGACCAGGTTCTATCTAAACACCTACCAGTGGTTCCTCGTGTTTATATATAGAAAAGCCAATACAGTGAAAAATACGATGGCTCCAAGCTTTCTACCACTTGAAAATAAAAAGGAGTTTAACACCCATCCCTTGCTGAATAAGCCGAAGGGTTTTTTTAAGTGTAGAGTGTGTTCGATGTGTAGAGATCTTAAAGTTAAAGTGGATTCGTTTAAAAGTACCAGGACTGGAAAAGAATATCATATCAAGGAGTTCATCAACTGTAATACCACCAATGTAATTTACCTTCTCCAATGTGGCTGTGGGGCCCAATATATTGGGAAAAAGAAGAGAAAACTAAAAGAACGCATTTACGAACATTTCTATAATATTAGGAAACTCAGTGATAAACATAGTGTACCTAGACATTGTTGCAAGTGCCCAAGTTTTAGCTTTGCTACGCTTAGTTGGCTAGGTATAGAAAGGGTTAAACAAAACTGGAGGGGAGGCGATGTTGCTAAGGCTTTATCTCAAGCAGAAACTAAATGGATATTCTATATGGACACTTTGAAACCGCCAGGTCTTAATATTGATATTGACCTTCAATCGTTTCTATGAGTCTCCAATATATAAATAATTCAAATATAATATTTTTTATCTCCTTCATACTTAATCCAAATTATATTTTAGTTTTTTAGTATTTTGGTCTTATTCTGGTGTTTCTTCCTCATCTCATGGGATAGATTGTCTTCCTAATCTAATTTATGGTTAATCTATTTTTATGTCATATCCGTTTTAAAACTGTGTTTTGTATTTTGTACTGGCATCTATCTCTGTCTTTTACAGGTTCCTCTATTGCCAATTTCAAACGTCTTCTATAGGTTTCCCTATTGCCCATTTTTAAATGTACAGTATGTATATCAAATTGTGTTCTAGGCTTTATTTAGCAGTATGAAACGTAATGTTTGCCCATATTTCTTCATCTGTTTGGGCTATGGATGCCCTTTACCAAAATGGATACTCGAGTGAGGCGGCGTCATTTTCGGAGCGCTCTGTGGAGGCTGCCGGGGATGTCGATCGCTTCCGGTCTCTACAGGTGACTCGTGTTCTCCTCGTAATGAGGACACAGGTAGACTTTAAAAGAAGAGGATCCGGAATACAAAAGTCAGCTCATGATTAAGTCTTAAGGACGAAACGCGTCGAGCTGACCTGTGTCTCGTTCATCTTATCGTCCTCCCGCCGTTTTGCTGTTTGCCTGACTCTGGATGTACCCAAGCCTTCAGTCGTTTTGATCTACTGGTCTACAAGAATTTGCTCCTTCTGGACAGCTGTAGCGGTTTTCCCTGGAGTTTACCTCAGCTAGGATCCTTCTCTTTAACATCTATTCCCAGAGGACTACGCATTCCGGAGGCGGTGAATATTTGGACGAATTGTAAAAATGCTTATGTGCACACTTTTATTTATATGTGTGCCACTTATCTTGTGAGTGGCCCCTTTTTCTGGATTTTATATACATTAAATTTTATACAGTGTTATGCTATGATGTTTTTTTACATTTCTAGCCACTGCAATTCATCCATACACTGGCTGTTATTTCAGAGTTATTGATCATCTAAAGGTTGTATATAACACTGCAGTTCCCCTTTATCTTATGACTGTCGTATGAGCACATTGGGGTGGAGAGTGCTGTGAACTGCAGTAGTTTCCTATCTTTGGGTTATATATCTTCACTTTCTTGTATATCATTGTTAACTCCACGCAAGATCTCACCCTGTGGGGTCAAAATGATCACAAGAACGGTGAGCAAAAATCCCAGAACCACACGAGGGGACCTAGTGAATGACCTGCAGAGAGCTGGGATCAAAGTAACAAAGGCTACCATCAGTAACACACTACGCCGCCAGGGACTCAAATCCTGCAGTGCCAGACGTGTTCCCCTGCTTAAGCCAGTACATGTCCGGGCCCGCCTGAATTTTGCTAAAGAGCATTTGGATGATCCAGAAGAGGATTGGGAGAATGTCATATGGTCAGTAGGGATGAGCCGAACACCCCCTAGTTTGGTTCGCATTCAAACTCGAACTTTTCAGAAGTTCGAATTTGAACTCGAACTCAATACAAGTCAATGGGACTCAAAATTCGATTTTTAGAGTACCCTCCAAGAGGGCATATATGCTAGATATTTGCCATAAAAGGTGTATGGGGGTCCGGGTAGTGCCCTGGGGGACAGGAAACAAGGACAAAAAGTAAAAAAAAACGTTTTTAAAGGGACAGTGAGTTTTCCATGAAATAAGGGTTAAAAATAAAAACAAAAAATTCCTTCAAATATCATGCCTAGGAGGTCCCCATAACCTGCCCGTGAAGTGGCAGATTTGTAGGATGTATAGAAACATTTAAAAACAATGTCAGGGTCCGGGTAATGCCCTGGGGACAGGAAACAAGGACAAAAAGTTTAAAAAAAGATGTTTTTAACCCCTTCACTGCTGACGACGTGTGGGCTCAGTTACTCCTGCTGTATGCTGAGGAGGACGTGTCCCACACGTCATCAGCGTTGCGGGACCCCCAGCGGAGATACTCCCCTCTCTGTCTGGGGTCCCGCGGTATTCTGACTTCAGCGTCCTCAGACGCTGTAGTCAAGCTCCTCCCGACGTAAATGATGTCATGCACCATGCGTGATGATGTCATTTCCAGGTGATCCCCCCGGCAATGCCGGGAGATCGCCTGGAAGGGAGGGGGGATCCGTTCTCCCTCCCGATCGGGATGTCCCACAAAAAAAGCCAGGCACCGCTTAAAAGGAGAGAGTCTCCCCTTTTAAGCGGTGCCTGGCTTTAACCCCTTAGGCACCGGGTCGCACTTCGGCGCCTTGTGGCATCGAAGTGCGGCCCAGCTCCAGTGGGGGCCGCTGTCTTGGATGGCGGCTCCACCCCCGGGTCCCCCCTCACTACCTGACATCCTCACGTATAGCGTGACGACATCAGATAGCCGGGGAACCCCTAGCTGCCCGGAATCCCCTGGTGGAGATAGGGAGTTCACTTGAGGGTTCACAGAGATGCTGTGAGGTTGTGTATAGAGATGCTGATGGGGCTGTGTATAGAGATGCTGTGAGGTTGCGTATAGAGATGCTGAAGGGGTTGTGTATAGAGATGCTGAAGGGGTTGTGTATAGAGATGCTGATGGGGTTGTGTATAGAGATGCTGTGTGGCTGTGTATAGAGATGCTGTGTACAGAGATGCTGATGGGGTTGTGTATAGAGATGCTGTGAGGTTGTGTATAGAGATGCTGTGAGGTTGTGTATAGAGATACTGTGCGGCTGTGTATAGAGATGCTGTGAGGTTGTGTATAGAGATGCTATGTATAGAGAGGCTGATGGGGTTGTGTATAGAGATGCAGTGTATAGAGATGCTGATGGGGTTGTGTATAGAGATGCTGTGGGGTTGTGTATAGAGATGCTGTGAGGTTGTGTATAGAGATGCTATGTATAGAGAGGCTGATGGGGTTGTGTATAGAGATGCTGTTTGTGTATAGAGATGCTGATGGGGTTGTGTATAGAGATGCTGATGGGGTTGTGTATAGAGATGCTGATGGGGTTGTGTATAGAGATGCAGTGTATAGAGATGCTGATGGGGTTGTGTATAGAGAGGCTGTGTATAGAGATGCTGATGGGGTTGTGTATAGAGATGCTGTGAGGTTGTGTATAGAGATGCTGTGAGGTTGTGTATAGAGATCCTGTCAGGTTGTGTATAGAGATCCTGTGTATAGAGATGCTAATGGGTTGTGTGTAGAGATGCTGTGTATAAAGATGCTGATGGGGCTGTGTATAGAGATGCTGTGAGGTTGTGTATAGAGATGCCTTGCGGCGCCAAAGTGCGGCCTAGCTCTGGTGGGGGCCGCCATCTTGGATGGCGGCTCCACCCCCGGGTCCCTCCTCACTGCCTGACGTCCTCACGCATAGAGTGATGACGTCAGATAGCCGGGGAACCCCTAGCTACCCGGAATCCCTTGGTGGAGATAAAGGGTTCATTTGAACCCCGATATCTCCAGGCAGCTAGGGGGTCATGGAGGGTGTCAATCGAAAGACCTGAGCATGGCCTTTCGAATGATACCCAACATGACCAGGTATAAAGTAAAAAAAAAAAATGTGGTTTTTTTTTGGTGTGTTATTTTTATTGATGCAGCAATATTGTTCACAATTCAATTATAATGTGAACAATGATGCTGCACTAATGATTTTTTTTATATGGGGTGCGTTTGCTATAAATTACGTAATTCCCCCCACAAAATGTAACAAGTCCCCATTTCTAATTTTTGTACAAGTGCACCCCATAGAAAACATAACCGCAAATGCTCATGTGCTAAAATGTGAAAAAAAACACTTTACACACTGCAGATGATTAAAAATTCAATTTTTATTGCATTTTTTGTCATAATATACAGGCAGGACATGACGTATACATATAAAAATGATATATTTTGAATCTGCGGAGTCTGCCTGAAAGAACGATAACTAATATGTCTGTGTCATTTAATAAAATGTGGCTTCAAATCGCGTTTAAACATGATGAGCGAAAGCGGTAAAAATTAGCTGAGCACACAGCAGTGAAATGCAGCATATCAGAGGAAGATTTAGTAGAGAAATTAACACTTCTCAGAAGCACAGGTGTTGTTTGATATATCTGGAGACACCACACCCTCAGTATAGTCTACATACATACAATGTATCAAATTGATTAGACCAGACTAAAAACACCTGTTGTTTATGCCGTTTGAAAACATAGGTCATTTAGAGGTGAGAATCTTTGCACGTACACATTAGTTTTTAATTCAATATCTAATAAACCGTTGCTTATAATATTCTGCAGTAAAGAGTCTCTTTATTTCTAGATTTTTTTAGTATTTTTTAAGCATTTTTTATACTTTTTTCAAAAATTATTTTTTTTTGCAAACTCGAACCGAACACGCCAAAAAGTTCGAAGTTCGCGAACTTGCGAACGGCCAAAGTTCAAATCGAACTCCGAACTGATCGAACCGAACAGCTCATCCCTAATGGTCAGATGAAACCAAAGTAGAACTTTTTGGTAAAAACTCAACTCGTCGTGTTTGGAGGAGAGAGAATGCTGAGTTGCATCCAAAGAACACCATACCTACTGTGAAGCATGGTGGCGGAAACATCATGCTTTGGGGCTGTTTTTCTGCAAAGGGACCAGGATGACTTATCCGTGAAAAGGGAAGAATGAATGGGGCCATGTATCGTGAGATTTTGAGTGAAAACCTCCTTCCATCAGCAAGGGCATTGAAGATGAAACGTGGCTGGGTCTTTCAGCAGGTCAATGATCCCAAACACACTGCTCGGGCAATGTAGGAGTGGCTTCGTAAGAAGCATATCAAGGTCCTGGAGTGGCCTAGCCAGTCTCCAGATCTCAACACCATAGAAAACCTTTGGAGGGAGTTGAAGGTCCATGTTGCCCAGCGACAGCCTCAAAACATCACTGCTCTAGAGGAGATCTGCATGGAGGAATGGGCAAAAATACCAGCAACAGTGTTGGAAAACCTTGTGAAGACTTACAGAAAACATTTGACCTCTGTTATATATCCTTTGTTGGCAATGACAAAGTATTGAGATGGACTTTTAATATTGACCAAATACTTATTTTCCACCATAATTTGCAAATAAATTCTTTAAAAATCAGACAATGTTTTTTCTGGATTTATTTTTCTCATTTTGAGTCTCATAGTTGAAGTATACCCATGATGACAATTGCAGGCCTCTCTCATCTTTTTAAGTGGGAGAACCTGCACAATTGGTGGCTGACTAAATACTTTTTTGCTCCACAGTACCTATGGCCATGGAAGTGATTGGAACACCTGATTCGGATTATTTGGATGGGCGAGTGAACACTTTTGGCAATATAGTGTATGTACCGGCTGGGTGGAGTAGAGGTAACATCACCACTCTGCATGGAGAGAGCCTGTGGAGACATGGGCTCGATCCCAACGAGCACCTCTCCAGCAAGTCTCCTTGGGCAAGACACCCAACGGTACATACTCGCCACCCAGAACATACTTGAAAACAAGAGAAATCTCAATGTATCCTTCCTGGTAAAATCCTTTCTATAATTTTTTTTTAAAAAAAAGCATTATATATCTCTATATTATAAACGCGAAAGGATTGACTGACTCATCAACGCCCAGCTGAAACCGTTTAACCTAGGAACGTGAAATTTTGAAGGTACACTGTTTTTGGACATATGCACCCACTAAGGAAGGATTTTTGGAAAAAGGGGGTAATTGATTATAGCTCAAAAACAGAAGATGTTACAAACGTGAAAAATTGGTATTTAGATTCGGCTTTAAAAATAAAAAAACACGTATTTTAGCATTTTACAAAAATTCAGTGGGGGCGGTTCAAAAGGGGGGGTTGAATACTTTTATGAGTATACTTATATTTCAAAAACTGATGATATTTACAATCTTTCTTTGTGCAAAAAACCGTGTTTTACCGTTTTCCAAAAATCCAGTTAAGGGGGGTCGGGGGAAAGAGGGGTTGAATACTTTTATCAGTATACCTATATTTCAAAAACCAAAGATGTCACAGGTGTGAAATCTGTGATTTACAATCTTCATGCAAAAAAACGTGTTTTACCATTTTCTGAAAATCCAGTTAAGGGATGCTGTGGGAAAGGGGTGTGAATACTTTTATCAGTATACCTATATTTCAAAAAACAATGATGTCACAGGTGTGAAATTTCGCACTTACAATCTTCTTGAGAAATAAAAACCACATGTTGTACCATTTTCCAAAAATCCCAAGTGGTGGGGGTAAAAAAAGGGGGTGAATACTTTTAAACAGGATACCTATATCTCAAAAAAGAAGATGTTACAGACGTGAAAATTGGTATTTAGATTCATCTTGAAAATTAAAAACACAAAAAAATTGGATGCAACTTTGTTTTGTAGATATTTAAGACATCAACCTGTAAATTATATTTTGTACAGTTTGAACAAAAAAAACTCATGTCTCTTTTCATTACAATCTAACAAATCCCAAAATCCATGCAACCGGAGCCGCGGGCAGAAGCTAGTATATATATATATATATATATATATATATATTATAGAGGTTGGCGAGGCTGGGGTCCTGGATGGGTGCTATGTTTCACCCCTATTCGGGTTATAGTCTCTTTAAGTACAACCAAAGGGTTAACCTTCCTGTCCAGGAAGGGGTTTAAAGGTTGGCAACTCCCAGAGAGGATTGTGGAAGTTGAGGAAAAGCTGAGAGCTGTTAGCTGTGCTGAATCAGGAGGCTGAGGGCCGTGCCTTGTCAGCTGTAGCTGTGATGCTGGAAACGGTGTTGTTGTGCCTCGTTGGAAAGACTTATATTTTCTGGGATAGGATTCCCCAGGTTTGAGACTTTTCAAGTTGGTGAGCCACCCTTATTTTCTGTTATTTTTGTGCTGAAGATTTGGACTTTGCTTTGCTTACGCCAAAGACAAGCGTGTATTTATATGATAACGACTTTGACTGCCCTGAAAGGGAGAATAAAGCGGTTTTGTAGCATCCAAGACGTTGTGCGAGTGCTCTGTAGGCTCCCCAACATCACAACTGGTGGAGAATGTGGGCAGGAAGCTACCCCTCGCACGCCAAGCAAGTGGAATTTTTGTTGGGGGGGGGGAACCTGACATTTAAAGGCACAGTGTTCTAATTGCATGTCCTGGGCTAAGGCTGCACTGAAGTCCACAGCTATGGAGGAGCTGGTTAAGCAGCTGGTCTTGGTTAGTGTTTAGGCCCGGACCCGTCATGAAGAGGAAATGGCTCAGCAGCAACAAGCTCTGGCACAGGCTGTTGTTGCCCAGCAAGAAAACACCTGTTTGCTAGCTACAAAACTTACAGCACAGCACCGCCACACTAATGCCAGAGTAACCAGGTGGTTATTGTCTCTCCTGGAGTTCAACTTCATAGTGGAGCATAGGCCTGAGAGACAGCACCAAAACGCTGATGCCCTCTATCACAGAAGGAAAAGACCTAGCTAAACTAGTTAACTACCTACCTTGCGTTGACGCACAGAAGGAGAGCGTACGAGGGGATTACAGCTCCAAGCCTCTGGACTTACTAACTCTACCCGCTCAAGGGCCCAAAGTTATGCCAACCTAACCCCCTTACACCGTACCCACCCTTCTGAATGTATACACTGCCACCACGAAAGTAATAGGGCACTCTCGAAACCCCACTAGCTGTATACCACCCCAATCCAGGAGCCCAACCATATACAGCTAATATATATACACTGCTCAAAAAAATAAAGGGAACACTTAAATAACACAATGTAATTCCAAGTCAATCACACGTCTGTGAAATCAAACTGTCCACTTAGGTAGCACCAGTGATCGACGATCAAGTCCACATGCTTTTGTGCAAATGGAATAGACAAGAGGTGGGAAGCATAGGCAGGTAGCAAGACATCCCCATTAAAGGAGTGGTTCTGCAGGTGGTGACCACAGACCACTTCTCAGTTCCTATGCTTTCTGGCTGATTGTTTGGTCACTTTTGAATGCTGGCGGTGCTGTCACTCTAGTGGTAGCATGAGACGGAGTCTACAACCCACACAAGTGGCTCAGGTAGTGCAGCTCATCCAGGATGGCACATCAATGCGAGCTGTGGCAAGAAGATTTGCTGTGTCTGTCAGCGTAGTGTCCAGAGCATGGATGCGCTACCAGGAGACAGGCCAGTACATCAGGAGACGTGGAGGAGGCCGTAGGAGGGCAACAACCCAGCAGCAGGACCACTACCTCCGCCTTTGTGCAAGGAGGGATGGGAGGAGCACTGCCAGAGCCCTACAAAATGACCTCCAGCGAGCCACAAATGTGCATGTGGCTGCTCAAACGGTCATAAACAGACTCCATGAGGGTTGTATGAGGGGACGACATCCACAGGTGGGGGTTGTGCTTACAACCCAGCACCGTGCAGGACGTTTGGCATTTGCCAGAGAACACCAAGATTGGCAGCTTCGCCACTGGCGCCCTGTGCTCTTCACAGATGAAAGCAGGTTCACACTGAGCACATGTGACAGACGTGACAGGGTCTGGAGAAGCCGTGGAGAATGTTCTGCTGCCTGAAACATCCTCCAGCATGACTGGTTTGGCAGTGGGTCAATAATGGTGTGGGGTGGCATTTCTTTAGGGGCCGCACAGCCCTCCATTTGCTCGCCAGAGGTAGCCTGACTGCATTAGGTAACAAGAAGAGATCCTCAGACCCCTTGTGAGACCCATATGCTGGTGCGGTTGGCCCCGGGTTCCTTCTAATGCAAGACAATGCTAGACCTCATGTGGCTGGAGTGTGTCAGCAGTTCCTGCAAGACGAAGGCATTGATGCTATGGACTGGCCCGCCCGTTCCCCAGACCCGAATCCAATTGAGCACATCTGGGACATCATGTCTCGCTCCATCCACCAACACCACGTTGCACCACAGACTGTCCAGGAGTCAGGGGATGCTTTAGTCCAGGTGTGGGAGGAGATCCCTCAGGAGACCATCCGCCACCTCATCAGGAGCATGCCCAGGTGTTGTAGGGAGGTCATACAGGCACGGGGAGGCCACACACACTACTGAGCCTCATTTTGACTTGTTTGAAGGACATTACAAGTTGGATCAGCCTATAGTGTTGCTTTCCACTTTAATTTTGAGTGTAACTCCAAATCCAGACCTCCATGGGTTGCTCAATTTGATTTCCATTGATAATGTTTGTGTGATTCTGTTGTCGGCACATTCAACTATGTAATGACCACAGTATTTAATAAGAATATTTCATTCATTCAGATCTACTAGGATGTCTTATGTTTGTGTTCCCTTTATTTTTTTGACCAGTGTGTGTTTGTATATATATATATATATATATATATATATATGCACCAAATGATAAATATTACAGTAGCGATACCTAAGCGATTGCATTCGCGAAGCATGAATTGATCTACAGCAAACAGTACTGGGTTTTAAGTTTTAATGGAAAGAATACAAACTTTATACAGTGCCAATATCACATTAAAAACAAGACATACAAAATATGAAAACGTGCAAATACAGCTCTTGAAATAAAATGGGACTTACTTCCATGGGTATTTCCAGATTTCAAAGGTTCCAGAAGATTCTTTTGGATGTTCCTCTCTCCAAATCTTCTATCAAAATACCCTGAGTTTTGGGTGAGCTTGCTATATAAAAAGCTGGCCCCTCACCCTCTTTCCCAATCATTTGGTTCCCAGATCAAGTTAACATTCAGCTCCAGCTGATCAGAGAAGAGGATTGTAAATACCTTGCCTGGCTTCACAAACTCCATTGCAAACACCAGAGGAAAAAAAAACCACCAATTCTGCGTTTAAAATCTTGCATACTGCTTGCAGAAAATAATGCCCGTTTGTGACACCTCCCACCAAAAGATGGACGACGGAGGCCTCAAGCAGACGTTTGGGCCTATGACGGCCTAGTTAAACAGTTCCCCTTGGCAGGAAAGTCTGTCCTTCTGATTAGGGATGAGCTGTTCGGTTCGATCTGTTCGGAGTTCGATTCAAACATCGGCCGTTCGAAAGTTTGTGAACTTCGAACTTTTTGGGACGTTCACCAAAAGTTCTAAAATATATTTTTTTTGAAAAAAGTATAACGAATGCTTAACAAAATACTAAAAAATCTGGAAATAAAGAGACTCTTTACTGTAGAATATTATAAGCAACGGTTTATTAGATGGGAAAATGTGGGTTTGTATCGCTGTTGAAGGGCGCTGCTTATACCTCACCTCACTCCACATTTTTCCAACGGTTTATTAGATATTGAATTAAAACGGGAATCTTTTTAACATTGAAGCCTATGGGATAAAAGATTCTTGTTACTAAAACATCAGGCAGACACGGCCCTCTAATCAGGCACTGTAGAGGGCAGCCTGCCGGGGCCTCCCAAGGATCCCCTTGAGGAGCATGCAGCAGCCGGATGACAGAGCTGCGACTGTGTGGGCTAGCCGCCCGGGTGCATGTGGCAGAGACAGGCAGTGCAGGGAGGGAGCCACTGCACCTGCGGCCACGGCAGACCCCCCCCCACAACCAGGATCCAGGGAGCCCCCACTGACCACCAGGCTAAGGTAATTGCGACACATTTGTAAAAAAATTAAATCCGAGGACATTTTTAAATGTCCCGGGGAACTTAAAATAAAACTTTTTTTTTCTTTCTCTACCTTGCTGAATGTATTTAATTATATATCTTCGATACATTCAGCCGGGTAGAGGGGGGTGACATGTGGGCTCCGCAGGGTCTCAGGCAGTGGTTTTTGTTTTTTGTGCGTATCTTTAGCAAATAAGGGCAGGTATGATATATATATATATATAGATAAGATATATATCTATATTCTTATAAATATATATATCCAAACTTGTATTACACACACATTTTGGCAACTAATTCCCCCCCCCCATTTGGCTGATCCCTCCAGAAGAAATGTTGAACCCGATAGAGCAGAGAATAATATATATATTCTCTGCTCTGTTGGGTTCAATATTTCTTCTGGAGGAATTAGCCAAATGGGGGGGCATTTAGTTGAGATTGTCCCCATGCCACCCCCATGTGCGTATGTGTATATATGGTCTGAGGTCTGTGGGTGGGTGTATATATATATATCTGCGTGTTGATATATACGAATATATAGGTCTGCGTGTTGATATATACGTATATGTCTGTGTGTGGTATCATTGCATCCCTACTCTATACACAGCGCTCTGTGTCCCTGTAATATATATCCTTTTTTTTTATATTTTTACACTATTCCTATTAAATTAACAGTAGTTTTTGATGTATTTTATTCAGTAGAAACTATTTTTGCCTATATAACATGTGCTTTGTGAAAATAAAACGGTTTTGTGTGTACATTTTAATTTAGTTAGTGGATTCTTGTCCAGTGCGGTGAGAAACAAACATAATGCAGTGTAGACACGCTGCAAGGCGGAGCGGAGTGAAGTCAAGCCAGCAAAATGTTTGCTTCTCTTCGCTTCACTACGCTGTGCATCGCTACATGCTCAGTGTGTCTCAGCCTTTATTCCCGCATCGCTACTTTACCGCATCAGTTTGTATACTTGTTACTGACCCTGCTTGTTCTGCGGACCCGATCTGTTGCCGACTTTGAACGCCATTTGACTATTCTCTCTGTGTATTCCCTGCAATATTCTGTTTGCTTCCTGTTGCTACTGGTGTGCGCCGATTCTCACCATATACAGTAGCGCAGTACAAGTGTCTAAACATTGCTGACCCGGTTTTGTAATAGCTGCTGATGTAGCTGAATAGATCGGGGATCTCTTCTGCATTACCAAAACCTCCACCACTGCACTCTTCCACAATACCTCAGAGGGGTTACGGTGTGAAGGCACTTGCTGCCACCAAAAGCACAATATTTTGGTGCACTGCCACTGACGCCTATACCAGATTAATTTCACTTTAATATTGGACCTCAGGGTCCACCGCTGCACTCTTCCACAATACCACAGAGGGGTTACGGTGTGAAGGCACTTGCTGCCACCAAATATTTGGATGCACTGACTCCTGTACCAGATTCATATCATTTTAATATTTGACCGCAGGGTCCAACCCTGTACTCTTCCACAATACCACAGAGGGGTTACGGTGTGACGACACTAAAGGCCTAATTTTAAAGCACCTATTGTTACTTTCATCCAAAGCCTGCATAAGTTTCACCATAATTTAGCAAAAAAAATTACTAAACTTGTTCTGCGTGTCCTAAAACATAGAAACATAGAAACATAGAAAAATGTCGGCAGATAAGAGCCTTTCAGCCCATCTAGTCTGCCCAATTACATGGATACTTTACCTGGATTTATCTTTTGATTAGGATAGCCTTATGCCTATCCCATGCCTGCTTAAATTCAATTACTGTTTTGGCCTCTACCACTTCAACTGGAAGGCTGTTCCATGTATCCACCACCCTCTCAGTAAAATAATGCTTCCTGATGTTACTTTTAAACCTTTGCCCCTCTAATCTAAGACTATGTCCTCTTGTTTTTCTACTTTGTTTCCTTTTAAATATACTCCTTTGCTCTACCTTGTGGATTCCCTTTACGTATTTAAATGTTTCTATCATATCTCCTCTGTCTCGTCTTTTTTCCAAGCTCTACATGTTAAGATCATTAAGCCTTTCCTGGTAACTTTTCTCCTTCAAGCCGTACACCATTTTAGTAGCCCTTCTCTGAACTCTCTCTAAGATGTCTATATCCTTCTGGAGATACGGTCTCCAGTACTGCACACAGTACTCCAAGTGAGGTCTCACCAGTGCTCTGTACAGTGGCATGAGCACTTCCCTTTTCCTACTGCTAGTACCTCTCCCTACACAACCAAGCATTCTGCTAGCATTTATTGCTGCTCTATTACATTGACTACTTACCCTTAGATCCTCTGAAATAATAACCCCTAAATCCCTTTCCTCAGATGTTGAGGTTAGGACTGTATCAAATATTCTATATTCAGCCCTTGGGTTTTTACGTCCCAGGTGTATTATCTTGCACTTATCCAGATTAAAACTCAATTGCCACAGCTCCGACCATTTTTTTAGTTTACCTAAATCATTTTTCATTTGGCTGATCCCTCCAGGAATGTCAACCCTGTTGCAAATCTTTGTGTCATCAGCAAAAAGACATACTTTACCATTTAATACCTTCTGCAATATCACTAATAAAAATATTAAAGAGAATGGGTCCAAGTACTGACCCCTGAGGTACCCTACTGGTAACAAGACCTTGCGCCGAATAAACTCCATTTACCACAACCCTCTGTTGCCTGTCACTCAGCCACTGCCTAATCCATTCAACAATATTGGAATCCAAGCTCAAAGATAGCAATTTATTGATAAGCCTTCTATGCAGTATTGATAAGCCTTCTAACAGTATCAAAAGCCTTACTGAAATCTAAATAAGCAATGTCTACTGCACCACCTGTGTCTATTATTTTTGTTACCCAATCAAAAAAATCATTAAGATTAGTTTGGCATGATCTCCCTGAGGTAAACCCATGTTGTTTCTGATCCTGTAATCTATGTGTTTTTAGATGTTCAACAATCCTTTCCTTTAACGTGGTTTCCATTAATTTCCCCGCTACTGACGTAAGACTAACTGGCCTATAGTTCTCCGATTCCTCCCTACTACCCTTCTTGTAAATGGGCACAACATTTGCTAATTTCCAGTCTTCTGGGATGACTCCTCTTTTCATACAGGCTGCTGCCCCAAGCAGTTGTTTATGAATAGATTAAAGGAAAAGCATTTACCGTAATTTGAAATGTCATTTTTTTGTTTTTAAATGTTTCTATACATCCTAGAAATCCGCCACTTCACAGGCAGGTTATGGGGACCTCCTAGGCACGATATTTGAAGGAATTTTTCGTTTTTATTCTTAACCTTTATTTTATGGAAAACTCACTGTTCCTTTAAAAACTTTTTTTTAAAAACTTTTTGTCCTTGTTTCCTGTCCCTCAGGGCACTACCCAGACCCCCATACACCTTTTATGGCAAATATCTTACATATATGCCCTCTTGGAGGGCACTCTAAAAATCGAACTTTCGAGTCCCATTGACTTGCATTGAGTTCAGTTCGAGTTCGAACTCGAACTTTTGAAATTGTTCGAGTTCGAATGCGAACCGAACACGGGGTGTTCGGCTCATCACTACTTCTGACTACTCACATGCTTTCGGCACCATGTACAGTCTCAGACACACATGACACAGGTTGGTCCCCCGCGGTATCCTGCCCATCCCAGGCATTCCGATCCACACACTTCTCACATGGCAGTAAAGACCTGGCTGGTGTAGGCGCAAGCAGACCCTCATTCATCTCTTGCCCTTTCACCCAACCCTATGGTCCTTTCACACCATCTCACGGCAGAGACGGGCCTTGTGCCCTACTCCCCACAGACTGCCAGCGGGTACCACTACTACCATGGGCACCGCTGCCTCCCCCGCTGCCCTCACACACATGGGGTCCTGGGTATGGATGAGCTGTTCAGTTCGATCAGTTCGGAGTTCGATTCGAACTTTGGCCGTTCGCAAGTTCGCAAACTTCAAACTTTTTGGCGTGTCTGTTCGAGTTCGCAAAATAATTTTTTTGTTAAAAAAGTATAAAAAATACTAAAAAATCTAGAAATAAAGAGACTCTTTACTGCAGAATATTATAAGCAACGGTTTATTAGATATTGAATTAACAACTAAATGTGTACATGCAAAGATTCTCACCTCTAAATGACCTGTGTTCTCAAACGGTAAACAACAGGTGTTTTTAGTCTGGTCTAATGAATTTGATACATTGTATGTATGTAGACTATACTGAGGGTGTGGTGTCTGCTTCTGAGAAATGTTAATTTCTCTACTAAATCTTCCTCTAATATGCTGCATTTCACCGCTGTGTGCTCAGCTCATTTTTACCGCTTTCGCTCATGTTTAAATGCGATTTGAAGCCACATTTTATTAAATAACCCAGACATATTATATATCGTTCTTTCCGGTAGACTCCACAGATTCATAATATATCATTTTTATATGTATACGTCATGTCCTGCCTGTATATTATGACAAAAAATGCAATAAAAGTAGAATTTTTAATCATCTGCAGTGTGTAAAGTGTTTTTTTTCACATTTTAGCACATGAGCGTTTGCGGTTATGTTTTCTATGGGGTGCACTTGTACAAAAATTAGAAATGGGGACTTGTTACATTTTGTGGGGGGAATTAGGTAATTTATAGCAAACGCACCCCATATAAGAAAATCATTAGTGCATCATCATTCACATTATAATTGAAATGTGAACAATATTGCTGCATTAATAAAAATAACACAAAAAAAATACATGTTTTTATTTTCTTTTTTCTTTTTTTTTACTTTATACCTGGTCATGTTGGGTATCATTCGAAAGGCCATGCTCAGGCCTTTCGATTGACACCCTCCATGACCCCCTAAATGCCTGGAGATATCGGGGTTCAAATTAACCCCCTATCTCCACCAGGGGATTGGCCTGGGCAATATATATTTGCATGATGTGGGCTGGCCTGGGCAATATATATATATACGCATCATGTGAGCTGGCCTGGGCCTGGGCAATATATATATGCATGATGTGGGCTGGCCTGGGCAATATATATATACACATGTTGTGAGCGGGCCTGGGCCTGGGCAGTATATATATGCATGATGTGAGCTGGCCTGGGCAATATATATATACGCATGTGGGCTGGCCTGGGCAATATATATAGAAACATAGAAACATAGAAAAAATGTCGGCAGATAAGAACCTTTCGGCCCATCTAGTCTGCCCAATTACATGGATACTTTACCTGGATTTATCTTTTGTTTAGGATAGCCTTATGCCTATCCCATGCCTGCTTAAATTCAATTACTGTTTTGGCCTCTACCACTTCTACTGGAAGACTGTTCCATGTATCCACCACCCGCTCAGTAAAATAATGCTTCCTGATGTTACTTTTAAACCTTTGCCCCTCTAATCTAAGACTATGTCCTCTTGTTTTGCTATTTTGTTTCCTTTTAAATATACTCCCTTCCTCTACCTTGTGGATTCCCTTTACGTATTTAAATGTTTCTATCATATCTCCTCTGTCTCGTCTTTTTTCCAAGCTGTACATGTTAAGATCATTAAGCCTTTCTTGGTAACTTTTCTCCTTCAAGCCGTACACCATTTTAGTAGCCCTTCTCTGAACTCTCTCCAAGATGTCTATATCCTTCTGGAGATACGGTCTCCAGTACTGCACACAGTACTCCAAGTGAGGTCTCACCAGTGCTCTGTACAGTGGCATGAGCACTTCCCTTTTCCTACTGCTAATACCTCTCCCTACACAACCAAGCATTCTGCTAGCATTTCCTGCTGCTCTATTACATTGACTACTTACCCTTAGATCCTCTGAAATAATAACCCCTAAATCCCTTTCCTCAGATGTTGAGGTTAGGACTGTATCAAATATTCTATATTCAGCCCTTGGGTTTTTACGTCCCAGGTGCATTATCTTGCACTTATCCACATTAAAACTCAATTGCCACAACTCCGACCATTTTTTTAGCTTACCTAAATCATTTGTCATTTGGCTGATCCCTCCAGGAACGTCAACCCTGTTGCAAATCTTTGTGTCATCAGCAAAAAGACATACTTTTCCATTAATACCTTCTGCAATATCACTAATAAAAATATTAAAGAGAATGGGTCCAAGTACTGACCCCTGAGGTACCCCACTGGTAACAAGACCTTGCGCCGAATAAACTCCATTTACCACAACCCTCTGTTGTCTGTCACTCAGCCATTGCCTAATCCATTCAACAATATTGGAATCCAAGCTCAAAGATTGCAATTTATTGATAAGCCTTCTATGCGGAACAGTATCAAAAGCCTTACTGAAATCTAAATAAGCAATGTCTACTGCACCACCTGTGTCTATTATTTTTGTTACCCAATCAAAAAAATCAATAAGATTAGTTTGGCATGATCTCCCTGAGGTAAACCCATGTTGTTTCTGATCCTGTAATCTATGTGTTTTTAGATGTTCAACAATCCTTTCCTTTAACATGGTTTCCATTAATTTCCCTACTACTGACGTAAGACTAACTGGCCTATAGTTCCCCGATTCCTCCCTACTACCCTTCTTGTAAATAGGCACAACATTTGCTAATTTCCAGTCTTCTGGGACGACTCCTGTTAACAAGGATTGGTTAAATAAATCTGTTAACGGTTTTGCTATTACATCACTGAGCTCTTTTAATAATTTAGGGTGGATCCCATCAGGCCCCATTGACTTATTTGTCTTTACTTTAGACAGCTGCTTTAGAACCTCCTCCTCTGTAAACTCATATGTAAATGTCTCTTTAGTGTTCTCTCCTAACTGAGGTCCCTTTCCTTCCTTTTCTTCTGCAAAGACTGAACAAAAATATTTATTGAGGCAGTCAGCGAGACTTTTATCCTCTTCTACATACCTTCCTTCCTTTGTTTTTAATCTAACTAATCCTTGTTTTACTTTTCTTTTCTCGTTTATGTATCTAAAAAATGTTTTGTCCCCCTTTTTTACTGACTGAGCTATTTTCTTTTCTGCGTGTGCTTTGGAAGCTCTTATAAATTGCTTTGCTTCTTTCTGCCTAATCTTATAGGTTTGCCTATCTTCTTCACGCTGAGTTTTTTTATAATTATTGAATGCTATCTTCTTGTTCTTCACTATTTTGGCCACTTCTGCAGAGTACCACAGTGGTTTCTTCCCTTTTTTGTTTTTGCTAACAAGCCGAATGCAATTTCCTGTGGCCTTCAATAATGCTTCCTTTAAATAATCCCATTTCTCTTGGACTCCCTTTAAATTCCTCCAGTCTGATAATGACTCCTTCACACAAAATCTCATTTTAGAAAAATCTGTTTTTTTAAAGTCTAAAACTTTTGTTTTTGTGTGGTGCGGCTCCATCCCTGTTCTTATATTAAACCATACTGACTGGTGATCACTAGATCCCAAATTTTCACCTACAACAACGTCCGATACCAAACCTCCATTTGTGAGTATTAAATCCAATATGGCCTCTTTACGGGTCGGCTCCTCAACTACTTGTGTTAGAGATAATCCCAGTAAGGAGTTTAGAATATTTGTACTCCTGGTGCACCCAGCTGTTTTGGTTTTCCAGTTCACATCAGGAAGATTAAAGTCCCCCATGATAATAACTTCCCCCTTCATTGCCATTTTGGCTATTTCCTCAACCAGCAGATTATCTAGCTCTTCTACTTGTCCAGGGGGTCTATAGATCACACCTACACGAGCTACTGTATGATTGCCAAATGTTAGTGTAACCCAAACTGACTCTATGTTCACCTCGCTCACTTTTATTTGGTTCGTTTTTATGTTGTTTTTCACATACAGGGCCACTCCTCCTCCTTTCCTACCTTCTCTGTCTTTTCTATATAAAGAGTACCCCGGTATTGTTATGTCCCAGTTATTTTTCTCACTGAACCATGTCTCAGTAACCGCAACTAAATCTACTTTTTCAGCTGCCATCATTGCCTCCAGTTCATTGATTTTATTGACTAAACTGCGAGCATTTATAGACACGATTCTGAGCTTGTCATTTTTTACCTCGCATGTTGCTTGCACCCTCCGATTTAGTTTTGGGGGACAATCGGGCAGATTGTTTACCCTTTTGTCCCCCCCTCCTAGTTTAAATATTTCTTTGTGAAACCTTTGAACTTCTCACTGAGAACATATGTTCCCCTATGAGTAAGATGCAAACCATCTTTTTTATACAGTTCCTTTCTGCTCCAATTAGAGCTATCATGGGACACAAAGCCAAATCCTTGCTCCCGACACCATTCCCGAAGCCACAAATTGAATTCCTTATTGCGCATCTTTCTATCTTGAATGTTATGCACAGGCAAAACTTCAGAGAATGACACAGTGGACGCAATCTGCTGTATTTCACCTCCAAGAACACAAAAATCTTCCTTAATCTCAGAAACCTCATTGCTAGCCAAGTCATTTGTCCCTAGATGGACTAGAACATATACTTCCCCTTGCTGCTTTGCTTCTTTGACAATATTGAGAATACGTCTCCTGTCTCTACGAGCAGTAGCCCCAGGAAGACATCTCACCAAACCACTACTCTCCAGCTCAACACCTCTTATGATAGAATCACCCAGCAACAATTGCCTTCTATCAAGTCCCACCTTTTCATTTTTGTCCTTGGTTGCAGTGCTGCATACCTTAGGCATAGTGGATGGTGGTTCTTCAACTATATATACGCATGATGTGAGCTAGCCTGGGCAATAAATATATACGCATGATGTGAGCTGGTCTGGGCAATATATATATATACGCATGATGTGAGCTGGCCTGCTCAATATATACAGTTGTGTTCAAAATTATTCAACCCCCTCTGAAATTGAGTGTTTTGGCCAGTTTGACATTGATTTTGATCATTCAGTCATCTTGCTTACAATTAAATCAAAGAGGCACGTGTAGGTCAGACAAATATAACATAACATTTATAATGAAATAACCACAAATGTCTTTTCTGTGCTCACATCATTATCAGTTTTATTCAACCCCCAAGTGACATTCAATCTTAGTACTTAGTACAACATCCTTTTACAGTTATAACAGCTTTTAAACGTGAAGCATAGCTTGACACAAGTGTCTTGCAGCGATCTACGGGTATCTTCGTCCATTCGTCATGGGCAAAAGCCTCCAGTTCAGTCACATTCTTAGGCTTGCGCACTGCAACTGCTTTCTTTAAGTCCCACCAGAGGTTCTCAATTGGATTTAAGTCAGGTGACTGCGATGGCCACTCCAAAATGTTCCAGCCTTTACTCTGCAACCATGCTCTAGTGGACTTGGAGGTATGCTTGGGATCATTGTCCTGTTGAAAGGTCCAACGTCTCCCAAGCCTCAGGTTTGTGACGGACTGCATCACATTGTCATCCAATATCTCCTGGTACTGAAGAGAATTCATGGTACCTTGCACACGCTGAAGCTTCCCTGTACCTGCAGAAGCAAAACAGCCCCAAAGCATGATTGACCCCCCGCCATGCTTCACAGTAGGCAAGGTGTTCTTTTCTTCATAGGCCTTGTTCTTTCTCCTCCAAACATAGCGTTGATCCATGGGCCCAAACAGTTCTAATTTTGTTTCATCAGTACACAGAACACTTCTGTGGTTTGTCCACATGACTTTTGGCATACTGCAGTCGACTCTTCTTATTCTTTGGAGACAGCAAGGGGGTGCGCCTGGGAGTTCTGGCATGGAGGCCTTCATTACGCAGTGTGCGCCGTATTGTCTGAGCTGAAACTTCAGTACCCACATCTGACAAATCTTTTCTCAGTTCCTCAGCAGTCACACGGGGACTTTTCTCCACTCTACGCTTCAGGTAGCGCACAGCAGTCGAAGTCAGCATCTTCTTTCTGCCACGACCAGGTAGCGTTTCAACAGTGCCCTTTGCCTCGAATTTGCGAATGATGCTTCCTATTGAAAACACGTGAATGAACCTCTGTTCTTCAGAGTGGTAGTCTTTAAGGGGTTGAATAATTGTGTCAATGAAGAATTCACAAAAGAAACATTTACTACTGTATTACAAAACCAATTGATGTCATTTTAGTTGCATATGGTTCTTTAAAAAGTCCTTGTAGGATTTCATTCTGAATACAATTACAAATGTACACAAAATTCCCTAAAACCCTTTACAGCATTGGGGGTTGAATAATTTTGAACACAACTGTATATACGCATGATGTGAGCTGGCCTGGGCAATATATATATATACACACATGAAAATTTGGAAAGGATATGGCACGCAAAGTGAAATATTGATGTGTCTGAAATTGAAACTTACGTGACAACTCTTATTTATTTTTTTCGTTAATTTAGATTTGTTCAATACAGTTAATTTTAATTTAATTTATTTATTTATAAAGGACTAGTTGTAAAGCCTGCCCAGAGGGCAGTCTATTGTGGATATACTGCCCCTGCTCATGTATACTGCCCCAGCTCGTGGATACTGCCCCAGCTCGTGGATATTGCCCCAGCACGTGGATACTGCCCCAGCACGTGGATATTGCCCCAGCTCGTGGATATTGCCCCAGCACGTGGATACTGCCCCAGAACGTGGATACTGCCCCAGCACGTGGATACTGCCCCAGCACGTGGATATTGCCCCAGCACGTGGATATTGCCCCAGCACGTGGATATTGCCGCAGCACGTGGATACTGCCCCAGCTCGTGGATACTGCCCTAGCACGTGGATATTGCCCCAGCACGTGGATATTGCCCCAGCTCGTGGATATACTCACCTACATCGGCCCTCCAGCGATGGCGGTCCCGCGTCCCGCTTCCAGCGTCCTCTCTCGCTCCGTTGGTCGCCGGGATGACCCCCCGGGGTCAAAGGCTTTCGTGACGTCATTCCGGCGAACAACGGAGCGAGAGAGGACGCTGGAAGCGGGACCGCCATCGCTGGAGGAGCTAAGGGCCGATGTAGGTGAGTATGTGTAGGCAACATCCCCCTACATTGGCCCGGAGCCTCAGCGGTGGCTGTCGTAGGCTGCTCGGCCGGCCTCCAGGCTTAGGCGAGCCCCCGGCTCGGCTGGGCCTGTAGGCCCATGCCAAGCCGGGGGCTCGCCTGAGCCTGGAGGCCGGCCGAGCAGCCTGCGACAGCCGGAGGACAGTCACCGCTGGAGCTCAGGGCTAATGTAGGTGAGTATGTGCTCTCCACACCCACCCTGCTTACTCGGCCGGTATCCAAGCTTAGGCGAGCCCCCGGCTTGGGCCTAGAGGCCCAGCAGAGCCGGGGACTCGCCTGAGCATGGAGGCCGGTCGAGTTGCATGCTCGGCCGTCCTCCAGGCTCAGGTGAGTCCCTGGCTCGGCTGGGCCTCTAGGCCCAAGCCAAGCCGGGGGCTCGCCTGAGCCTGGATGCCGACCAAGCTTAGGCGAGCCCCCGGCTTGGCGTGGGCCTAGAGGCCCAGCCGAGCCGGGGACTCGCCTGAGCCTGGAGGACGCCCGAGCATGCAACTCGACCGGCCTCCATGCTCAGGCGAGTCCCCGGCTCGGCAGGGCCTCTAGGCCCAAGCCAAGCCGGGGGCTCGCCTAAGCTTGGATACCGGCCGAGCAAGCAGGGTGTGTGTGTGTAGAGCACATACTCACCTACATCGGCCTCGAGTCCTCCACCGGTTCCACACATACTCACCGACATCGGCCCTTAGCTCCTCCAGCGATGGCGGTCCCACACATACTCACCGACATCGGCCCTTAGCTCCTCCAGCGATGGCGGTCCCGCTTGCAGCATCCTCTCTCTCTCCGTTGCTCGCCAGGATGACGTCACGAAAGCCTTTGACCCCCGGGGTCAAAGGCTTTCGTGACGTCATTCCGGCGAGCAACGGAGAGAGGATGCTGCAAGCGGGACCGCCATCGCTGGAGGAGCTAAGGGCCGATGTCGGTGAGTATGTGTTAGGCAACATCGGCCCTGAGCTCCAGCGGTGACCTCCTCCGGCCGAGCAGGCTGCTCGGCCGGCCTCTACGCTTAGGCGAGTCCCCGGCTCGGCTGGGCCTGTAGGCCCAAGCCAAGCCGGGGGCTCGCCTAAGCCTAGAGGCCCGCCGAGCAGCCAGCAGCAGCTGGAGGAGGTCTCCGCTGGAGCTCAGGGCCGATTTTGGGGTGTATTTGTTTGGGAACTTCGGCCCCGATCCTCCAGCGGTGACCTTCTCTGGCTGCTGCTGGCTGCTCGGCGGGCCTCTAGGCTTAGGCGAGTCCCCGGCTCGGCTGGGCCTGTAGGCCCAAACCGAGCCGGGGGCTCGCCTAAGCCTAGAGGCTCGCCGAGCAGCCAGCGGCAGCCGGAGGAGGTCTCCGCTGGAGCTCAGGGCCGATTTTGGGGTGTATTTTTTGGGAACTTCGGCCCCGATCCTCCAGCGGTGACCTTCTCCGGCTGCCGCTGGCTGCTCGGCGGGCCTCTAGGCTTAGGCGAGTCCCCGGCTCGGCTGGGCCTGTAGGCCCAAACCGAGCCGGGGGCTCGCCTGAGCCTGGAGGCCCGCCGAGCAGCCAGCGGCAGCCGGAGGACAGTCACCGCTGGAGGATCGGGGCATCTGGCCGTGTAAACACACGGGTAGCTGCGCGCGGCTCGTGCCGTTTTTTTTTTTTTTTTTTCACGCGGCCGGCACGCGCAGCTACCTGTGTGTTCTAACGGCCGCTTTCAAATGTCCGTCGCGCATGCGCAGTAGGGTTTTGGCGACGGACAGTTTTTAGCTTATCCTTTTATAGTATAGATTTTACCAGGAAGGATACATTGAGATTTCTCTCGTTTTCAAGTATGTAATTTGTTTAATAGAGTTAATTTAAAAATTTTTAATACAGTTTATTTATATTTATTTTACCTTTACTATTGGTGCTTTTCAAACTTTATTCTTAAATTAAAAGAAATTTAGCAGTTTCATGTTGTGTCATTTTTAGTTTTTTTGGGGGGGGGGGTGCAAGTAGCCGGTCTTGCCTGGGGCGCAAAATAGTCTAGCACCAGCCCTGACCAATGGTCCACCCCTGCACTCTTCCACAATACCACAGAGGGGTTACTATATGATGGCACTTGCTGGCCTGGCACCAAAGGCACAATATTTGGGTGCACTGACGCTTGTACCAGATTCATATCCTCAAAGGGGTTACTGTGTGACGGCACTGTTGCCGACACTAAAAGCCCATTTTTAAAGCACCTATTGTTACTTTCATCCAAAGCCTGCATAAGTTTCACCATAATTTAGCCAAAAAATCACTAAACTTTTTCTGCGCGTCCGAAAATGTCTTTTCATACAGGCTACCGCCCCAAGCAGTTGTTTATGAATAGTTTAAAGGAAAAGCATTTACCGTCATTTGAAACGTAATTTTTTTGTTTTTAAATGTTTCTATACATTCTAGAAATCCGCCACTTCACGGGCAGGTTATGGGGACCTCCTAGGCATGATATTTGAAGGAATTTTTCGTTTTTAATTTTAACCCTTATTTCATGGAAAACTCGTTGTCCCTTTTAAAAACATTTTTTTTTTTACTTTTTGTCCTTGTTTCCTGTCCCCCAGGGCACTACCCGGACCCCCATACACCTTTTATGGCAAATATGTAGCATATATGCCCTCTTGGAATCGAATTTTGAGTCCCATTGACTTGTACTGAGTTCGAGTTTGAGTTCGAACATTTGGAAAGTTCGCGTTTGAATGCGAACCGAACTTGGGGGATGTTTGGCTCATCACTAGTCCCGGGGACCAGCTGACTCAGGTGCAGACGGGCACTCACTCACCCCCTGCCTTTCTCCCCAGTCACACTGCCCCCTCCTGCTACCACACAACACCTCGGACACACCTGGCACAGGCACAGACTGACCCACTGCCATCCCCTGCAATTGCCTTTTCTGTCCCTCAGATAGCTGAGGGTTACATTCTGTGTTCCCTAAGGAATGAGGACTCTTGGCTTTGCTTACTGGGTCCACCAGAGGATCAGGGACATCCTCTCCCTCATGCAAGCTGCACACACTCAGGACCACAGCCTCAGGATCATAGTAGGCCTTCAGCATATTTGCATGATACTGTTTCTGCCTTTTCCCCTTCTCATCAAGCACTACTACATAGGTGGTGAGATCCAGCCTCTGGAGTATGGAGAAGGGGCCCTCCCAGGCAGCCTGCAACTTATTCTGTTTAGTTGGGATCAGTACCATAACCTTCTGGTCCACCTCATAAGTCCGTTCCCTGGCATTGCGGTCATACCAGAGCTTCTGCTGGGCCTGAGCAGCCTTGGGATTCTCATGTACTAGCCCTGTCAATGCTTGCATTCTGTCACTCAACAGAGGTTTCTGGGGGACGCACCTTACCTTCCCATTCCTCCCATACTAAATCCAGGGTTCCCTGCGCCCTGCAGTCATAAAACAATTTAAATGGTGAAAATCCTGTGGACGCCTTCAGCACCTCCTGGTACACAAGCAGTAAATGGAGATATTTCTCCCAATCACGACCTTGCTCCTCCCTTAGAAGATTCTCCTGGTACAAAAGCCCCTTATCCAAGTACACTCTGTAGGAATCAGACTCAGTTACTGGCGCTTCCGTACGTTTCCTCATCCCTTCCAGGGAAGGGTCGTTGTGCAAGGCTGCTACAAGCTTTTCATTCCCGCTCCCTTGCTTGAGGAACTCAGGAGCCATAGTCCCCTCGGACGGAGCCTCCTGTGAATCAGGGTTCTCCTCCCGAGGATAATAGGGCTCCTCAGCCACTGGAGAAGGAGCACAATTATTATCCCCTTCACCACTGGCTAAGTTCACAGCCTCCCCAGCAGCCTTACGGGCGGCCTGTAAACAGGTCACCACGGTTACACTGGGTATCTGACTGGGCTCCACACCATTCACACCTGAAGGGCCAGTAGGCAGGGCTCCACCTTCCTCTGCCCCGCTCCTGGTGATCACATTAGCACAGGAGCTGGACACAGGTGAGGTATTGCTCTTTCCACTTCCCTCCCACTTAGGCAGAACAGAGGACATTTCTGCTTCACCTTGCAGCCCACTTTCATGCCAGGCTGGCATTGGACACAGGGTAGATTCACAGTCTCCAATGAACTTCCTCCCCCATGCCAGCATAGCTGGTTCAGGCATAACAGTCCCATGGTTGCCCTCCCCGCTCCCACAAGCAATAGAGGGTCCCAAAGTTTCACACAGTACCTCAGATTGTACAGGGTTGTCCATTAACACATTCGAGTCACAGGAGTCATCCTCTGGGGCATACCGACATACCAGCCTGCCCAAGTCATTCCCCAGCAGCACGTTCACGGGAATATCCTTGGAAACCCCAACCTCCCGCAACCCCTTACCAACACCCCAATCTAGGTACACCCGTGCCATGGGCACCATGGAGCAAACCCCACCAACTCCTTTGATGGCCATAGTCTTTCCTGGAATAATATCTTCCAGACCGACTATTTCAGGTCGCACTAGGGTACATGATGCACCAGTATCCCGGAGACCGATAGTCACATGGTTACCCACAGTAACGCTCTGTAGGTTGTCGCTACCTTGATCCACGGATCCAGACACACAAAGGACAGGCGTTGGACTTCCTGAAGCTTTTCCACCTCCTTCTGCCCACTGCTTCTTGGTGGGACAAGTAGCACTCAGGTGCCCCAAATGATTACATCGAAAGCACCTGCGGGTATCTCCTTGGCTCGATGAGGCCGCTGCTCCTTGGCTTGTGCACGATGTAGTCATCAGTTTCCCCACTGACTTGACAACCAGTGTAGGTGTAGCTTCTTCTTTCCAGGCGGTAGTTCCAGCGGGTGTAGGCACGTGTCGTGCTGGAGGCGTTCTGTTGTTCACATAGTCGCTGGCCAGATCCGCTGACTCTGCTATACCTTTCGGCTTTCTGTCCAGAATCCACTCTCTGGCCTCAGGACTCCTGGTTTGCAAGAACTGCTTTACAATCATTAGGTCCTCCAGGGCCTCGTAGGTGGTGACTTGCAGGCCCCCGGTCCATTGCTGGAATGCGGTTTTGAGCTGCCCAGCATATTCTGTGCAACTGTCCCCTTACACCGTACCCGCCCTTCCGAATGTATACACTGCCACCACGAAAGTGATAGGGCACTCTCAACACCCCACTAGCTGTATACCACCCCAATACAGGAGCCCAACCATATACAGCTAATTTATATATATGCTTGCTGCATGCTCCTGAACTTTTTACGATAAAATTCAGGGGTTAGATTAAATCTTTCGAGCAGGGCCTTCTTTATGGCATCATAGTCCTTGTCACTTTCCTCTGGAAGGAAAGCAAATGCATCCAGGGCCTTTCCTTTCAAGCGTGGGGTTAAATACTGCCCCCACTGCTCCTTTAGCAGCTGGTACTGGCGACACACCTTCTCAAACCCCCTCAGGAACACATCCAGGTCAGTGTCTTTCTCGAGCATGGGAAAATGCTCAGGCCGGGGTCTCTTGGCATATGGTTCTCCACCATTGCTGCTCTGGGTTGAAGAACTGGACATCTCCAGGCGCCGGAGTTCCAGTTCATGCTGCCTTTCTCTCTCTCTGTAGCCTCTCGTGCAGCAATCTGATGCTGGAGAATTAGCTGCATTCTCAGCTGGGGGTCATCACTTCCCAGAAGTCTAAGGGCCATTTCCAGGTCAGAGTCCTTGGCACTTACAGGGTTAACAGCTAGAGGAGATACCAGTCCTGGGAGAGCAGGGTCCACAATAACCCCTGCTGTGTCGGCATCCTGTTCTGCCTGGCATCCATCAGCCTTCAGCAGATCTCTGATAAGCTGTTCTTTGTTCTTCCCATGTGGCTCTATCTTTCTAGATTGGCACAGCATCTCCAAAACATCTTTAGACTTTTTCTTATAGGCATCCATTGTTTCAGGAATAGAGAAATAAAACAGAAAGGGAAAGGAAAAAACAGCTTTTGCACCTTTATGTCTGTGAATTGGCACTGATTGCAAAATTACACAAAACAAATGTAATTTCTTTAGTACCATGATTTACCCTCCGGGCAATCACTGGCACTAAACTTCTAGATATCCCACCAGCTGCCAGCCAGTTTGTCACGGAAGGAAAAGACCTAGCTAAACTAGTTAACTACCTACCTTGCCGTAACGCGCGGAAGAAGAGCGTACAAGGGGATTACAGCTCCAAGCCTCTGGACTTACTAACTCTACCCGCTCAAGGGCCCCAAGTTATGCCAACCTAACCCCCTTACACCGTACCTGCCCTTCCGAATGTATACACTGCCACCACGAAAGTGATAGGGCACTCTCAAAACCCCACTAGCTGTATACCACCCCAATACAGGAGCCTAACCATATACAGCTAATTTATATATATTACACACCAAATGCTAAATATTACAGTAGCGATACCTAAGCGATTGCATTCGCGAAGCATGAATTGATCTAAAGCAAACAGTACTGGGTTTTAAGTTTTAATGGAAAGAATACAAACTTTATACAGTGCCAATATCACATTAAAAACAAGACATACAAAATATGAAAACGTGCAAATACAGCTCTTGAAATAAAATGGGACTTACATAGAAAATCTAATTGCAGTAGATACTTCCATGGGTATTTCCAGATTTCAAAGGTCCCAGAAGATTCTTTTGGATGTTCCGCTCTCCAAATCAAAATACCCTGAGTTTTGGGTGAGCTTGCTATATAAAAAGCTGGCCCCTCACCCGCTTTCCCAACCATTTGGTTCCCAGATCAAGTTACCATTCAGCTCCAGCTGATCAGAGAAGAGGATTGTAAATACCTTGCCTGGCTTCACAAAACCCATTGCAAACACCATAGGAAAAAACAAACACCAATTCTGCATCTAAAATCTTGCATACTGCTTGCAGAAAAATAATGCCCGTTTGTGACACCCTCTCTCATATGCATTGTAGGCTGTCTGCTGTTGCCTCAAATGCCTCCGCATTGAGATAGGGGGGGTATGTAGAGGTTGGTGAGGCTGGGGTCCTGGATGGGTGCTATGTTTCACCCCTATTCAGGTTGTGGTCCCTTTAAGGACAACCAAAGGGTTAACCTTCCTGTCCAAGAAGAGGTTTAACTCCCAGAGAGGATTTTGGGAGTTGAGGGAAAGCTGAGAGCTGTTAGCTGTGCTGAATCAGGAGGCTGACGGCTGAAGGCCGTTGTCACGAACCTACCACACTGCCTCCATTATCAACACTATTCAGAAATATCTCCTTACCTTAAACTGGCCACCTGAGTGTCTCGTTTGTGTGTAAAGATCAGCATCTCGATGATGTCATCAGAGGAGTGCCGGGGTTACAGAGATATACTCAGAGAGCACCTGAGATCAATCCCACACCAATCAGAGGCCCATAAAAGAGAGGCTTGCTGGGTAAGTCATTGCTCAATTATTGTCCTCCCTACCTTGAGCTAACCATTCTATCCTAGCCTCTTGATCTTCTGCTGCCCAAGTTGCTGAACTTTTGCCTGTGACCTCAACAACGCTATCTTCTGCTGCCCAAGTTGCTGAACCTTTGCCTGTGACTTCAACAACGCTATCTTCTGCTGCCCAAGTTTCTGAACCTTTGCATGTGACCTCAACAACGCTATCTTCTGCTGCCCAAGTTGCTGAACCTTTGCCTGTGACCTCAACAACACTATCTTCTGCTGCCCAAGTTGCTGAACCTTTGCCTGTGACCTCAACAACGCTATCTTCTGCTGCCCATGTTGTTGAACTTTTGCCTGTGACCTCAACCACGCTATCTATCATCCAAGTTGCTGAAACTCTGCCTGTGACCTCGACCATGGTAAACTTCTATTGCCCAAATTGCTGAACTCTGCTTGTGACCTCGACCACGCTAATATTCTTAAATAAAAATTTCCAAGACCAGTTTGGCGACATCTAACCTTATCTTCTACAGTCATATTGTACAGACCAAGTCTCCATTACACCTGGTTTATATATATATATATATATATATATAATATATACTGATAAGACCGTGACAGAATAATTGAGCCAACAAGATGGAACCATCGGGGATATGCGAAGCTGTGTCAGCCATCTCTAATCAAGTCACTGCTCTCGCTATGACAGTACAAGATATGCAACAGAATCTAGCTACAGTTCAGACCATACAAGAACGCCTCGAGACTCATATTGTCATTTCCACTCCTTTACCTGGGGGTTCTAGAATACCTGAACTGTCTACATATCATACTGTGACCAACGTGACTGAACCTTATGTCTCCCCGCTGGAAAAATTTGATGGAAACCATAAGAAATTTAGATGTTTCATCACCTCATGTCAAATTATGTTTTCTCTTCAACCCCGTACTTATGCCTCTGATTACTCTAGAATACATTCAGTGATCTCTCTTCTTACCGGAAGGCCACAATGTTGGGCTCATCATCTCATACATACTAATGATCCTGCACTCAGCAATTGGAATTCATTCCTAAAGGCTATATCTGAATTATATGATGATCCTCACAGACTATACAATGCCACTTCTGCCCTCTCTAACCTGAAGCAAGGAAGAAATGACATGGAAGATTATGTGACTGAATTCCGTCACCATGCACTAGAATCTGAATGGAACGAGCCCGCCTTACTAGCCCAATTTAAATCTGGCTTGTCAGAATACATAAAGGATGACTGGCTAGAATAGATACCTCAACTTCATTGGAATCAGTCATGTCTCTCTGTATCCAAATCGATAGACGGTACCGAGAGAGATGGGCAGAAAGAGCTATCATCTTTCGTCCTCCCATGAGACGGGTTGTCAACACTCCAGCATCTCCTGCTCTCCTATTACCTGCTCTACCGGCTCCTGAACACGAACCCATGCAAATAAACAGTACTAGAGGACCCCTTACCGATACTGAGAGGACAAGACGTAGATCTCTTGGTCTATGTATGTACTGTGGTCGTGCGGGCCATCAACTAAGAGAATGCCGTGAGAAACCCAACTACCGAGGAGGTAATATGATATCCGCTCCTAACATTACTATGTACAATATAAACGCTACTTTTACTTCCACTCATCTAACCATTCCTATGTCCTTCCAGCGGAACGATCAGCTCGAGACCATACCGGCAATGATTGATTCCGGAGCCAGCGGTTGTTTTATTGATATCACCCTAGCCTCTACACTGAAGATCCCTCTTGTATCCAAAAACCAACCAATTATTGGACGGAAGTCCACTAAAAACTGGGCCCGTATCACAAGAAACCATTCCACTAGAAGTCTCTATAGGAACCACTCATAGAGAAATGCTATCATTTGACATAGTCGGGTCACCCATATTTCCTGTTATCCTCGGACTACCATGGCTTCGCAAATACAATCCCGTTATAGATTGGCAACACGGGAACACTTTCCTTTTCTACGGAAAATAAAAATTATGCTGATACACGAAATAATAATCCTTCTTCTATATTTATTGCAGCTTCTGTACCTAGTATATATGCAGAATTCTCTGATGTTTTCCAAGAAAAAGGAGCTGATATATTACCCCCTCATAGGCAATATGATTGCCCAATCGATCTATACCCAGGGTCCTCTATCCCTTTCGGACGGATCTATCCAGTTTCTGGTCCTGAGTTAAATGTCTTAAAGGATTATATAAATGAGAACCTTCATAAAGGTTTTATACGGCCTTCTACCTCACCTGCTGGAGCCCCCATATTTTTTGTCGGGAAAAAGGATGGAGTATTAAGGCCATGTATTGACTACCGAGCGTTAAACAATATCACCATTAAAAACAAATACCCGTTACCTCTCATAACGGAATTTATGGATCGACTAAGAGGGGCCCAATACGTCACCAAACTCGACTTAAGAGGTGCCTATAATCTCGTAAGAATAAGAAGGGGTGATGAATGGAAGACTGTGTTCTGCTCCCGCTACGGGCACTTTGAGTATTTGGTGATGCCATACGGGCTTTGCAATGCCCCAGCAACCTTTCAGCGTTTCCTAAATGATATTTTTAGAGATGTATTAGATATCTCTGTCGTCATATATCTAGATGATATACTGATCTTCTCTGATACCATCGAACGACATCATGACCAAGTAAAGAAAGTATTACAAAGATTAAGAAAATATAATTTGTATGCAAAACTTGAAAAATTTACCTTTGATAGCCAAGAAATTGATTTTTTTAGGATTCGTACAGACACCAGGCAGCATCAGAATGGACCGGGAGAAAATAAAAGCAGTAGAGGACTGGCCGGTACCGGCAAATCGAAAGGGTATCCAATGTTTCCAGGGATTCTGCAATTTCTACTGCAAATTTATCAAAGATTTCTCAAGGTTGGTAAAACCCTTAACAGAGTTAACCAGTATCCATTCTCGTTTTATATGGACCAGAGCACAACATGCTTTTGACGAATTAAAAGAAAAGATTTACGACAGCCCCTATACTAGCCTTACCAAACCCTAATATATCTTCCTACATGGAAGTCGACGCTTCAGAATATTCTATTGGAGCTATATTATCTCAAAGAACCAATGATAATGATATGCTTCATCCAGTAGCCTACTACTCGAAAACCTTATCTCCAGCACAAAGAAATTACGACATAGGAGAAAGAGAACTATTAGCGATCAAACTTTCTCTAGAAGAATGGCGTCATTTATTAGAAGGTTCATTATATCCAATCACAATCTTTACTGATCATAAAAACCTTGAATACTTGCAAAAAGCCAAAAGATTAAAACCAAGACAAGCAAGATGGGCCCTCTTTTTTAGTCGATTTGACTTGCGTATAAAATAATACGTTCAAATCTATTTCGTGCTCAATTCAGGTATAAGACATATGCGGACAGATGCAGAATACAATCCCCTACATACCACGTTGGAGATAAGGTATGGCTTTCTACAAGATATCTAAAATTACATTGTCCTTCAAAAAAATTAGTATCTCAATAAATATACATGTTTTTGTGTAACACATAGGGCAAAACTGTACATGTCATAGCCTGTCATTCTGAGGCTGTAAACTAAACCATCGTGCCGGCTGGGTGGAGTAGAGGTAACATCACTGCTCTGCGTGGAGAGAGCCTGTGGAGACATGGGTTCGATTCCAGCAAGAGCACCTCTCCAGTAAGTGTCCTTGGGCAAGACACCTAACGGTACATTCTCACCACCCAGGACATACTTGAAAATGAGAGAAATCTCAATGTATCCTTCCTGGTAAAATCCTTTCTAAAAAAAAAAACCATAATAAAAAAGCATTCAGATAATATCAAATATACAGTATAACTTAAAAAAAAAACGCTTGTCAGAAAACTTTCACATCTTCCTCCATCTCATCCATGGAACTTTATTAAAGCCATGGCAAATTGACCTTTTACTCTGAATGATTTTTAAATCCTTCGCAAAGATTTGGTCTTCTATAAAGCTACTGACGGAAACCAGTGATTTTGTGAAAACTACCTTAAATGCCCAAAACATAGCAAATCTATTCTTCTTTGGCAGGCAGACCTTCCCCTATGCTGGTCAAATTCCGTTAATGCAGCCACACTCAAAGTCCACTCCTCTGAGTGTAAATCTTGGAGTTGCAGGAAATCTGTTTTTTTTTGTCCGATGTATTACAACTTTTGAGACCTGGAACCCATATGGAAACAAATTTAGTTTACAAAAAAGGCTAAATTCATTCTTGTTCCTCCAGAATATGTAAAGATGGCGCTTATGTGATTTTAAGCACCAAAAATTTACTTTTAAAGATTGCGATAAGTAGATAATGATAGTGAAGGGTTTAAGTCTAATTAATTAAGGGTTAAAATTAAGCTAACATAGTGGAGTTACCATCATATTTATTTGAAAAATGGGATGTGTAGTTAACAAATAAGTACAGGGTAAAATAGATGTTTCACGCAATATTATCATAAAGGCAGAAAGGACCTTTGTGTTAGATGCAGTACCTGTGAAAAGGATAAATAATACACTGGTGAGCTCTCCTGCTTATGTGGATATGTAGTGATCATAATGAGATTAGCAATGTAGCTTCCAAAAATACCGATAGAATATAAAAACAATATCTGTATATGACATAATGCCTGTATATGAAGATTACAGTACTCACCTTGTATCTGTACTGTAGAGGTATTTTCAATCATTATAAGCCCCTGAATCTTATAAATATAGAGTAGTTAGTGACCCCAGAGATCTCCCTCCATTCTGCCCTCTGACTGGCTGCTGTAATTCAGCAGTAATCCAAATGACCTTTTTGTTACATTGCAGTTTATGGCTGCTATTTGCAGGCTTGCAGCTGGTTTTGTCTCTCCAGGGTGCTTGGAGAGACATAAAACAAAGGATATAATTACTCCACAGAGCACGCACTAATCTAGCTGTTAAAAGGTGTGAAAATGCTCTTTTAATACACTAATGAGTCCTTTTCAATGCATTACAATGCAAACACAATATAACTCGATTTCGGTGTGTAAGGGTTAATCTCAAGAAGTAAATTTCAAATTGTGTTGCAAATTATCCCATTCAAAGCCAGCAAATTTAGTTTAGTTTTTCAACTACATTTAACCCTTTCGCTGCTAAGCCATTTCACACCTGTGTGCTGAGCTAATTTTTACCAGTTTCGCTCATCATGTTTAAACGCGATTTGAAGTCACATTATTTTATTATACGACCCAGACATATTATATATCGTTCTTTCTGGCAGACTCGGCAGATTCATAATATATGATTATTATATGTATACGTCATGCCCTGCCTGAATATTATAACAAAAAAATCAATAAAATTAGATTTTTCAATCATCTACATTGTGTTTTTTTCCACATTTTATCATCCAAGCCTTTGCGGCTATATTTTCTATGGGGTGCGCTTGCTAAAAAAATTAGAAATGGGGACTCGTTACATTTTTTGGGGGGGAATTACGTGATTTTTAGCAAACACCCCCATAGAAAAAATCATTAGTGCAGCATCATTGTCCACATTATAATTGAAATGGGAACAATATTGCTGCATTAATAAACCAAAAAAACCCTTTTTTTTAAAAAAAAATGTAATTTAATTTTTATTTTAATTTTTTTTTTTTTTACATTTTACATGGTCATGTTTGGTATCATTGGAAAGGCCATGCTTTGCCAGTGTTTTGTGTATAACCTATAGGTCGAATCTTCACCTAAGTGAAGGTGAACTTTCCATTAACATAAATGAGGGACACACCTGCTTCAACCAGGATTTCAGAAAAAGAAATGTTGAATTTGTTCCTAAATGAGAGCATAATTTGGTTACCACATCTTAAAGTATTACATTTTACAGAGTAAGCATGTCTTTCTTAGCATGGGTTTACACAAACTCATGAAAGGAAATCAGAGCTGTCAGCAAGCAAAACCACATTACATATCACATCCTGCAGAGGTATCTCATGTCTTGCCAAGTATGTTTTCTCTCCAATGTCTTCTCCATAATGTAAAAAAAGTTCACATTTAATTATGCAATGCAATGTTCATTTTCAGACGCTGAAATACAATATGTTGTTCCTAACCTATGTGTGTGATTCTCACAACTCCGTATGATAGCATACCAAGATATCAGGGTATATATTCTATGTAGTTTACTGATATACCCTTTATATAACATAACATTATTTCAAGATCTGTAAATATGATGTATTATTTTCCATAATATTCTGCAAATAAAACAATAATTTCAAGAGTGTATTTTTTTTATTTTGCAGTTTCAGTTGAAACTTGCTTTCACACAAAACTAATCCCTGGAAACAAATCCTTATTTTTCCACACAATAAAAGATATATATATATATTCTACAAATGCAATAATGCACTCTTCATGCAGTATGAATTTGCATTACCCTTTCTTAACCATTCTGATACCATAGTGTCATAATTGACATAACAAATTAAGAATGGACAGGCTATATCAGTGATGTAAGGGTTATAGTTTTTTTATGAACTCAAATCCATACTTTGAGTGAACCATTATACCATAATCCGTATTTGATGAAAAACTGCTACGACAACATTATGTTATATTCTAAACATGCATAACATGTATCTGATACTGATGGGAACTGTCTCCCTTAAGACTCCTAGAATCCATTGTCATAGCAACAGTTTTAAATATGTTCATCTAGAATGTTTCATTGTGGCAAGGAGCTTACGATAATGGACTGAATATGACATATTATAGCTATAAATACTGCACTAAGCAACAATAACATAGAGGGGAAAAGCAAGGCTATGCTAGAGTGCTTTGGTTGATGATAACATTTGTTTTAGTAACATAATCACAAAACAAAACAAAGAAAGAATCAGAATGGCGAAAACATAATTTGTTGAATAAAATACTTACCTCGCAAGATGAGTTGTTTAGTTTAGACTGAGGCACATATTTGATGATCACTGAAACAGATTCTCTGCTACATATTGACTTTGAAGAGAGAATTACACTAATTATGCAAAACCTGTTTGTGTATATCCACATATATCAATCTATCTGCATGATTTTTTTCTTTTTCATTCTGCATATTATAAATCATGTGTTCTCATTCATATTCGACTTAGATGCATGCATCACAAATGTGCATCTCTGAAAAAGAAGGAACAATGGTTAGTTTCTCTCCTTTTGCTATTCATAAGTATGTGTTTGAGTAAATTATCATTTTTGTTTCATTCTATAAACTACTGACAGCCTTTCTCCCAAATTGTAATATTTATTTGTAAACCTTTGCTCAGGCAAAATTCTTAAATCCAAGAAATTTGCATTCTGAAAGAAGAATCACCCAATTCAGAACATAGGAATCATCTGATGTAGTTATCCATTTCCAATATTTGTAACCACAATGTATTAAAATATAGAGAAAAACTACATATGTAACGCATATGCTCCAAATGTCACACAGAACGATGCATAAATTCCAAGAATAACTCAAAGAATGAAGCAGAAGCTTCAAAAATGATGCACAGAATGAAACATATGCTCCAAAAATTATGTAAAGAATGATGTCTCTGAACATGACGCACATAATGACCATAGGCTTAGAAATGACGCATAGACTTCAATAGAAATGTGGAACAGCATCATCATTTCTAATCAGATTACTTTTTTTCCGAATTAATCTGATCAGATTATATTATCAAAGGGATATTTTTTAATTTGGTTATCATCGATTCCGAATGTGGATCAATTTGTTTTGCAAAACTGACAATAACTCAGCTTAATATGATTTTGGTCTTAACCGAATAGCACATGCCTATTTGTTTGCAGAAAATGACAAAAAAGCAGTGTTTTCAAAGCGCAAATAATGCAAAGAGAACAAGTTCGTATTAATTTATAAGCTACACAACACTAATGTTTTAACGTAGGAAGAATTCATAAATTATTTAGAGCAATATCTAAGCCTTATTTTTAATCACAGTTTTCATGTGTCTTGGCAACCTCTCCACTAGTCTTTTACAGTGCTGTTGAGTGACTTCATGGCCCTACTTTGATGGCTTGGGATCACACATCTTCCTTTTGATTACATTCCCGAGCGAATCAGTGGGATTCTGATCTGACCAGAATAGGATCTTGATCTGGTGGTCCTCCGTCTACGTCTTCATTAACCAGGCTGTGTGGATTGTAGCATGGTCTTACTGGAAAACCAATCCTCAAAGTTGGCAACAACAAAAACCCTGACTCCGAGAATCCGGTGTTAAGTGAATTTTCCTCAGGGCACACACAAACCCATACACTAAAAACCCACATTGCATAGATTTCCAGAGCCATCCCGGACCCTCTAATCAGCAGGCAAAGCCATCCCTTAGGGGCCTGAATGGACCTGATCCCTTTTTAAGCCCTGTATGTTTTAATATGAATCTAGTCCAGCTATTAGTAGCACTCCCCTTCGGTGGACTTGATATATAAGGATGTTCCCTCATTTTAACAACTTTTGCATTACTTTCTCTTGTATTGTCTGCTCAGTTGCTGTTTTTATGTTTACCATGTCTTGCCTTACTGTAATCTGTATCACTGTGTTCCTGTCTTCTCCACTGAATTCTCTGCTGTTGCTGGACATTAGACATGTGCACAGCACAAAATTTAGTTTTGAACTAATGGATTAGTAGTAAAATGCAATTTATTTAGTTGCTAAAGAAATTCATTTTCAGTTCTTTAGTATTAAAACTAATTTCATTCATCCGAAAACCAGTGGATACAATTACTATTGTAGTGGTCCCTCTCTGTATAGAACATCCTCCTCAATTTATACCTTTCTCTGTATAATGTATACAACATCCTCCTGCATGAATACCCCTCTCTGTTTAATGTATAGAACATCTTCCTGCATTGATTAATGCCCCTCTCTATAGAACATCCTACTGCATTGGCATGTGGAGGGTGCAGAACTTCGGAATGCAATGCTTATCCAGCACAGGGGAGGTAACTTTTACTTAAACTTTGTATCTCTGTGGGGGAGACACAGGAATATAAAAGCAGGGGAGAGGGAAAATATTATCGTAAATCGGTCTGAAAGCTCAGAGAAGAGATGACAGGTGCAAATTTATTTTTATAATAAAATAAAGCACTTTAAATCCAGGGAAAACATTCAAATAAATCACACTGAAGGCTCATAATGACAGAGTAACTGTGAGAGCTGGATACTAAATGTATCAGACATAAAAAAACCTTTAACAAGCAGCTCTGGGAAAGGAGAGGGACCTTATATAAAACGTGTATTATAGATGAGGAAAAGGGGATAGTGCTCCTGGATAATATAAAATGTATCAGACCTAAGCCCCTATTATGCAGAGCGGGAGGGGAGATAACACACGTTTTATAAAGTCCCTCTCTTCTCCCATCGCTGCTTGTTATAAAGGGGTTTTTACTATCCATCCCTCCTCTGTCATTAGCTTTCAGTGTGATTTATTTGAATGTTTTCCTTCTCCAGCTGCTTTTATCATCTTGTCTGCCTCATAGACATGCAAGGGTTAAGTAAAGGTTTCCTCTCCTACGCTGGCTGTCTGTGCTGCGAGTGAGTATTCTGGAGCTCTATCACTGTCAGATTTTCAGGTAGGGGTCGGGAAGGATTACACAAACAATCTTTTTCTGTAGCTTTGCGATGTTGTGCTCTTCATTGCTGGTCTCCTTCACTCATCAATGTAATATCACAAAAAGGTCTGAAACTAAAATGTAGTGCATTTTATTTTAGTTTCTTTCGTTTTTTGTACTGAGCAGTTTCGTATCTCTTGAGTCATACGAAAACTAAATTATCCCAAAATACGGACTAAATCGTTTTAGTACTAAAACGAATGCACATGTCTACTGGACATAAACCTTGTGTGAGGTCCCATCTGTTCCTGTCTGTGTATGTACTCTTGCAACCTGTAAACCTGCTCCTGCTTGAGATAAAACCCTTATCAGAACTATATCATGCCTGCTTTTGTCACATGTCTGGCTGTGCAATGTATGCAGGTGGTGTTGGTGTGAGCCCAATATGCAGTGAACTGAGAAGATCAGACAGGTTATAGGGCACAACAGGGGTTTTATTAAGTAAAGCAAGATAATAGACAGGAGACCTGAACTAAAGCAAAGCATTAGTATAGACAGGAGATATAAACCAAAGAATGGAGGAGGCTCAGCAAGATTGGAACTAAACTAGAGTAGAGAGGAGATTCAGGAAAACAGGCTGAGGCAAAAGAAGTAACGCTGGGAGTAGTGGGAATGGAGGTTAGGGAGAACTGAGTAGCTAGCAGGCAGGAGAAACAAAGAATAGCAGGATGAGAATACAATATTAGAAGGGGCAAGAGGAGCAATAGAAACAGGGGGAAACTAATAGCACATAAGAAGGGCAGACACTGTATAATCAATAATACGATAAACACAGATATATGCAGCAATGGTCTCAGGCAAGGAACCAGCAATAGAATAATTAAGTCCAAGCAAAGGGGACTGGTACACGGGGATCCAAG
The DNA here is from genome assembly GCA_009667805.1 of Leptobrachium leishanense. Lineage (NCBI taxonomy): Eukaryota > Metazoa > Chordata > Amphibia > Anura > Megophryidae > Leptobrachium > Leptobrachium leishanense. Next base: position 100,115,009 of record CM019068.1, read on the forward strand.
ATAGTGGGGCAAATTGAGCAAAGGAGGGTATCGGTGAGTTGAAGTAGAAAATGTCCAGATAGTTCAGCAATGAGGATAGAACGAAAGTCTACGGAAATCAGAAGGTATTCAGGGAGGGTGTCAAAAGGCAGGTCTGATAAGGTTCACAGTCAGGACTTCAATGAGGAAGCGTGGACTTGAGGATGTAGCTTCTTCTTAAGGAGTCCTCATTAATAGGGATGAGCTGTTCGGTTCGAAGTTCGATTCGAACATCGCCCGTTCGCATACTACGAACATTTCCGTGTGTTCGCCCACAATGCACCACAATGGACCACAATGCACTTTTCCACTGGCCTGAAGCTTATAATTGGCTTCAGCCTTGCACCTGACCAAAGGTCAGGTGCAAGACAGGTTCAAGACTATGCCAATCACGGCTCAGAGTCCTGATTGAGCCCATGATTAGGCAAAATTTGCCCATAGAGCTAAGTCCCGCAGCACACTATATAAGGCTTCACACAGCGCTTCAGCACGTGTTTGAGAGGAGATTGTTATTGTATTAGTGTGTGTTCTCACTGCCAGTCTGCCACCAGCTACTGGGGGGGGTCTCATTTCTACAAAATATCTGGGAATTGTTCTAATCTTTGTGTTCTCACTGCCACCAAGTATTTAGGGATCAGTAATTTCTACAAAATATCTGGGAATTGTGGTAATCTGTGTGTTCTCACTCCCAGCAACTATTTTGGGGGTCAGTAATTTCTACAAAATATCTGGAAATTGTTCTAATCTTTGTGTTCTCACTGCCTCCAAGTATTTAGGGATCAGTAATTTCTACAAAATATCTGGGAATTGTGGTAATCTGTGTGTTCTCACTGCCACCAAGTATTTTGGGGGTCAGTAATTTCTACAAAATATCTGGGAATTGTAGTAATCTGTGTGTTCTCCCAGCAACTATTTTGGGGGTCAGTAATTTCTACAAAATATCTGGGAATTGTTCTAATCTTTGTGTTCTCACTGACACCAAGTATTTTGGGGATCAGTAATTTCTACAAAATATCTGGGAATTGCGGTAATCTGTGTGTTCTCACTGCCACCCATCAGGGGTCTCACTGATTTATAGGAGGTTTCTGGGAATTGTAATCTGTGTCTTCTCATTGCCAGCTATCAGGGGGTCTCACTGAGTTATACCAGAGTTCTGGAAATCTTTAATCTATATATCACTCACCATGTTAGAAAGACCAAAAAGGACAGGCAGACGTTTCCAGAAACAGATAAGAGGGCAAGCAGCCTCTGTGTCAGGAGGCTGTGCCTCTGGTCGTCGTGGACGTGGTGCATCCTCTGCAGGGGCACGCATGTCCTTTCTAACTGGTGCTGGCTGTCTTAAGCAGCAGCAACATACAGAGGATTTGGTGGATTGGCTAACCATGCCATCCTCATCCTCCCAGTCCTCTGCCAGCCAGGCTTGTAGTTCTTTACAGTCCACCTCAGCTGCCAAAGCATCTAATGCAGCCTCCATGTCCACAGCTACTCCTCTCACTATCACACACGGAGGAGCTGAATTGTTTGAAAACAATGACAGTGACATGTTGCTTGAGGATGTGCAGCAACTACAGTGCTCTGATTCAATCTCCAAAGTTGAGGAAAGGAGTATAATGAACCTAGAGGAAGGGGGTGCCAGTGACACACGAATAACTGGCACTCATGTTGCCCCAGCAGCTGCAGCATACTGCCAAGTTGGCTCCAGTGACGAGGAGATAGGGGGTGATGACAATGATGATGAGGTCACTGACTCCACCTGGGTGCCTGATCGATCAGAGGAGTCAAGTGAGGAGGAGGAGGCATAACAAACATGAGGCACAATGTCCTCTATGACCAACCATAGCACTAGCCAGTCCAAGGCATCAGATGTCAGAGCTGCTCAGGTGCAGAGCGCGGTTGTCTCAAAGCACACATCCAGGAACTCTGCTGTCTGCTATGAGTTCTTTAAGAAATGTGCAGCAGACCCCACCGTTGCTATTTGTAATCTATGTCAGATGAGGCTCAAACGTGGGAAAGACACCGGACGCTTGGGTACCACGTGCTTGAGGCGACATATGACCAACCCACGTATCCCGTTGGTGCAAAACTTTGCGTAGGTCCTCCTCACCTGTCTCTACCCCCACTATATGTTCTGCCATGTCATTGACTCCAACCTCCACTGACAGGAATGATGCTACAGTAATTGATGCACCAGGTCCTTCCTCACAATGTGACAGCATCCCATCAGCTGAAGATTTACACAGTCAGATTACGTTGCCCCAGCTGCTGCAGCGTAAGAAAAAAATATAGTCCCAACCATCCCCAAGCAAAGCGTCTAAATGCCAGTTTAGAAAAATTACTCACATTGCAGCTGCTGCCTTTCCAGCTGGTGGACTCTGCTTCCTTCCGTGAATTTGCTGAATGTGCTGTACAACAGTGGCAGGTTCCAAAATGCCATTACTTTTCACGCAAGGCCATTCCAGCACTATACCAGCACGTGGAAGACAATGTTATCGAGTCATTGGGAAAGGCAGTCAGCAGCAAGGTGCATGTGACTTTAGACACGTGGTCCAGCAAGCATGGACAGGGCCGTTACATTTCCTTCACGGCACACTGGGTAACTCTGATTGCAGCTGGGAGGGATCCAAGACAGGGCTCTGTGCTGGAGCTTGTTCATCAACCACGCCTCCAGAAAGCTGCTTATATGAGGTCTGTCTGCTCCACCACCTCTTCCTCTTCCTCCTCCTTCTCTGTCTCTGGCGAAGTGGAAGTTAAACCAACGCTTGACAGGGGCTACGCAATGGCTCAAGCAAAAAGATGCCATACTGTGTTAGAGCTGGTTTGTTTAGGGGACAGGAGGCACACCGGGCCAGAAATTCTGTCAGCTGTGCAGGGGCAGGTGCAGAGATCCACCACGCCAGCTTCAGCTGGGAGTGGTCGTCTGTGATAATGGCCAGGCCATGAAAAGTCTGCAGCCACTTCAGACGGTCATTCCCAGCAAGTGTTCGCCTGGCAGAAATTCAAAGAGAGTTCCACCTTCCCACAAACCGTCTGATCTGTGACATGCCCACCAGGTGGAACTCGACATTAGCAATCCTGCAGTGTCTGCACAAGCAGCAGAGGGCCATCAACGAGTACCTGTGTGAGTTTGTCAAAAGGACAGGTTCAGGTCAACTTGGTTTTTTCCCCCCGCAGTGGCTGATGATCAAGGATGCATGCACTGTACTGTCACCATTTGAGGAGGCAACGAGGATGGTGAGCAGGGACAGTGCATGCATCAGTGACAATTCCTCTAGTGTTCCTGCTGGAGCACACTCTGCGGGGAATTATAGATGTGGCTCTAGAGGAAGAGCAGCGGAGGAAGAGCAGGCCTTCCTTAGCTCTGAAGGTCCCAGTATTTCTGCAGACAGCATTCCAGCGGGTCCTCCTCAGATCAGACAGGCGAAGGATAAGGAGGAGGGGAAAATTTAAGTAGTGGGTGCATTGAAGGTGAGGATTCCTCAAGGGAGGGTTTTGTGTGCCCAGAAACCCAAGGACTAGTACGTGGCTGGGAGGAGGAAGTGCACGATGGGGTCATCCTCCTCATTGACCAGGAAGACTCTGAAGCTAATGCCACCTCCAACCTACGCTGCATGGGCTCCCTTATTATGCAAAGCCTGTTAAAGGACCCCAGGATTCGTGCTATCAAGGAGAGGGATCATTACTGGTTGGCAACCCTTCTTGATCCATGATACAAGGGTAAAATTGCAGAGCTCATCCTGCCCGCACCTTTCCAGGCACTGGTAGGTTACCAAGTGATGATGACACACATGCTTCTGAGGCTGTGGATGATCAGAGGAATAGTGGTGAAGGCCGGGTCCGCTTGACTGATGCCTTTTTTAATTTTTTTAGTCCACGACGCCCAGGGACGTCAAATGTAAGCACCCATTGCCAGCGTCTTTACCGTATGGTGCAGGACTACCTAGGGGCAAGGGCAGACCTGGATACCTTTCCAGCAGATGATCCACTGGCCTACTGGGTGTTGAGAGGGGATCACTGGCCAGAACTTAGCCAATATGCTACGCAGCTACTAGGTTGCCCTTCATCCAGTGTGCTTTCTGAAAGGACGTTCAGTGCCGCTGGATGTTTTGTCACAGACAAAAGAGTGTGTGTCTGTCCACCGACTCTGTAGACCGGCTGACATTTATAAAAATGAATCAGTCCTGGATCAGCAGCTATCAATCCCCTGATGCTGACGTAACGGAATAGATCGGGGATGTCTTCTGCATTCACAAAACCTCCACCACTGAACTCTTCCACAATACCACAAAAGGGTTACTGTGTGAAGGCACTTGCTGCCATGAAAGGCACAATATTTGGCTGCACTGATGCCTGTGCCAGATTTATATCATTTAAATTTTTTGGAATGCAGGGTCCAACCCTGCACTCTTCCACAATACCACAAAAGGGTTACGGTGTGAATGCACTTGCTGCCATGAAAGGCACATTATTTGGGTGCACTGCCACTGACGCCTATATTACCAGATTTATATAATTTTAATATTTGACCGCAGGGTCCAACCCTGCACTCTTCCACAATACCACAGAGGGGTTACTGTTGCCGACACTAAAGGCCCAATTTTAAAGCACCTATTGTTACTTTCATCCAAAGCCTACATAAGTTTCACCATAATTTAGCCCAAAAAATCACTAAACTTGTTCTGCGTGTCCTAAAATGTCTCCTTTTTTAATACAGACTGCCGCCCCATGCAGTTGTTTATGAATAGATTAAAGGAAAACCATTTACCGTAATTTGAAACGTAATTTTTTTGTTTTTAAATGTTTCTATACATCCCAGAAATCCGCCACTTCACGGGCAGGTTATGGGGACCTCCTAGGCATGATATTTGAAGGAATTTTTTGTTTTTATTTTTAACCCTTATTTTGTGGAAAACTCACTGTCCCTTTTAAAAATGTTTTTTTTAAAACTTTTTGTCCTTGTTTCTTGTCCCCCAGGGCACTACCCAGACCCCCATACACCTTTTATGGCAAATATCTAGCATATATGCCCTCTTGCAGGGCACTCTAAAAACCAAACGTTTAAGCCCCATTGACTTGCATTGAGTTTGGTTCGTGTTCGAGTTCGAACTCGAACTTTCGAAATTGTTCGAGTTCGAATGCGATCCGAACACAGGGGTGTTCGGCTCATCCCTACTCATTAAGCAGGGTGGAGTTCAGCTGAGGCTTCAGGGCTTGAGGGCAAAACATTCAGGCAGAAAGTCCAGGAATCTGCATACTACATGCTGAAAGCAACATAGGTGCAGGGCTTAAAGGGGCTGCCAGGGGTTATAGCGTACGGACCTTGCCAGCTTTGCTGATTGTCCATTTCAATTAGGGCTTCAGCCTGCCAAACCATGCCAAGCCTCTTATAAGATGACAGCATGCTCCGATGTCTCCTCAAAAATAAAAGAACAAAATGCTTTCCAATGTCCTTTCTACTCGCCTTCTGCTTTGTGCCAGTCTCCATGGAGTCCTATGGTCCTCAGACATTTGACACTAGCAGTTGCACACAGCTCTTCTGTTGACATCCTTTAGCAGCTCCCACTTTGTCAAGCTGCTACCATAGTAATTAGCTCATAATAAAGCCAGAAACAAGAGGCTGTCAATGCATTTAAACACTTTTAGCATTTAAAATTATTACTTGTCAGCTCATCTGAAAAAATTATCTATGTTTCCACAATTGTCACTTAATTGAAAATTTGTGTAATCGATTTATAGTAATTTATTCTTTGGGGGGTTGTCGCAACTTTAGCATTTGAGCTAGAATTTAACTAGAAATTACAGAAACCAGAGATGGCTCTAGAATTAGCAATGCTTTGTGTAAAAATCATGCATGAGACACCTCTATTTATAAAAATAAATAGATTCATTTAAATATTAAGAAGGATCTTAGCTCGTTTCATAGCACATGGGTAGGCTGTATAGGATTCTGAGCAAATATGATAAAAATGGTTTGATCTTTTGTAAGAGTTGTGGCTGCCTGCGATCATTGTTTTGCCCCTTCCGAGAGACATGGGGATTAGCATGCAACATCCTTTGGTGTTGCATAGCTCACTTCATAGGCTGGAATAGGTGAATGTGGGTGTGTATTTTTGTGACCGCCAGACTGGAAAAGAATGCCATGTGCATGATGATATCCTCCATAAAATTCAAAATGTATTTTGTGCATATTTATTGGGCTGGCTCTGGATTCAGCAAAAATCTATATAAAAATTAAGTTATTTTGCTTTTTCATCTGTAAATGAAATTTTCCGACCGGAGTGTGAGTAAAATTTTTTATAGTTTTAAGTTTGCATCTTTATTTAAAAAAAGTAAAGGCCAAGGGAAAGAAAGTAAATTCAGATTGATACATGTTAAGACATAACTGATTTTACTGCCTGAAACATGGAAACAATTGAGAAAACGATATATAATCTAAAACGATGCCTCTGATTAGTTTCTTACATCGTGGTCTTCTGCAGAAATGTTTTGAGGCATAAGTATTACATATTTTAACTGTTCTCTTATATGGATTGAACTCTGCCTGAAGTATTGCTTCTTCTTTAAAGCCCATATATGTTCTGATAATATTTTATAGTTTACATTATTAAAAGACTTGCTCTTTCTATTATTTTGACATATTATACCAACGCCTGGACATCAACATAGTTGTTAAAAGGTTTTATAATTATTTTAAACATGTATCTTTAATTGAAGGCTTACTTTGAGATTTATCATATTATTGATATTAATACTTTGATTTGATCAAGCTGGATTAATATAGCCACAATTAAATAAAATATGGAAACTCTACATAAGGATTTATTCTACTTTGGCGCTTGAACATTCAATTTGGTACATATGAATGAAAAATGGGATATCATTTATCAAGACAAAACAAATGAATATCTGTTGTGAAATTTTCTCCTGAGATTTATGAACTAGAAAACATTCTTTTACATCGAAGTAAATTAATAAAATCATGCAAAATATTTAGAGATGGATGTTTTGCTTTGATACAGATTAAAATGCTTGTGATGCTAATATTTCATTTTCCAGGATAAGACAATTACTTTTTGAATCAAAACAAAATAATTATAACATGTAAAGGAGAAATGTTCACACAATTGCAATAATGTAGAAAGAATAATAAGTCTGCTTGACTTGACAGGTTTGATTTATCAACCAACATATACTGTATATCTGTATATATTAACAAAAGCTAATTTGCATCTTATGTATATGGTGCTGTAACTTGACCTCATATAGCTTGAGAGGTTTTGGACCTGCTTAACCCTTATGCTATGGACATCATATTTTTCTACTGTGTGTTGATGCCTCTGTCACATATCATCTGATAAAGTCACCGTTCCTCAATCCTGTGGCGATTGGAGACTTCTCCCACCCTGCAATGGATGGAGTATCTGGTCAATCAGGCAGAATCCCAAGGGGGCAGATACATTATGAGAATATGACATCTGTTATACCCCTTAAACTCCAGCACAACTAGACAGGAGTCTGGTCTATTGAATGATACCAAACATGACTATGTAGAATGTATATATAAGAAAATGTTTTTTTTTGCTTGTTTGAAAACAGTAGCATTGTCTGCTTTACACATATAAAGTGAACAATGCCATTCAATATCTCATCTCCTCTTTTGGCATGCTAGGACCGAGTGTGGAGAAGATAATGCAGTGGGGTATTTGCTGGTGTTGCAGAAATCTGCTAAAATTGCTGGTATTGCAGTGATGAGAAATATTAACGCTTCTCAAAAGTAAAAAAAAATAAACTGCGAAAGGAGAAGTTTCCACGTAACAAATTTTGCAAAACTGTCAATAGTGGAAAACCTTCAGTGATAACTGTGTTATCTAATACATAGGCTGCCACACTGCTGCCAGGAGAGGCAGGGATCTTATGGACCCCTGTATCTCTATTCTTTACACCCCAAGAGGTCAAGTGAAATGTCACTGGATAAGTCAATGTCTGTTTTTTTCCAAATATACCAAACATGACCATGTTTGAGCTGGGAATGATCGTCTGCAATAATGGCAGCAACCTTCTCTCCGCCCTACGCAAGGGTAAATTGACGCATGTACCATGCCTAGCACACGTCCTAAATCTGGTGGTACAGCATTTCCTAACCAAGTACCCAGGGCTGCCAGAGCTTCTCATCCAGGCCAGAAAAGTCTGCAGCCACTTCAGACGGTCATTCCCAGCAAGCGTTCGCCTGGCAGAAATTAAAGAGAATTCCACCTTCCCACAAACCGTCTGATCTGTGACATGCCCACCAGGTAGAACTCGACATTAGCAATGCTGCAGCGCCTGCACAAGCAGCAGAGGGCCATCAACGAGTACCTGTGTGAGTATGGCACAAGGACAGGTTCAGGTCAACTTGTTTCCCCCCCCCCCCACAGTGGCTGATGATCAAGGATGCATGCACTGTACTGTCACCATTTGAGGAGGCAACGAGGATGGTGAGCAGGGACAGTGCATGCATCAGTGACACAATTCCTTTAGTGTTCCTGCTGGAGCACACTCTGCGGGGAATTATAGATGTGGCTCTAGAGGCAGAGCAGCGGGAGGAAGAGGAGGCCTTCCCTAGCTCTCAAGGCCCCAGTCTTTCTGCAGACAGCATTCCAGCGGGTCCTACTCAGATCAGATAGGATGAGGATGAGGAGAAGGAGGACTATTTAAGTAGTGGGGGCATTGAAGGTGGGGATTCCTCATGGTAGGGTTTTGTGTGCCCAGAAACAGAAGGGCTTGTGCGTGGCTGGGAGGAGGAAGTGCACGATACGGTCATCCTCATTGACCAGGAAGACTCGGCAGCTAATGCCACCTCCAACCTACGCTGCATGGGCTCCCTAATGATGCAAAGCCTGCTAAAGGACCCCAGGATTCGTGCTATCAAGGAGAGGGATTATTACTGGTTGGCAACCCTTCTTGATCCACGATACAAGGGGAAAGTTTCAGAGCTCATCCTGCCCGCACAGAGGAAGCACAGGATGACAAAACTTGAGGACGCTCTAAAGCGAAGCTTGTGTAACACCTTTCCAGGCACTGTTAGATTACCAAGTGCTGACACACGTGCTTCTGAGACTGCGGATGATCAGAGGAATAGCGGTGAAGACCAGGGCCGCTTGACTGATGCATTTTTAATTTTTTATAGTCCTCGACGCCCAGGGACGTCAAATGTAGGCACCCATTGCCAGCATCTTCACCATATGGTGCAGGACTACCTAGGGGCAAGGGCAGACCTGGATACCTTTCCAGCAGATGATCCACTGGCTTACTGGGTGTTGAGATTGGATCACTGGCCAGAACTTAGCCAATATGCTATACAGCTACTAGGTTGCCCTTCATCTAGCGTGCTTTCCGAAAGGATGTTCAGTGCCGCTGGAGGTTTTGTCACAGACAAAAGAGTGCGTCTGTCCACCGACTCTGTAGACCGGCTGACATTTATAAAAATGAATCAGTCCTGGATCAGCAGCTATCAATCCCCTGATGCTGAAGTAATGGCATAGATAGGGGATGTCCTCTTCTGCATTCACAAAACCTCCAGCACTGAACTCTTCCACAATACCACAAAAGGGTTACGGTGTGAAGGCACTTGCTGCCATGAAAGGCACAATATCTGGCTGCACTGACACCCATTAAAAAAAACAAAACTTTTCAATATAGGACCACATGGTCCACCCCTGCACTCTTCCACAATACTACAGAGGGGTTACTGTATGATGATACTTGATGGCCTGGCATTAAAGGCACAATATCTGGGTGCACTGACGCCCATTACCAGATCAAAAAATTTTCAATAAAGGACCACATGGTCCACCCCTGCACTCTTCCACAATACAACAGAGGGGTTACTGTATGATGATACTTGCTGGCCTGGCACCAAAGGCACAATATCTGGGTGCACTGACGCCCATTAACAGATAAAAAAAAAACACTTTTCAATATAGGACCACATGGTCATCCCCTGCACTCTTCCACAATACCACAGAGGGGTTACTGTATGATAGTACTTACATGCCTGGCACTAAAGGCACAATATCTGGGTGCACTGCCATTGACGCCTGTATCAGATTCATATCCTCAGAGGGGTTACGGTGTGACGGCACTGTTGCCGACGCTAAAAGCCCAATTCTAAAGCACCTATTGTTACTTTCATCCAAAGCCTGCATAAATTTCACAATAATTTAGCCCAAAAAAACACTAAACTTTTTCTGCGTGTCCTAAAATGTCTTTTCATACAGGCTGCCGCCCCAAGCAGTTGTTTATGGATAGATTAAAGGAAAAGCATTTACCGTCATATGAAACGTCATTTATTTGTTTTTAAGTGTTTGTATACATCCTAGAAATCCACCACTTCACGGGCAGGTTATGGGGACCTCCTAGGCACGATATTTGAAGGAATTTTTCTTTTTTATTTTTAACCCTTTTTTCATGGAAAACTCACTGTCCCTTTTAAAAACGTTTTTTTTTTAAATTTTGTCCTTGTTTCCTGTCCCCCAGGGCACTACCCGGACCCCCATTCACCTTTTATGGCAAATATGTAGCATATATGCCCTCTTGGAGGGCACTCTAAAAACCAAATTTTCAGCCCCATTGACTTGCATGGGGGTTCAGTCCCGAACAAATGGGAAGTTCGGGTTCGGGCTCGAACCGAACTCGGGGAGTGTTCGGCTCATCCCTACTGCAGAGACCAATTAACCCCTGAACTGCAGACCAGAAACAGCAGGCTAAAACACAAGGCCTAAACAGGCTATACCAATACAGAGGGCAGGGGGACAGGGTTGGAATGACGAAACGTGACACATGATGCTTCCAACCCATGCAAAAGTGGTGTATGTTTGTAGCCTTGTTTCTAGAGCTTAAAACTTTATTTGCCATTCTAGAAGAATACCTCTATAGTGACTAATCGTAATCTGTAGTGAAAGGTATATTTATTGAGCAAATGTAAGGAGAAAGAGACAGGGTTTGACAATTCCTTCATAGAAGGAATATGAAACCAGTCAAGTATATATTTCATAAGTGCCACCCTGTTGTCAACTGTCAGATTAGGAGGTTTCACACGATCCTGCTGTATGAAATGAAACATTTTTGCAAAAATAATTCTGTTGGGGGCGTGGCTAGCAGCCGAACATGGTGGACTGGAGTTAGATCGGCACTGCACACGAGGACACATTTCAAGTGGATCTCTTGAAGCTACAGCCTGGTAACACGCTTGGAAACATAGAACAACACACTGTGCAACTTCCTGCAGTCTATCATAGGAAGAGGTGATGCTGGTAGAAGCTAGGACACTGTTTGAGCAGGCTGGGGTGTATTTGGTGATTAGTGAGGACAGGTAGTGGGGAGCTTAGTTAGTGAGAGCTTTGTAAGTCAGGGTAAGGATTTTCAATTTAATTCTGCAGTTTTATTCGGGAGCCAGTGAAGGGAGTCGCAGAGAGGAGCAACAGAGATGGAGCGGCAGGTGAGGTGGATGAGCCTGGCAGAGGCATTTAGAATGGATTGTACAGGGGAGAGGTGGGAGAGAGGGAGACCTGCTAAAAGATTATTACAATAGCCAAGTCAGGAGATTACAAGGGCGTGGATGAGTTGCTTTGTGGTGTCAGTGGTAAGAATTGGTCAAATTCTGGAAATATTACAGAGTTTGTAGTGGCAGGAGGAGGAAAGCGACTGAATGTGGGGAATGAAGGAAAGAGCAGAGTCAAGTGTAACTCCGAGACAGAGAACCTGGTTTGAAGGGAAGATAGTGATGTCATCAACCATGATAGAGAAGTCAGGAGGTGGGGAGGCATTAGAAAGAGGATTTAGTAAGAGCTCAGTCTGTGACATGTTAATCTTTAGTTGGTGAGAGGCCATTCAGGAGGAAATGACAGATAAACACGTGCTGACTTTGGAAAGGACAGGAGGAGAGAGATCAGGGGTAGAGAGGTAGATCTGAGTATCATCAGCATAGAGGTGGTAATTAAAGCCAAAGCTGATAATGATTTTGCCCAGGGAAGAGGTGTAGATTGAAAAGAGCAGAGGACCTAGGACAGAGCCTTGAGGTACATCAACTGATAAAGTCAATGAAGAGGAGGAGATACCAGCAAAGGACACAGAGAAGGACCTCTTTTATAGATAGGAGTCAATCCATTCGAGTGCAGTGTCACAGAGACCAAGAGAGCTGAGAGTCTATAGAAGGAGGGGGTGGTCGACTGTGTGTCCCAGATCCCCCCTAATAACCAGATATCGGTCTCTGAACACAGAGTCCTATCTACCCCTCCGATCCTTGAATGGTCGGTTATTCTTGCTATTTTCAGGGACTTGACACCAGGGCTCAAGTCCAGTGGGAATGCGCGGGAGCGGCGTTCCCGCACTTTTCCCACAGCGGGAACGTAGGTTTCCGCTGTGGCCCGAGCCCTGAATCAGCTGGCCGCACATGGCGGGCGGCCGTGTGTTCTCCCTACGATGAGTGGCAGCTGGTATGAAGTGCGGCCGATCGCCTAGGATCCAAAAGCCATCCGCGATCTCGCAGAGGTCACGTGGACTCCACGATCTTGCGAGATCGCAAATGGCTGTTGGATTCCAGGCGAGTGGCCGCACTTCATACCAGCCGCCGCTCGTCGTAGGAGGGAGAACATGTGGCCGCCCGCCATGTGCGGCCAGTGAAACGGGCCTGGCGAATTGGGAAGGGCTGTTCGGTTCGATCGGTTCGGAGTTCGATTCGAACATCGCCTGTTCGCATGTTCGCGAACTACGAACATTTCCGCGTGATCGCCGCATGTTCGCCCACAATGCACCACACTGAACCACAATGCACTTTTCCACTGGCCTGAAGCTTGTAATTGGCTACAGCCTTGCACCTGACCACAGGTCAGGTGCAAGACAGGTTCAAGACTATGCCAATCGTGGCTCAGAGTCCTGATTTGGCAAATTTTGCCCAATCATGGGCTCACAGAGCTAAGTCCCGCAGCACACTATATAAGGCTTCACACAGCGCTTCAGCACGTGTTTTTGGAGAGGAGATTGTTCTGTTAGTGTGTGTTCTCACTGCCAGTCTGCCACCAGCTATTGGGGGGGTCTCATTTCTACAAAATATCTGGGAATTGTGGTAATCTGTGTGTTCTCATTGCCACCAAGTATTTTGGGGGTCTCATTTCTACCAAATATCTGCGAATTGTGGTAATCTGTGTGTTCTCACTGCCACCAAGTATTTTGGGGGTCGGTCATTTCTACAAAATGTCTGGGAATTGTGGTAATCTGTGTGTTCTCACTGCCACCAAGTATTTTGGGGGTCTCATTTCTACAAAATATCTCAGAATTGTGGTAATCTGTGTGTTCTCACTGCCACCAAGTATTTTGAGGGTCAGTCATTTCTACAAAATATCTGGGAATTGTGGTAATCTGTGTGTTCTCACTGCCACCAAGTATTTTAGGGTCTCATTTCTACAAAATATCTGGGAATTGTTGTAATCTTTGTGTTCTCACTGCCACCCATCAGGGGGTCTCACTGATTTATAGGAGGTTTCTGGGAATTGTAATCTGTGTCTTCTCACTGCCAGCTATCAGGGGGTCCCACATACTTCTAGCAGATTTCTGCAAATTTTAATCTGTGTCTTGACACTGTTACAAGCTATAAGGGGGTCCTATCAGGGGGTCTCACTGACTTGTAGGTGATTTCTGGGAATTGTAATTTGTGTCTTGTCACTGGCTGCCAGCTAACAGGGTGGCTCACTGAGGTATACCAGAGTTCTGGAAATCTTTAATCTTTATACCAGAGTTGAATCAGAGTTCTGCAGCATATCTCCAATTTTTATAACAGAGTTGAATCAGAGTTCTGTATATCTTTAATCTATATATCACTTACCATGTCACAAAGACCAAAAAGGACAGGCAGACGCTCCCATGCACAGATAAGAGGGCAAGCAGCCTCTGTGTCGGGATGCTGTGCCTCTGGTCGTCGTGGACATGGTGCATCCTCTGCAGGGGCATGCTTGTCCTTTCTAACTGGTGCTGGCCATTTTAAGCAGCAGCAACATACAGCAGATTTGGTGGATTGGCTAACCATGCCATCCTCATCCTCCCAGTCCTCTGCCAGCCAGGCTTGTAGTTCTTTACAGTCCACCTCAGCTGCCAAAGCATCTAATGCAGCCTCCATGTCCACAGATACTCCTGCTGTAACCTCACTATCACACACGGAGGAGTCAGCTGAATTGTTTGACTACAATGACAGTGACATGCTGCTTGCTGATGCGCAGCAACTACAGTGCTCTGATTCAATCTCTGAGGTTGAGGAAGGGAGTATAATTAACCAGGAGGAAAGGGGTGCCAGTGACACACAAATAACTGGCACTCATGTTGCCCCAGCAGCTAAAGCAACGAGGAGTGACAAGGAGATAGGGGGTGATGACAATGATGAGGAGGTCACTGACTCCACCTGGGTGCCTGATCGAACAGAGGAGTCAAGTGAGGAGGAGGAGGCACAACAAACACGAGGCACAACATCCTCTATGACCAACCGTAGCACTAGCCAGTCCAAGGCATCAGATGTCAGAGCTGCTCAGGTGCAGAGCGCTGTTGTCTCATAGCACACATCCAGGAACTCTGCTGTCTGGGAGTTCTTTAAGAAAAGTGCAGCAGACCCCACTGTTGCTATTTGTAATCTATGTCAGATGAGGCTCAAGCGTGTGAAAGACACTGGACGCTTGGGCACCACGTGCTTGAGGCAACATGACCACCTGCCGCTCATCTCGTTGGCGCAAAACTTTGCGTAGGTCCTCCTCACCTGTCTCTACCCTCTCTATATGTCCTGCCATGTCATTGACTCCGACCTCTACTGACAGGGATGATGCTACTGTAATGGATGTACCAGGTCCTTCCTCACAATGTGACAGCATCCCATCAGCTGAAGATTTACGCAGTCAGATTACGTTGCCCCAGCTGCTGCAGCGTAAGAAAAAATATAGTCCCAACCATCCCCAAGCACAGTGTCTAAATGCCAGCTTAGCAAAATTACTCACATTACAGCTGCTGCCTTTCCAGCTGGTGGACTCTGCTTCCTTCCATGAATTTGCTGAATGTGCTGTATCACAGTGGCAGGTTCCAAAATGCCATTACGTTTCACGGAAGGCCAATCCAGCACTATAGCAGCACCTGGAAGACAATGTTATTGAGTCATTGGGAAAGGCAGTCAGCAGCAAGGTGCATGTGACTTTAGACACGTGGTCCAGCAAGCATGGACAGGGTCGTTACATTTCCTTCACGGCACACTGGGTAACTCTGATTGCAGCTGGGAGGGATCCAAGACAGGGCTCTGTGCTGGAGCTTGTTCATCCACCATGCCTCCAGAAAGCTGCTTGTATGAGGTCTGTCTGCTCCACCACCACCTCTCTTCCTACTCCTCCTCCTTCTCGGTCTCTGGTGAAGTGGCAGATAAACCGACGCCTGACAGGGGCTATGCAATGGCTCAAGCAAAAAGATGCCATAATGTGCTTGAGCTGGTTTGTTTAGGGGACAGGAGCTACACTGGGCCAGAAATTCTGTCAGCTCTGCAGGGCCAGGTGCAGAGATGGTTAACACCATGCTAGATTCAGCTGGGAATGATCGTCTGTGATAATGGCAGCTACCTTCTCTCCGCCTTACGCATGGGTAAGTTGACGCTTGTACCATGCCTAGCACACGTCCTAAATTTGGTGGTACAGCGTTTCCTAACCAGGTACCCAGGGCTGGCAGAGCTTCTCAGCCAGGCCAGAAAAGTCTGCAGCCACTTCAGACAGTCATTCCCAGCAAGTGTTCGCCTGGCAGAAATTCAAAGAGAATTCCACCTTCCCACAAATCGTCTGATCTGTGACATGCCCACCAGGTGGAACTCGACATTAGCAATGCTGCAGTGCCTGCACAAGCAGCAGAGGGCCATCAACGAGTACCTGTGTGAGTATGGCAAAAAGACAGGTTCAGGTCAACTTGTTTTTTTTTTTCCCCCGCAGTGGCTGATGATCAAGGATGCATGTACTGTACTGTCACCATTTGAGGAGTCAACGAGGATAGTGAGCAGTGACAGTGCATGCATCAGTGACACAATTCCTTTAGTGTTCCTGCTGGAGCACACTCTGCAGGGAATTATAGATGTGGCTCTAGAGGAAGAGGAGGCCTTCCCTAGCTCTGTAGGCCCCAGTCTTTCCGCAGACAGCATTCCAGCGGGTCCTCCTCAGATCAGACAGGCAGAGGATGAGGAGGAGGAGGAATATTTAAGTAGTGGGGGCATTGAAGGTGGGGATTCCTCAAGGGAGGGTTTTGTGTGCCCAGAAACACAAGGACTAGTATGTGGCTGGGAGGAGGAAGTGCACGATGGGGTCATCCTACCCATTTACCACGAAGACTCGGAAGCTAATGCCACCTCCAACCTACGCTGCATGGGCTCCCTAATAATGAAAAGCCTGCTAAACGACCCCAGGATTCGTGCTATCAAGGAGAAGGATCATTACTGGTTGGCAACCCTTCTTGATCCACGATACAAGGGTAAAGTTGAGGAGCTCATCCTGCCCGCACAGAGGGAGCACAGGATGAAAAAACTTGAGGACGCTCTAAAGCAACACTTGTGTAACACCTTTCCAGGCACTGGTAGGTTACCAAGTGATGACACAGGTACTTCTGAGGCTGCGGATAATCAGAAGAATAGTGGTGAAGGCCGGGGCCACTTGACTGATGCCTTTTTACATTTTTTTAGTCCACGACGCCCAGGAACGTCAAATGTAGGCACCCATTGCCAGCGTCTTCACCATATGGTGCAGGACTACCTAGGGGCAAGGGCAGACCTGGATACCTTTCCAGCAGATGAGATTGGATCACTGGCCAGAACTTAGCCAATATTCTATGCAGCTACTAGGTTGCCCTTCATCCAGCGTGCTTTCTGAAAGGACGTTCAGTGCCGCTGGAGGTTTTGTCATAGACAAATGAGTGCGTCTGTCCACTGACTCTGGCACTGATGCCTGTACCAGATTTATATCATTTTAATTTTTTAGAATGCAGGGTCCAACCCTGCACTCTTCCACAATACCACAAAAGGGTTACAGTGTGAAGGCACTTGCTGCCATGAAAGGCACAATATTTGGGTGCACTGACGCCTGTACCAGATTTATATATCATTTAAATTTTTTGGAACGCAGGGTCCAACCCTGCACTCTTCCACAATACCACAGACGGGTTACTGTTGCCGACACTAAAGACCCAATTTTAAAGCACCTATTGCTACTTTCATCCAAAGCCTGCATAAATTTCACCATAATTTAGCCAAAAAAAATCACTAAACTTGTTCTGCGTGTCCTAAAATGTCTCTTTTCTTAATACAGATTGACGCCCCAAGCAGTTGTTTATGAATAGATTAAAGGAAAAGCGTTTACCGTCATTTGAAATGTTATTTTTTTGTTTTTAAATGTTTCTATACATCCTACAAATCCGCAACTTCACAGGCAGGTTATGGGGACCTCCTAGGCACAATATTTGAAGGAATTTTTCGTTTTTATTTTTAACCCTTATTTCATGGAAAACTCACTGTCCCTTTAAAAACTTTTTTTTTTTACTTTTTGTCCTTGTTTCCTGTCCCCAGGGCACTACCCGGACCCCCATACACCTTTTATGGCAAATATCTTGCATATATGCCCTCTTGCAGGGCACTCTAAAAACCAAACTTTTGAGTCCCATTGACTTGCATTGAGTTTGGTTCATGGTCGAACTCGAACTTTTGAAATTGTTCGAGTTTGAGTGTGAACCAAACATGGGGGTGTTCGGCTCTTCCCTACTGGCGAAGGAGAGGTGAGCTGGGGGCAAATACATCCATATGAGCTGGGAGCAAAGATATACATATGAACTGGGGGCAAATATATCCATATGAGCTGGCCTGGGCAAATACATCCATATGAGCTGGGGGCAAACATATCCATATGAGCTGGCCTGGGGCAAACACATCCATATGAGCTGGGGCAAATACATCCATATGAGCTGGGGGCAAATACATCCATATGAGCTGGGGGCAAATACATCCATATGAGCTGGGGTCTGGGGGCAAATACATCCATATGAGCTGGGGGAAATATACCCATATGAGCTGGCCTGGGGCAAATACATCCATATGAGCTGGTGCCTAGGGGCAAATACATCCATATGAGCTGGGGGCAAATACATCCATATGAGCTGGGGACAATTATACCCATATGAGCTGGACTGGGGCAAATACATATATATGAGCTGGGGGCAAACATATCCATATGAGCTGGCCTGGGGCAGATACATCCATATGAGCTGGGGCAAATACATCCATATGAGCTGGGGGCAAATACATCCATATGAGCTGGGGCCTGGGGGCAAATACATCCATATGAGCTGGGGCCCTTGGGGCAAATACATCCATATGAGCTGGAGCCCTGGGGGGCAAATACATCCATATGAGCTGGGGCAAATACATCCATATGAGCTGGGGACAATTATACCCATATGAGCTGGGGCAAACATATCCATATGAGCTGGCCTGGGGCAAATACATCCATATGAGCTGGGGGCAAATACATCCATATGAGCTGGGGCCTGGGGGCAAATACATCCATATGAGCTGGGGCCCTTGGGGCAAATACATCCATATGAGCTGGGGCCTGGGGGGGAAATACATCCATATGAGCTGGGGCCTGGGGGGCAAATACATCCATATGAGCTGGGGGCAAATACATCCATATGGCCTGGGGGGCAAATACATCCATATGAGCTGGGGGCAAATACATCCATATGGCCTGGGGCACATACATCCATATGAGCTGGGGCCTGGGGGCAAATACATCCATATGAGCTGGGGCCCTGGGGGCAAATACATCCATATGAGCTGGGGCCTGGGGGGCAAATACATCCATATGAGCTGGGGCCTGGAGGGCAAATACATTCATATGAGCTGGGGCAAACATATCCATATGTTAGGTTAGGCTGGTGACTCATTTTTCTTACTGATTAGCATAGAATTGGAATCAATTGGGTGCTATTTGCCAAGGTTGTTAAGCTTGTCCACGCCTTGCTGGGGAAGGTGTTCTTAGGTGACTATATAAAGTTTGGGGATATTAGCAAGTCTAATTGAGCTTGTGAAGCCTTCTAAGTGAAGCCTTCAAAGTGAGCACTTAGAGATCTTCTGGAGATACTCTGGAGGTAGTCTGGTTAGACAGGAGGTAGAAAACCTACAAAAAGGTAAGATTTGCTGCTTTTAAATCCATTCTAAGAGCTGTCATGCATTTGTTTTTAGATCCAATTTTTGGAGGTTTGGAGTGTGCCTGATATGTAGGCAGTTGTCTTTATTGCAGCAGGAAATTGCCTGTTTGAAGTCTGAGATTTGTAAATTATCTATTAGACAAACTCAGGCTATGACTGTTACAAAGCCACTGCCACAGAGGCCTCCTAGGAGCGGCAGGTGGACTACTGTAGGATCTGGTAGACTTAGAGTTGTGGATAAAAGGCATGTCCCACAGTCTGTGGCTCTTCATAATTCTTTTGAGGCACTTTCAGAGAGTAGTGGTAAGACGGATGTAGGCTCAGACACCATAGTTGAGGAACCACCATCCCCTATGCCTAAGGTATGCAGGACTGCAACCAAGGACAAAAAGGAAAAGGTGGGACTTGATAAAAGGCAATTGTTGCTGGGTGATTCTATCATAAGAGGTGTTGAGCTGGAGAGTAGTGGTTTGGTGAGATGTCTTCCTGGGGCTACTGCTCATAGAGACAAGAGACGTATTCTCAATATTGTCAAACAAGCAAAGCAGCAAGGGGAAGTGGACATTCTAGTCCATCTAGGGACAAATGACTTGGCTAGCAATGAGGTTTCTGAGATTAAGGAAGATTTTTGTGTTCTTGGGAGGTGAAATACAGCAGATTGCGTCCACTGTGACATTCTCTGAAGTTCTATATTCCTATATTTTTTGTGGGAAAAAAGGATGGAGGCCTGAGGCCCTGTATTGATTACAGAGCTCTCAATAGCATTACTATAAAAAACAAATACCCTCTTCCATTAATTACGGAACTCATGGATAGGCTAAGCGAAGCTACTTACTTCACTAAACTAGATTTACGAGGAGCCTACAACCTAGTAAGGATAAAACAAGGCGACGAATGGAAGACAGCGTTTCGTTCCCGTTACGGGCATTACGAATACCTAGTGATGCCTTACGGATTATGTAAGGCCCCGGCGACTTTTCAACGATTCCTAAATGATATTTTCAGAGACATTCTTGATCAATATGTCGTTATATACTTAGATGACATCCTGATATATTCTGCTTCCCTTTCTCAGCATCATGATCACGTAAAAAACATATTACATAGATTACGAAAACATCACCTGTACGCAAAACTAGAAAAATGTATATTTGACAGTCAAAAAAATTGATTTTTTTGGATTCGTTCTCACCCCTGGGGGGATCCAAATGGATAATTCCAAGACTAAAGCTATTGAGGAGTGGCCTGTTCCGGCTAACAAAAAAGGAGTACAGTGTTTTATGGGATTTTGCAACTTTTATCGCAAGTTTATTAAAATCTTTTCTGCTATAACTAAACCAATAAACAAACTGACTCGTTCGCAAACTCGCTTTGTCTGGACACAAGCTGCACAACAAGCATTTGAGGAATTAAAAAGATGTTTTTCTACAGCTCCTATACTGACATTACCGGACCCCACTACTCCGTATTATGTTGAAGTTGATGCCTCCGAACACGCCACTGGCGCGCTATTGTCTCAAAGGGTAGGTGAAAAACAAATCATACATCCAGTCGCTTACTACTCCAAAACCCTAAACCCTAAACCCTGCAGAAAGAAATTATGATGTCGGAGAAAAAGAATTACTTGCTATTAAATTAGCCCTAGAAGAATGGCGTCATTTATTAGAAGGCTCTCGCTATCCAGTGACTATCTTCACAGACCATAAAAACTTAGAATATATACAGAAGGCCAAGAGACTAAAACCCCGACAAGCAAGATGGGCTCTTTTCTTTGACCGTTTCGATCTACATATCACATATAGACCTGGAAACAAAAATGGTAAGGCCGATGCCCTATCCCGGAAGGAATACGCATCACCAAGAATCATAGAGGAAGAGATACTAGCCAAATCTTGTTTTTCTACGACTGATTACACCCAATGGAACATGATAAAATCGCATAGCTCCACAATACCCGATGATATATCAGATATTTCTTTACAGAAAAAAGAAGGCTTCCTATTACGGAAGGGAAAAATACGTAGTACCACAAGAAGCTCGAGTACCGGTCCTCGAATCTTTTCACGATACTACCATTGGGGGCCATGGAGGAATCCATAAAACCATTGACCTGATATGAAGAACCTTCTGGTGGCCAGGTATGAACACCGACATACAAAAATATATAGTACATTGTCCTGTCTGCATACAAGCGAAAGCTCTACGCATCTCTCCTCAAGGGTTGTTACAACCCTTGCCCGTTCTGTCCAGTCCTTGGAAAGACATATCTATGGATTTCATCACTGACCTCCCCGTGTCTTCTAATCATAACACACTCATGGTAGTCATTGACAGATTCTCAAAAATGGCCCACTTCATACCAATCAAACACCTTCCTACTGCTTCTGAAACAGCTACGTTATTCATAAAACACATTTTTTCATTACATGGCCTTCCGGAGAGCATTACTACCAACAGAGGAACCCAATTTACTTCTCGCTTTTGGACAGCATTCTGCAAGGGCCTACATATCCAAAGTAATCTATCTACAGCTTTTCATCCCCAAACTAACGGGCAGACAGAACGTGTTAATGGCATCCTTGAACAGTATTTTAGGTGTTATATTACTCACCTACAAGACAATTGGCTTCAATATATCCCGATCGCTGAATTTGTATACAACAATCAAAAACAATCTGCTACAAAGTATTCACCTTTTTTATTAATTACGGAAGACATCCTGTTATGCTCCCTGGCGCTCCTATCAATAGTGATACACCTACAACAGACCAAAGACTCAAGGATATTCTCCAAATTATAAGATTATCCGTGATAATCTTCATCATGCCCAACTCAGATATAAAGTCTATGCAGACCAAAAACGGTCCCCTCCTCCTGCCTATGCTTTAGGAGACAATGTATGGTTAGCTACAAAAAATATTAAGTTGCATTGTCCTTCCGGGAAATTCATAGGTCCGTTTCCCATAACCAAGATTATTTCACCCACAGCTGTCCAGCTTTCTCTTCCAGAATCATACAAGATACATCCAGTGTTTCATGTCTCTTTACTACGACTGGCATCCGAAGATCCTTTCCCTGGTAGAGTGCCTCCTCGTCCGGGTCCTGTATCTTCCGATGAAGAAAGATATGAAGTAAAGGATCTATTGGACTCGCATATACGAAGGAACAAACTGGAGTACCTAGTACAGTGGAAAGGTTACGGCTCGGATGAAGACTCTTGGGTCCTCGCTTCTGAGGTTAGTGCTCCTACTCTGATACGTCGTTTTCACGAACGCCATCCTGATCGCCCTCAGAGAGGTCGTTTTGGTGAGGGGGCCTGTCATGTGCCCGCACACTCACGTGCTCGGACCCTGGTTCTAGCACATACCACATCGTTGTACACAGCCGACTACCAGCGTCTCCTCACTGATCCGCTGGGTTCCCTGGTTGCGTCCACAAAGAGCCGCACATGTGCGGACAAGACAGGCGCTTCTGGCTTACGTTCCAGGGAATGGCGCCGCACACCAATGACGCAGACCCGGAAGTAAGAACGGATCATGGTGGAAGACGCGGGCACCTGCCTCCAATCAACCTCCCATAAAAGAAGTCAGCGGATGGTGAGTAATCGCTCGTTTATTGTTCCCAGAATGCTTAGAGCTACCTTACCTACTGACCTCCCATTGCTGAAACCTTGCTGAATATATGACGATCCTTGAAACGCCGCCTGCCTCTTTGACCCTTTGCCTGCCTCTGACGATCCCTGAACGCCGCCTGCCTCCTTGAACCTCCACTTACGTCTGACGATCCCTGTATACCCACCTTATCGTCCTCACGAAACCTCTCAAGGGCTGAAGCAACCACTCTCCTTATCCTCAAAGGATCTTGTTATCGAGCCTGTGGACTTCTCATCAAAGTAAGAGATTATTCTTATATCACGTATCCTCCTTATATACTTATATACTGTTGCTGGAAGATATCTGGAAAAGAAGATCTCCTCAACCCTGACACCACCTCTGCTGTTTATAAGTTGCTGTGTCGGTATATATCCAGCCCTTATCACAGTAGTTGTCTTGAACAGGACTACTAATCTCCAAGGTCGGTTCAACGTCCTGTCTTTGCAATTACGTATTTGAGACCTAGTAGCTACATAGCATATTGGCTAAATTCTGGCCAGTGATCCAATCTCAACACCCAGTAAGGCAGTGGATCATCTGCTGGAAAGGTATCCAGGTCTGCCCTTGCCCCTAGGTAGCCCTGCACCATATGGTGAAGACGCTGGCAATGGGTGCCTACATTTGACGTCCCTGGGCGTCGTGGACTAAAAAAATTTAAAAATGCATCAGTCAAGCGGCCCTGGCCTTCACCACTATTCCTCTCATCATCCGCAGCCTCAGAAGCACATGTGTCATCACTTGGTAACCTACCAGTGCCTGGAAAGGTGTTACACAAGTGTTGCTTTAGAGCGTCCTCAAGTTTTTTCATCCTGTGCTCCCTCTGTGCGGGCAGGATGAGCTCTGCAACTTTTACCCTTGTATCGTGGATCAAGAAGTGTTGCCAACCAGTAATGATCCCTCTGCTTAATAGCACGAATCCTGGGGTCCTTTAGCAGGCTTTGCATTATTAGGGAGCCCATGCAGCGTAGATTGGAGGTGGCATTAGCTTCTGAGTCTTCCTGGTCAAAGAGGATGACCCCATCGTGCACTTCCTCCTCCCAGCCACGCACTAGCCCTTGTGTTTCTGGGCACACAAAACCTCCCTTGAGAAATCCCCACCTTCAATGCCCCCACTACTTAAATATTCTGCCTCCTCCTCCTCCTCCTCATCCTCCTCCTGTCTGATCTGAGTAGGACCCGCTGGAATGCTGTCTGCGGAAAGACTGGGGCCTTGAGAGCTAGGGAAGGCCTCCTCTTCCTCCCGCTGCTCTGCCTCTAGAGCCACATCTATCATTCCCGCAGAGTGTGCTCCAGCAGGAACACTAAAGGAATTGTGTCACTGATGCATGCACTGTCCCCGCTCACCATCCTCGTTGCCTCCTCAAATGGTGACAGTACAGTGCATGCATCCTTGATCATCAGCCACTGCGGGGGGGGAAACCAAGTTGACCTGAACCTGTCCTTGTGCCATACTCACACAGGTACTCGTTGATGGCCCTCTGCTGCTTGTGCAGACACTGCAGCATTGCTAATGTCGATTTCCACCTGGTGGGCATGTCACAGATCAGACGGTTTGTGGGAAGGTGAAATTCTCTTTGAATTTCTGCCAGGCGAACGCTTGCTGGGAATGACAATCTTAAGTGGCTGCAGGCTTTTCTGGCCTGGATGAGAAGCTCTGGCAGCCCTGGGTACTTGGTTAGGAAACACTGTACCACCAGATTTAGGACGTGTGCTAGGCATGGTACATGTATCAATTTACCCTTGCGTAGGGCGGAGAGAAGGTTGCTGCCAATATCACAGATGATCATTCCCAGCTGAAGCTGGTGTGGTGTTAACCATCTCTGCACCTGGCCGTGCAGAGCTGACAGAATTTCTGGCCCGGTGTGGCTCCTGTCCCCTAAACAAACCAGCTCAAGCACAGTATGGCTTCTTTTTGCTTGAGCCATTGCGTAGACCCTGAAAGGTGTCGGTTTAACTGCCACTTTGCCAGAGACAGAGAAGGAGGAGGAGGAAGAGGGAGAGGTGGTGGTGGTGGAGCAGACAGACCTCATACAAGCAGCTTTCTGGAGGCGTGGTGGATGAACAAGCTCCAGCACAGAGCCCCGTCTTGGATCCCTCCCAGCTGCAATCAGAGTTACCCAGTGTGCCTTGAAAGAAATGTAACGACCCTGTCCATGCTTGCTGGACCACGTGTCTAAAGTCACATGCACCTTGTTGCTGACTGCCTTTCCCAATGACTGGATAACATTGTCTTCCACGTGCTTGCTTGAAAAGTAATGGCGTTTTGGAACCTGCCACTGTGGTACAGCACATTCAGCAAATTCACGGAAGGGAGCAGAGTCCACCAGCTGGAAAGGCAGCAGCTGCAATGCCAGTAATTTGGCTAAGCTGGCATTTAGATGCTGTGCTTGGGGATGTTTTTTTTTTTTTTTTGGGACTACATTTTTTCTTACACTGCAGCAGCTGCGGCAACGTAATCTGACTGCGTAAATCTTCAGCTGCTGGGATGATGTCACATTGTGAGGAAGCATCATCCCTGTCAGTGGAGGTTGTAGGCAATGACATGGCAGGACATACAGTGGGGGTAGAGACAGATGAGGAGGAGGAGGACCTACACAAAGTTTTGCACCAACGGGATGTGTGGCAGGAGGTCATATGTCACCTCAAGCACGTGGTACCCAAGTGTCCGGTGTCTATACTACGCTTCAGCCTCATCTGACATAGATTACAAATAGCAACGGTGGGGTCTGCTGCACATTTTTTAAAGAACTCCCAGCAGACAGCAGAGTTCCTGCGTGTGTGCTTTGAGACAACAGCGCTCTGCACCGGAGCAGCTCTGACATCTGATGCCTTGGACTGGCTAGTGCTACGGTTGGTCATAGAGGATGTTGTGCCTCGTGTTTGCTGTGCCTCCTCCTCCCCCTCTTCCTCACTTGATTCCTCTGTTCGATCAGGCACCCAGGTGGAGTCAGTGACCTCATCATCATTGTCATCATCATCCCCTATCTCCTCGTCACTGGAGCCAACTTGGCAGTACGCTGCATCTGCTGGGGCAACATGAGTGCCAGTTATTTGTGTGTCATCACTGGCACCCCCTTCCTCTAGGTTGATTATACTCCCTTCCTCAACCTCAGATATTGAATCAGAGCACTGTACTTGCTGCGCATCCTCAAGCAGCATGTCACTGTCATTGTAGTCAAACAATTCAGCTGACTCCTCCGTGTGTGATAGCGAGGCTACGACAGGAGTAGCTGTGGACATGGAGGCTGCATTAGATGCTTTGGCAGCTGAGGTGGAATGTAAAGCACTAGAAGCCTGGCTGACAGAGGACTCGGAGGATAAGGATGGCCTGGTTAGCCAATCCAACAAATACTCTGTATGTTGCTGTTGCTTAAGATGGCCAGCACCAGTTAGAAAGGACAAGTGTGCCCCTGCAGAGGATGCACCACGTCCACCACGACCAGAAGCACAGCCTCCCGACACAGGGGCTGCTTGCCCTCTTATCTGTGTCTGGGAGCATCTGCCTGTCCTTTTTGTTTTTTCAGACATGGTGAGTGATATATAGATTAAATATATACAGAACTCTGATTCAACTCTGGTATAAAGATTTAAAGAACTCTGGTATAACTCAGTGAGACACCCTGATAGCTGGCAGCCAGTGACAAGACACAGATTACAAGTCTCAGACACCTCTTATAAATCAGTGATACCCCCTGATGGGTGGCAGTGAGAAGCCACAGATTACAAGTCTCAGAAACCTCTTATAAACCAGTGAGACCCCTTGATGGGTGGCAGTGAAACCTCCTATAAATCAGTGAGACCCCTTGATGGGTGGCAGTGAGAAGCTACAGATTACAAGTCTCAGAAACCTCTTATAAACCAGTGAGACCCCTTGATGGGTGGCAGTGAAACCTCCTATAACTCAGTGAGACCCCCTGATGGGTGGCAGCCAGTGAGAACACACAAATTATAAAAATTCCCAAATATTTTGTAGAAATTAGTGACCCCCAAAATACTGCGTGGTACTGGCTGTGTGACAAGAGACAGATCACCTCAATTCACAAATGTTTTAAAGAAATTTGTAACCCTCAAAATACTTGCTGGCACAGTGACAACACACAGAAGATCACCTCAATTCACAAATGTTTTAAAGAAATTTGTAACCCCCAAAATACTTGCTGGCACAGTGACAAGACACACATCACCTAAATTCCCTGATATTTGGTAGAAATGAGACCCCCCAGACCCCCCCAGTAGCGTGGCAGACCGACAGTAAGAACACAGAACAACAATCTCCTATGAAATCTCCTCTCAAATGCGTGGTGAAGCTATGCGTGGAAACCTTATATAGTGTGCTGCGGGACTTAGCTCTGTGAGCCCATGATTGGGCAAAATTTGCCCAATCAGGACTCTGAGCCATGATTGGCATACTGTTGAACCTATCTTGCACCAGACCTGTGGTCAGGTGCAAGGCTGTAGCCAATTACGAGCTTCAGGCCAGTGGAAAAGTGCATTGTGGGCCATTGTGATGCATTGTGGTCGAACTTGCGCCGAACACCCGGAAATGTTCGGAGTTCGCGAACCGTCCGAACCGAACAGCTCATCCCAAACCATAACCCACACCAGGTGCAACCCTGACAGAATACGGAGGTCAACAACTCAGCCCGCGGGGTTACTGCCAATGCTGGAGGAGATGTCTTATCAACTGTGCGTGGTACTGCAAGTAATGGAGTAAGTGCGTGATCTATGGCAAGTAATGGACTCTCTGAGAGACCCTTCCACCAAGGTGTGTGTTCCACCTGTGAGAAAGTGTAAAGGACCACTGTCTCCTGAGGAGTGTGCCAGGAGGAAAGCCACTGGTCTATGTATATATTGCGGGGCGGACTCCCACTGCTTGTGAATTGTCCCATAAGACCACCCAAGAGGCAAGATCCTGTGTTTAACCCTGCTGTAATCCCACAGCCAGCTGCAGTGCCTGCACCTACAGCAGCTCCAAAACCAGCCAAGAAATCCAGGCCTGTTCGTGTTTCCAAGCCCTCACCCAGAAGGCCTCCTGCATCCACTCCTGCTTCCAGCAGGCATTTGCCCACCGAATCTCGTGTACCTGTACCTGTGCCCGCTGTGCCCAGGGTTACAAGGTCTCTGGAGACTAGCCCTGAAGAGGAGGGTGAACCAATAATTTCTATGGACTATGAGACCACCTTACTTGTGGAGCCAGAGCCTCCAACTCCCATGGAGGTTATGTCAATTCAGACTCCAGGGCTAACTCCCAGACAGCACCTTCTCAGCATTGCTGCTTATACCACCAACCCAGTATCGCAGTATAATCCCACATCAGAAGATCCAGGGTCCTACTACATACAGAGAGCCTTCTCAGTTCCAGATTCCACTGCAGCAAACCTCCTCCACAACCCCATGGGACCAGAAACCCTAACCCAGGATTGTGTATACGCAACTATAGGAATTGTTGTATGCAAGAAAGACCTGGCAAGATTTAATGAGGCATTGAAGAGCAAAGGATCTTCGAGTCAACCCAAGACTGCCACCTTGACACTGACAGTGAATCCCAGTACTCCCAGCTGGCAAGAACCTCTGCCATCCTCCTGGCGCTGTCTTCCATATGATCCTGGGTCTGAAGACTGGGACACCGTGGCCTCGGATGGTGAGCCTCAGTAACAGACTGCTCGACTCTCCAGGGGATCCCCAGGTTAACGTATGGGGTATGTGGGGGTATGTGGGGGCTACCACCACTCCTCCCTATGTGAGACCCTGGCAGGACTTCAGGCCACTCAATGACTCCTCCAGTGAAGGACCTGGAGAAGAAATTCCTAGCGTGGTGCCACCTCATCATGTGGGCACTACGATTGCGGATGATTCTAGTGTCCAAAGCACCCTGGAGGGAGAGACCTGTAAGGCATCCAAGGCTAGAAATCGGAGACACCAGCGGAAGAAACGCACTCAGACCAGCAATACAGGACCCATGTATTCCAGTGCCCCTGACTCCTATCTGTGCCCATCAATTTCTAGGAGTCTACTTGGTCATGGCACTCCCAGGCATCCAGATTCCTCACCTGAAGAACGGGATCCCTATACCGTCCAAGGCACCATCGTTATACCCACGTGGGACCGGGTATCAAGAAACTGGACATTGTGTCCTATGGACAATTCAGAGTCCCCCGGAGTTCTTTCTTTGAGGAGGGGGTACTGTCAGCAACCATGCCTGCATTCTTGAATAAACATTACCTGCATATGGGCAGGTACTTGTAAAGTGCTGCCCTCAATCAAACCAGCACTGAAAGGGGTTAATCAGTCAAGCACCAAACATACACACACACCCCTACCTGTGTCCATAAAGGACCACTCCCTCCTATGTGCCTTACCTCAGTATTGGTCTATTTCCTGATCTATTCAGACGTATATTTTGCATGCTCTTTGATTCACCGTGTACCAGACCCCTCTGCTTTGTCCACCAACCACTGCCTTGTGATAATCCTCGGACCTCCTATTAGACCTCTTGTCTAAACCCATTGTACTGTGCTCTGGTATCACCCAGTATGCTCTGGTATCACCCAGTATCCACTTCCACCAACGTACTGAGGTGTGGGTTTCCTTGCATACTGGGCTCAGAGCCCCCTGAACTTTGGGTCCCACCATAACCCTCGCCAGGAGCAACCCTGACACCGACCCTGTCGAAATCCCAAACGGCTCTTAAATAGACCTGTGAGCTTAACATCTGTGGCTGGGAAAGTATTTGAGGGGTTACTAAGGGATAATATTCAGGAATTTATTGGGAGGTATAACGTAATTGGCAAAAATCAGCATGGTTTTATGAAACACAGATCATGTCAGACTAACCTAATTATGTTCTATGAGGAAGTAAGTAGAAGTATAGATCAGGGGGTCGCAGTGGATGTGATTTACTTGGATTTTGTCAAAGCTTTCGACACAGTTCCACACTTTTCTAGATGAAAATACTTGTTCTTGGATAGGAAACTGGCTAAAAGATAGGGTACAGAAAGTGGTCATAAATGGTACATTTTCAAGATGGACATCAGTGGTAAGTGGTGTCCCTCAGGGGTCTGTTATAGGACCAATTCTATTCAATTTATTTATAAATGACCTTGAGATAGGCATTGAAAGTCATGTATCAGTGTTTGCAGATGACACAAAACTAGGAAAAGTAATACAATGTGAGCAGGATGTTACTTCGCTGCAGAGGGATTTAGAAAAAATGGGGGACTGGGCACTTAAATGGCAGATGAAATTTAATGTAGATAAATGCAAAGTTATGCACTTTGGAGTGAAGAACACACAAGCAACTTATACCCTAAATGGTACGGAGTTAAGGAAATCCAAGCAGGAGAGGGACTTGGGAATAATCATAGACTTCAAACTAAGTAACAATGTGCAATGTCGAATAGCAGCCAAGGCCAGCAAGGTATTGGCATGCATTAAAATGGGAGTTCACTCTCGGGATGAAAACATAATTTTGCCTCTGTATAAATCAATGGTAAAACCGCACCTTGAATATGCTGTGCAATTTTGGGCACCTGTCTTAAGAAAGGATATTATAGTGCTAGAAAAAGTGCAGAGACGGGCGACTAAATTAATAAGGGGAATGGAAGGTTTAAGTTATGAGGAAAGACTAACAAGCTTAAAGCTGTTTAGTTTAGAGAAACGGCACCTTACAGGGGATCTGATAACCTTATATAAATTTATACGGGGCCATTATAAACCATTGTCTGGAAACCTATTCATTAACAGGACTATACACAGGACACGAGGTCACCCATTTAGACTGGACGAAAGGAAATTCAGCCTAAAGCATAGGAAGGTTATTTTACAGTGAGAACAATAAAGCTGTGGAATTCTCTGCCTGTTGAGGTGGTTGGGTCAGACTGTGCAGACTTTTAAAAAACGACTGGATTACTTCCTGCAGACACAGAATATTAAGGGTTATAATATTTAAATATGTGGGTAAGCTTCTTGATCCAAGGAGAAATCTGACTGCCATTCTAGGGTCAAGAAGGAATTTTTCCCCAGTTTGTTGCATATTGGCGAGCATTTCAGACTGGGTTTATTGCCTTCTTTTGGATCAACAGCAGTAGGTGTTGTGTGAAAGGCTGTACCCGATGGACTCATGTCTTCTTTCAGCCTATGTAACTATGTAACTAACTAAACTCCATCAGGGGGAATTCCGTGGGCCTGATGATGTACAAATTAAACCTGTATGCCGATGACATTCTCCTGACTCTGACAGACCCCGACTCATCCCTCACAGTCCTTCAGAAGGAGTTAGACTCTTATGCTGTTGTCTCATACCATTTGGTCATTGCCCATTAAACGCAGGCCCTACCCATTAATTTACCTCTCACACAGCTGAACTCACTCTGGCAACAATTGATTGCCGAAATTCATTTTTGGTCTACCTAGGGGTTTGCAACACTAAAGCAATGACAGAGCGGTTTCCTCAAAATTATGTGCGTCTAATAAATGGAAGCCAGCGTAGCGCCAATGAAGATTCAATGGTTAGCACAAATATGCACAATACATGTCCTTGGGTTTCTTTTTTTATCGCTTTTCTCGTTTTCAAAATACGTCTCTTTTTTTTCTTCTAGAGGGGTGTTTTACACTGCAGAAGGGAGGAGACCAAATTTTGCGCAGTATGTAGATTTCCAACTATATCAGATCAGTGATGGTGGATACAAAGTACATTAAAATTTAACTTTTATTGAATAAGAAAGACCAGACGGACATTTACACTTTGGACCGATGACACTCAGATCTACCTCTCCACTCCTGATCTCTCTCCTCCTGTCCTTTCCAAAGTCAGTGACTGTTTATCTGGCATCTCTTCCTGGATGGCCTCTCCCCACCTAAAGATCAACATGTCTAAGACTGAACTCCTACCAATTCCTCCCTCTAATACCTCCCCACCTCCTGACTTCTCTATCACGGTGGAGGGTATCACTATCTCCCCATCAAACCAGGTTCGCTGTCTCAGAGTTACACTTGACTCTGCTCTTTCCTTCATCCCCCACATCCAGTCTCTTTCCTCCTCCTGCCGCTACCAACTACGTAATATTTCCAAAATTCAGCCATTTCTTACCACTGTCACCACAAAACAACTCATCCATGCCCTGATAATCTCCCGACTTGACTATTGCAATAATCTCTTATCTGGCCACCCCCTCTCCCGCCTTTCCCCTCTACAATCCATTCTGAACACCTCCGTCAGGCTCATCCACCTCACCAGCCACTCTGTCGCTCCTCTCTGACTCCCTCCACTGGCTCCCCATCCACTGCAGAATTAAATTCAAAATCCTTACCCTGACCTACAAAGCTCTCACTAACTCAGCTCCCCACTGCCTGTCCTCACTAATCAATCACCAAATACACCCCAGCCTGCTCCCTAAGGTCAAACAGCGACCTGCGCCTAGCCTCTCCCCGCATTACCTCTTCCCATGATAGACTGCAGGACTACTCACGCGCAGCCCCCATTCTCTGGAACGCTCTCCCTCGCACGGTCAGACTATCCCCTAATTTCTCTTCCTTCAAATGCTCCCTTAAAACATTCCTATTTAGGGAAGCCTACCACCCAACTCACTGACGCCACCATCAATTACTCTCACATTGCAGTCCTCTCCTCCTGTTTCCAACCCCAACCCTTCTAGATTGTGAGTTCCTATGGGAATAGGGCCCTCATCTCCTCCTGTACTGTTTGTCAAATGTTGTTCAATGTATTGTAACCCTGTCTATACTGTGCCTATTGTACAGCACTGCAGAATATGCCGGCGCTTTATAAATAAAGAATAATAATAATAATATTAGGGGGCACCAAAGGAAAAGAAACAGTGAAAATCAAGCTCTGGATGGGCTTGCAGAGAATTCAAAAACAAACATGTGTGTCAGAGCTGCCTGGAACTTCAGGGAAACTTAGACTTGTATTTGTTAGACATGTGCATTCGTTTTAGTACTAAGAAGATTTAGTCCGAATTTTGAGATAATTTAGTTTTAGTATGACTCAAGAGATACGAAACTGCTCAGTACAAAAAATGAAAGAAACTAAAATAAAATGCACTACATTTTAGTTTCAGTCCTTTGTGATATTACATTGATGAGTGAAAGAGACCAGTAATGAAGAGCGCAACATAGCAAAGCTACAGAAAAGATTTGTATGCGTAATCCTTCCCGACCCCTACCCAAAAATCTGACAGTGATAGAGCTCCAGAATACTCACTCGCAGCACAGACAGCCAGCACAGGAGAGAAAACCTTTACTTAACCCTTGCATGTCTATGAGGCAAAGAAGATGATAAAACAGCTGGAGAAGGAAAACATTCAAATAAATCACACTGAAAGCTAATGACAGAGGACTGGATATTAAAAACCCCTTTATAACAAGCAGCGCTGGGAGAAGAGAGGGACTTTATAAAACATGTGTTATCTCCCCTCCCGCTCTGCATAGGTCTTAGGTCTTAGGTCTGATACATTTTATATTATCCAGGAGCACTATCCCCCATTCCTCATCTATAATACACATTTTATATAAAGTCCCTCTCCTCTCCCAGTGCTGCTTGTTATAAAGTTTTTTTTACTTCTGATACATTTATTATCCAGCTCCACAGTTACTCTGTCATTATGAGCCTTCAGTGTGATTTATTTGAATGTTTTCCCTGGATTTAAAGTGCTTTATTTTATTATAAAAATAAATTTGCACCAGTCATCTCTTCTCTGAACTTTCAGACCGATTTACGTTAATATTTTCCCTCTCCCCTGCTTTTATATTCCTGTGTCTCCCCCACAGAGATACAAAGTTTAAGTAAAAGTTCCCTCTCCTGTGCTGGATAAGCATTGCATTCCGAAGTTCTGCACCCTCCACATGCCAATGCAGTAGGATGTTCTATACAGAGAGGGGCATTAATTAATGCAGGTAGATGTTGTATACATTATACAGAGAGGGGTATTAATTAATGCAGGAGGATGTTCTATACATTATACAGAGAGGAGCCTTTTTTTAAGCCATTTAAATCCAGTGGCTGTGAGCGCTGAGATCGGCTGCTTTTTATATTATCTCTCAGTACAATGTATCAGGCTCAGCTGTTACAGTAAATGACTGTAACAGCGCTCAGAGTTTCAGTAAAACAAGGAAATAATATTGTTCTAAACTCTTATATATAAAAATATTGTTTTACTGAAACTCTGAGCACTGTGATGAGCAGCAGTCAGTTACTGCAACAGCTTTGCCTGACACATTGTGCTGAGAGTGAGAGATACTGTAACAAGCAGCAATCTCAGCCCTCTGAGGAGCCACTACAATAGTAATTGTATCCACTGGTTTTCAGATGAATGAAATTAGTTTTCATACTAAAGAACTGAAAACGAATTTCTTTAGCAACTAAATAAATTGCATTTTCGGACTAATCCATTAGTTCAAAACGAAATTTTGTGCTGTGCACATGTCTAATCCTTTCCCTCCGATCCTTAGAAGTGGTCGGTCTGATATAAATATATCCCTAGAATAATATCGTCCAACAAGGCAAACTCAGGGTACAGTGCTGAAGAGTCAGACCCAGAATTGTCAGAAGCCTTTTGCCAATATGCCAGAACCAGAATAGTCAGAAGCCGTGTGGTAATAAGTCAGAACCAGAATCGTCAGAAGCCGTTTGCCAATAAGTCAGAACCGGAAATACACCAAAAATACAACAGAGCAGCTCTAAGAGATGTTTAGCCACGTTAGGGCAATGTATGAATGCATTGCCTTCATTTTTAAACCCGGCGGGTCTGCGTCATCCCGCCAGGCTCCACCCTCCCGACATTTCAAGTGACCGCCCGGATTCCCTTCTTCACTCGGCGTCCGGGCAGCGAGCAGCGAGGACGATGCTGCCGGGCGCCAAGAGACCACAGCGGGGTATGTAACAGTCTAGCCATGAGAAATTTTGCCAGAAAACCGAATTTGGAAAGGACCGAACGCAGGAAGAGCCAGCTGACCCTGTCAAATGCATTTTCCACATCTGAAGGAGACCACTAGACTAGGCTGCTCCACTACCTCCATAAGATTAAGTTGTTTATTTTTATCTAATAAACCTCTTGGGACTCAGAACCACATGAGTCTGAAATTTGTGTTTTTTAAAAAATAGACAATTTGATACAATATCAAACTAGGGATATTCATGGTATGTGCTTATATTTTTACTATAGGAGAACTCTATTGAGAACTCTAGGAGCTTCGGAAGAGGTTGATGGGCACCTGAAGAGTTAAACAGAAGACCCATAACATTGTATATCCTAGAGCCAGGCGGGGCTCACTGAAATGTGAGTTGGACACCTTTTTAATATATGTTATAGTTGGAAAACTACATACTGCGAAAAATTTGGTCTCCTCTCTTCTGCAGTGTAAAACACCCCTCTAGAAGAAAAAAAAGAGATATATTTTGAAAACGAGAAAAGAGAAAAAAGAAACCCAAGGACATGTATTGTACATATTTGTGCTAACCATTGAATTATCATTGGCGCTACGCTGGCTTCCATTTATGTGTCTTGTTTAAGGTTTTTTAGAGGAACCTCCGTATACGGCGTTTAGGGAGTAGGGATGAGCTAGTCGGTTCGATCTGTTCGGAGTTCGCATCGAACATCGGCCGTTCGACAGTTCGCGAACGTCAAACTTTTAGGGACGTTCGAAAAAAAATAAATTGAAAAAAGTATAAGAAATGCTTAAAAAAAATACTAAAAAATCTAGAAATAAAGCGACTCTTTACTGCACAATATTATAAGCAATGGTTTATTAGATATTGAATTAAAACGGGAATATTTTTAACATTGAAGCCTATGTGATAAAACATTTGTGTTACTAAAACATCAGACAGACACGGCCCTCTAATTAGCCTCCCAAGGATCCCCTTGAGGAGCATTGAGGAACATGTGGCCGCCGGATGACAGAGCTGCGACTGTGTGGGCTAGCCGCCCGGGTGCAAGTGGCAGAGACAGGCAGCGCAGGGAGGGAGCCACTGCACCTGTGGCCATGGCAGACCCTCCCCACAACCAGGATCCAGAGAGCCCCCACTGACCACCAGGCTAAGGTAAGGTGACACATTTCTAAAAAAAAAATTAAATGTCCCCGGGAACATAAAATAAAACTTTTTTTTTTCTTTCTCTACTTGGCTGAATGTATTTAATTATATATATTAGATACATTCAGCCAGGTAGAGTGGGGTGCCATGTGGGCTGCGCGGGGTCTCAGGCAGTGGATTGTTTTTTGTGTGTATATTTTTAGCAAATTTATAGGGGAAGGTAAGGACAGGTATGATATATATATATACAGTGGCAAGAAAAAGTATGTGAACCCTTTGGGATTACGTGGAGTTTTGCATGAATTGGTCATAAAATATGCTCTGATCTTCATCTAAGTCATAACAACTTGAAAAACACAGTCTGCTTAAAATAATCCAACACAAACAGTATATGTTTTCTTGTTTTTATTGAACATAACATGTAAACATTCACAGTGCAGGGTGGAAAAAGTATGTGAACCCCTAGCCTAATGACTTCTCCAAGAGCTAATTGGAGCCAGGAGTGAGCCAACCTTGAGTCCAATCAGTGTGATATTATTGGATGTGTTGCTGAAAGCTGTCCTGCCCTTTAAAAACACACACCAGTTTTGGGTTTACTGGTTTCAAGAAGCACTGCCTGATGTGCCACTCCTCGCAGAAAAGAGCTCTCAGAAGACCCACAATCAAGAATTGTTGACTTGCATGAAGCTGGAAAGGGTTACAAAAGTATCTCCAAAAGCCTTGATGTTCATGTGTCCACGGTAAGACAGACGGTCTACAAATGGAAAAAGTTCAGCACTGTTGCTACTCTCCCTAGGCGTGGTCGTCCTGTAAAGATGACTGCAAGAGCACAGCGCAGAATGCTTAATGAGGTAAAGAAGAATCCTAGAGTGTCAGCTAAAGACTTAAAGTAATCTCTGGCACATGCTAACATTTTTGTTGACACATCTACAATAAGGAAAACATTAAACAAGAATGGAGTACATGGGAGGACACCACGGAGGAAGCCATTGCTGTCCAAAAAGAATATTGCAGCACGTTTGAAGTTTGCAAAAGAGCACCTGGATGTTTCACAGCACTACTGGCAAAATATTCTGTGGACAGATGAAACCTAAATTGAGTTGTTTGCAAAAAACACACAACTCTATGTGTGGAGAAAAAAAGGCACAGCACACCAACATCTAAACCTCATCCCCACTGTAAAACATGGTGGAGGGAGTATCATGGTTTGGGGCTGCTTTGCTGCCTCAGGTTCTGGACGGATTGTTGTCATTGATGAAAAAATGAATTCCAGAGTTTATCAAGACATTTTGCAGGAAAACGTAAGACCATCTGTCCGCCAACTGAAGCTCCGCAGAGGATGGGTGATGCAACAGGACAATGACCCAAAGCATACAAGTAATTCAACAAAAGAATGGCTTCAACAAAACAAAATACGCCTTCTGGAGTGGCCCAGTCAGAGTCCTGACCTCAACCCAATTGAAATGCTGTGGCATGACCTTAAGAGGGCGATTCACACCAGACGTCCCAAGAATATTGCTAGACTGAAACAGTTTTGTGAAGAAGAGTGGTCCAAAATTACTCCAGATCGTTGTGCAGGTCTGATCTGCAACTACAGGAAACGTTTGGTTGAGGTTATTGTTGCCAAAGGAGGGTCAACCAGTTATTAAGTCCAAAGGTTCACATACTTTTTCCACCCTGCACTGTGAATGTTTACATGTTCTGTTCAATAAAAACATGAAAACATATAATATTTGTGTTGTATTATTTTAAGCAGAATGTGTTTTTCAAATTGTTGTGACTTAGATGAAGATCAGAGCACATTTTATGACCAATTCATGCAAAACTCCACATAATCCCAAAGGGTTCACATACTTTTTCTTGCCACTGTATATATATATATATATATATATATATATATATATATATATTCTTATAAATGTATATATCCAGACTTGCATTACACACACATTTTGGCAACTAATTGCCCCCCCCAATTTGGCTGATCCCTCCAGAAGAAATGTTGAACCCGATAGAGCAGAGAATAATATATATATATATATTCTCTGCTCTGTCGGGTTCAACATTTCTTCTGGAGGGATCAGCCAAATGGGGGGGGGGGCACATTTAGTTGAGATTGTCCACATGCCACCCCCCATGTGCGTATGTCTATATATGGTCTGAGGTCTGTGGGTAGGTGTATATATATATCTGCATGTTGATATATACGTATATATAGGTCTGCGTCTTGATATATACGTATATGTCTGTGTGTGGTATCAATGCATCCCTACTCCATACACGGCGCTCCGTGTCCCTATAATATATATGATATGGGGTTACCTTTTTATATTTTTATTCTATTCCTATTAAATTAACAGTAATTTTTGATGTATTTTATTGAGTAGAAACTTTTTTTGCCTATATAACATGTGCGTTGTGAAAATAAAACGGTTTTGTGTGTACATTTTAATTTCGTTAGTGGATTCCTGTCCAGTGCAGTGAGAAGCAAACGTAATGTAGTGTAGACACGCTGTGAGGCGGAGCGGAGTGAAGTCAAGCCTGCAAAATGTTTGCTTCTCTTTGCTTCGCTAAGTTGTGCATCGCTACACGCTCAGTGTGTCTCAGCCTTTATTCCCGCATCGCTAGCTTACCGAATCATTTTGTATACTTGTTACTGACCCTGCTTGTTCTGAGGACCCGATCTGTTGCCGACTTTGCCTGCCATTTGACTATTCTCTCTGTGTATTCCCTGCCTGTTCTGCTTGCTTCCTGTTGCTACTGGTGTGCGCCAATTCTCACCATATACAGTAACGCAGTACAAGTGCCTAAACATTGCTGACCTGGTTTTGTTATAGCTGCTGATGTAACTGAATAGATTGGGGATCTCTTCTGCATTACCAAAACCTCCACCACTGCACTCTTCCACAATACCACAGAGGGGTTACGGTGTGACGGCACTGTTGCCGACACTAAAGGCCCGATTTTAAAGCACCTATTGTCACTTTAATCCAAAGCCTGCATAAGTTTCACCATAATTTAGCCCAAAAAATCACTAAACTTGTTCTTCGTGTCCTAAAATGTCTCTTCTTTTCATACAGACTGCCGCCCCAAGCAGTTGTTTATGAATAGATTAAAGGAAAAGCATTTACCGTCATTTGAAATGTCATTTTCTTTGTTTTTAAATGTTTCTATACATCCTACAAATTCGCCACTTACGGGCAGGTTATGGGGACCTCCTAGGCACGATATTTGATGGAATTTTTCGTTTTTATTCTTAACCTTTATTTCATGGAAAACTCACTTTTTGTCCTTGTTTCCTGTCCCCCAGGGCATTACCCGGACCCCCATACACCTTTAATGGCAAATATCTTGCATATATGCCCTCTTGGTGGGCACTCTAAAATTCAAACTTTTGAGTCCCATTGACTTGAATTGAGTTCGGTTCGTGTTCGAACTCGAACTTTTGAAATCGTTCGAGTTCGAATGCGAACCGAACACGGGGGTGTTCGGCTCATCACTATTAGCGAGCATATTGTGCATGAATTTCTGGTGGGCACTTCACTCCCTTGCAATATGTACGTCTAATGCCTGATGTCAAAACCCTACTGGAGAGATGTTTTGGCTGGGCAGGATGGCAGCGGTAAAAATGTCGATCATTCTTAAAACATTATACATCTTTCAGACCCTGCCCGTCAAGTTGCCTAAATCGTACCTGGACTCCCTTCAATTGCCCCTGATGTTTTTACGTTGACTGCTTTTGTACTACCGCCACAGGGACAGGGGACTCAATTTGTTCCATGTCCACAAGTACTCATGCCTAGCCTCGGTCTCAGACTTGTTCCGATTCTTCCCTAGGCCTCAGTGGCTGGCAGTGGAGGCGTTCATATGCAAGGTCATGCCCTAAATAGTTGCTATGGGTACCACCCAGACATAGGCCCGTTCTGTGGGGGTTGCTGGCCTTCACTGTCTTCCACTTATGCAGCGGAGATCAACATTTGTTATTATTTATGAATCCCCACCCCCTCTCCATGGCCACCCTGCTGGCATCTATGCCGTACTTGCTCCCACATGTGTCAATAGGACCCTGGCTCAAGTGCGGTATAACACACTTACACCACCTGTTTGGGCAAACAGCCATCCTGCCCGTCAAAGAGTCACAAACTCGGTATGGGATACAGGACAATATGTTCACTCATATATACACAACTGCACTCCTACTTGAAAGTATGCCACATCTCTTCGAACCCTGTCCTCTCATCTCCCCTTCTCTCACCCATGGAACTTTTCTGCTTGGACCCAATATCCACGATCAGACTGATTTCAATGTTTTACCGCATGCTGAAAACTCCAACACGGGCCAAGAAATGGTCTTTCCAGCGCACCTGGGAGAAAGACCTTTCACTCACACTTACTCCTTCTTAATGGGCATCCACACACATTTTTGAGGTGGGGGCATTCAGGTGCGATACGCTAGTGGAAACACAGAGCAAG
Source organism: Leptobrachium leishanense (assembly GCA_009667805.1). Taxonomy (NCBI): domain Eukaryota; kingdom Metazoa; phylum Chordata; class Amphibia; order Anura; family Megophryidae; genus Leptobrachium; species Leptobrachium leishanense. The sequence goes on from CM019068.1 coordinate 100,155,431, forward strand.
ATCATGTACCGCTGTTTATGACGCCAGACAAAATACATAGTTTTGCGCCACTCGTCTCCGACCAATGCTTGAGGTGTGGCCTGGCAGTGGGAATGCTGGGCCACATTTGGTGGCACTGCCCAATGCTTTCCCCACTGTGGCACAAGATATCTCAACTGGCTATGGAGGTCCTAGGTACCTTGATTCTGTGTGCCCCATAAGTTTTATTACTAGGCTTAATTCAGCTCCCTCCCTCTCATTTGTGGATGCTATTTATCATTGTTTCCACCACAGCATTGTTGGTTGGCAGACATTGGAATTCTGCAGTGATTCCTACGCAGAAACAAATTGTGGATACGCTTGACCAATATCGCCTATTTGACTCTCGGGCCGTGACACTATGTGGCATCACCCCACCTAAAGTAAATCCCTGGACCCTGTAGGACATTCACAAAATATACAGGGCCCTATTACAATCTTCGCGCAAACGTTTGCGCTGGTGCAAAAACGCATTAACGCGAGGGGTAAAACCCTTTGCGCTGAACGTAGTATTACAATGTCAGCGCAACAAACGCGCGTGTTCGTCTACCGTGGGTGAACCTGTGCAAACCCTTTGCGAGCGTACTGTACTGCGCGCATCCTATACTTGACATTGGGAGCGCAAACGCGAATGAACCCTGGTACGCGGATGGTATTACAATTTATGAGCAGAATTTAACACATAGCCTTTGCGCGCGCAATTTTAGCAACTCCTAAAAGCTGGTGTTAATGGCAAATCTGAACGATCTGGCCGAACCCAAATACACTAGCCCAAAAAAAAAATGCTGCAAGGTATAGTTGCACATTCTACTCAAACCAAACAAATAAAATGGAGAAGTTGTGTGTGCATTTATTATTTCTGCAGCATATATACTCAGATTGACTTTGGCATGCGCAAAAACTTAGTGAGATAATTGTGGTTCTTAACTCTGATTGGCTGAATCGCATGAAAAAACAGTCCGCACACTGATTTCTGCGCGCAACAGTACTGCGTGGGCATATGTGCACATCCGTTTTACTCGCGTTATTGCTCGACGGATGAAAAAATGCGCGAAGATTGTAATTCCAGCTTTGATTTAAGCTCGTTAATGTTTAGCGCTTGGCGCACAAATTCACGCGTTGTGCGAGCGCTTTAACGCGAAGATTGTAATCGGGCCCAAAGTGTGTAGTATGTAGGTGCCCGATGTTCTCTTTATATGCTTAGTGCACGACTTGCAGGAATGCCCTGATCCCCTTTCACTTCCCCATCCCCTCCTACTTGTTGTTTTACCATGCTGATTACCAATTTACCCTAAGACCAAGCATCAATAGAAACCAGTAACATTCTATCTCCTGCTGGTGAGGGTAAATGAGCCCGAAACAGCTGTATAGGAGTGATTGTGTCTGGTTGCATAACCTGAACTTTGCTAAAAAAATCCATTTAATATGGCATGGCATTGGACAAGGTGGGTTCTGTGTTATTACAGAGCCTAGATGCAAAAAAAGTGAGAAGCTGTGGACTTCACTTGCATATCCTACCCAGAGTTCTTTGCTGCATGTGGGGAATGTAGCACGTGAGCTCTATAAGCAGTTCTCTGAATTGCTTGTATGTGTAAATGTCCTCTGCAGCTATACACTTTATATGCTGTATATGTATATATATATATGTATATATATATATATATTGTGATGTTTTGGGGGGCCCACAGAGCACGGGCACAACGTCTGCAACAAAAAGAACCGCTTTATTCTCCCTTTCAGGGCAGTCAAAGTGGGTAACATAAACATACACGCTTGTCTTCAGCGTAATTAAAGCAAAGTTCAAATCGTCAGCACCAAAAATAACAGAAAATAAGGGTGGCTCACCAACTTTTTAAACAGTCCCAAAAACCTGGGGGAATCTTTTCCCAGAAATGTAGAAGCCTCTCCAGCAAGGCACAGCAAGTCTCCGGTTTTGAAACACACACACAGCTTACAGCTAATTACTGTCTCCTTAACTCCCACAATCCTGTCTGGGAGTTGCTGACCTTTAACGGGTGACGGTTAACCCTGCGGTTGCCCTTAAAGTGACCACAACCCAAATAGGGATGAAACATAGCGCCCATCTAGGACCCAGCCTTGCCGTCCTCTACACATATATATATATATAATACACGAGAGGGGCAGCACTCAACCTTAACTACGCTTTAAGTGCGGCTGCATCTCAAGACATAATATACAACAAAACAGGAGGAGAGCACACCAAACATATTCAGATACAAAAGAAACCACAACAGCAGCTAAATTCATTTAGACATAGAGATTTACCAGAGGGTTAAATCTGGTAAATGTCTAAGTCTAAATGAATTTAGCTGCTGTTGTGGTTTCTTTTGTATCTGAATATGTTTGGTGTGCTCTCCTCCTGTTTTGTTGTATATTACGTCTTGAGATGCACCCGCACTTAAAGCGTAGTTAAGGTTAAGTGCTGCCCCTCTCGTGTATTTTGTATATTATAGGGCTGACATCCCTTTGGGCAAGCACCCCTCCCTGTCACAGGTGCTCCACCCACAGGTTCTATTTAAACCTTGATCTGCAGGGAGCTTTAGAAAGGCCTGGGTCCTCAAGTTTATCCCATAAAAGCAGTCATTAGGTTAGTATGATAGGACCTGCCAGAGGTGGAATACATTGTCGCTGTTGGCAGGCTTACGCAATCCATGGCCATCCATTGCAAACTAAACTTCCACCATTGTTGAACAGAGCTCAGCATTGAATCTGTGTAAGGGTTAAGAACTGCAGTGTTTTTGAAGGGGTTAAGAAATGTTTGTAAGCATTTAAAGGGTTAAATCTGGTAAATCTCTATGTCTAAATGAATTTAGCTGCTGTTGTGGTTTCTTTTGTAGCTGAATATGTTTGGTGTGCTCTCCTCCTGTTTTGTTATATATATATATATATATATATATGAAAGAGACCAAAATCCAGACGCACACGGAGACTTCTTTTCAAAGTTTAAATAAAATAAAACTTTATTCTGGTTTTAGTTTTATTTTATTTAAACTTTGAAAAGAAGTCTCCGTGTGCCTTTGGATTTTGGTCTCTTATCTACCTGCAGCTGGATTGACTGCACCGGAGCAAGAAATTTTCGGTATGTGGAGTACGGGACCTCTTGATATATATATATATATATATATATATATGTCCAAGCATCCACTGCAACTGGTAATGCCTGCCTCCTAGCTGATGAAGGTTCCACAAACCTGAAACAGCGCTGTCCTGGGAGTGGCTTTGACCAGTTGCATAACCTTATCTTTGCTACAAAGCCACAGTGTGGCAAAGCATTGATTTTAGGGTTCTGTGTAATAACAGATCCAGGATGCATAAAAGTGAGACAGAGGTCATTTGCATATCCTACCCAGAGTTCCTTGCTGCACATGGGGAATGTGGCACAGGAGCTCTGGGATGCAATTCTTTGAATTGCTATGATGTGCAGGTGGCTTCTGCAATATTAAACACATATATATATATATATATATAATATATATATATTGTTCATGGCCATGTTTGGTGTCATTGGAAAGGCCAGACTTTGACCTCAAGTGACTGTGTATGGCTGTATGGAAATGAAATGCAGGAGTCCAAATTATCACTGTATCTCACATGGGGCTTACAGCTTGGGGGTGCACATGCCCCCTGTGCCCCCTCTGTGGATCCACAAGTGCATCCCTCCCTTTTTCTCCTCTAATACTATATCTCTTCACTTCTTTATTTTAATCTTCATTTACTCTTTTATTGTCATCTTATATGCCTACCTAAATGCACACATATTTCTTACCTTCTTACAAAACATTAACTAATTTACTCCTAACATTTCATATGCAAATGCACGGTTTCTCATTATGGCATAAATACAGCATATGCTGAAGAAAAGATGATTTTAATTTTACCATTCAACTTACTTTGCAACTGTCATTCGTTTATCAATACATTACACCTTCAAAAATTCATACAAAGACCAATTCTGTTTCTAGTTCTTTATTTCAATTTCTACGCTATTCACATGCTCTTGGATATCACAATTAGGGATGAGCTGTTCGGGTTCGGACGGTTCGGGGTTCGACCCGAACTTAGCCTGTTCGAGCAGATCGCGAACCCCGAACATTTCCGGGTGTTCGCCGCATGTTCGACCACAATGGACCACAATGCATTTTCCCACTGCCTGAAGCTTGTAATTGGCTACAGCCTTGCACCTGACCACAGGTCTGGTGCAAGACTGGTTGAACACTATGACAATCACCGCTCAGAGTCCTGATTGGGCAAATTTTGCCCAATCATGGGCTCACAGAGCTAAGTCCCGCAGCACACTATATAAGGTTTCAACTCGCCGATTCTGCACGCATTTCAGAGGAGATTTCAAAGAAGATAGTTGTGTGTGTTGTTACTGCCGGTCTGCCACGCTACTGGGGGGGGTCTCATTTCCACCAAATATCAGGGAATTTAGGTGATGTTTGTCTTGTCACTGTGCCAGCAAGTTTTTTTGGGGTTTACAACTTTATTTAAAACATTTGTGAATTGAGGTGATTTTCTGGGTCTTGTCACTGTGCCAGCAAATCTTTTTGGGGCTCACTAATTTCTTTAAAACACTTGTGAATTAAGGTGATCTGTGTCTCGTCATACAAAAAGTACCACGCTGTATTTTGGGGCTCACTAATTTCTTTAAAACATTTGTGAATTGAGGTGATCTGTCTCTTGTCACTGGCTGCCAGCTATCACTGTGTCTCACTGAGTTATACCAGAGTTCTTTAAATCTTTATACCAGAGTTGAATCAGAGTTCTGTATATATTAATCTATATATTACTCACCATGTCTGAAAGAACAAAAAGGACAGGCAGACGCTCCCAGACACAGATAAGAGGGCAAGCAGCCCCTGTGTCGGGAGGCTGTGCCTCTAGTCGTGGTGGATGTGGTGCATCCTCTGCAGGGGCACGCTTGTCCTTTCTAACTGGTGCTGGCCTTCTTAAGCAGCAGCAACATACAGAGGACTTGGTGGATTGGCTAACCAGGCCATCCTCATCCTCCGAATCCTCTGCCAGCCAGGCTTCTAGTGCTTTACAGTCCACCTCAGCTGCCAAAGCATCTAATGCAGCCTCCATGTCCACAGCTACTCCTGCCGTAGCCTCGCTATCACACACGGAGGAGTCAGCTGAATTGTTTGACTACAATGTGACATGCTGCTTGAGGATGCACAGCAAGTACAGTGCTCTGATTCAATCTCTGAGGTTGAGAAAAGGAGTATAATCAACCTAGAGGAAGGGGGTGCCAGTGATGACACACAAATAACTGGCACTCATGTTGCCCCAGCAGCTGCAGCATACTGCCAAGTTGGCTCCAGTGACGAGGAGATAGGGGGTGAAGATGACATTGATGATGATGAGGTCACTGACTCCACCTGGGTGCCAGATCGAACAGAGGAATTAAGTGAGGAAGCGGGGGAGGAGGAGGCACAGCAAACACGAGGCACAACATCCTCTGTGACCAACTGTAGCACTAGCCAGTCCAAGGCATCACATGTCAGAGCTGCTCCGGTGCAGAGCACTGTTGTCTCAAAGAACACATGCAGGAACTCTGCTGTCTGGGAGTTCTTTAAGAACTGTGCAGCAGACCCCACCATTGCTATTTGTAATCTATGTCAGAGGAGGCTGAAGCGTGGGATAAACACCGGACACTTGGGTACCACGTGCTTGAGGCGACATATGAACAAGTGCCACACATCCCGTTGGCGCAAAACTTTGCATTGGTCCTCCTCCTCCTCATCTGTCTCTACCCACACTGTATGTCCTGCCATGCAATTGCCTACAACCTCCACCAACAGGGATGATGCTACAGTAATGGATGTACCAGCAGGTCCTTCCTCACAATGTGACATCATCCCAGTAGCTGAAGATTTACGCAGTCAGATTACGTTGCCGCAGCTGCTGCAGCAAAAGAAAAAATATAGTCCCAACCATCCCCAAGCACAGCGTCTAAATGCCAGCTTAGCAAAATTACTCGCATTGCAGCTGCTGCCTTTCCAGCTGGTGGACTCTGCTCCCTTCCGTGAATTTGCTGAATGCGTTGTACCACAGTGGCAGGTTCCAAAACGCCATTACTTTTCACGCAAGGCCATTCCAGCACTATACCAGCACGTGGAAGACAATGTTATCCAGTCATTGGGAAAGGCAGTCAGGAGCAAGGTGCATGTCACTTTAGACACGTGGTCCAGCAAGCATGGACAGGGTCGTTACATTTCCTTCATGGCACACTGGGTAACTCTGATTGCAGCTGGGAGGGATCCAAGACGGGCTCTGTGCTGGAGCTTGTTCATCCACCACGCCTCCAGAAAGCTGCTTGTATGAGGTCTGTCTGCTCCACCACCACCACCTCTTCCTCCTCCTCCTCCTTCTCTGTCTCTGGCGAAGTGGCAGTTAAACCCACGCCTGACAGGGTCTACACAATGGCTCAAGCAAAAAGATGCCATACTGTGCTTGAGCTGATTTGTTTAGGGGACAGGAGCCACACCGGGTCAGAAATTTTGTCAGCTCTGCAGGGGCAGGTGCAGAGATGGTTTACACCACGCCAGCTTGAGCTGGGAATGATCGTCTGCGATAATGGCAGCAACCTTCTCGCCGCTCTACGCAAGGGTAAATTGACGCATGTACCATGCCTAGCACAGAGCTTCTCATCCAGGTCAGAAAAGCCTGCAGCCACTTCAGACGGTCATTCCCAGCAAGCGTTTGCCTTGCAGAAATTCAAAGAGAATTCCACCTTCCCACAAACCGTCTGATCTGTGACATGCCCACCAGGTGGAACTCGACATTAGCAATGCTGCAGCGTCTGCACAAGCAGCAGAGGGCCATCAAGGAGTACCTGTGTGAGTATGGCACAAGGACTGGTTCAGGTCAACTTGTTTTTTTCCCCCCCACAGTGGCTGATGATCAAGGATGCATGCACTGTACTGTCACCATTTGAGGAGGCAACGAGGATGGTGAGCAGGGACAGTGCATGCATCAGTGACACAATTCCTTTAGTGTTCCTGCTGGAGCACACTCTGCGGGGAATTATAGATGTGGCTCTAGAGGCAGAGCAGCGGGAGGAAGAGGAGGCCTTCCCTAGCTCTCAAGGCCCCAGTCTTTCCGCAGACAGCATTCCAGCGGGTCCTACTCAGATCAGACAGGAGGAGGAGGAGGAGGACTTTTTAAGTAGTGGGGGCATTGAAGGTGGGGATTCCTCAAGGCAGGGTTTTGTGTGCCCAGAAACAGAAGGGCTTGTGCGTAGCTGGGAGGAGGAAGTGCACGAAACGGTCATCCTCATTGACCAGGAAGACTCGGCAGCTAATGCCACCTCCTCCAACCTACGCTGCATGGGCTCCCTAATGATGCAAAGCCTGCTAAAGGACCCCAGGATTCGTGCTATCAAGGAGAGGGATCATTACTGGTTGACAACCCTTCTTGATCCATGATACAAGGGGAAAGTTGCAGAGCTCATCCTGCCCGCACAGAGGGAGCACAGGATGACAAAACTTGAGGACGCTCTAAAGCGAAACTTGTGTAACACCTTTCCAGGCACTGTTAGATTACCAAGTGCTGACACACGTGCTTCTGAGGCTGCAGGTGATCAGAGGAATAGCGGTGTAGGCCAGGGCCGCTTGACTGATGCATTTTTAAATTTTTTTAGTCCTCGACGCCCAGGGACGTCAAATGTAGGCACCCATTGCCAGCGTCTTCACCATATGGTGCAGGACTACCTAGGGGCAAGGGCAGACCTGGATACCTTTCCAGCAGATGATCCACTGGCTTACTGGGTGTTGAGATTGGATCACTGGCCAGAATTTAGCCAATATGCTATGCAGCTACTAGGTTGCCCTTCATCTAGCGTGCTTTCCGAAAGGACGTTCAGTGCCGCTGGAGGTTTTGTCACAGACAAAAGAGTGCGTCTGTCCACCGACTCTGTAGACCGGCTGACATTTATAAAAATGAATCAGTCCTGGATTAGCAGCTATCAATCCCCTGATGCCGAAGTAACGGAATAGATCGGGTATGTCTTCTGCATGCACAAAACCTCAAGCACTGAAATATTCCACAATACCACAAAAGGGTTACGGTGTGTGAATGCACTTGCTGCCATGAAAGGCACAATATTTGGCTGCACTGACGCCTGTGCCAGATTTATATCATTTTAATTTTTTGAACAGCAGGGTCCACCCCTGCACTCTTCCACCATAACACAGAGGGGTTACTGTATGATGATACTTGATGGCCTGGCATTAAAGGCAGAATATCTGGGTGCACTGACGCCCATTCCCAGATTCATATCTTTTTAATATAGGGCCGCATGGTCCACCCCTGCACTCTTCCACAATACCACAGAGGGGTTATTTTATGATAGTACTTGCATGTCTGGCACTAAAGGCACAATATGTGGGTGCACTGCCATTGACGCCTGTATCAGATTCATATCCTCAGAGGGGTTACGGTGTGACGGCACTGTTGCCGACGCTAAAAGCCCAATTTTAAAGCACCTATTGTTACTTTCATCCAAAGCCTGCATAAGTTTCACAATAATTTAGCCAAAAAAAACACTAAACTTTTTCTGCGCATCCTAAAATGTCTTTTCATACAGGCTGCCGCCCCAAGCAGTTGTTTATGGATAGATTAAAGGAAAAGCATTTACCGTAATATGAAACGTAATTTTTTTGTTTTTAAGTGTTTCTATACATCCTAGAAATCCGCCACTTCATGGGCAGGTTATGGGGACCTCCTAGGCACGATATTTGAAGGAATTTTTGGATTTTATTTTTAACCCTTATTTCATGGAAAACTCACTGTCCCTTTAAAAACGTTTTTTTTAAAACTTTTTGTCCTTGTTTCCTGTCCCCCAGGGCACTACCCGGACCCCCATACACCTTTTATGGCAAATATGTAGCATATATGCCCTCTTGGAGGGCACTCTAAAAAACCGAATTTTCGGCCCCATTTGACTTGCATGGGGGTTCGGGTTCGGTCCCGAACAAATGGGAAGTTCGGGTTCGGGCCCGAACCGAACTCGGGGGGTGTTCAGCTCATCCCTAATCACAATAACCAGATTATATTATGACATTTTTCTTCTATTCCTTATTGTTCTCATGCTTTCGTTTGTATTTGATTTAAAAATGTAAATAAAAAAATTATAGGGATAGACGTCCACTTTTTAAGATAATCTAAGAGCTTCAAGAATAATTCTCTATAAGTAAGGTGATACAGGTTTAGAACCTGTTATCCAGTGTTCTGATATCAGAAACTTCTTAAAATCAGTTTTCCGAGCCTTCTGGGCCAAAGATTTATTTACCTCTGAACGGGACCCAGCAAGAAACACTCTGGCAGTGAACAAAATGTTCTTGGTAAATTACTGCACAGCATCTCCCAAGGCGTATGTAAGGTTCCTAGCCGCCGGCGCCATAGAAAGCCTAAACCTGGTGCCACCTCGTAGTATTGAGACTAGCAATCTTCTCAAACATCTCCTCTGCCTGTTCAACACTCAGGTGTTGATTAATTGACCTAATGTTCCCTTCACAAAAGCAAGCTGCAACCGCTTCTGCATTGTCTTGGTGAACTGCAAAAGAAATGGGTGCTCAGGAGTATGCAAATACAGGGGTGCCTGAGCTTGGAGAAAGGGGGTAGCCCTAAAAAGTAATCAGAAAGAAAATAGACATACCCAGGTGAATGTGGTATGATGTACCTTCGTGTAGGTAAAAGGAAAATTCTCAACAGGATAGCCGCAATGGCCTATACACAAATTGGTGTGAACAAGGATTAACTTTTAATAGAGTACTATAAAAGGATGCACAGATCCTGGTAGTACAAGACAAGACGTAAATATAAGGAATTGGGGTATGGATAGGCCCCCTTGGCTTTCAGGCACATACAAATTAGCACCCCAGTATGTAAAGAGTAGTTAATCTGTCAAGCAGAAACGGAAACAATGGGCCTTCAAGGGTTCGTAATATATAGGAAAGACAAAAAGGAAACCTCATGGGTTTGCTGTGATTGGTAAAGCAAAAGGAAATAATACGGTAGACTGATCTGTTACAAACTAGGAAAAAATGTTTCCAGACCGTCCCTTGCTGTATGAGGAAAGGGCAAATGATAAGCAGGTTATGGCGCCCCTATACCTGCAATAACAATGCAAAGAGCCACAATTTAGAATTCATAGCCAGAGGTCCTGAGTTGCAGCATGCACATTTGAGGATAAGTGCAGAACAGCTACAAAAAATATAAAACGTTAAAGAAGGATTGCGCATGGTTGACTACTTTGGAGATGCAGTCAGCCAAATATTTTAATTTCGACGCGTTTCCCCTTTAAAGTAAGGGATCAGAAACGGCTTCATCAGGAAGCAAAACCTTCATGGTGGTGGAGGAGAGGAGCCACCACCATGAAGGTTTTGCTTCCTGATGAAGCCGTTTCTGATCCCTTACTTTAATGGGGAAATGCGTCGAATTTAACGTTTTTAAATTTTTTGTAGCTGTTCTGCACTTATCCTCAAATGTGCATTTGCCCTTTCCTCATACAGCAAGGGATGGTCTAGAAACATTGTTTCCCAGTTTGTAACAGATCAGTCTACTGTATTATTTCCTTTTGTTTTACCAAGCACAGCACACCTTTGAGTTTTCCTATATATTACGGACCCTCGAAGGCCCGTTGCTACCTTTTTTGCTCGCAGATTAACTACCTTCTACATACTGGGGTGTATGTGCCCGATAGACAAGGGGCCTTATCCATACCACAATTCCTTATATTTACGTCTTGTCTTGTACTACTGTCAGGATCCATGCCTGCTAATTGCTGCCAAATCCGTGCTTGCGGCACATCCATTATTATTATTATTATTATTCTTTATTTATAAAGCTCCAGCATATTCCGCAGCGCTGTACAATAGGCACAGTATAGACGGGTTACAATACATTGAACAACATTTGACAAACAGTACAAGAGGGGATGAGGCCCTATTCCCGTAGGAACTCACAATCTAGAGGGGTTGGAAACAGGAGGAGAGGACTGCAAGGTGAGAGTGATTGATGGTTGCGTCAGTGAGTTGGGTGGTAGGCTTCAGTAAATAGGAATGTTTTAAGGGAGCGTTTGAAGGAAGAGAAATTAGGGGAAAGTCTGACCGAACGAGGGATAGCGTTCCAGAGAATGGGGGCTGCGCGTGTGAAGTCCTGCAGTCTATCATGGGAAGAGGTGATGCGGGGAGAAGCTAGGCGCAGGTTTCTGTTTGACCTTAGGGAGCGGGCTGGGGTGTATTTGGTGATTAGTGAGGACAGGTAGTGGGGAGCTGAGCCAGTGAGAGCTTTGTAGGTCAGGATAAGGATTTTGAACTTAATTCTGCAGTGGATGGGGAGCCAGTGAAGGGACTCGCAGAGGGGAGTGGCAGAGACAGAGCGGCGGGTGAGGTGAATTAGCCTGGCGGAGGCGTTCAGGATGGATTTTTGGGGGGAGAGGCGGGACAGAGGGAGGCCAGATAAGAGATTATTGCAATAGTCGAGTCGGGAGATTACCAGGGCGTGTATGAGTTGTTTTGTGGTGACAGCGGTAAGAAATGGCCGAATTCTGGAAATATTACGCAATTGGTAGCGGCAGGAGGAGGAAAGAGACTTGATGTGGGGGATGAAGGAAAGAGCAGAGTCAAGTGTAACTCCAAGACAGCGAACTTGGTTTGATGGGGAGATGGCGATACCCTCCACCGTGATAGAGAAGTCAGGAGGTGGGGAGGCATTAGAGGGAGGAATAAGTAGGAGCTCAGTCTTGGACAAGTTGATCTTTAGGTGGTGCGAGGCCATCCAGGAGGAGATGCCAGATAAAAAGTCACTGACTTTTGAAAGGACAGGGGGAGAGAGATCAGAGGTAGATCTGAGTGTCATCAGTAGAGGTGGTAATTAAAGCCAAAGCTGTTGATGATTTTGCCCAGGGAGGAGGTGTAGATGGAAAAGAGCAGAGGACCAAGGACAGAGCCTTGAGGTACACCAACAGATAAAGGCAATGAAGAGGAAGAGTTACCAGCAAAGGACACAGAGAAGGACCTGTTGGATAAATAGGAGTCAACACAAGCAAGTGCAGTGTCACAGAGACCAAGAGAGCTGAGGGTCTGCAGAAGGAGGGGGTGGTCAACAGTGTCAAAAGCAGCCGAGCGGTCAAGCAGGATGAGAATAGAATAGTGGCCGTGTTTTTTAGCAGTTAGGAGGTCGTTGGTGACTTTGGTGAGGGCAGTTTCAGTTGAGTGTAGGGGACGGAAGCCAGATTGCAGGGGGTCAAGTAGGGAATTGGAGGACAGGAAGAGGGAGAGGCGGTTGAAGACTAGTTTTTCTAAGAGCTTTGATGTGAAGGGAAGCAGGGATACAGGGCGGTAGTTGGATGGAGAGTTGGGATCGAGGGATGGTTTCTTTAGTAAAGGGGTAACTAGCGCATGTTTGAAGGCGGATGGGAAGGAGCCGGTGGAGAGAGATAGGTTGAAGATGTGTGTGAGAGCAGGGGTGAGGGAGGAGGAGAGGGGAGGAATTAGATGTGAGGGAATGGGGTCGAGCGGGCACGTGGTGAGATGTGAGGAGGACAATAAGGAATTGACTTCCTCCTCAGTGGCTGGGAGGAAGCGGCAGAGGGTGGCAGAGGGGACCTCTGGGAGTGGAGGTGGCAGATAACTATCTTGTGTTGGGATGTCGCTTCTGATCGTTAGAGTTTTACTAAGGAAGAAATCTGTCAGGTCTTGAGCGTTGAAGGCAGCTGAGGGGGGAGGTGCGGGTGGGTGGAGGAGGGTGTTGAAGGTGGACCAGAGCCATTTAGGGTTAGAGGACAGCGTAGATATAAGAGATGAGAAGAAGGATTGTTTGGCCAGGTGGAGGGCAGAGGTGTATGACCGGAGAATAAACTTGAAGTGAACAAAATCAGCTTCAGAGCGGGATTTCCTCCAGGCACGCTCTGCAGTGCGGGAGCATCTTTGCAGGTAGTGTGTCTGGAGGGTGTGCCAGGGCTGAAGCTGGCGGCGTGGGGCCTTACAGAGTCGAAGAGGAGCAAGAGTGTCTAGAGCAGAGATAAGCGTAGTGTTGTAGTGATTAGTGGCAGCATCAGGGCAGGTGAAGGATGAGGTGTGAGGGAAGTGGTGAAGTAGATTGGAGAATTGATGGGGATCCACGGCATGTAGATTTCTGCGAGTGTGTGTGCGGGGTGGGGGAGCAGAGTGTTTAGGAAGTCCAGATAGGTTGAAAGAGAGAAGGTGGTGGTCAGAGATGGGGAAAGGGCGACAGGTGAACTCAGAAATGGAGCAGAGGTTGGAAAAGACAAGGTCAATAGCGTGACCATCGCGGTGGGTAGGGAGGAGAGAGGATTGCGTGAGTCCAAGGGAGGACGTGAGTGAAAGAAGTTTGGAGGCAGCAGGGGCAGAAGGATCATCAATGGGAATGTTGAAGTCCCCGAGCATTAGGCATGGAAGATTAGAAGACAGGAAGTGAGAAAGCCAGGTGACAAAGTGGTCAAAGAACTGGGAGGTTGGTCCCGGTGGGCGGTAGATGACTGCCACCCAGAGAGCCAGGGGAGAGAACAGGCGGATGCAGTGTGTTTCAAAGGAGGAGAAGGAGAGGGATGGGGGTGGATGGAGATGCTGGTAGGTGCAGGTGGGAGAGAGCAGGATTCCGACACGCCACCATTTCTCTCACCTGGTCTGGGGGTATGGCTCAGGTGTAGACCGCCATGTGAGAGAGCAGCAACGGAGGCCGTGTCAGAGGGAGTTAGCCAGGTTTCAGTTAAAGCTAGGAGGTTGAAGGAGTTTGAAAGGAAGAGGTCATGGATTGCTGTGAGTTTGTTGCACACAGAGCGAGCGTTCCAGAGGGCGCAGGAGAAAGAGGACAGGCGCTGAGGGATTATGGGAATGAGGTTGCTGGGCTTGCAGGGAGGAGATTTATGTGCGATGGAGATAGGATGAGAGGGAAGTATTGGATGTGTTGTGGGGCCAGGGTTAGGGGATATGTTACCTGCATAGAGTAACAGCAGGAGGGTGAGAAAGAGAAGGTGGGAATGGGATTTGTGGGAGTGGGAGTGATTGGCAGCACGAGAGATAGAGGGAGACCATGTTCTGAGGAAACAAAGGAGCTCATGCGAAGCCATCATGTGGGACGAGAGGAGGGAGGGAGAGATGCAGATAGTGTAGGGGTCGGTGGTAGAGGGGCAAGAGTCGCATTTAAGGAGAAAGGTAGAAGTGAAAAGTAGAAGCGTGAGAGAAAGCATAATAATATAGTCGTGTGTTTACCCGATGGAAAATATGGGCCTTGCAGTTCCTTCCTCCAGTCCCGAAACTCCAGAAAATCAACTCCAAGCTGCCACTTAAGATGGTCACTTGGGATGGGCACAGGAGCCAAGGCCAAGGAGCCACTCCTTGCTGATATATAGAGAAGACTGATTGCAGACAGCCAAAGTAAAAATGTAAACACCTGATGCTGGGCAGGGAATTCACATGCTAATTAGCAAAACAATTGGTGGGGGAAAATGGAAAAAAAAAAAAAAAAAGACAGAAAAATACCAAAGAAATTTTTACAATGTGGGTGCCTGCGAATACTGGGTGATGGGGGGGGGGTCGTACCAGAAATAATACAGGGGATCAGTTGCAATGTGGGTGCCTGAAGTTACTGGGTGATGGGGGGGGGTCGTACCTGTGAGAGAGGAGACACACAAATTAGGGATCATGATGGATGGCGGAGGCATCATGGATGAAACTCCAGAAAATCAACTCCAAGCTGCCACTTAAGATGGTCACTTGGGATGGGCACAGGAGCCAAGGCCAAGGAGCCACTCCTTGCTGATTATAGAGAAGACTGATTGCAGACAGCCAAAGTAAAAATGTAAACACCTGATGCTGGGCAGGGAATTCACATGCTAATTAGCAAAACAATTGGTGGGGGAAAATGGAAAAAAAAAAAAAAGACAGAAAAAATACCAAGAGAACATTTACAATGTGGGTGCCTGCGAATACTGGGTGATGGGGGGGGGGTACGTACCAGAAAAATATACAGGGGATCAGTTGCAATGTGGGTGCCTGAAGTTACTGGGTGATGGGGGGGGGTCGTACCTGTGGAGAGAGGAGACACACAAATTAGGGATCATGATGGATGGCGGAGGGCATCATGGATGAAACTCCAGAAAATCAACTCCAAGCTGCCACTTAAGATGGTCACTTGGGATGGGCACAGGAGCCAAGGCCAAGGAGCCACTCCTTGCTGATATATAGAGAAGACTGATTGCAGACAGCCAAAGTAAAAATGTAAACACCTGATGCTGGGCAGGGAATTCACATGCTAATTAGCAAAACAATTGGTGGGGGAAAATGGAAAAAAAAAAAAAAAAGACAGAAAAATACCAAGAGAACATTTACAATGTGGGTGCCTGCGAATACTGGGTGATGGGGGGGGGGTCGTACCAGAAAAATATACAGGGGATCAGTTGCAATGTGGGTGCCTGAAGTTACTGGGTGATGGGGGGGGGTCGTACCTGTGGAGAGAGGAGACACACAAATTAGGGATCATGATGGATGGCGGAGGGCATCATGGATGAAACTCCAGAAAATCAACTCCAAGCTGCCACTTAAGATGGTCACTTGGGATGGGCACAGGAGCCAAGGCCAAGGAGCCACTCCTTGCTGATATATAGAGAAGACTGATTGCAGACAGCCAAAGTAAAAATGTAAACACCTGATGCTGGGCAGGGAATTCACATGCTAATTAGCAAAACAATTGGTGGGGGAAAATGGAAAAAAAAAAAAAAAAAGACAGAAAAAATACAAGAGAACATTTACAATGTGGGTGCCTGCGAATACTGGGTGATGGGGGGGGGGTCGTACCAGAAAAATATACAGGGGATCAGTTGCAATGTGGGTGCCTGAAGTTACTGGTGATGGGGGGGGGGTCGTACCTGTGGAGAGAGGAGACACACAAATTAGGGATCATGATGGATGGCGGAGGGCATCATGGATGAAACTCCAGAAAATCAACTCCAAGCTGCCACTTAAGATGGTCACTTGGGATGGGCACAGGAGCCAAGGCCAAGGAGCCACTCCTTGCTGATATATAGAGAAGACTGATTGCAGACAGCCAAAGTAAAAATGTAAACACCTGATGCTGGGCAGGGAATTCACATGCTAATTAGCAAAACAATTGGTGGGGGAAAATGGAAAAAAAAAAAAAAAAAGACAGAAAAATACCAAGAGAACATTTACAATGTGGGTGCCTGCGAATACTGGGTGATGGGGGGGGGGTCGTACCAGAAAAATATACAGGGGATCAGTTGCAATGTGGGTGCCTGAAGTTACTGGGTGATGGGGGGGGGGTCGTACCTGTGGAGAGAGGAGACACACAAATTAGGGATCATGATGGATGGCGGAGGGCATCATGGATGAAACTCCAGAAAATCAACTCCAAGCTGCCACTTAAGATGGTCACTTGGGATGGGCACAGGAGCCAAGGCCAAGGAACTGTTCAAGACATCAAGCCTGGGGATCCTGCGACCCTCGTTCAGAAAGAGTCTGCAATCCCAGTACCTGCAGCGGAGCCTGCAAACCAAGTACCTGCAGCGGAGCCTGCAACCCAAGTACCTGCAGCGGAGCCTTCAACCCAAGTACCTGCAGCGGAGCCTGCAACCCAAGTACCTGCAGCGGAGCCTGCAACCCAAGTACCTGCAGCGGAGCCTGCAACCCAAGTACCTGCAGCGGAGCCTGCAACCCAAGTACCTGCAGCGGGGCCTGCAACCCAAGTGACTTCAGTCGAGACCCCCAAAGTCATTACTGTAGAAGATTTTGGTGTTATTGTCTCCTCCGTGACCAGCCTTACTAACCAGGTCAGTGCCCTCACTGAATTAGTGAAGGTTCTTCAGCTTCACCAGCTAAGATATGCTGCCATCCTTGAGTCACCCCTGGAATCCACCCCTTCCATCATACCTGTGCCAGCTGTCAATCTGAATATTCCCTCAGGGACATCCGAATTTCCCAGAAGGGTTACAGAAGTACCCATCCTGGAAAACCTTACCAGTGAGCCATCTACTGTCCACCCCTGTGAAGGTACTCTGAAGCTCTCCAAAACCAAAGTAAGGAGACGTCAGAGGAAGGCCAGTTCCCTGGCTACTGAAAAAACGGAGGATCCGGTACCTTCTGGTGATGAACCTATATGAACTTTTATTTTTGATTCTTGCAGGTCATCAAGCCAGCCTGTTCAGGTCCAGAGGTCGCTCCTTAGGGGGGGCGATATGTCAGGATCCATGCCTGCTAATTGCTGCCAAATCCGTGCTTGCGGCACATGCATGAAAAGTGCTGCCCAGTTTCAGCTCTCGCTGACCAGAACCTTCACAGTTAAACACAGAACACACACACCACACCCCTGTGTCTGCAATAAAGGTTCTCTCTGCCCCTCCCTCTGGACTTCTGCATTAACTACCATCCCTTGACCTGAAAGGACCTATGATACCTATGCTCTATGTGTACCAGACCTCTGCTTTGCCCATCGACTCTGCATCCTCTCTACCAGCCCTTGAACCTCAGACCGTCTCCAGACTACGATTCTTGCCTATCCCTTTTGTCTCCACGCTACCCCACAAGGTACTGTCTGTCTATAACCCCTGAATTCACTGCATAATGGGCTTAATACAACCAGACTGGGCCCCCACCAGCGCTGATCCTGACAACTACCAGGATCTGTGGATCCTTTTTATAGTACTCTATTAAAAGTTAATTTTTAATCCTTGTTCACACCAATTTGTGTATTGGCCATTGCAGTCATCCTGTCGAATTTTCCTTTTACCTGCATGAAGGTACATCATACCACATTCCCCTGGGTATGTTTATTTTCTTTCTGATTGTCTTGGTGAACGCCAAGCTGACACGGAGCTACCACTTGTTCCTGTTACCTGCTCAGACCCTTATTGTATTCTGTCTCCTGCAATATATCCCCACCACAGTGCCTGCTACCGAGACCTTCTGCTACCGAGACCTTCTGCTACCGAGAACCCTCTGCCTCCCGAGAACCCTCTGCCTCCCGAGAACCCTCTGCCTCCCGAGAACCCTCTGCCTCCCGAGAACCCTCTGCCTTCCGAGAACCCTCTGCCTCCCGAGAACCCTCTGCCTCCCGAGAACTCTCTGCCTCCCGAGAACTCTCTGCCTCCCGAGAACCCTCTGCCTCCGAGAACCCTCTGCCTCCCAAGAACCCTCTGCCTCCCTAGAACCCTCTGCCTCCCAAGAACCCTCTGCCTCCCAAGAACCCTCTGCCTCCCAAGAACCCTCTGCCTTCCAAGAACCCTCTGCCTTCCGTTTACTGTTTATTTCCTAACGACCTCCTTCAGCCTCCATTCTTATATTGTCTCTACTTTATTATAGTTTAGTACTGTCCTTTTTTTTCTACCCGTTTATTATTTATACAGTCTTTTCCCTTCCTCTCATTCTTGCCGAGCTCCTTGATATTTGTTTATTGCCTTTTATGCTACTCCTAATAAACCCTCTTGTATATGTTTATCTACATCTCAGTTTCCTCATTGCATATTGGGCTCAAACCTGCCACCCCGGAACCAGCATCTGACAGTGTATTTGTTGGTGACTTGTGGCTCCCTTACTTTTGTCCCTCCTCCTCTCCAGTTTCAGGATCTGTCTGGATTTCGAAAAACATAAGTATCTGAAACCAGGGGCGTAACTAGAAATCAAAGGGCCCCTTAGCAAAATGTTGTATGCCCCCCCTGCCTGCAACCTAACACCCCCCGCAGCCTACTCCCACACAAAAAGATGAACTAATGACATTGAACAACACATTGCTACACCCCCAGAATTATATATACACAGCAGACCCCAGAATTATATACACACAGCAGAGCCCCCAGAATTATATACACAGCAGACCCCCAGAATTAAACACAGGACTACACTTTCATTTCATTGACCCCCACACTCTTCCTTTCATTTACACCCCCACACACACTTCATTTCATTAAAGCAACCCCACTCTTCATCTCATTAACCCCCATCCTACACTCTTCGATCCAATAAAGTCCCCCCCTTCATTTCATTACCCCCCCCTCTATTCACCGGGAGCAAGCAGAGTCCTACGTGCCACCTCTCTCCTCCATCTGCATGTGGCGGAGGTGCTGCGCTGGGAGGAAGTGACATCATATGATCACTTCCTCGCAGCGCACAATAGCAGGCAGCTGCAGGAGGTCTTGTGGCAGCGCTCGGCGGCCGGTGATTCAGACACCGGTGGTCACGGGCCCCACCGAGTGGCGGGCGGTCGCCCCCTGGAAACTGCCGCCAAAATATTCCACTGGCCGGGCTGCCGGGCCCCACTCGGCTGCGCACCCGCGTGGGTCACTATGGCGGTAGTTCCGCCATTGTCTAAAACCCATAATGCTGGGGGGTCACAAGCATTCCAAAATATTTCATGCAAGATGCATGGCAATAGAATGGTGATAATATTTATGTGGTTGCTGCCTACAAATCTGAGGGTCTTGTGATACAAAAATCAAGCCAAACAATAAAACTAATTTTAATATCTCAGGAATAGTTGCCTGTGGTCATGTACCAATATATAAAGGTCATTTGCCAAGAAAGCCAGGTTTGTGGTATATGTCAAAATGAGTACTCCTTTAAGAGTTTTTGGACTCCTATGGGAAGGTTCAATAGCTACATCAAAAATGAGTGTAGAAAGTGTACAGCCCTGTCATGTTCTTTTCAGCAATGAAAAATATGAAGATATGACACTATTTACAAGCAAAGAAGATTGTGGGATTCTACAGATAACAATGTTAGAAAGCGACCTGACAGCCCCATGCTGGTCAAAACCTCTTATAAAAAGCCCATTATATATTTTCAAATATGTTTTTCCACATAAAATGCTAGTAAAAAGAGATCAGAAGGTCCTTGACATGGGAGTGACTGAGTAGAAATCTATTTTACGAAGAACTTTTTTATAGTTACACAGGTACACAAGATATGCGTCCATTGAGTTCAGCCTTTCATACATTACCACCTGCTGTTGATCCGTAAGAAGGCAAAAAACTTGGTCTGAAGAGCTCACCGAATATGCAACATACTGGGAAAAAAGTCCCCAGATGGAGGTCAGATTTCTCCTTGGATCAAACTGCTTTTATCCACATATTAAATATTGTAACCATTGGGGGGCACATAATATACCACAGTAAAAACTGGGGAGCACTAATAATTTTCACCATTAAATCATACCAGTGAAAAAAATAAAAATAAGCATATAAATAAAATTCCAAAACACCAGAGTAATATAGTGCATTGATACCTTTTTGTTGTACTAACCTGATACTTAAATTCAATATTATATTCGCTGCAGTTCGGTGGTTTTTGCCGACATCCGATAACTGCTTCAGCAACTCCAATTTTCGCAGATTATGGGAACCATTCACTATATAGGGAATTCACCATAATTTTGGCGAAATGGGGTGTAAAGCAAAGGGTCTAAATAAAGGGTAAATAAACCAGAGATGTGCAGTCAGGGGTGGAGGGGGGGCAGAGCCTCACCTGCCATTAAGGGCAGCTGCATTCAAACTCACCTGCTCCGCATCCCCCCACCGTCTGCTTTGTCCATCCTCTGTGCGCCGCACATTCTTCTTTTTTTCTCCAGCAGCCTGAGCCTACGCAATTTGCGTAGTGGGACGCTATGCAAATCGCGTAGGCAAATTGCGTAGGCTGCCAAGAAGTGTGCCCACTTACTGAACATTGCTCTCCAGTGCGTCAGAGGCACTGGGAGAGCAATGGAATAACGGACCAATAGGAAAACGCTATTGGTCCAAGCCATTCATAAAACGCCGGCAGGCCTCCTATGCATTGAGGCTGCCTAGAATGGACAACACAGAGATCCTGGGGAGCACTGAAAGCTGTCAGATCGTGGGGAGCACTGAAAGCTGCCAGATCCTGGGGAGCCCTGAACAGCCAGATGCTGGTAAGCACTGAGAACAAAATGATCACCAATAAAAAGAAATGCCATAGACCTGAAGTCTGCATGAAGTACAGACTAGACTAGAATATGTAGAAAATTGCAAACTTGTTGATCGATTGTAAAGTATTATCAAGGTGAGTCATCAACCAACAAATAATTCAATATGTAACTTTCTACTTTTCTGTAAGGTAAATTCAGCCCTCTGCAACGAAACAATAAAGTTAATGGATCACCTTTAGCCCACAGATGAAGTTTAGCATGATACAGAAATAAAGCCTTGTTGTCTGTATTTGTTATATTCACCAACATGGTGGTGAGAATTCACTTTGCTCTCTAGTAATCTAAAGTGAATGATCTTGAAATATATAAATTCTCCTAGATGCAAAGAGGAACAGCCAGCTCCTGGTAAGCACTGAGAGCAGCCTGATCCTGGAGAGCACTGAACAGCCAGATCCTGGGATGCACTGAACAGCCAGTTCCTGGAGAGCAGGAAGAGCAGCCAGATCCTGTGGAGCACTGAACCTGCACCTACACAACCTGTGTGTACCTGGCTCTGATACTAGCCAGTGCCTCACCAGCCACTGACCTCACTGCACGTCACTGGACTAGACCCTTTAGTTTATAACTTCCATAATAAAATGATGTAAAATCACAAATGCTGTAAAAATATTAAACACGTGACTCTCACG
Source organism: Leptobrachium leishanense (assembly GCA_009667805.1). Classification (NCBI taxonomy): domain Eukaryota; kingdom Metazoa; phylum Chordata; class Amphibia; order Anura; family Megophryidae; genus Leptobrachium; species Leptobrachium leishanense. The sequence continues at coordinate 100,177,078 of CM019068.1, forward strand.
CCTTTCTCCAGTACCTTAGATGCAGTTTAAAGACAGGTGCATGTAGAGAGCCTGATTAGCATCCCCAGAAATAAGTCGAAGCTGTAGCCCTGGAGTCTTTCATTGGCACAGCGAGCAAAAGGTACCTGCTACCCCAAATCATGAGCAGTGACTTCAAGTTGGGTCAGAATAGAACTGTTTAATTAAATGACAAGCACAGATATTTATGGGGACAGACAGGGGTCATTTACATATAAAACATCACAGCCTCTTCTAGGAGGACCTAATCACACTGATAAAGATAATTGCACAAACATTGACTTCTTGGAATGAGAAATCTAATTACATTGTCTAGACAGCTACAGTCAACAGTACTTAACATGTTTTAACCTAAAACAATGGTTGATATCTGTGTATTTGAATAGGATGTAATCTGCTAACGGTGACACACAGACAACAGCTAGCGAGGCAGTATTCTTGCATAATCCAGATAGCACAAACCTAATTGAATTATACTGGTTCAACACAGTTCAACAAAAAAAATAAAAAAATGTTTCCATTAGTGCAGTATTATAATTGAAAAATGAACAATAGTGCTGCATTAATAAATTTAAAAAAAAGGAAAAAATACTTTTTTTCATTATTATTTATTTATTCTTTCTTTCTCTTTTCTTTTATACTTAATCTGGTCATGTTTGTTATCATCGGAAAGGTCTTTCCCATCATTCCAAACATGACCCTCTAGCTGCCACCGATCGGGAGACACGAGAGTCCAAAGGACCTCCCTATCTCCGCCATAGGGATTTCCATAGGAAATCCCTGGGCAGCTAGGGGTTAATTCCCTAATTTAAGTCATTGCGCCCATGCAGGATGGCATCAGTGTTGTATAGCCCCTCCTGTGATTAATGGGAGTTGAGCACGCAACATCTTGCTTTTGTTGTGTGAGCCAAAATGATCACCAATAAAAAGAAATGCCATAGAGACAACACAGAGATCCTGGGGAGCACTGAAAGCTGTCAGATCGTGGGGAGCACTGAAAGCTGCCAGATCCTGGGGAGCCCTGAACAGCCAGATGCTGGTAAGCACTGAGAACAAAATGATCACCAATAAAAAGAAATGCCATAGACCTGAAATCTGCATGAAGTACAGACTAGACTAGAATATGTAGAAAATTGCAAACTTGTTGATCGATTGTAAAGTATTATCAAGGTGAGTCATCAACCAACAAATAATTCAATATGTAACTTTCTACTTTTCTGTAAAGTAAATTCAGCCCTCCGCAACTAAACAATCAAGTTAATGGATCACCTTTAGCCCACAGATGAAGTTTAGCATGATACAGAAATAAAGCCTTGTTGTCTGTATTTGTTATATTCACCAACATGGTGGTGAGAATTCACTTTGCTCTCTAGTAACCTAAGGTGAATGATCTTGAAATATATAAATTCTCCTAGATGCAAAGAGGATCACCTTCTTATTCTAGGACACTCACAAGAGGGTAGTTTTGTCCCTAAAATTACGGTATTTAATTAAACTTTGGCATGGTGCAGCTCTGTTATCCCTTGGAAGATCCATTTTATGTATTCTCTCTACCTTCAGAGAAAAAGAGTCCTTGCCGATGTCCAGCAAAACTGAACTTTCTACTGAGGGAACGAGGGTGGGCTAATGAACACCTCTGGTATCCAACCACTTAAAGATTGTTACATTTGAACCTGTACTCCCAGGCCTCTATTTTCTGATTCTCTGTATCTGAAATTGCTGTAAGCTCATCGGATGTAGTGCACAATTAAAAAGCCTATATTTAGGTTTCAGACAGCAGTTCATAAGCCATTTGGATAGACTATGACCCGTTTCACCCGTAAGAGCTTGCTCTTCAGCGGTAAGTACGTAAAATACTGCTCTTGAGGATGCTCTTATGGGTGATACATGTCGAGCGTCTATACATTTTTAATTGTGCAAAACCACTGATGAGCTTACAGTAATTTCATTACATACAGGAAAATGTATCGTTTTTCTATCACATTTTTTTCTGCCGCTGCTTGTGATTCAATATCTCTGGTTAAATTTTATTTTCATTCTCATACTTTCCCATCATTACAGACCCTTGAATTCCCATTTTGCCCATTTCTAATTACACATGGTTCCTTATATGACTTCGAGACAGTTGCAATAGAAAGTGGTAATTATGAGGAGCTATTGTCAGGCATCTAGTGCAGATCACAATATTGGAGTTTTTCCCTTCTTCACAAGGAGATGAGTCACTGGTGTGTTTGTATTCATATACAACAATTTTTGGATGCTTATCATTTATAGGTAACAATAAGCTACACCAGTGGTTCCCAACCACGGTCCTCAAGTACCCCTAACTGGCCAGGTTTTAAGTATTACCTTGGGGAAATGCAAAATACGCAACATGGCACTGCAGCTATTTGGGATAATTGTATTACTCCATAGGATGTCTCCTCTGTGACATCCACTTAATACAACAAATCATACACCAGCCGGGGGCAATTTATTAGTGTAGCCTGGGTAGATATAAATAAGAGACCTATCTGGTGTGTGATCTGCTTCTCTGTATTTTTCTAAATTCTCAGCCCAGAGAAGGATATCAACTCCTTGTTGCTGTATTTCCGTTAGAGGTCCTTATTTTTCATCCGTATCTGGACTCTCAATTCCAGCAAACTTCCAGTGTGGCCTTCTCCATACCATTAATATAGAATTCCAGCAGAACCCAGCACATACACGGATTGCTCTGAATTAAATGTCTGATTTTCATAGAATGGTAATTTCTTCCTGATGTCCACTGACCAGTGTGGAGCTCTAAATATTGTTCTAGGGAGGTGATCTCCCACCATCTTTTCATTTATTTTCCTCCACATTGGTCACTGGACATCAGGAAGAAATTACCTTGGTAAATATCCCTTTCCTTTAGAAAGTCGCAGAGAGGTGACGTGACGAAACGCGTCAGAATATTGTCCCTATGTTGTTGTATTTAATAAAATGCAAGATTTTACAGATCCCAGTTGTAGAGTCATTTTTCCTACTGCGGCAGTCCATGGTTCCATGCCCTCATCAGGAATGGTTCCAGAGAAAGCAGCACTGTGGAGGAGGCTGAGTATATTATTGATGTGCCTGTATGAAACAGATATCCTGTGAGCATTACCACAGCAGGAGTTAAAACTGTGTTTGCCTGTGCAATGCTGCTCTACGTATGGTTTCTGTTTTCTGTTTAGAGTGATCCCAGCATTATAATATTTTGTGATTCATTTGTGGATGTAACTGTGAGGAGCCATCTCTTCGGGGATCCTCTGAAGAAACATGTTATAAGATACGTATATTATTCCATTATATGACCTCATCCCCTTTGTTTTTGTGTATGTGAATATTAGCTTTTCTAAATTTCGGTGTACAAAATTGGAACAGGGTTACCCCCATTTCTGGGCACCAGTTTTCAAGGTCATTATACTGAATAAATTATAGAATTTACTAAAGATTTGATCCTGTGAATTTTTTTTTAATAACAGACAATATTCTACTGAAAGCAAAAATTAATAAAAATTAGATAGGATTGGGATGATTTTCTTTGCTACTTATTTATTTTGTGCCATTGAATGGTTGCAGAAATTCAGTGCCTTCATCTCCTCCCATTTCCCAAAAACTCTCACTCACAGTTTGTGTTGGAGGAAAGAAATCAAATGTCCTCTTCCTGAAGTAGCAAGGTATGAAGTTGATCATTAAGTGGTGTTGGTCTAACACAGGGGTAGGGAACCTTTTTGGCTGAGTGAGCAATGAACGGCACATATTTTAAAATGTAATTCCGTGAGAGCCATACAATATGTTTAAAACTAAATACAAGTAAATGTGTGCATTTTATGTAAGACCAACACTTTTAAAGTACAACAAGTCTCTGAATTCTTTTTAATAACGTTGTTATGCTGTTGCTAACCAATGATGAATAAAGTACTTACCATTAATGCGACTTCTGGTGCTGCATGGTTTTGCTGATGGCTTTGTAGTCTGGTTGATAAGTGGTGAGGTTAAGCTTCATGCAGGCGTTGAGACTTCCATCCGTTAAACGTGATCTTAGGTTGGTCTTAATGTTCTTTAGATGTGAGAAAGACAGCTCACATGCATACGTAGAGCCAAACATTGTCAGTACAGCAATACTCACACGCTGCAGTGTGTGGTATGTGACGGGAAGCGCATTCCAAGTTTTGACAATCAGCTGGTCCGCGGGTTGAAGTTTTTTCATTTCTCCCCATTTGTGTTTGCTCGCCAACTCTGCTTGCTTTCGTGCAAGTCTTTCCAAATCTTCATTCAGTGACTTGAACTTATTCACCCACATGTCTGAGGCCTTCAGGTCAGCAGCTTGTAGCTCAAAATCTCTGATGGAGACATCGGGGATGTAACTCAGGTCGGCGCTGTCCACTGCACACTCGTGTGGTTGGGTGATGAACTTAAAAAGACGAGTGCACTCACTAAATTCTCCAAAGTGCGCTTTGAATGACTGCAGGAGATTAGATGTGAAGCCCGCTAGCTGCTGAAGATCAAGATGTTGAGCAGGGTCACTTGCTGTGCATGCATCTCTTAACTCTCCCAGTTTTTCAAAGTGTAGTAAACGACCTGTTTCAATGTCGGCGATGAAGAGTTCTAGCTTGTTTTCAAATGCAAACACTGCTTGTTGAAGGGATAAGACTGTATTTCCAATGCCTTTCATTTTCACATTGCCCTGGTTCAGATGTTCAGTCATGTCCACGAGATAGTAGAACTTCAGAAGACACTAAGTGTTAGCTAACTCAAGATGCTCGACGTTTTTCATTTCAAGAAAAGTCCGGATTTCGCTCAGACAAGCCGCGAAACGGCTGAGCACCTTCCCTCTTGACAACCAACGCACATTGCTGTGCAGAAGCAGACCAGGATAATTATTCCCAACTTCATCCAGCAGTGTTTTAAACTGGCGATCATTTAAAGCTCGGGCAACAATAAAGTTGACCACCCGAATGACCAGCGACATCACCTCACCAAGCTGCTCGCCACACATCTGAGCACAAAGCGCTTCCTGATGCAGGATGCAGTGAAAACTTAGGATGGGTCTCTTTTCATGTTCACGAAGAAGCGCTACGAATCCTTTGTTTTTCCCCACCATGCACGGAGCACCATCAGTACACACCGAAATAAGTTTATCCATCGGTAGATTTTTTTCTTTAGCGAACTCAGTGAAAGACTTGCACAAATCCTCCCCTCTTGTTGTCCCTTTCATAGGCAAAACAGCAAGACTTTCCTCAAGTAGTGTGTCACCGACAGCATACCTTGCAATCACGCTGAACTGGGATAAATGGCTTACATCTGTTGACTCATCCAAAGCAAGAGAAAAGAATGGTGTTGCATTTATGTCCTTCACTTGTGTTGCCTCAATTTGATTTGCCATCATGATGGTACGATCGTGAACAGTTCTTGCCGACAGAGGCATGTATTTTATTCGTTTGATTATTTTGTCTTTATCCGAAAAGTCATCAAAAAGTTCATTGGCAACATCAAGCATGAATGCTTTCGCATACTCCCCATCTGTCAATGGCTTTCCGTTTCTCACAATTGCTAAAGCACCAGCAAAGCTAGCCGAATTCCAGTCACCTTGTTGGGTCCAAACACAGAGTTGCTGCTGACTAGCTTGCACTCTGCACAGTAGCTCTTGACATGCTTTCTTCCTGCTGTCCCCCACAGGATATTTCGATGCAAATGTAGTATGGAGTGTGTCGAAGTGCCGCTTTATATTTGACCGTTTCATCGATGCAATTTTATCATTGCATATTAGACACACTGCATAACCTGCTCTCTCCACAGAGGCGAATTCCTCTGTCCATTCCTGCTGAAAAGTACGATACTTCTCATCTTTTTTTCTTTTAGCCATCTTCTTCGATAAAAGGGTTTCTGCAATTAGCTAGCTGACTACTTGATTAAAAGGAAGGAAGTTTACAGTGTAGGTATGGTGGGCCCGTGTGAGACCACCGTAAAAATTGCAGAAGCAGATCACAGTGAGTGAACGGTCAAAAGATTATCATGGGGATAGTGGCACCCAAGGGGACCACCGTAAAAATTGCAGAAGCAGATCACAGTGAGTCAACGGTCAAAAATTTAATACGGGGATAGTGGCTCCCAGGGGACCCACCGAAAAAAATTGGTAGGGTCAACAGAACCCGAAAAATAAAATAAAATAATTGTCACTGCAAAATTTTAATTTAGAGGGCGCAGAGCTGGAGAAAAAAAGAGAGAAAAAAACAGGGGGGGGGGGTGTGAAAATATTTTTATGTTGCAGGAGCTTTTTACCCTGAGTGGCCTTGTATTCTCTCCTGGTTAAGGGGCTGAAGGTGCTCGATGGGGCAGATTTGAATGCACAGAGATGTAAACTCCGCTGGGAAGTGTGAGACAGGCCTGATTATATACTACGCCGCGGGGTGCACAAACAGATGGTACAGGGTACTTAGCTTATGTTTTTGTTTCCTGGAGGTATTCCCACTCTCCTTTCGGTGAATCAATGCTGTATAAATCTGATTGTGCACCCCGTCAGATCAGTTCATCCAGGAAGTTGATGTGCAGCGAATTCTTTATCCCCTCCAATGTGATTGTCAGAGGCGGAGAGCCAAGCAATAAACAGGAGGGAAGCGCGTGGAGGTACTGATGCCGCACAATGCTATCTCCAAGATGGCCGCAACACGTGGCACCGCGTGCGAGCGGACCTTAACTCGTCAGTTAAATATCGCCCCTGAGCAGTGGTCAGAATGAGCTCCCACTCTAAGAAGCCGCCAGGGAAGTGCCTGAAATTCAAGCTGCAGGGGTGTTCTCGACGGTTCGGTACGGAGCTCAAACAAAAGCGGCCATCCACTTGGCCGCCTCCCGGAAACCCCCAGGAGGGAAGTTTACTTCCTGACCTTACGACCCGTGTACACATTATCCAAAGAGGACAGCTGTGATTGGCTCCAGCCACCACCCGCAATTTTATATTTTTAGCGTTAAAATTTTTCTTATTAAATATTTGTCTGCGAGCCAGATGCAGTCATCAAAAAAGCCACATCTGGCTCTCGAGCCATAGGTTCCCGACCCCTGGTCTAACACATAAATATATTCACAATAAAATGAGATTGGTTTACCAAAACTAATTAGAATATCTCCACCCTTACCATAGTCTGAAGTGGTTCTAATCGATCTTGACTTATACTAGTTCTTACATTTTGAAAACAACATTGACCAAGCAGAGCTCTATGAATCCCAAAAACAAGTTTGTGTTACTTCTTTCTGCATGTACAAAACAAGTGACATTTGAAGACTTTGATTCAATAAATTAGCAGCACTCCAGTACTTACATTTTAAAAATACGCAGTTTTATCTTGTTTAATGTTAAAGGACTACATCTGTTTATTAAGAAAAAGGGATGATATGATTTAACATGGTTGCTGTCCGCATGCTCTAAATCCTTTTTAAATTACCTTGATATCTTTTCCTTCCAGGTCTTCTTGCAAATGCCTTTAGATTTTCTTGTAATTTATAGGAGTTCAAGGAAGATGTCTACCTACTCATTATTTGTTACACCAAATTAATATCGCCTTTATTCTTCAGCACATTTATTAATTTGTATGACAAACCAATTGTCCAGTCCATAACTTAGATGGAATTTATTTCCTGTGAAGCTTGTTTCTTCTGAAAGTCATTAGACATTTTTTATAGCATCTTCTGAAATATTCATCTTATATAAAGGCAGAGAGTAACCAGAGTGTCAGCTTAACCAGAAATACAATAAGTGATTCATGTGAGAGCTTAGCTGTCTTTACTAAAGGAGTTGTACTGTTTCTCTGCAGAGTGTTATAGTGATTAATGTTGGCTGATATGAAAAGTCAGTTTCACTGTCTGCTATATTTTTTCAGAATAAAATAATGATTCTTTGTGATTGATTGCTCCCATTAATGCTAGCAGTATTTTGATAACTTATTTAATTTGCTAATTCTTAGTCACTGGGGATGGCTGCTTTCCTTATTTTAAAAGTGTTCAGTGAACCAAGCTATAAAGTATGTGATAATAATGTATGCGAACTGTAATATCAAAGAGAGTAATGTAATTCTAGGGGATGCATGTAGAAAATGTGCCTAGGGCATTTGATTAAAGGTACCTTACTGTGAATGAACGTAAAGACGTTTTGCATTGAATTTTTTATTTTTATAATTACAAAATGGTTTATCGCTTTTTTGATTTATTTCAAATTTCTAAAACTTTTGTGGTGAAAAGACAAAGAATCATTGAGAGATGAGAAGACGCATGTTGAAAATTAGAACTGGATGTAAGAGAAAGACAAGTAAGACTTAGTAGACACATTTAAATAGACACATTACATTGTTCACGCTAAAACGGGACGCAAAGGAGAAATTACCATTACTCTGTATTAGCACACTGTCTGTATATAGACCCATATTACTCTGTATTAGCACACTGTCTGTATATAGCCCCATATTACTCTGTATTAGCACACTGTCTGTTTATACCCCATATTACTCTGTATTAGCACACTGTCTGTTTATACCCCATATTACTCTGTATTAGCACATGTCTGTATAGCCCCATTACTCTGTATTAGCACACTGTCCGTATAGCCCCATTACTCTGTATTACTATTAGCACACTGTCTGTATATAGCCCTATTAATCTGTATTAGCACACTGTCTGTATAGCCCCATATTACTCTGTATTAGCACACTGTCTGTATATAGCCCTATTACTCTGTATTAGCACACTGTCTGTATATAGCCCATATTACTCTGTATTAGCACACTGTCTGTATATAACCTCATTATTCTGTATTAGCACACTGTCTGTGTATAGCCCCATATTACTCTGTATTAGCACACTGTCTGTATATAGCACCATATTACTCTGTATTAGCACACTGTTTGTATATAGCCCCATTACTCTGTATTAGCACACTGTTTGTATATAGCCCCATTACTCTGTATTAGTACACTGTCTGTATATAGCCCCATTACTCTGTATTAGAACACTGTCTGTATGTAGCCCCATACCTGATGCCACCTCTGCGGCTCTGCTGTCCTGCTGGCCCTCGTACTACTCCACTAGCCCCCACCTCACTGCAACTAAGACAATCTGTATATGGCCACCATGGCAATGCCCCCAGGACAGTCACAGGACTGTCCTGCATCAATCAATCCATTACAAAGGTTTGGATGATAAAATGTTAAAAAAAAAATTACAAGGTGTAAATGAGTGAAATCTGAATACACTATATTGCCAAAAGTATTCGCTCACCTACCTTGACTCACATATGAACTTAAGTGACATCCCATTCTAAATCCTTAGGGTTCAATTTGATGTCGGTCCACCCTTTGCAGCTATAACAGCTTCAACTCTTCTGGGAAGGCTGTCCACAAGGTTTAGGAGTGTGTTTATGGTAATTTTTGACTATTCTTCCAGAAGCGCATTTGTGAGGTAACACACTGATGTTGGACGAGAAGGCCTGGCTCTCAGTCTCCGCTCTAATTCATCCCAAAGGTGTTCTATCGGGTTGAGGTCAGACTCATCCATCAGATTGCCAGATGGAGAAGCACGATTCGTCTCTCCAGAGAATGCGTCTCCACTGCTCTAGAGTCCAGTGGCGGCATGCTTCACACCACTGCATCCAACGCTTTGCATTGCACTTGGTGATGTATGGCTTGGATGCAGCTGCTCAGCCATGGAAACCCATTCCATGAAGCTCTCTGCGCTCTGTTCTTGAGCTAATTTGAAGGCCACATGAAGTTTGGAGGTCTGTAGCGATTGACTCTGCAGAAAGTTGGCGACCTCTTCTCACTATGCGCCTCAGCATCTGCTGACCCTGCTCCGGCAGTTTACGTCGCCTACCACTTTGTGGTTGAGTTGCTGTCATTCCAAACACTTCCACATTCTTATAATACAGCTGACAGTTGACTGTGGAATATTTAGGAGTAGGGATGTGCGTTTCGGGTTTCGGAATTTTCACGAAATTTCCTGATTCGTGCATTCGGATTCGGCCGATTTTCCGAAAATTTTCAGATCCGAAAACGGCAGAACCGAACAAGTTTCCGAGCCGAAACGAAAACTTTTCGAATGGACTAGAAATGTGTAAAATCAAAAATTATTTTCATTCCATTCGTGATTTCGGCTCCATTCCTGATTTTGGTTCCATTTCAGTAATTTCGGACAACGTATTTTTTAGGTTATATCGCTGATTCTATAATATTGTATCATTCCCATCTCAATGTATCCTTCTTGTAAAACCAGAGAAATCTCAATGTATCCTTCCCGGGAAACCAGAGAAATCTCAATGTATCCTTCTTGTAAAACATGAGAAATCTCAATGTATCCTACCTGGGAAACCAGAGAAATCTCAATGTATCCTTCTTGTAAAACATGACAAATCTCAATGTATCCTACCTGGGAAACCAGAGAAATCTCAATGTATCCTTCTTGTAAAACATGAGAAATCTCAATGTATCCTTCTTGTAAAACATGACAAATCTCAATGTATCCTACCTGGGAAACCAGAGAAATCTCAATGTATCCTTCTTGTAAAACATGAGAAATCTCAATGTATCCTTCTTGTAAAACATGAGAAATCTCAATGTATCCTTCCTGGGAAACCAGAGAAATCTCAATTTATCCTTCCTGGAAAACCAGAGAAACCTCAATGTATCCTTCCCGGGAAACCAGAGAAATCTCAATGTATCCTTCTTGTAAAACATGAGAAATCTCAATGTATCCTTCTATTAAAACATGAGAAATCTCAATGTATCCTTCTTGTAAAACATGAGAAATCTCAATGGCAGAATTATCGTTTCGACATAATTATTGTATTGACAGAAATATCGGATCCGAAAAACCATTCGTTTATGTCAAAACGAATAGACACTTTGAAACGAGGAGAACAGACGTTCCGAAAAACACGAAAATTTCCAAAATCACGAAAAAAAGTCGATACGAAAAACGAACCGAAACGAAAAAATAAAAAAATTAAAATCGGTGCACAAGGCTATTTAGGAGCGAGGAAACTTCACGACTGGATTTGTTGCACATGTGGCATCCTATCACAGTTCCACGCTGGAATTCACTGAGCTCCTGAGAGCGACTTATTCTTTCACAAATGTTTGTAAAAACAGTCTGCATGCCTAGGTGCTTGATTTTATACACCTGTGGCCATGGAAGTGATTGGAACACCTGATTCTGATTATTTGGATGGGTGAGCGAATACTTTTGGCAATATAGTGCATTTTTAATAGTTTTTGTTATAGCATTCTGCCAGGACTTGGTGTATACATAAAAAAATGATATATTTTGAATCTACTGAGTCTGCTGAAAATAAAGATAGATAAATTGTCAGGGTCCTACAATAAAACATTACTTCAAAATCGCGTTTAAACGCGATGAGCACAAATTGTCAAAATGAGCTCGGCACACAGAGGGGAAATGGTTCAGCAGCAAAAGGTTAATTGCTGTGTTACGTTTCCCAGAGGTATGGTTATTTAAGTTTAAATCTTACTCAAAATCCAGCCCCATGTATACTATAGTGCTCTCTTCCAAACAAAATGACTGATTTCATGATCACAAGCTCTGGGTGTTCGTTATGGCGCCGTATATAATCTGTATATTAATGGGAATTTCAATTCACATACTGTATATTAGTGTAATTGTAAGGGTAGCTTTCTATAGAAATGTATATCTATGAAACCAATAACGTGCCTATGAGCTATGAGTATTATACCACAATAAAAATGATGTTATTGTTTCAGAAAATTGTTGCACAGAAAATTGGAATTGGAAATAAAAATAATGTTATTATTCAAATTTTCTGTGCAACAATTTTCTGGAACAATAACATCATTTTTATTGTGGTATAATACTCATAGCTCATAGGCACGTTATTGGTTTCATAGATATACGTTTCTATAGAAAACTACCCTTACAATTACATTAATATATGTGAATTGAAATTTCCATTAATATACAGATTATATAATGCGCCATAAGGAACACCCAGAGCTTGTATCCTTTTGTGCACAATTTTGTCTATTTTTTTTTGTGCGTTATTTTTCCTTAAATGGGCAGCAGATTAAAATTGTGATTCTAAGGGCGTTATTCAGAGAGATCTGAAATGTAACCGGACACTGAATTTCAGCGAATGGGGATATCTCAGGGCCATTCGGCTATTCAGAGAGCAGGCAATTTGCCAAATTTTTGCCAATTGCCTGCACGTACGGTGCCTGTTCGAGGGCAGTGAAATCCCCCATAGAGAAGCAATGGTTTGTCTGTTCAGAGAACAGCGAACAGCTGAGGAATGTCAGTTAAGTGCCCTGCCGTTCGGTGGCTTCATTCGACAGGTTTATTCAGGCGAATCCCATAGGCTTCAATGTTAAAAATATTCCAGTTTTAATTCAATATCTAATAAATTGTTTATCATTTTATTCTGCAGTAAAAAGTCTCTTTATTTATAGATTTTTTAGGATCTTTTAGGCATTTTTTGGGATTTGTCAAATTTGTTTCCCGTTTTTTTTCTTTTCTTCCTTTTTATTATCAATGGATCTTATATCTAAATTCCAGAAATTTTCGTTCAGTAGTTTTTTTGCAAACCGCATTTAAAATTTCAAACTTTCAATTGAATTATTATTTTTTTTTTCCACCCTGTTCATCTGCGTGTCAGCTTTTTCCGGCGGCTGCTCTACGCTGTGATCGGCGGCTGCTCGGATTTTTCTGGCGTGTTTGGCTTGGTTTTAGCGACGGTTTCTGCAGGTTTTCGGTGAGTGTTCAGTGAGTATTCGGTGAGTGTTTGGCGAGTGTTCTGTGGGTTTGCGGCAGATGTTCCCTGCACTATGGAGGGCCCTGCGGTGCTTGCTGAAAACCCTGCAGGGTCGGTGAACTAGGAATCGCCGAATCGCCCCAAAGTGCGTGGAGTGAAGTCAATGAACGTGCGGCGACTTTTCAGATCTCTCTGAATAACCCTGTAAGTCATTTTCATCATATTAGCCCCTCCACTGTATATATATTTTTGTTGATTTCATGAACAGTAGGGTGTAGTCATAGGTCTGCAGCAACCTAAAACCAAATAAAATCAGTCAAGCACATTACTGCCACTATTCCTGGGCAGCAGCATACACTCAGCCCCTCTCCAAAAAAGGGCATACCAAAAAACTGCATTCTGCAGGCCACATTACGAACTCCACGCTAAAACGCCCGCAGTTTTCCCCCTACCGCCCCCGTTTTAGTGTGGAATTACAATGCAGGCGCTTAAAAAGCTGCCTGCATTGTTTTCCGTGCGCTACGGCCCCGCGATGCTCGCAGCAGAGCTGAGCGCAGCCGCGAGCATCCACTCGATTGGAGTCCATAGGACTCCATTGAGCCAGACGCCGGCGATCACATGACCTCGCCAGATCCGGCGTTCAGCATAGTAATATGCAGGGAGAGACTGGGGGGACTTTCCCTGCTCCCGCCGGATGGAGGAGGCGGTTGGAGCCACGGTCCTCGCCACGGGACAGGAGGTGAGTATGTGATTTTTTTTTATTTTTTTTTGCTGGTGTTAACGGATTCTGCAGAAGCGGAATCAGTTAACACCAAGTCCTGGCTCTGGTTAACTTTCCACTAACCAGAGCCGGACGTTAATCAGCGTTAGGACTTTGTAATACTAACGCTGATTAACACTTTGCGCTCCCCATGTTAAGTATAGGGAGCGCAAAGTATAGTAACCTCGCACTGAAAAGCGCAAGGTACCAAATGCAAACGGTTACTTAACCCATTTGCGTTTGGATTGTAATATGCGGTAGACACCGCGGCTAACGTTAATACTCATCCAGGTGAGCGTTAACATTAGCGTTAAGTTTGTAATGTGGCCCTACATCTCATATGCTAAACAAAAATACTGCAGTTTTTGATAAATTACTCCCCTGCCAATGTTAAGGCAAACCTCTAAAGGTGACAACATAACAAACACTAATGCACTGACAAAATGTAACCAGCACAAAACAACTCTATTTTGGGGGCAAAAAGGAACTGGACACCAGCAAGTACAGTATGACCTGATTGCAAAATATAGAAATAGACCCCCCTGATCCCTATCTTACCAACATCTGTCAAAACAAAACTCACCCAAACTTTTCAATATACAGAGTGGTTCTTCATGGAACAGATCTGAGGTAGCCAAGCAATTCCTCCCCTTGTCAGAACCCTTGACTAGACTACTTTCCCAGTGTTTGGATCCTTACAAATTACTTTTACTTGATCTTGAACAGTTTTGATACTTTGAGTCCCACTGACTTTCGTATTAATGTTTACATCATTGTAACAAGATTTATGATTTTCACTACAACTCAATTGCACATTTAATGGTACTGCTGCATCATATCTGATGTCTGTTTAACACATAGCCAGTTTACCTGTAACATCTTAATAAAGAGTAGAGAAAATTGGATCCTCTTGCACTAGTCACACAATTCAAAAATAAATACCATTGTCGCTGTAACACCAAAAAACACGAGTGGGGATACTCGTGTTTTTTGGTGTTACAGCGACAATGGTATTTATTTTTGAATTGTGTGACTAGTGCAAGAGGATCCAATTTTCTCTACTCTTTATTAAGATGTTACAGGTAAACTGGCTATGTGTTAAACAGAACAATATTCAGATCATTATGCAAAACATTCAAGGGTAGTGAATTGCACACGTGGATGTATAGATCAGAATCAACATACACTGATACTAGTGTAGCGCTCACTCCCGGAGGAACTGCTGAATTTAAACCTCGGGTCAGTCTCCCCGCACTAGGGAATAAATATACACCAGCACTGTTGTGGATTTTATACGTTATATAGTTTACTGATCTCAAATAAACTGGCATATATAAAGCAGCACGGTATACATATATATTTACAGGTGTTCGTAATGCGAGAAACGCGTAGCGGAAAAGGAAAATAACTATTAACCCCTTCGTTGTTGGAATGTGAGTCCCGTACAGGTTGTGTCCCAAAAAGGTGTACGTGTATGCATGTGTTGGTACCCGGGTACAAGATTCAACAGGCCAGTGAATAATTTACAGGTGTCTTCGACTAGTCACGTTGGGGCCCTGTAGATTTTGACAAACTTGCAGCGTGCTTTATTATTTTTACTGTGGCTCTGCTCGACCCAGGACGTCTCTCCGCTTGGCTTGACTGTGACTCTGTGCCACCGGATACGCTTGTCTTGCTTGTCCATTTCTGCCACAAGATGCTCAGCTCACTGCCTGCACTCCCATTAGGTCATCTGCAGTCTCCTAACTCGGGGTCCTTCAGCTACTCGGTATCTGTATAAACTTATCAGCGGTGGATCGCTAGGTCTCTGACAAGTAAGGTGAAACCGATCTCCAGCTCCGCAAGGCCGCACCTGCGCTCCAGCCTGGTTATGATCGTTGTCTGTCTCACGTGCGTCTTGCTCGCTTGCTCCTCAGCGCGCTCTGGCTTTCCCCTGCATGAGGCTGCAGATGTAAGTCTGTTTTCTCCCCACCCACTTCCGGTTCCCGGCGCAAAGCATGCTGTAAAACGTAGTCCCATTGTCCAGTGTCTCTTACATTGCACTTGTCTCCCTCTGGTGGCCAAAAAGAAGTACTACAGCAACAGTGTTTTAAACCAGCGCTACACTAGTATTTGGTGATCCTTATTTTGTCCAGCCAAAATGGTGTTCAGTTAACCTCAAACAAAGAAAATACACAAAACATAGAGTAGTATCGTAGGGTCATTTTCAATAAAAGTTATGTTAGGGAATGGCACACTCACATACTGTAGATAAATAAATGGTGGTAATTCATAGAACGACTCTGGGTGAGTTCTATGAATACACAAAAAAAACAAGTATGTGTCTAGTTCATAAACGCCTAATTGCAGCCCAAAGTATAAGGGAACCCTGCAGCCCTTCAGTTATAACTAAGGATGCACCACTACCGATACTAATATTGGTATCGGTGCCGATACCGGGCCTGCACGAGTACTTGGTACTCGTGCAGATGCCCCCGATACCAAAACCGACACCGCAAACCAGCGCTGGGCTGGGCTGGCTTGCCAGACAGTTTCTTTGGGGCAGTGTTCGGCACGCTGCCAGGCTCCTCCGGTGTCTTCTTCCTTCGAGCAGCTGCCGGCAGAGGTTGTAGCCCGGCCGCTCATTGGGAACCACGCACAGCCACAATTTTATGAGAACGCGGCGTTCACGAGATCTCGTGAACCCCCGGGATCTCGCGAGACCGCTGCTGTGCGTGGTTCCCAACGAATGGCCGGGCTACAACCTCTGCCGGCGGCTGCTCAAAGGAAGAAGATGCCAGAGGATCCTGGCAGCGCGGGAGGGTTAGCTGGGGGGCAATCTATGTGTGAGTTTTGGGCAATATGTGAGCTGGGGCAATATATGTGTGAGCTGGGGGCACTATATGAGAGAGCTGGGGCAATATGTGAGCTGGGGCAATATGTGAGCTGGGGCAATATGTGAGCTGGGACAATATATTTGTGAGGTCTGTTCCTATTGAAAAGCAGTCACATGACTTTAAATAAAAGTATCGGTACTCGGTATCAGTGAGTACTTTTAAAAAGTATCGGTACTTGTGCTCGGTTTTAAAAAAATGGTATCGGTGCATCCCTAGTTATAACCAAATAAAAATGTTAACAGTGGCGCAATAACGTGCATGAATAAACATATATTTTACCAATGTGGACTCCTAGATACAGTTAGGGGTCCACAATATCAATTCCACTTTCTTTACAAATTCGGAAATAAAGCACCCACCATAGTGCAGTATTTTGTTTAAAAATAACATTTATTAAAAGACAAAAACACACAATTTAAAAAGCACATAACAAAAATGTGTATATATCTTTGATTTCCTCTCTGGTATAATTGAGATCCCGTTCAGTAAATCAATCATTGTTGCTGGATTCTATCGCACACCGAGCTCTCCAGTGCACTCCCTCTCTGACATAATTCGAATCCTTAATAACCTAGTTGCACAAAACAAAAAAGTGAACTGCTGGTCCTCGGCGATTTTAATACCGATTGGCTAAATCCTAAAAACAATAAATACTGCTCACTGGTTAAGACTTTGCAGCTAACTCAATTAATCTCCTTCCCCACTCGCATTAATATGAAAAGCCCTAACCTAACCTTGCTGGACTGGATTCTCTCCTCATGTCCTGATAGAATACAGGAGGCAAGCGTTCTCGCTAATTGCTTTAGTGACCACTGTCTAGTGTTCTGCGTGCACAAAAAAAAGGCCACAAAATCTCCCCCAAAAGGTAATAATCACCAGGTCTTTCAAGAAATTTATTCTTGAATCCTTAGTGATCTCAAACAGCTCCAATGGTACAGACTAAACTTTATCCCAGACCTGGACTGTGCAATTGAATACTTTCAGTCTGAGCTCCTGCAAGTCTGCAATGCCTATGCCCCGCTGCGTAAAATACGAATAAAAGGGACCCATCTCCCCTGGGTTACAGCTGATCTTACACAAATGTATCAGCTTAGAGAACGATCACTATGAATACCGAAAATGCCGGAATCCATGCACAAAACAATCAAAAACGGCTAAAGCCCAATACTTCAATGAAAATCTAAAAAATAACATATCAAACCCTAGAAACTTTTGGAAAACCATAAGTAACATACAAACACCCCCCGTCCACTCCCAGCCGGCTACTGTCAAAGTAAACAACCAAACCCTGCAACACCCGCTAAATATAGCAAATGCCTTTAATGATTATTTTGTTGGATGTGCCACCACCCTTATTGCTTAGCTAGGAAATGACATGCAATCAGAAAGGCCGCACACAGGTCAGGCCCCTCCAACTGTGCATAGACCCTGTATCAGAGAGGAATTCAGTTTTAGACCAGTGCCTGTCAGTGCCGTTACTAAACTTCTCCGTAACCAAAAAATTAAATACCAGTCTGGACCTGATCAAATAACAGCAATGCTGCTGAAAATCAGTGCGCCGGCAATTACAAATCCTGTTGCAACCCTAATCAATGAATCACTGGCGACTGGATACTTACCCAAACTCTGGAAGACTGCGAGAGTGGTACCTATCCATAAAAGTGGTGACAGTACTTTGGTATCCAACTACTGTCCGATATCATTGCTCCCTGTAATGTCAAAAAAATTTTGAAAAATGTGTCTACACACAATTACGTGATTAATATCAATATTGGAACTACTTAATCGCAGATCAATCCGGCTTTCGTCCAAATCACTCAACTACAACTGCCCTTTTAAAAGTCTGCAATGATACCCAAGCTGGCATGGAACAAGGAGACCTAACTGGAGCCATCTTCCTTGATTTTGCCAAGGTCTTTGACACAGTAGACCATGGCATCTTGTTAAAAAATCTATGGTATTGATGATTGCACGCTAACCTGGTTTCAATCATATGTATCCGACCAATTGCAATATGTGTCCATTTCTGGCTGCTCCTCCCTCCCCCTCCCAATCACTTGCAGTGTACCCCAAGGCTCAGTACCCGGGCCCCTGCTATTCACGATATTCATAAATGATCTTCCTAACATCTGCAAAGCCTCAACTGTACACATGTACGCAGACGACACCGTAATCTATACCAGCAAACCAAATCTCCCGCAGCTGGAGGCCGTGCTACAAGAACAATTCACAGATGTGGAAAAGTGGATCAAACATAAAACCTTTTTTAAATACTGACAAAACTGTAACGATGCTCTTTGGTATAGCACCTAAACTACATAAATTGCCAAATCCCCATCTATGTGTTGGGTCAAAATCAAATGGCACGCTGACCACAGTTACTTCTCTCAAATATCTAGGTATGTGGTTAGATCCAAATCTATCCTTTAGCCCCCCACATCGAAAAACTCTCATCTAAACTTTACCCCAAAATAGGTGCCCTGTACAGAAACAAATCCTGCCTGAGCCCCGTGTTAAGAAAGCAGATTGTACAACAAATGCTTATGCCAGCTATTGATTATGGAGATGTAGTGTATGCAGCGGCCCTGCAAACGCGCCTTCGGAAACTTACTACATTGTATAACTCATTCTGCCGCTTTGCGCTACAATGTAACTACATGACCCACCATTGTGACATGTTAAAAGAGCTAAACTGGCAATCGCTGGAGTCTAAACGCACCCTTCACCTTTCCAACCTGGTGTTTAAGAGCTTTTCTGGGAAGCTACCTGAATAGGCTGCTTCCCCTAGCAGTTCCCTCATCCTATAACCTCCGATCCAGGACCTGCACCTTACTTGCAATACCGCAATACGAAAAGACAGTGGCTCGGTCCTCATTTTCCTACAGAGCACCGCAGTAATGGAATAACCTCCCAGACGCCATAAAATCTTCCCCCAGTCTTAAATCACTCAAGAGTTCCCTATTAACATACCTCAATACGGAATGCACCTGTAAACATGTAACATAATGACTATTTCCTACATATTTATTTTCTGTTAATCTGTATATTTGTGTTTTTAATATCTTGCATTTTATTACTTTGTATTTCTGTAACGACTGTAACATTTCAATGTTCTTGAACCCAGGACAGACTTGAAAACGAGAGAAATCTCAATGTATCCTTCCTGGTAAAATACTTTATAAATAAATAAATATATTCATGTGCCGCAGTGTCTGGGACCTCCCGATATACCAGCTGGTTCACTTCGTCCAATTCTTTTAATATCGACGCCAACCATTCGGATTCTGGTCCTCCAATTTACTGCTGCACTTGCCAAGAATTCCCAGCTTGATGCGTTTTGTGAGTAAATTGTTCCCACTTCATCAGGAGGAGTCCTCCTTTTTCCATGCCAGATTGGATATCATTGCAGACCTTTAAGGCTAGGGTCAGACGAACGCATTTTTCGCATTGTCTGTAAAAAAGTGCGTCCGAACGCATTGACATATTTTTTCACGGAAGACATGAAAGCGGTCATACGATGCACATTTTCGTGCGTGATTTTTGACGGAGCTATTAAAAACAAATGGCCGTGATGTTGGCCGGACATGTGCAGCGTCTGATGTCTCCTAATCATGCACACACACCGCTATGCCGACGCAGCTCACTCTGTGCGTCAGTACTAGCGGTTCTACGTTCTCAAAAAAATGCATTTGTTTGTCGCTTGCGTTGCGCGGCTGAACTTTTGCGCGGCAGTACTTCGTATATTGGCCGTCATTAGAAGTCATTTGCTGCTACTACAGCCGTAATAAAGTGCGGCTGCACTCACGTTCGCACTGTGTTCGTCTGACCCCTGCCTAAAAGGGCAGCTGTAGTTGAGTGATTTGGACGAAAGCCGGATTGATCAGGGGTTAAATAGTTTGAATATTGATAATAATCACTTAATTGTGTGTGCACACATTTTTCCAAAATTTTTGACATTACAGGGAGCAATGATATCGGATGGTAGTTGGATACCAAAGTACTGTCATCACTTTTATGGATAGGTACCACTCTCGCAGTCTTCCAGAGTTTGGTATGTATCCAGTCGCCAGTGATTCATTGATTAGGGTTGCGACAGGTTTTGCAATTGCCGGTGCACTGATTTTCAGCAGCATTTCTGGGATTTGATCAGGTCTAGACTGGTATTTATTTTTTGATTACGGAGAAATTTAGTAACTACTAGACATGTGCATTCGTTTTAGTACTAAAACGATTTAGTCCGAATTTTGGGATAATTTAGTTTTCATATGACTCAAGAGAAACGAAACTGCTCAGTACAAAAACGAAAGAAACTAAAATAAAATGCACTACATTTTAGTTTCAGTCCTTTTTGTGATATTACATTGATGAGTGAAGAGACCAGCAATGAAGAGCGCAACATCGCAACATCCGAAGTTCTGCACCCTCCACATGCCAATGTAGTAGGAAGTTCTATACAGAGAGGGGCATTAATTAATGCAGGAGGATGTTCTGTACATTATACAGAGAAAGGTATAAATTGAGGAGGATGTTCTATACAGAGAGGGACATTAATTAATTCAGGTGGATGTTCTATATATTATACAGAGAGTGGTATTAATTAATGCAGGAGGATGTTCTAAACATTATACAGAGAGGAGCCTTTTTTTTTAGCCCTTTAAATCCAGTGGCTGTGAGCACTGAGATTGGCTGCTTGTTACATTATCTCTCAGTACAATGTATCAGGCTCAGCTGTTACAGTAACTGACTGTAACAGCGCTCAGAGTTTCAGTAAAACAAGGAAATAATATTCTTCTAATCTCTTATATATAAAAATATTATTTACTAGTTTTACTGAAACTCTGAGCACTGTGATGAGCAGCAGTCAGTTACTGTAACAGCTTTGCCTGACACGGGGCAGTATTACAATGTTGGTGCTAACTTAACCAGAGCTGTTGTAAACTGAAAACCTCCATAGGCGCCACTACAATAGTAATTGTATCCACTGGTTTTCGGATGAAAGAAATTAGTTTTCATACTAAAGAACTGAAAACGAATTTCTTTAGCAACTAAATAAATTGCATTTTAGGACTAATCCATTAGTTCAAAACGAAATTTTGTGCTGTGCACATGTCTAGTAACTACACTGACAGGCACTGGTCTAAAGTTGAATTTTCTCTGAGATATAAGTCTATTCAAGGTTGGATGGGCCTGACCTGCCTGCGGCCTTTCTGTAGGTGTGTCATTTGTTAGCTTAGCAATCACGGTGGTGGCGCGTCCAACAAAATAATAATTAAAGGCATTTGCTACATCTAGGGGGTGTTGCAGGATTTGTTTTTTTACTTTGAGTGGATGGGGGGTGCTTTTATGTTACTTATGATTTTCCAAAAATTTCTAGGGTTTGATATGTTATTAAACATAACAAGAAAACAAAAAAATTTCGTCTGCGCTCATTTCCATGTGCAACAAAACTGTCAGAGGTTTTAGTTTGCGTAAATGGCCATTTAAGCGTAAACTCACTCGCCCCATCAAGGCACCTCTCAGTAGAGTGAGTCCTAACCAATGTACCAAAAGCTGCTCCTCTGAACAACTGCATACCCTCCTGCTGCTTTTCAGCTAAGGAGAGGCAGAAAAATGGTGGGTTTTATTTATACACGCACCAAGCACTTCCCATTTGGGGTTGAAAACAAAAACATGGAAAAAGGAACAGCAGCAAAAATGACTAACTGGTGTTACAGCATAATATACATACATACAGAAAAAATGGCGTTGCGCCTGTACTCACCAGAGCGGCTATGTTTTATACTGCCACGGAGCTGGTTCCGGGGTGGCAGGTTTGAACCCAATGTTCAATGATTTATACAGAGAAGGATATATATATATAGATATATATATATATAAACAAAATGATTTATTAGGAGTAAAGTATAAAAGGCAATAAACAAATATCAAGGAGCTGGGTAATACTGACAGGAAAGGAAGACACTGTATAAATAATAACCAGCAATAAAATTAACTAAAAAGCAAGCTGAGAGAAAAAGGTAGAGGAAAGAGAATAATACTAAACTATACTGAACTATACTAAATACATAAGAAAAGGAGAGTAGATAGAAATAGGAAGTAGAGCAGGGTTAGGCCAGGTATGGAGAGAGATATAGTTAGGAGAATGGAGACTGAAAGAAGGTCTTAGGAAAATAGAAAACAAAAGCAGAGAGTTATTTGCATGTAGAGGGTCCTGGGAATGCAGAGGGTCCTGGAAGGCAGAGGATCTTCAGAAAGCAGAGGATCTTGGGAACTGTAGCAGAGATCTTTAAACAGGATATGTTGCAGAATATCTTTAAACGGGATCTGTAGCAAAAAGGTCTTTAAACAGGATCTGTAGCAGGAGATCTTTAAACAGGATATCTTTAAACAGGATCTGTAGCAGAATATCTTTAACCACTTGGCTGCTATGGAAGCGCTCAGCCAAGTGGTTCTCCTGTTCTACATCTTGGATGTTGGCCAAGCCTCCGGGAACTCCCCCTGAGGACTGGCGTCATAGTGCATAGCACGATGACGCCAGTCCTGGAGTTAACCCCTAGCTGCCACCAATGGTGAAGATAAAGGGTTCAAATGAACCCCCTATCTCCCGATCCGTGGGAGCTAGGGGTTAATATTTGATATAGTTGGATCGGCCAGAGCATGGCCTTTCCAACGATATCAAACATGATAATGAAAAAAGTTGTAAAAAAAAAATTAAAATTAAAAATAAAAAAATAATATATATATTTTAAAAAAATTCTAAAAAAAATAAATAAACAAGTTTTTTTTTGTTTTTGTTTTGTTAATGTAGCAATATTGTTCCCATTTCAATTATATTGTGAACAATAATGCTGCACTAACGATTTTTGTATGCGGTGCGTTTGTTAAAAATAGCGACATTTCCCCCCAAAAAATGTAACGAGTCCCCATTTCTAATTTTTTTAACAAGCGCACCCCATACAAAATATAACCGCAAACGATCGCATGTTAAAATGTGAAAAAAAAAACTTTAAACAAAATAAATGATTGAAAATTCTAATTTTATTGCATTTTTTGTTATAATATTACAGACATGACATAACGTATACATATAATAATGACATATTATGAATCTGTGGAGTCTGCCGGAAAGAACGATATATAATATGTCTGGGTCATATATCAAAATATGGCTACAAAACGCGGTTAAACATGATGAGCGAAACCAGTAAAAATGACCTCAGCACAGAGGTGTGAAAAGCCTCAGCAGCGAAAGGGTTAACCCCTTAGTGACCGCTGCTGTTTTTACGTTTCTGTGCTGTTAGTGTTTAGGTCAAATTTTCCTCTTACTCGTTTATACAACCCACACATATTATAAACCCTTTTTCCCGCCATTAAATGGACTTTGTAGAAATACCATTATTTCCATCATATCGAATAATTTACTATAAAAAAAATATGAAATATGAGGAAAAAATGGTAAAAACACACTTTTTCGTAATTTAATCCCCAAAATCTACAACCACCCAAAAAGACCCCGGCTAAATAGGTTCAAAATTTTGTCCCGAGACTAGAAATACCCAATTTTTACATGCGTTTGCTTTTTAACCCCTTCACTGCTGAGACTGTTCACCTATGTGCGCTGCGCTCATTCTGACCATTTTGTGCTAATTATTTTTAGATGACAGCCTAGGTCCTATTTAATTAAACTCCCCCCAGACAAAAAAAAACCATTTTTTTATTTTATTTAATTTTTTTATTATTATTATTATTTTTTTTAATTTTGTTTTTAAAACCAAACCTGGTCATGTTATCCATGGTATCATGGTATCCATGGTATTCCATAGTATCATTGGAAAGGCCATAATCAGGCCTTTCAAATGATGTCAAATATGACCATCTAGCTGCCATGGATCGGGAGATATGGGGATCCTTAGGATCCCCTTATCTCTACATGGCAGCTAGATGGTTAACTGGCCCACTGACATCCTCACACATATGGTGAGGTTGTCAGTGGGTGGGGGGGACCTGGAGGCTTGGCTGACATCCAAGATGTCAGCCCCCCTCCAGGTTTGAATCGCGTTTTGGCGTGATCCGCACGTTCGGTGACTTTTCGTTCTCTTCAATTCGGTTCCTTTTGCCAATCCCATTTCGGTGACCCTGCGGTGTATTCAGCAAACACCACAGGGTCCCCGATTTGCAGGGAAAAGCTGCCGCAAACCTGACGAAAACTAACCGCAAAACCCACCGAATGCACGCCGAAAACCCCCAAAAACATCTGGATTAACCTGCCGAAAACCACAGAAAAAGCCCGAGCAGGAGCCGATCGCACACAGCCAAAGTAGCTGAGACCGCAAACGAGGGAGGTGAATAAATTAGCAAAACCGTTTGTATGATTGTATGAAAAAGAAACGCTGTTTGCAAAGAAACTACTGAGCGAAAATGTCTGAAATTTACACAGGAGGTCCAGGGAATGATAATAAAAAGGGCTGTCACAGAAAAAATAAGTAAACTTGAAAAAAAATCGGACTTTTGAAAAAAAAAAACAATTCAGAAAAATGCTTAAAGTATCCTAAAAAATCTGTAAATAAAGAGACTTTTTGCTGCAGAATTTTATAATGATCGGTTTATTAGATATTGAATTAAAACGGGAATATTTTTAACATTGAATCCTATGGGATTCTCCTGAATTAACTTGCCGAATGAAACCACCGAATGGCAGGGCATTAGGGGAACCTTTCACTGCTGGTTTGTGTTCTCTGAATAGCCGAAGCAGTGCATTTTCATGGGGATTTCACTGCCCTCGAACAGGCACCGAACAGGCACTGTATGTTCAGGCAATTCGCCAGGATTTGGCGAATTGCCTGCTCTCTGGATAGCCGAATGGCCAGGAAAGGTAACCGAACGCTGATTTTCAGCGTTTGGTTACTTTTCTCAAGCAATTCGGATCTCTTTGGATAAACCTGTAAGTCCTCTTGTTTTGCTACTTTGTTTCCTTTTAAATATACTCCCTTCCTCTACCTTGTGGATTCCCTTTACGTATTTAAATGTTTCTATCATATCTCCTCTGTCTCGTCTTTTTTCCAAGCTGTACATGTTAAGATCATTAAGCCTTTCCTGGTAACTTTTCTCCTTCAAGCCGTACACCATTTTAGTAGCCCTTCTCTGAACTCTCTCTAAGATGTCTATATCCTTCTGGAGATACGGTCTCCAGTACTGCACACAGTACTCCAAGTGAGGTCTCACCAGTGCTCTGTACAATGGCAAGAGCACTTCCCTTTTCCTACTGCTAATACCTCTCCCTACACAACCAAGCATTCTGCTAGCATTTATTGCTGCTGTATTACATTGACTACTTACCCTTAGATCCTCTGAAATAATAACCCCTAAATCCCTTTTTTTAGTTTACCTAAATCATTTGTCGTTTAGCTGATCCCTCCAGGAACGTCAACTCTGTTGCAAATCTTTGTGTCATCAGCAAAAAGACATACTTTACCATTAATACCTTCTGCAATATCACTAATAAAAATATTAAAGAGAATGGGTCCAAGTACTGACCCCTGAGGTACCCCACTGGTAACAAGATCTTGCGCCGAATAAACTCCATTTACCACAACCCTCTGTTGCCTGTCACTCAGCCACTGCCTTATCCATTCAACAATATTGGAATCCAAGCTCAAAGAATCCAATTTATTGATAAGCCTTCTATGCGGAACAGTATCAAAAGCCTTACTGAAATCTAAATAAGCAATGTCTACTGCACCACCTTTGTCTATTATTTTTGTTACCCAATCAAAAAAATCAATAAGATTAGTTTGGCATGATCTCCCTGAGGTAAACCTGTCGGATATAATCTCTGCACATGAATACAACACGTTATATATTGGATTTATCAACCAAGCCTCCAATATGTCTATATTGGACTTACTGGACCTATCTCGGCAGTTGCCTCCAATATATCAGGGATTATTATTTCATAAGAAATCCATACGAGACACAAATATCAATCGTTTATATTTCTTAGAAATTCTCCTGAATTCTTTTAATTGTCTGTGTTTTGCTTTGAAAAATACAATAATCAATAATCGTATAAAAATATAGATATATTTATTACGTATACAAAAAAGTTTCAAATCTCGTATCATAAACAAAAATTTATAAACCACAATCCATCAGCATATAAAAACTAGCTTCACAATATATGTATCTCCGGTTAGTAACTGCATATATGATTATTATCATTTACCTTATCAGTTAGTAACTAATACACAAATGGTTAATGAACATTTCTGCTTAATACAACATGCATTTCCCAGCAAACAATGTTTAACCAGCCAGCTCTTATAGATATATATATATATATCTATGCTACATGGATCAACAAAAGATGAGCTAATTTAATGATAAGTAAGAAAAACTTATTTAGTGAATCCTCCCCTAATCGAGAATTAAACTTCTAATCTTTTGCTTTTTATTTTGTAGTTATATAATTCTTTGCTTATTAATTATAATCACAGTAATTTCCAAATTCAATATATATTGGTATCAATCTTACAACATTTCTTTTAGGAATAAATCCTTATGTCCACTTCTTCATATTTCTATCTGCAGAATAGAAATACTTAGAATTTTTGGAGTTAGCCAGTATCTGAGAAGTCTCAGTCTACGTTGCAAGAATATCTACAAATATATAAAATTACATTAATTCCTTAATTTCATACATTACCTGTCCAATTTGGATTTTAATAAGTCTTGGAATTTTCTATGTGATGCTTTGTTTTGGAATATGTGAAGATTATCGATATCAGATAATCAATGCATGTGAGTTAGAGATTTGGTGAGAATCTTGATTGCCTCATGTCCTGGGATCTGCTATGTGTACTGGACATCTGAATGCATTGCGTTGTGAGTCTGAATGCTGGAATCTCCGACTGATTTGCAACCAACACTGCCACTTCAATTATAGTAAATTTGACATCACTGGCAATATTATTAATACATCAGATCTAATATTTACTATCCTCTAGAGGGCAGTATTGCACTTCTTAATTAATTCCACCATTTATTTTTAATATTCTTATCTCGGGTCAAAAGGTCAATCTACACAAAGACCTTCTCTTCTCCCAGTCACTAGACACTGTGTCTCTATCTGTCATACCTAATTTATATCCCTACTCCCTTTTAAAATTACTTACTATCAGCTGAATTCTTTTCTGGTTAACTCAACAGAATCTATTCTTTAGTAATTTTTATTATTTACCAATTATATACTTTCTACAATATTTATTGGAGTATATATTTCCTACTGTAAATATAATAAAATATACCTTGATTATAAACATATATTTTGTGAATATAAATCTATATTACAGAGATATTAACTCTTATTCCTATACCCAAAAGACAAAATATCTTTTGTTTTAAAAACTTAAGACAGACCAATAAATTTAATTATGACACGTCTTAGCACTTAACTCTAGCATTATCACACAAAAACATTCTAGGTTCCTTCATGTCTGGCACTCCTTAAAAAAATATAAAAGACTTCACCAGGAATGAACTCTGTAAAAAAAAATCTCGTTCATTTCTAAACCTAGAGAAAATTGAAAGAAAAAAAAACTGTCTTTAAAAACAAAATGGCTACAGACATCCATTTTAATTTTTCCTTTCTGTAATATACCCGACAAATCCATGTTGTTTCTGATCCTGTAATCTATGTGTTTTTAGATGTTCAACAATCCTTTCCTTTAACATGGTTTCCATTAATTTCCCCACTACCGACGTAAGACTAACTGGCCTATAGTTCCCTGATTCCTCCCTACTACCCTTATTGTAAATTGGCACAACATTTGCTAATTTCCAGTCTTCTGGGACGACTCCCGTTAATGGTTTTGCTATTACACCACTGAGCTCTTTTAATAACTTAGGGTGAATCCCATCAGGCCCCATTGACTTATTTGTCTTTAGTTTAGACAGCTGCTGTAGAACCTCCTCCTCTGTAAACTCATATGTAAATGTCTCTTTAGTGTTTCTTCCTAACTGAGGTCTTTTTCCTTCCTTTTCTTCTGCAAAGACTGAACAAAAATATTCATTGAGGCAGTCAGCGAGACTTTTATCCTCTTCTACATACCTTCCTTCCTTTGTTTTTAATCGAACTTATCCTTGTTTTACTTTTCTTTTCTCGTTTATAGTTTCTCTTCTGTGTGTGCTTTGGAAGCTCTTATAAATTGCTTTGCCTCTTTCTGCCTAATCTTATAGGTTTGCCTATCTTCTTCACTCTGAGTTTTTTTTATAAT
Source organism: Leptobrachium leishanense (assembly GCA_009667805.1). Classification (NCBI taxonomy): domain Eukaryota; kingdom Metazoa; phylum Chordata; class Amphibia; order Anura; family Megophryidae; genus Leptobrachium; species Leptobrachium leishanense. The sequence continues at coordinate 100,205,770 of CM019068.1, forward strand.
TATTGAATGCTGTCTTTTTGTTCTTCACTATTTTGGCCACTTCTGCAGAGTACCACAGTGGTTTCTTATCTTTTTTGTTTTTGCTAACAAGCCGAATGCAATTGCCTGTGGCCTTCAATAATGCTTCCTTTAAATAATCCCATTTCTCCTGGACTCCCTTTAAACTCCTCCAGTCTGATAATGACTCATTCACACAAAATCTCATTTTAGAAAAATCTGTTTTTTTAAAGTCTAAAACTTTTTTTTTGTGTGGTGCGGCTCCATCCCTGTTCTTATATTAAACCACACTGATTGGTGATCACTAGATCCCAAATCTTCACCTACAACAACGTCTGATACCAAACCTCCATTTGTGAGTTTTAAATCCAATATGGCCTCTTTACGGGTCGGCTCCTCAACTACTTGTGTTAGAGATAATCCCAGTAGGGAAGTTTAGAATATTTGTACTCCTGGTGCACCCAGCTATTTTGGTTTTCCAGTTCACATCAGGAAGATTAAAGTCCCCCATGATAATAACTTCCCCCTTCATTGCCATTTTGTCTATTTCCTCAAACAGCAGATTATCTAGCTCTTCTACTTGTCCAGGGGTCTATAGATCACACCTACACGAGCTACTGTATGATTGCCAAATGTTAGCTAGGTGCTTGATTTTATATACCTGTGGCCATGGAAGTGATTGGAACACCTGATTCTGATTATTTGAATGGGTGAGCGAATACTTTTGGCAATATAGTGTATATTATAATCCTTAGTTCGAACGCAGATACGTTTTCCTTGTTAAAGTAATTATCTACATTGAAATCCTAAAATCATTAAATACACAGCTAAACTGACCTGAACCTATGGCAATGTCTCTTATTTCAGATATCCTACACTATAATAGATTAGGTTTAGGGATGAGCCGAATGCCCCTGTGTTCATTTCGATTTCAAACTCGAACAATTTCAAAAGTACGAGTTCGATCTCGAACGCGATCCGAACTCAATGTAAACCAGTGGGACCCGAACGTTCAATTTTTAGAGCGCCCTCCAAGAGGGCATATATGCTAGATATTTGCCATAAAAGGTGTATGGGGGTCTGGGTAGTGCCCTGGGGGACAGGAAACAAGGACAAAAAGTTTTAAAAAAAAGTTTTTAAAGGAACAGTGAGTTTTCCATGAAATAAAGGTTAAGAATAAAAACGAAAAATTCCTTCAAATATCGTGCCTAGGAGGTCCCCATAACCTGCCCGTGAAGTGGTGGATTTCTAGGATGTATAGAAACATTTAAAAACAAAAAAAATGACATTTCAAATGACGGTAAATGCTTTTCCTTTTAATCTATTCATAAACAACTGCTTGGGGCGGCAGCCTGTATGAAAAGAGGAGACGTTTTAGGATACGCAGAACAAGTTTAGTGTTTTTTTTTGGCTAAATTATGTTGAAACTTATGCAGGCTTTGGATGAAAGTAACAATAGGTGCTTTAAAATTGTGCCTTTAGTGTTGGCAACAGTGCCGTCACACTGTAACCCCTCTGTGGTATCGTGGAAGAGTGCAGGGTTGGACCCTGTGGTCAAATATTAAAATGATATGAATCTGGTACAGGCGTCAGTGCATCCAAATATTTTGCCTTTGGTGGCAGCAAGTGCCTTCACACCGTAACCCCTCTGTGGTATTGTGGAAGAGTGCAGGGGTGGAACCTGCCGTCAAATATTACAATGATATGAATCTGGTACACGGGTCAGTGGCAGTGCACCCAAATATTACCGCACTATAGTGTATGGCAGGATGGAAGCCCACCAGCAGTAACAAGCAGCGGAATATACCAGACAGGGGCACAGAGCGAGAGTAGTTGTTATAACAAAACCAGCTCAACAACGTTTAGGCACTAGTACTGCGCTACAGTATATCGTGAGAATTGGCGCACTCGCAATTCGAACTTTCAAACGGCCAATGTTCGAATCGAACTCCGAACCGAACAGCTCATCCCTAATTAGGATAGTGATAGAATTTCCTTCATTTTCTATTATTATTGCTTTCTAGGGAAAATATGACGTATTAAAAGGACACGTTAGCCAGCATAACCAAATTAACTTAAAATTAAGTTAACTGGTAATGGTGAGCTGAGTGTCCCCCTTCTTCCTCATTCATGGAGAATTGAGCATTGCCTCTGGAGTAAAAACAGAACGATTGTTGGTAAAACAGGTAATTATTTCATGATTCCTCCTCCCAGAAGCATTGGATAAAGTGATAAAACCACAATATATGCAAGACATTTGCCCCGTCGCTTGGCACCTCTAGCAGGACTGCTTTTCTTGTTTCCAAATCAGCCAATCAAGGTGACGAGAACAATTTAAATATGTATTCTTATGCATGTATGTCTATGGAGGAAGAATGGGTCAAATTTGAAATCTTCTACAATTGCTGGAGAAACTCCACGTTCTCCTTCATTCTGATAATATAACCTTTTCAATGAAACTGAATGTCAATGTAAGAAATTGTACATGAGGTATATCAATTTTAATGTCATAAGCAGCCTTGTGAAGGAGACAAAAGAGGCTAAAGATATTTTTTAATAAACTTTGCATAAGGCCACAACATCTTTTGTACAGATTTCCATAAGAGATCAACAGCGATTACAGAACTGGTATGCGTTCAGTAGAAGTACAGGGCTTATTTTTTTATTTCACCATGATGTCAACCAGTAGACATGTGCACAATGAAAAAATTTGTTTTGTTTCGGATACGTAACATTTCTTAATTTGTTACGTTGTATTTGTTATAGAAACATAGAAAAATGTCTGCAGATAAGAACCTTTCGGCCCATCTAGTCTTCCCAATTACATGGATACTTTACCTGGATTTATCTTTTGTTTAGGATAGCCTTATGCCTATCCCATGCTTGCTTAAATTCAATTACTGTTTTGGCCTCTACTACTTTTATAAGTTACTGTGATTCGTATTTCGGATCGATTCGTTATTTCGAGAGATTAGTAATTCGGATTTCGTATCAAGTCTTTATTTTGTTTTTATTCTTTATTTAATTTTTATTCGTTATTTCGGAATGCAAAATGTATTAATTAATTACTTAGATTAGGGAAAAAAAATGAAAATACTTACAGGGTTATTCAGAGAGGTCCGAAATGTGGCCGAAATGTAACCGGACACTGAATTTCAGCGAACGGGGACTTTTCGGGGCCATTCGGCTATTCAGAGAGCAGGCAATTTGCCAAATTGTGGCGAATTGCCTGCATGTATGTTGCCTGTTCGAGGGCAGTGAAATCCCCCATAGAGAAGCAATGGTTTGTCTATTCAGAGAACACCGAACAGCTCAGGAATGTCAGTGAAGTGCCCTGCCATTCGTTGGTTTCATTCGGCAGGTTTATTCAGGCGAATCCCATAGGCTTCAATGTTAAAAATATTCCAGTTTTAATTCAACATCTAATAAACCGATTATCATTTTATTCTGCTGTAAAAAGTCTCTTTTAAGATTCTTCAGGATCTTTTAGACATTTTTTGGGATTTTTTTTGTCAAAAAGATTTTTCCATAATATTTTTTTATTTTTCTGTAACACATCTTTTTATTATCATTCATTGGACCTTATATGTAAATTCCAGACATTTTAATTCAGTATTTTTTTTTTCCAAACAGCGCTTCAAATTTCAAACTTTCAAGCAAACGTTTTTTGTTTTTTTTTCACCCCGTTCGTCTGCGTGTCGGCTTTTTCCGGCGGCTGCTCTGTGCTGTGATCGGTGGCTGTTCGGATTTTTCCGCCGTGTTCGCTTCATATTTGCGGGGTGGTTTCTGCGGGTTTTCGATGAGTCTTCAGCGAGAACTACTCTGCCTAGTTCTAAATCTGACCCTGCCCCTCCTTTCGGAGTATCACAGCCCCCATCCCCCAAAATCAAAGCGACTCTCGTCACATCCCCCTCCATTTTATTAACTGTTAAATACTGTAGATTAGATAAGTCACAGAAGTAAAGAAAACCATTTGATAAATGTTGCCTCATGGGAAAAAAAATCAACAAAATAGTAGGGAGATAAAAAATCTAATTTTATTTTTCCTTTTTTCTTGCAATTATTTTAAAGACAAAAAACAGCAGCATGTGTTTTATAATGTGGTTTTGTTTGTAATTTACAAGTAACTTAGTTACAGCTTATGTAAGTGGTAGTGTCTGTGACGTTCTGGGTCTCTGGCGCCCCCTCTGGCAGTAGTGGACATTGCTGCTTTTGGTTTATTTTTATTTCGTTAATTTCTTGGATTCCAAGCCTGATTAGTACCTGGACTCCATTGGTTCACCCTGGACCATTTTGTATAAATGGAGACCACTCCCTTAGTAGGGTGCGGTCTCATTCATCCTGGATCAGTCATTCAGCTCATGTCTGGTTTGTCTTGCTCTAGATTCATCCTGAATCATCTATTCAGTTCAGTTCAGTCTGTCTTCAAGCTCCTGTCTGGTTTGCCTTGGTCTAATTTAATCCTGTTCAGTCTGTCTGTCTTCCAGCTCATGTCTGGTCTTTCCCTGGTCTAGATTTATCCTGTTATACCTGTCTACCTGGCCATTCTGTTTACAGGCTCATGTCTGGTTTGCCCTGTTTTTCTTGCCTTCTTGTATCATGTTTAGTTCTGCCTCCCATGTTTAATTCTGCCTCTCATGTTTAGTTGCCTATTTTGTTTATCTGGTTTTCTTTATATTTCTTGCCGTGAGGTTCAAGGCTCTGTTTATTGTATTTATGTTCTGTATTCCCTGCTCTTGGTTTAAGTTCTTGGTTCCTAGAATAAATGATATATATTTATTTTTTCTAGTTCAGGCTCATGGTCTATTTTCACTGCTCATTAGGCTCACACCCCTCTCTGTCAGGTCAGATCCCTGACCCCCATCGTGACATAATGAGACCGCCAGTAACAAGTGAGCTAGCAGTGATTCTTGGTCTGTTGGAGAACCTGCAAAAGGTTAATAAAGCTGCAGAACAGCACCTGGAGCGGCTGAGTGCTATACTGCGGAAAATTCCCAGGGACGCCTTCCCAAAGGAACCTGTTCCAGTGAAAGATTCCAGAGGACCCCTGACCCTGGAGGAAAGGGTATGGAGGAAAACCCATGGCTTATGTTTCTACTGTGGTTCCTGCCTGCACAGAGTGGCAACCTGCCAGGTGCGCCCACAGAAGGCCCTCACGGTCCAGCCTTACCAAACCTCCTTGACCAAGCCATGCCAGGCCGCAGTATCCATGTCCACTGCCCTACAGCGCAAGGACTCTCCAGAGTCCGCTGCCCTGCAACCCGCAGGATCTCCAGAGTCCGCTGCCCAAGAGGGAGAGACCAGGTGTAAGCCAGCAGTTCCAGTCAAGAGTGCTGCCCTGCAGCGCAAACAAATCGGGGTCACCGCTCCACAGTGCCAAGCCAGGGTCACCGCTCCACAGTGCCAAGCCGGGGTCACCGCTCCACAGTGCCAAGCCAAGGTGGTTCCCAAGCCACGCTCACCCGAGCTGGTAGTTTCCAAGCCACGCTCACCCGAGCTGGTAGTTTCCAAGCCACGCTCACCCGAGCTGGTAGTTTCCAAGCCACGCTCACCCGAGCTGGTAGTTTCCAAGCCACGCTCACCCGAGCTGGTAGTTTCCAAGCCACGCTCACCCGAGCTGGTAGTTTCCAAGCCACGCTCACCCGAGCTGGTAGTTTCCAAGCCACGCTCACCCGAGCCGGTAGTTTCCAAGCCACGCTCACCCGAGCCGGCCATGACCGAGTCACCGAAGAGCCGTGCCGAGGTCGCTGACCCACAGACCCGTGCTGCTGCCGCCATGACCGAGTCGCCGCAGAGCCGTGCTGAGGTCGCTGACCCACAGATCCGTGCTGCTGCCGCCATGACCAAGTCGCCGCAGAGCCGTGTCGAGGTCGCTGACCCACAGATCCGTGCTGCTGCCGCCATGACCGAGTCGCCGCAGAGCTGTGCTGCTGCCGCCATGACCGAGTCGCCGCAGAGCCGTGCCGAGGTCGCTGACCCACAGATCCGTGCTGCCGTCGCCAGGACCGAGTCGCCGCAGAGCCGTGATGAGGTCGCTGACCCACAGAGCCGTGCTGCTGCCGCCATGTCTGAGTCGCCGCAGAGCCGCGCTGTTGCTGCCGTGTCCAACTCACCACAGAGTCGTGCTAAAGGCGCTGCCCCTCCTGTCCTTGCCAAGGGTGCCACCCAACCGGTCCACACCAAGGGCGCTGCCCCACCGAGCCCTGCTGTCCCGGTGTCTTCGAGCCCTGCTGTCCCGGTGTCTTCGAGCCCAGCTGTCCCGGTGTCTTCGAGCCCAGCTGTCCCGGTGTCTTCGAGCCCAGCTGTCCTGGTGTCTTCGAGCCCAGCTGTCCCGGTGTCTTCGAGCCTTGCTGTCCCGGTGTCTTCGAGCCCAGCTGTCCCGGTGTCTTCGAGCCCAGCTGTCCCGGTGTCTTCGAGCCCTGCTGTCCCGGTGTCTTCGAGCCCAGCTGTCCCGGTGTCTTCTAGCCCAGTGGTTCCAGTCCAGTCGCCGCAGAGCCGTGCCAAGGTCACCAACCTACGGAGCTGTGCTGCTGCTGTCCCAGTCAAATTGCCACAGAACCGGATCGCCACTGGTGCCATCTTCCTGTTGCCGCAGAGCCGGAGGACACTGTTGCTGTCCATTCCACGTCCCGTACCAGGGGGAGGAGACACAAAAGGACTGGTGCCAGTGTCTTCAAACCTGGACCCAGTTTTGGCTCCCACCCTCATAGACGGGGGCGTCTTGAGGAGGATGACGACTCTGAGTGGGACCTCAGGGGACTTTGGTGACTGGTGTACGCGAGGGCTCTACGTGCCTACAGGACCCATTGACTTTTTACTTTCATTCTTATTGTCTTTTTTTTGAGCATCCGGGGTCTGCTCGTGGAGGGGGGATATGTGACGTTCTGGGTCTCTGGCGCCCCCTCTGGCAGTAGTGGACATTGCTGCTTTTGGTTTATTTTTATTTCGTTCATTTCTTGGATTCCAAGCCTGATTAGTACCTGGACTCCATTGGTTCACCCTGGACCATTTTGTATAAATGGAGACCACTCCCTTAGTAGGGTGCGGTCTCATTCATCCTGGATCAGTCATTCAGCTCATGTCTGGTTTGTCTTGCTCTAGATTCATCCTGAATCATCTATTCAGTTCAGTTCAGTCTGTCTTCAAGCTCCTGTCTGGTTTGCCTTGGTCTAATTTAATCCTGTTCAGTCTGTCTGTCTTCCAGCTCATGTCTGGTCTTTCCCTGGTCTAGATTTATCCTGTTATACCTGTCTACCTGGCCATTCTGTTTACAGGCTCATGTCTGGTTTGCCCTGTTTTTCTTGCCTTCTTGTATCATGTTTAGTTCTGCCTCCCATGTTTAATTCTGCCTCTCATGTTTAGTTGCCTATTTTGTTTATCTGGTTTTCTTATATTTCTTGCCGTGAGGTTCAAGGCTCTGTTTATTGTATTTATGTTCTGTATTCCCTGCTCTTGTTTAAGTTCTTGGTTCCTAGAATAAATGATATATATTTATTTTTTCTAGTTCAGGCTCATGGTCTATTTTCACTGCTCATTAGGCTCACACCCCTCTCTGTCAGGTCAGATCCCTGACCCCCATCGTGACAGTGTCCCTTTAAGTGGTGATCTTCAAACACCTCCTATAGAAAATAAGGTGACAACAATGGTAAGAAAACAACACTAAGGAACAGCGAAATTATGGAGAACTACAATGACCGTTCAGTAAATAACGAATTCACTGTGGGGGTTATTCAGAGAGCACCGAAATGTCGCCGACATTGCGGTGCTCGCTCATTCTCCTGCACTTACCCGCACTTCGGGGAATCAAATTTCTCCACCCTGCGGTGAATTCAGCATTCACCACAGGGTCCCCGGAGTGCATGGAAAACCCGCTGCAAACCCAATGAACACCTGCCGAAAAACCACTGAAAACCCACCGGAAGCACCGCAAAAAACACGCTGAACACGTTGGGAAAAGCCGACGAGCCGCCAAACACAGCGCAGACCAGCTGCTGAAAAAAGAACACAATCTTACGAACGGGGTAAAAAAAATATGATTGCAAGTGTCAAAATTTAAACACTGTTTGGAAAAAAAAAAAATACTGAACGAAAATGTCTGGAATTTACATATAAGTTCCTATATGGTCTGTTACAGAAAAAAAATGCTTAAAAAAAATTGATGAAAAAATCCTAAACAAATCAATAAATAAGCAGACTTTTTACTGCAGATTAAAATAATAAATAGTTTTTTAGATATTGTATAAAAATGGGAATATTTTTAACATTGAAGCCTATGGGAACCGCCTGAATAAACCTGCAGAATGAAACCACCAAACAGCAGGGCACTCCAGCCACTTTTCACTGCTGTTTGGTGTTCTCTGAATAGATTAACCATTGCTTCACTATGGGGATTTCACTGCCGTCGTACAGGCACTGTACTTGCTGGCAGTTTGCCAAAATCTGGCGAACTGCCTGCTCTCTGAATAGCCGAATGGCCCTGAAATGTCACTGTACAAGTAAATTCCCTGTTTGGTGACCATATCGGTTCTCTCTGAATAACCCCTTGTATTTTTTGCTGTACTTGCTCCACAATAGTTCTCTGACGTTAAATCACCCATTCTTTCAATGTTGGTGGGGTGCAAGGTCTATGGAAACTTTTGTATGTTACATACGTTTTGGTCTTGGTTAAGCAGGTTCTAAGCTACGATTACCCTAAATAGATTTGTTTAATATGTAATAGCAAAGAACTGTTCCCGGCATAGATGGAGTGCGGTCACCACAAACTCATGTATTTGCATAATTGTTTGTCCATTTCAAGCCATTTTTAAAACATGATTTTCAAAACTTGTGACTATAAATTCAGTGAATGTTAGCTTTGAAGTGTGTGTACTGTACTCTTGATTAGCTTTAGTTATTACGATTTTCATCAAAAATATCAAGTGTCTGAGGATTATTGCATGTTTCATAAACACCTTTTCTTGTGCTATAAGAGATACTCTTATTATGTATGAAACATATAAGTATATTATAATCAAACGTTGACATTTGAAGATTAGAACACAGCTTCCTATATACTTGTCTTTTTCATTAAATGGTAAATTATTCCGCCCAAAGCAGTGCCATAGCAGTATGATAAAATATGATGAAAATGCAAAGAAATCATGAATTTATTAGTAAATTAATTTTTATTTATTTTTGCTACGCCTTTTATTTAAAGAAAATATAGTCCTACATTCTTTTAAAATATTTTTTTGTATTCCTTGCAACCAACAGCAAAGCTGTAGATGAAAGAAGCTCATGCATAAGTTCAAAGGCATTGCCATTTGATGGGAATTCCCAGTAGATAGATAAATGAGGAAGGTGGACTGTCAGAGCTTGTCTGGAAGCTTCTCATGATCATGAATGAATTTAGAGCAATGAATTTGCCTTCATTTTTTTTTCCCTATGGAATAAGTTTGCTAATTTAATTATCTGATCCCTCTATGAATTAGAGCATGCTACAGATATGTTTATTTTTAATTTTTTATCCGATAAAAGTAAGACTGGAGTTATGTGCAAGTGCATTATTTATGTACACTAATAAACCTTTAAAGGGATAATTCATGGATTATAAAGATTAGATACATATTTACCATTTGCAACTTTTACAATTAACCAATTCAAATTGTCTATGAAGTTATTAAGCGCCGATAAATACCAAATGTTGTAAACGCCAGAATAAATCACAGTGAAGCTTATCCTGTTTGAATCTTTCTTTTGTGAAACAACAGCGTTGGTCGCCAATGCAACAATGGCGGTTTTTGCAACAACAGTACTTACTGAATATACTCCAAAATCTAGTAAAATGCAGAATTAACTTGACGGTCAAGCACAACAACTGTGAGCATGAAAAACACGTATGGCTTCATGTCTCTACTGCTTCTGGCTTTATGTGACTATATATTTTGGTCAGTTTGATTTAGGCATTTAGACTATCTTTTCAATATTATAATTTTAAAATTTTATTGTACACAAATAGCAGAGTGAAGCTGTTTCTTTGGTTATGCATTACATTTCTGGTAAGTTAAAAATGAGGCTGAGTGTACTTCAGAATGTAAAATATTGCAGGTTAAATCAAGTTATTAGCCCCTTCTTTACCAAGTTGTTTTCCATAAAACCACTGCCAGGATCCAGTGGATTTATGGAAAACAAATTTGCATTAAACATACATTGAGAATGTGCATGAACATATCAAAAGCACACTTTCCAATACATGCAATATTTTATTTGCTGGCCCAATAGTACTACCACATCTTCATAACACAGCTCAGGATCCATTTGGTATACCTTAGGTATCATGCCTGTGGTGCAAAAATATGAGGGGCACATTTTGAAGTACATTTGCAAATGAATTTTACTTTAAAACCAAAAATTTCCTTTTTACATGCAATAACTTCAAAACAAGAAAGAAAAAACACCAGCATTCATTTTATATGGTGGTTTTGTCTGTAATGCACAAGTAATGCACCTGTAAACATGTAACATAGTGACTATATACAGAATGCACCTGTAAACATGTAACATAGTGACTATATACAGAATGCACCTGTAAACATGTAACATACAGGGTTATTCGAAAAGTCACCGCACGTTCGGTGACTTTTCGTTCTCTTCAATTCGGTTCCTTTTGCCGATCCCATTTCGGTGACCCTGCGGTGTATTCAGTAAGCACCACAGGGCCCCCGAATTGCAGGGAAAAGCTGCCGCAAACCTGACGAAAACTAACCGCAAAACCCAGCGAATGCACGCCGAAAACCCTCAAAAACATCTGGATTAACCTGCCGAAAACCACAGAAAAACCCGAACAGGAGCCAATTGCAGCCTTCGACACAGCAGAAGAGGCAGTGAATAAATTAGGAAAACAGTTTGTATGAATGTGTGGAAGTGAAACGCTGTTTGCAAAGAAACTACTGAGCGAAAATGTCTGAAATTTGCATATGAGGTCCAGGGAATGATAATAAAGAGGGCTGTCACAGAAAAAATAAGTAAACTTAAAAAAAATAAAAAAAATCGGACTTTTAAAAAAAAAAAGAAGTTTCAGAAAAATGCTTAAAATATCCTAAAAAATCTATAAATAAAGAGACTCTTTACTGCAGAATTTTATAATGAACGGTTTATTAGATATTGAATTAAAACGGGAATATTTTTAACATTGAAGCCTATGGGATTCTCTTGAATAAACTTGCCGAATTAAACCACCGAATGGCAGGGCATTTCGGGAACCTTTCACTGCTGGTTTGTGTTCTCTGAGTAGCCGAAGCAGTGCTTTTTCATGGGGTTTTCACTGCCCTCGTACAGGCACCGTATGTTCAGGCAATTCGCCAGGATTTGGCGAATTGCCTGCTCTCTGAATAGCCGAATGGCCAAGAAAGGTAACCGAACGCTGATTTTCAGCGTTCGGTTACCTTTCTCAAGCATTTCGGATCTCTTTGAATAACCCTGATAGTGAATATATTTATTTCCTGTTAATCTGTATATTTTGCTATTTTTTTTTTTTAATATCTTGCATTTTATTACTTTGTATTTCTGTAACAACTGTAACAATTTAATGTTGTTGAACCCAGGACATACTTGAAAACGAGAGAAATCTCAATGTATCCTTCCTGGTAAAATCATTTATAAATAAATAAATAAATCTTATGTAAGTGATAGTGTGTAGATACTGTATGAAAATCCATGCAGGATATACTGTATCTCCTGTCGATTATGGCTTGCAAAGAAGCTAAATGTGTCAAATATTTCTAAATGCGTTTAACAAAAGTATTATCAACAGTAGTAACTGATGGACATGTGACTTTTTCAGCCTATGTAACTACTGTATGTATTGGTAGGAGTAAACAATTATACATTTAAAAATTCATTATAACACATTAATGGGTTGTTTTGCTAAAAAGTGATGTACTTTGAAAAATACATACCTGTGTTTATTCCGGTAGTTTAAATATTGGGAGTTTAGAATGTTGTGGCTGTGGAAACGACAGCTGTACTGGAATCCCTTCTCAATGCTTCAACACCCATAACATATAGCAGTGGAGGCTCATTCACAAGGGTCAGTTGAGTCGGTGTGCCACCATTTCTTTTCACTTAAAAACAAAAAATTAATTTGAAAAATGCATTGTAAAGAGACAAGTCTAATTCTGTTCCCTGTTGGTGGTTCTCTAAACTTAAAAATATAAGAAAAATACAATATTAGAAAATACTATTGGGCTTGTCCATATATTAGCTGTTTGTATTTTTAATGCATAGTAAGTATCCCGTTTTAATCTGATCAAACAGTACATGGGACAGAAAAAATAATTAATGGCATTTTTACTTTGACACCAGAATATTACCATGCAGCTGTCATGTGTAAATATTGATTATGGATGCCAAAGCTTCATAATTGAATTGTCTGAACCATCTACCTGCATATGTCTTGTCATAATGCAATGTTAGACACTGAGTAAACTGGCACTGACTGATAACATCCCCTTATGTTTCTTAAATTAGAGCATATTCCCTTTTTGCCCTATCAAGAATATATTTACCCAGAAATGTTACCTTAAATAAACTTTAAGCCTGGGAGTGGCAAAATATAACCTAAGTATGCTTCATAGAAACATAATTCTATAGCTTGACTGTCTGAAACATATTACTCTGTGGGATTCTCTGCTCTCCTTTCTTTGTTTTATGTGCTAGAATTTACCCAAAAACAACAGGTTAAGGAAAGCTGGATCAATAATTTGATCCACCGGGGATATTTAAGAAATAAAGATACTTAAAAAAAGGACTCTGAAACATATGAGTTTGGCACATATCTTTTAGTGTGTGGCAAACAGAGCAAACAATCAAACGTGATATTGGCATTCCCAGTGAGCTAACCCTTTTGGAGGTTTCCAGTCATCTTGGGACTTAGTATGGATTGAGGCTATGAGGGTTATTCAGAAAGCATGGAAAATTCACTGAAATTTCGGTGGTTTCTCATTCGACACACTTCAGCGATTTCAGTTCGCTGATCCTGCAGTGAATTCCGTATTCATCGCAGGGTTCGCAAAGTGCTTCGAATGGGAGCAGCCGAAGACAACCGAACGCTAATCAGCCCACCAAACTGCACCTGAAGACAGCCGATGGATCAGCCCGCCGTAGTGTTACATCCTCAGCCCCTGCTGTGCTTCCTGGGGGGTCTGGGCATGGTTCGGTGCCACTGGCTGGTCGAGTGCCAGCACCATGTAATGGCCAAGTGGCGTCCGAGGGGGTGGGGCCTGGCGTGGTCATGAGGAGCCGCCGGGTTTAAAGCAGGGTGCGAGGAGTTGCCTCGTCGCCCTGACGTGGAGTTCAGTTCCTGCATCGCTAGCGTATTCTTATTGCTGTTTAAGTTCCCGACCCTTTTCTATCTACGATTCCTGCTCCTGATTTTGACCCGGCTTGTATCTGATGATTCTCTTGCTTCTACCGTTAGCGGTATTGTGGCATTGTGCGTTGGTGGATTAACCCTAGGTTTGCCACTGGGGGTTTCACTCGCTACCTGGGATTATTCCCATCTCACTCTGGGGTATCATTCGTGGCCTCAGTGTACTGGTTAAGGCCCAAGGTTCAGGATTCATTGCTACATATATATGTGCAAACCGCGGTAGAGAAATATTGTTTATTTTCTGCATATGGTCATTGCGCACAAGCCGCCAAGTATACTCAGGTCTGTACCAGCCGAATACCCATATGTGTGTCAGCCAAGGTACTTCTTACCCATTGTACGCTACAGAAAACGCTAAGTCTGTTAATTTGATGACTGCCCTGCAGCCTGCACGATTCATCAACTGTCAAACATTGTTGTCAGATACCCGTAGCGATACTCCTACTCAAGTATTACAGACTGCTGTATTGATTGGTGTTTCTGAAGGTGCACTAAATTGGCTTTTGGTCTCGAAACCATTTCCGCTTAGATGCAAATCCGTTCTGCTTTTGTACTCCGTGATTTTGGAAAATAAGTCTGTAATTGCTGAGTATTTTGCAACCATCAAGCAGATATTTCTGTCCAAAAAGATCTCAATCTCGCTACTCTTGTGTGAGTGCTACAGTGCCCGTTACACGTAGGCCGCCGATAAAAGCAGATAATCCACTGAACGCCGAACTGACCACCGCTCGTCACTGAAAAAAGTCAATCCTATGGGATTTGCCCGTTTAAGCCTGTCGGACTGAACCACTAAAAATCTGGGCATTTCGCCAACATTTTGGTGCAGTTTGGAGTTCTCTGAATAGATTATCCCTTACTTGTTTATGGGACATTCCACTACCACCAAAGATCACCGAATTGCAGCGATCTGTGGAGAATTGCATCGTATTTCGCTGGCAATTCACCAGTATTTGGCAAATTGACAGCTTTCTCAATTGCCATACTGCCACGTAATTGCACAATATGGTGAAACTCACCTTTCCTTGCAATTTGATGGCAAGTTCGGTGCTCTTTGAATAACCCCTTAAACCTTTCCTTTGGCACCGGGATGTAATGTAATATATATATGTGCTAATGACCAAATAGTAGAATTCTTTTTAAGGATCAGCAGCCTGGTAAGATGTCAGTCATCCTATGTCATTTACATATGTGGCCTGCACCATCCAAACTTGATGACCTACAGTGGTGTAGGAACCTACTAATTTGTCCATATGACTTTTTTTTCTCCACTGGATTTAGAGAATAGATTGGTCAGTCTTCCAAAACTACCGCTTGCATTTTCCTCAGACTAATGAGATACATTGAGCATATATGGTGTGTGCTCAAATAGAAGTATGTATTTTCTCCTACTGAATTGGTTTTGTGTATGGGAAGCTATAATCTCTTCTATTTTCACTTGCCTACCTGGACTCTTGTGTTTTTTTATGTAGGACTAGTCAGTGGATGCTATCAGGGGCAGCTACTGCAATATCAGGTCACCCATGAAGTGACATCAATAATGTTGGACCCAAGTTGTTTATCACATTTGGTTGCAGAGGTGGGACACTCTATTTGGGAGATTTAAAGCACCACTGGGACACATTCCAGTGCAGTACAGGTTTGCGTCAGGACTACACAGCAGCAAACAGAGATGGCAACATCCTTCAAGTCACAGATTGTCCCTATACTGCAGGACCATGAGTTTGACATTTTGCACAATGATCAGCTTCCTGTTTATCCCTGTAAAAGATATTGTAGCGCTCACTCCCGGAGGAGCCGCTGAAAATGAACCACGGGTCAGTCTCCCCGCACTAGGGAATAAATATACTCCAACACAGTTGTGGGTTTTTATCATTTAAATAGTTTACTAAAATAATAAGCAGATGTTGAGATACGGTATTCACAGATATTATTACAGTACTTTCGTATTGCGGTAAAACGCGTAGCGGAAAAGAACCGAAACACGAGGCGTCGTATTTCGGAAAATAAAATATTCGCAACTGAACATAAAAGAAATGCAATTGCACAAATATTCAGAAAAGGGACACGTAGCGGAACCCCAGAATATACAATCTCTTCGTATCACGGTAAACGCGCAGCGGAAGAGAAAAATATATTTCGAAACGTATCTTTAACCCCCGTTCCGATTCGCAACAGAAATGAGTCCTGCACAGGTTAAGTCCCGAAATGTAAAAAGTGTGTGTATGTGTGTATGGTACCCGGGTACTGTTCAACTGGCCAGTGAATTTACTTAAGAATGTCTTCGACTAGTGAAGTTGGGGCCCTGTGGACTTTAAAGAGAAAACAGCAGCGTGTTCTTTGTATTACAAACGGCCTTGGAGGCCTCTCACCCATCCACCGGTTGCTTTAGGCTCCGCTGACCCAGGACGTCTCTCCGCTCGATCTTGACTGGGGATACTAGCGGCCGGATCCGTTGTCTCACTTCCCGTAGCTTGTCCACGACTTTTCCCAGCTCACCACCTGCTCTCTGTACCCGATCAACTTGCGGTGACTCCTTACTCGAGGTCTTCGGTTGGTTCAATCTGCAGCAACTCTGGAACTTGGAAGGCTCCTTCTCCTTAGGCGGAATAACCCGGTAAAAGCACTGACAGGCTCACTTGCTCTCTGGCCTAGGCCCTCTTACAATCTATGGCACTGCGTCTGCTCTCTCTCGTTCCCTGGCACGCTCTGGCGCGTTCTCCACGAGGCGGAGGATGTAAGGGTCCAGTCCCCACCCACTTCCTGTCTCCTTGCAAAGCATGCCGGGAATTGTAGTCCCAATGTCCAGTGTCTCTGATCGCGATAGTCTCCATCTTGTGGCCAAAAATAGGTACTGCCACAGCAATATTTTAACACAGCGCTACACTCTCCCCCCTCCTAGAACTCTTGGGTCTCTCCAAGGAGGTACAACAGTTACATTACATTTCCACAATATTTGAATACAGTTTACATAACATGCACAGGCTCAGCAGCATACATGCAGTGGGTTAGAAATACTTCCTCAAGTTGACTCATATTTTGGGCTACCTCAGCTAGCATAGCAGACACTTCGGGCAACCTCCGCACTGTAGTGATGGCCTCTTCAGTGCTATGTCCTGGCGAGTCGTAGGTGAGTCGTTGGGGCGGTCGAACAGAGCGTTTTGGTTCTGGCTCAATCAGTTCCTCTTCAGGTGGAAGTACTATAGGCATTGGCTCAATCCTTCTCTCTACCACTGGAGCAGACGTTTCTTCAGAGTATGATCCCTCCAGCGAAGGCATAGAACTATAATCACCTGAGTAAGCTTCCGGAGCTACCGGGATCCCCACAGCCTCAGGGACTTCCAACTGAAATTCAAGAGGCTCAGGGATATCAACAGTCTCAGGGACTTCCAACAAGAATTCAGGAGCTTCAGGCCTCAAATTACTCTCCCATCGTTCAGGAACTGAGATAATCTCTTCAGGCTCCGGTGAACGTATCCAGTCCAGACAGAAACTTTCTTCCTCACTGTCCCTTTCGCTCTCTTCGACAACCCGGGTCTGTTGAGACCGAGTAACAGGAGGCAAACATGGAACAGGCGGATTTGGCAGAGGCGGTTCGTCCCCAACTGGCATCCTTACAGCCTCTCTCAAAGGTAACAAATGATTTTGGTGCCAGTTCTTAATAGGCCCAGCCTTTCCATCCGGGCGAATCTGATACACTGGTAAACCCGGCAGTTGTTTGCAGACAATGTAAACCTGGGAACTCCACCTATCCGCCAACTTGTGTCTCGCAGCAGCACCCAAGTTCTTCAATAGAACCCTATCACCGGGTTGTAGATCTTGTATTCGAACTTTCAGGTCATAGTTCCTTTAGTTTCTTTGCTCCCTGTTTCCCGAGGTCAAACGGGCCTGTTCAAACGCAGAAGCCAGATTCTTTCGAAGTCTATCCACGTAGTTTCTATGGGAAGCTACTGATGTCTGGTCTAGGGATAACCCAAATGCCAAATCAACCGGCAGTCGAGCCTCCCTTCCGAACATAAGACGGTACGGTGAATATCCAGTTGCATCGCTCTCCGTACTGTTATATGCATGCACCAGAGTAGCTATGTGACGACTCCAACTCTGCTTCTCCACATTCGACAAGGTCCCCAGCATGTTTAGCAGTGTGCGATTAAACCTTTCAGGCTGAGCATCACCTTGAGGGTGATATGGTGTGGTTCGGGTCTTTTGGATTCCCAACAGCTCTAACAACTGCCCCACCAGTCTGCTTTCAAAGTCTCTACCCTGATCAGAGTGTATCCTCCTTGGCAGTCCGTAGTGAACAAAGAACTTTTCCATCAACACCTTGGCTACAGTCGGAGCGCGTTGATCTTTCGTGGAAAAAGCTTGGGCGTAACGAGTGAAATGATCAGTCACTATTAGAATGTTCCCTTGCCCACTAGCATCCGGCTCTAAGCACAAGAAGTCAATGCACACCAAATCCATGGGTCCCTGGCTCTGCAGATGGCTCATTGGAGCAGTTCGGGTCGGTACAGTCTTTCTCTGAATACACCTCAGACAGGAATGACAATAACTTTCTACTTCAGCCCTCATACAAGAAAAATAGAACCTATCTCGCACCAGCTTAAAAGTTCTCTCTGCACCCAAATGTCCATGCTCATCATGTAGTGATCACAGCACACTCTCCCTATGTTTAGTAGGGAGGAATAACTGTTGAATCTCTTCAGAGTTGGTTGAGGGGCCCCTTCGGTAGACCACCCCATCCAACATCTTTAACCGCTCCCACTCTTTGTAGACCAATCTGGCTCCACTCGGGGAGTTGGTTAACAAAATCTCTCGCTGGTTTGCAGACAGGGCCTTTATGGTCAAGGCAATTAAAGGGTCTCTGGCCTGATCCGCTTTCAGGTCCTGTCTCGAAAAGGTAGGTAAACTTTCATCCCTTAACTGCGTAGGGTTACAGTAGAACTCAGGAACAGCCGCAGCCATAACTCCTATGGCCTCTGCTTCAATCCCTCCTTTGACCCGGCGCTCTGTTCCTTGACACAAAGCTTGCACCCCGTCTGGAGTCAACTGAGTCCATTCTGTAGTGTAGGGTCTTCTCGACAACGCATCAGGATCTCGATTATTCACCCCAGGGCGATACTTCAGGCTGAACCGAAACCCTGACAGAGCGGCCAACCACCGATGTCCTGTTGCGTCCAGTTTTGCGGTAGTAAGGATGTAGGTAAGAGGGTTGTTATCCGTCTTGATCACAAACTCGGCTCCATACAGATAGTCTTTTAACTTGTCTACCACTGCCACTTCAAGGCTAGGAACTCCAGCTTGTGAGTAGGATAGTTCTTCTCTGAAGGCGTAAGGCTCCGGCTCACGTACGCTACAGGCCTCAGCAATCCACCATACTCCTGATATAGGACTCCTCCCAGACCTTCTCGGCTGGCATCCACATGTAGTTCATACGGCTTGTGAGGGTCCGCATAGGCCAAAACAGGAGCTCGGGTTAGACTCTCTTTCAGCTTTACGAAAGCTCCTTCACATTGACTGGTCCATTCACCTTGTATAGACTCTCGAGCTTTCCTTGGCCCCGGAGCTGACGGGTTTTTGTCAGAGACCTTGCAGCCTTCTTTGGTGGTTTCCTTCTGCAGGAGTTTGTTCAGTGGTTGAGCTATTTTTGCGAATCCTCCCACAAATCTTCGATAGTATGAACAGAATCCCAAGAAAGATCTAAGCTCAGTGACGTTTCGGGGTCTAGGCCAAGAAGCTACGGCCTCCAACTTCCGAGGATCTGTCGAAACACCTTCTGCTGAGACCACATGTCCTAGATACGTAACAGACGGTAGACAGAATTGGCATTTCTCCAGAGACAGTTTCAACCCCTCTTCATGGAGCCTCTTCAAGACCTTCTCCAGACGTTGTTCATGTTCTTCCAGAGTCTTCCCAAACACAATTATGTCATCCAGGTACACTAATACTTCGATTAAATTCATATCCCCGACTGTCTTCTCCATCAACCGTTGGAACGTAGCTGGAGCCCCCGTAAGGCCTTGAGGCATTCTGTTGAATTCAAAGAACCCTAGTGGACAGAGGAACGCAGTTTTCTCCTTGTCTTCAGGATGCATGGGTATCTGGTGATATCCGCTTCGCAGGTCTAGTACACTAAACCAGCTCCACTGAGCCTTGGGTCCTGTGACATCCTCAAGTGGCATCTTAAGTGGACGCGCAGAGTTGATTCCTGGAGTTTTATCCAAGATCCCCTACGCCATCACGATCCCTAAGTCCTGTGTCTCCTCTCTCCACAGGTAGGACATTATCACCCATTATTCAGACACCCACATCTCATCTGATCGCCTGCATACTTTTGCTGGTAGGACTTTACCCATTATTCAGACACCCACATCTCATCTGATCGCCTGCATACTTTTGCTGGTAGGACATTATCACCCATTATTCAGACACCCACATCTCATCTGATCGCCTGCATACTTTTGCTGGTAGGACATTATCACCCATTATTCAGACACCCACATCTCATCTGATCGCCTGCATACTTTTGCTGGTAAGACATTATCACCCATTATTCACAGACACCCACATCTCAACTGATCTCCTGCATACTTTTGCTGGTAGGACCCCCAGTATTCGCAGGCACCCACATTATAACGTTTCTTGGTTTTTTTCTGTTTATTTATTTTTGTTTTTCTCCACCATGTGCTTTGCTAATTAGCATGTGAATCTCCTGCCCTATTGACACAGCCCATCTAGCTTCAGGTGTTTGCATTAGGCAGTTAAAAAGTAAACAGTCCGCCCTTTATAACATTTAAGACCAGCTCCACTGAGCCTTGGGTCCTGTGACATCCTCAAGTGGCATCTTAAGTGGACGCGCAGAGTTGATTCCTGGAGTTGCGGGACTGGAGGAAGGAACTGCAAGGCCCACCTTTACTCTGGGTAAACGCACGTCTATATCATGCTTTCTCTCACGCTTCTGCTATTTACTTCTACCTTTCTCCTTAAATGGAACTCCTGCCCCTCTACCACCGACCCCTACACTATCTGCATCTCTCCCTCCCTCCTCTCGTCCCACATGATGGCCTCACATGAGCTCCTTTGTTTCCTCAGAACATGGTCTCCCTCTAACTCTCGTGCTGCCAATCACTCCCACTCCACAAATCCCATTCCCACCTTCTCTTTCTCACCTTCCTGCTGTTACTCTATTCAGGTGACATATCCCCTAACCCTGGCCCCACAACACATCCAATACTTCCATCTCATCCTATCTCCATCGCACATAATCACCTCCCTGCAAGCCCAGCAACCTCATTCCCATAATCCCTCAGCGCCTGTCCTCTTTCTCCTGCGCCCTCTGGAACGCTCGCTCTGTGTGCAACAAACTCACAGCAATCCATGACCTCTTCCTTTCAAACTCCTTCAACCTCCTAGCTTTAACTGAAACCTGGCTAACTCCCTCTGACACGGCCTCCGTTGCTGCTCTCTCACATGGCGGTCTACACTTGAGCCATACCCCCAGACCGGGTGAGAGAAATGGTGGCGGGGTCGGATCCTGCTCTCTCCCTCCTGCACCTACCAGCATCTCCTCCACCTCCATCCCTCTCCTTCTCCTCCTTCGAGACACACTGCATCCGCCTGTTCTCTCCTCTGGCTCTCAGGGTGGCAGTCATCTACCGCCCACCTGGACCAACCTCCCAGTTCTTTGACCACTTTGCTACCTGGCTTTCTCACTTCCTGTCTTCTAATCTTCCATGCCTAATTCTCGGCGACTTCAACATTCCCATTGACGATCCTTCCGCCCCTGCTGCCTCCAAACTTCTCACTCACATCCTCCCTTGGACTCACACAATCCTCCCTCCTCCCTACCCACCGCGATGGTCACGCTATTGACCTTGTCTTCTCCAACCTCTGCTCCATTTCTGAGTTCAACTGTCGCCCTTTCCCCATCTCTGACCACCACCTTCTCTCTTTCAACCTATCTGGACTTCCTAAACACCCTGCTCCCCACCCCGCACACACACTCGCAGAAATCTACATGCTGTGGACCCCCATCAATTCTCCAACCTACTTCACCACCTCCTCATACCTCATCCTTCACCTGCCCTGATGCTGCCACTAATCACTACAACACTACTCTTATCTCTGCTCTAGACACTCTTGCTCCTCTTCGACTCTGTAAGGCCCCACGCCGCCAGCTTCAGCCCTGGCACACCCTCCAGACACGCTACCTGCAAAGATGCTCCCGCACTGCAGAGCGTGCCTGGAGGAAATCCCGCTCTGAAGCTGATTTTGTTCACTTCAAGTTTATTCTCCGGTCATACACCTCTGCCCTCCACTTGGCCAAACAATCCTTCTTCTCATCTCTTATATCTACGCTGTCCTCCAACCCTAAACGGCTCTGGTCCACCTTCAACACCCTCCTCTACCCACCTGCACCTCCCCCCACAGCTGCCTTCAGCGCTCAAGACCTGGCAGACTACTTCCTCAGTAAAACTCTAAATATCAGACGCAACATCCCAACACAAGATAGTTATCTGCCACCTCCACTCCCACAGGTCCCCTCTGCCACCCTCTGCCGCTTCCTCCCAGCCACTGAGGAGGAAGTCAATTCCTTATTGTCGTCCTCACATCTCACCACATGCCCGCTCGACCCCATTCCCTCGCATCTAATTCCTCCCTCTCCTCCTCCCTCACCCCTGCTCTCACACACATCTTCAACCTCTCTCTCTCCACTGGCTCCTTTCCATCCGCCTTCAAACACGCGCTAGTTACCCCTTTACTAAAGAAACCATCCCTAGATCCCAACTCTCCATCCAACTACCGCCCTGTATCCCTGCTTCCCTTCACATCAAAGCTCTTAGAAAAACTAGTCTTCAACCGCCTCTCCCTCTTCCTGTCCTCCAATTCCCTACTTGACCCCCTGCAATCTGGCTTCCGTCCCCTACACTCAACTGAAACTGCCCTCACCAAAGTCACCAACGACCTCCTAACTGCTAAAAAACACTGCCACTATTCCATTCTCATCCTGCTTGACCTCTCGACTGCTTTTGACACTGTTGACCACCCCCTCCTTCTACAGACCCTCAACTCTCTGGGTCTCGGTGACACTGCACTCGCTTGGGTCGAATCCTATTTATCCAACAGGTCCTTCTGTGTGTCCTTTGCTGGTAACTCCTCCTCCTCATTGCCTCTATCTGTTGGTGTACCTCAAGGCTCTGTCCTTGGTCCTCTGCTCTTTTCCATCTACACCTCCTCCCTGGGCAAAATCATCAACAGCTTTGGCTTCAATTACCACCTCTACGCTGATGACACTCAGATCTACCTCTCTACCCCTGATCTCTCTCCCCCTGTCCTTTCAAAAGTCAGTGACTGTTTATCTGGCATCTCCTCCTGGATGGCCTCCCACCACCTAAAGATCAACATGTCGAAGACTGAACTCCTACTTATTCCTCCCTCCAATGCCTCCCCACCTCCTGACTTCTCTATCACGGTGGAGGGTATCACCATTTCCCCATCAAACCAAGTTCGCTGTCTTGGAGTTACACTTGACTCTGCTCTTCCTTCATCCCCACATCAAGTCTCTTTCCTCCTCCTGCCGATACCAACTGCGTAATATTTCCAGAATTCGGCCATTTCTTACCGCTGTCGCACAAAACAACTCATACACGCCCTGGTAATCTCCCGACTCGACTATTGCAATAATCTCTTATCTGGCCTCCCTCTGTCCCGCCTCTCCCCCCTACAATCCATCCTGAACGCCTCCGCCAGACTAATTCACCTCACCCGCCGCTCTGTCTCTGCCGCTCCCCTCTGCGAGTCCCTTCACTGGCTCCCCATCCACTGCAGAATTAAGTTCAAAATCCTTATCCTTACCTACAAAACCCTCACTAACTCAGCTCCCCACTACCTGTCCTCACTAATCACCAAATACACCCCAGCCCGCTCCTAAGGTCAAACAGTGACCTGCGCCTAGCTTCTCACCGCATCACCTCTTCCCATGATAGACTGCAGGATTTCTCACGCGCAGCCCCCACTCTCTGGAATGCTCTCCCTCGTACTGTCAGACTTTCCCCTAACTTCTCTTCCTTCAAACGCTCCCCTAAAACGTTCCTATTTAGGGAAGCCTACCACCCAACTCACTGACGCAATCATCAATCACTCTAACCTTACAGTCCTCTCCTCCTGTTTCCAACCCCAACCCTCCCAGATTGTGAGTTCCTACGGGAATAGGGCCCTCATCTCCTCCTGTACTGTTTGTCAAATGTTGTTCAATGTATTGTAACCCTGTCTATACTGTGCTTATTGTACAGCGCTGCGGAATATGCTGGCGCTTTATAAATAAAGAATAATAATAATAATAATAAACCACTTTGCTCCAGACAAACACTGTAGGGCATCTTCTATCCGAGGAGTGGCATATTGATCGGGGATGGTTCTCCGGTTCAATGTGCGGTAGTCTATACATAGGCGGACAGAACCATTTTTCTTCCGGACCAACACTATGGGAGATGCATATGGACTCCTGGACTCTTGAATCACCTTGGTTCTTTGCAATTCATTCAGTTGCTCTCGCATATCATCCAAATCTCCCAGCGGAACTCGCCTTGATCTTTCACGAAACGGCTTGTCTTCTTGTAACCGAATGCGGTGCTCAGTACTCTTTGCTAGGCCCACATCGAACTCATCTTTTGAGAACAATTCCTTCCACTTTAGGACCTGAGACTGAAGACGTTTCTTCCACTCAGGTGAAATGGGAGCGTCTTTGGGGTAGAATCTTTCATCTGGAATCTCTTTATCCACTCCCCCTCCTAAATCGGTGGAGAGGGGTGTAGCAGACTCTACTTGCCCGATAGGCATTCGTGCTTTAAGGACTACTGGAGAATCCGTCACATTGCACACGCTGACTGAGACTCTTCCTCGTGTTCTCTTCAGAGCTTTGGTGGAGATTATTTCAGGAATTACTTCGACTCCGGTTTCACTCCCATGATTAAAATCG
Organism: Leptobrachium leishanense; assembly: GCA_009667805.1. Classification (NCBI taxonomy): domain Eukaryota; kingdom Metazoa; phylum Chordata; class Amphibia; order Anura; family Megophryidae; genus Leptobrachium; species Leptobrachium leishanense. The sequence continues at coordinate 100,230,150 of CM019068.1, forward strand.
GTTCCCAGCACCACATAGGGACCGGGTTGCGATCCGTTCAACTTGACTGAAGCCCGGAAGCTCGCTACTTCTCCTGCTTGCAGAACCTTCTCTGTTCCACCCAGTCTCCACAGTCTTCCCACCTCGGCAGGTGCCTTTCGTTCTTCGACCATCCTCTGATAGACCGGACGTAACATTGGGTGCACTCCTTGAGTTGAACCTTCTTCCAACACGATAGGCGTCAGGAGACGCCGCACTAGGTCAGTATTCGTCCCCACTATCAGGGAGCTTCTGTTCGCACCGAGGGTCGAGGACACACAATAGCCAATGCATCACAACCCCCAGACTGCCCGATGACTTCAGATCCGATCTCCAACTTCACTTGCAGGTACCCGTCATAAGGGAGTTTCTCAGTGCCGATACCCCATATTTCCAAATCCTTCAATTCTTGCAGAGGAATGTGCTTTAAGTGTTTCTCGTAGAAGTCTCTGTAGATCAAAGTCACTTGAGCCCCTGAATCTAACAGGGCTTTAGTGTAGACTCCTTCCACTTGAATTGGCACAATAGGAGAAGGACCTATCAGTTGGTCAGGAAACTTGGTGGCAGTATCCGGACGCTTAGACACAGTTTGCTGTACCCTGGCCCTTTTCTTGGCCCGTGTAGGTTTTGGGTGTGCATTGCCTCCCCATGACGTAGACCCGGATGCTAAGGGAGTGGCTCTTTCAGTCCTGGCAGGCTCAGCAGTTGGCTCGGCTTTGGGCCCTCTCGCCCTCTTAGTCTTGGCTTGGTTTTTGGAGCGGGGTTCGACCTTCGGGCACTCAGGTTGCTCCTTCACTGGTGCCCTCTGGCGTTTCCCGCCGGTGGGGTAGATAACAGTCCTTCTAAAGCTTTCAACAGTCCCTCGACTCTATCCTTCTCAGGCTTTCGGCCTTTGCACTGTGCGCGGAAATGGCCCATTTCTCCACAACCGAAACATCTCTTCTTAGAGAGCGGAGACGTAGCTGCTTGTTGGGATTTGGTTAAAGGACTTGGATCGGACGCTATAGCAGCTCCCGTCGTCTGCATATCTGTGAGGAATTTCTGCATTTCTGCCTGCATTTCGGTCACCTTCATCAACACTCGGCACAGTTCCGCGTGCGCTTGTTGCAATTCAACTTGAGCTTCCTGTACTTTCTTGACGGTCTTGGACAATTCACCACGTTCAGAGAGGTTCGATTCTTTGGCAGCCCTCTCTGTAGATTTAAAAACGACTAGGTGCTCTTGTTCGTCCTCGTCCGAACCATAAGTATCTAGAGAGTCGCTTTCAGGCTGCAGACCGTCGCTATGTCTCACAGGTTGTGCATAAGCCCTTTCCCCCCGCCTGAAGGATTTCTCTTCCAGTAAAGCCTCTTCTTCTCGTACAACTCGGATCAGTTCCAGGTACTTCAATTCTTGGTTACCTGCTCTGCTTCTCAGCTGCATCATTACTGGATCTAGAGGTTGAGAGCCCCTCAGGATCTGCTTTATTCGGATCTTATCTACTTCGGCCGGTTCGGCCCCTTTCTTGAGGAGTATCTGGTGTAGAATCTTATCTAGGCGCCTCATGTACTCGGTCATACTTTCACCTCTTCTCTGATAGGTGTGTTCGTACTGATATACCAGTTCGGCCGCCTTTTCGGTTCGCCCAAAAACTTCTTCAAGAACGTTTAAGTAATCTAAAGCAGTACAATCTTTTCTGCTCAGTTTCAGGTTTCTCACCGCTTCTGACGCAGGTCCCTTTAAACTCTCGGTGATCCTTTGCTTTTTCTGGGCCTCAGGGACGTTCCACTCATCCAGAGCCTGCATCGCCTGTTCCACCCATTCTTCAAAGGTTTCTTCTCCCGCCGGAGTTGGTACGTTTCCTGTAAAATTTCTTAACCGTCGATAACCGAAATTAGTGTGAGGAGGGCTTGTTTTCTGACATTTAGCCAGTAGATCTCCAATAGCCACGATAAATTCAGGCCCGATCATGGCCAACGGACTAGGCGCGGGAACACTTGCGGATTCACCACGTGGCGCACTTGGCTGAATTAGTTGGACTTCCACCTCATCGGCCAGTTTCACGCTCGCGCCCTGAAAACATGGTGGAACACCCTTTCTCCACTCGAGAAGAACATACGTGTGAGAAGTATCTGGGTTTTTCTTAATGTCCAGTATTAACCCCCGATGATCTGGTGCTAGCGTGGCCACAGCCTGGCGGATCTGCTCTTCGGCCCAAGTGTCTGCGGGAATATCCATGACTATACAACATTCTAACTGACTATTGTGCTCCTCACACCATTCGGCAACAGTGTCTGGATCCATATTTAACCCTTTAGATGCGGTTTTTACAGAGACTGAATCCCGGAAACGAGCCCCCACGTGTAGCGCTCACTCCCGGAGGAGCCGCTGAAAATGAACCACGGGTCAGTCTCCCCGCACTAGGGAATAAATATACTCCAAACCAGTTGTGGGTTTTTATCATTTAAATAGTTTACTAAAATAATAAGCAGATGTTGAGATACGGTATTCACAGATATTATTACAGTACTTTCGTATTGCAGTAAAACGCGTAGCGGAAAAGAACCGAAACACGATGCGTCGTATTTCGGAAAATAAAATATTCGCAACCGAACATAAAAGAAATGCAATTGCACAAATATTCGGAAAAGGGACACGTAGCGGAACCCCAGAATATACAATCTCTTCGTATCACGGTAAACGCGCAGCGGAAAGAGAAAAATATATTTCGGAACGTATCTTTAACCCCCGTTCCGATTCGCAACAGAAATGAGTCCTGCACAGGTTAAGTCCCGAAATGTAAAAGGTGTGTATGTGTGTATGGTACCCGGGTACTGTTCAACTGGCCAGTGAATTTACTTAAGGAATGTCTTCGACTAGTGAAGTTGGGGCCCTGTGGACTTTAAAGAGAAAACAGCAGCGTGTTCTTTGTATTACAAACGGCCTTGGAGGCCTCTCACCCATCCACCGGTTGCTTTAGGCTCCGCTGACCCAGGACGTCTCTCCGCTCGATCTTGACTGGGGATACTAGCGGCCGGATCCGTTGTCTCACTTCCCGTAGCTTGTCCACGACTTTTCCCAGCTCACCGCCTGCTCTCTGTACCCGATCAACTTGCGGTGACTCCTTACTCGAGGTCTTCGGTTGGTTCAATCTGCAGCAACTCTGGAACTTGGAAGGCTCCTTCTCCTTAGGCGGAATAACCCGGTAAAAGCACTGACAGGCTCACTTGCTCTCTGGCCTAGGCCCTCTTACAATCTATGGCACTGCGTCTGCTCTCTCTCGTTCCCTGGCGTGCTCTGGCGCGTTCTCCACGAGGCGGAGGATGTAAGGGTCCAGTCCCCACCCACTTCCTGTCTCCTTGCAAAGCATGCCGGGAATTGTAGTCCCAATGTCCAGTGTCTCTGATCGCGATAGTCTCCATCTTGTGGCCAAAAATAGGTACTGCCACAGCAATATTTTAACACAGCGCTACACTATGATGCTGAGATAAAGGAAGGTGTAGCAGGGAAGAAGTTGCAGAAGCTTTTGTCATACCACTCCTGCAGCTAGAGATTAGGGAAGATGAATGGTTATGACAGGGCTCCAGAGATCACAATGCTATATCTCTTTACAGTGTTAGATGAAGCTGAGCAGAACAGATCCCAATCTAAAATGTTGTGATACTAAATGGATCCAGTGACCTAGCTAGGTGGTAACCCTGGAAGCTAACAATGTATATATGTAGGTCACTGATGGTCAGGAAGCCAGGGGATAAAATGTAACCTTTACTAAATGTCTGACATAAAAACCATTAAATAAATGGTAAAAAATAAACAAATATACATACACAAAGTATTTATGGATACCAAGCCTAATTGTATCTAAAGGATTAATTGTCTGTCCCTAGAGGGGGTAGTATGAAGAAAATGGGTCTTCTTGGGTCCTTCGCAATAAGATAGAGGAATTAATATAAATTCAGAAAAATATATATCCTGGAAAACTCAGCTGAGTAGATAGACAAATGCAGTATGCCATGGATCGGGAGATAGGGGGATCCAAATTATCCCCCTATCTCCACTTGGCAGCTAGGGGGTTAACTGGCCCACTGTTGTTCTCACACATATTGTGAAGTTATCAGTGGGTGGGAGGTGACCCGGAGGCTTGGTTGACATCCAAGATGTCAGCCACTTCTGGGTTTGAATCGTGATTCGGCACCAATTGGCGTTGAATCGCGATCTGGCAATGAAAGGATTAATGCCATATACCTCTGAAATGGGGAGGCTCTCCCGTTTTCAGTGGTACCATTTGTTTTTATATATCTTTAACTGCTGAGGAGATAGAGGGCTCCAAAGGAGCCCAGTTTCCCCTTCCTCATTTTTTACTGCAGGAGACAGCGGGCGCCTAGCGATGACACCATCACGCAGCGTGATTACGTCATAGCACCTGCCGGGCCCCTTGAAAAGGCAGTGCAAGCTTCCAGAATGCTAGACTGCCGCGGGAGCCCAGAGAGCGAGGTGTGTATAGGGAGGTTAGGAGACCCTGACGTGCTACGTACGTCAACGACGGTCGTTAAGGGGACTTCCCGATTGGACATACAATGTACATCAGCGGCCGGGAAGGGGTTAATTACAACAGCAATCACATGTCCCGGCTATGGTGCTCAGATGTTGCCATTTGTTAAGCTTGCCCATGTCTGAGTTTCATTTTTCCTTTTTCTTTTTAAGTGCTAAATTTCCTGTGTGCACTCCCTCGTATTTAGTGTCTCACTGAAGGCACCATGGTTTCCCTTTTGAGCACTTTGATCAATGAAGGTGAGAGCACAAAGCTGTTATGTTCTAATCAGATATCTGTAACACTACTGATACAATAGTATATAAAATGTCTTATAGAGCAGTGTTTCTCAAACCTCTCCACGGGACCCCTAACCAGGCCAGATTTTGCAGATCACCTTGGGGAAATGCAGACGGAATCCTGCAATCAGTGAGCAGGAAATCATATCACCTGTGCTGTGCTTTAGATATATGGAAAACCTGGCCTGGTTGGGGGTCCTGAGGAGAGGTTTGATAAACACTGCTATAGAGAGCTAAAAAAAAAATCTTGAAAAACCATAAATCTATAAAAACAAGTTTAGTGCATAAAGAAAATTGTTAGAGTGAAAAACATGGGCTTTTGAACATTTAGTGACATAACTGGTTTATAGGGGTTCAGGATTCATATATAGAAATTTTTGGGATCCTTACAATATTTCCCAGATTACCTTAGTAATATGGACATATTATAAATTACAGTAATTACGTGTTTCTACAGACCCCTCCCTAACTTCCTTTACAGTATGAAATGTAACAGCCTTATCAGAGATACAAGTGTACAGTGCAATTTAATGTGATGGTGTAAATCACAGACAGCTGCTAATTTTACTTGCTAATCTAGGCAGCATAAATACCTGCATTGCAGATGGAAGTAAAAAAAAAAGGAATCAGATCAAGTATACTGTATATGGAAAATCGGCATAAAATATAAGATGGCACTGTTTTTAATTAAGTTTGTTTTAGCAGAATTATATTTAAAGTCATGTAGCAGCACTACTATTCCACTGGCAGATTTATGAGGTTACTGTGAGATAGAGGATTAAACTAAAAATGGTAACATGAACTCATGAAGTGATTGATAGTGCTGCGCACCAGACTTTGCTTTATTATCAATACTTAGAAACAAATACCAGTGTCGCTTTTAAGTGAGATTAAAATAAGATGGGAAATAATGCGCTGGATCATATTAGCTGTGATTAATGTGTTCCCAGCTCCATTTTAGAATGTTCCCTAACGACTAAAGAAGAAAGAAAATAGACAATTCCGCCCCAATGCCCAATATTTTATAGCACTTTGAAGCGAATTGTAGAATAAATCATTTGCCATTCATCTTAACATAAATGTTTTGTGATGTAGGGATTGATTTCATGGCTCTGTCATTAAAGATTTTCATGTGATATTGTGAATATTATATTAATATATTTTTGAGGTTTTTTTCTTTAAAAATGTGGGCCCTAACGATAGCGTCAGGTTAAATCGGGATAACGCATGCCGCCCATATCACATCCCTAACGCTATCGGGTTAAAAAAAAACATTAGCGGATCAGTGATAGCAATTTCTAGCGTGAGTTACTGTACTTTGCGCTCCCTATACCTAACATGGGGAACGCAAAGAGTAATTAGCTTTAGGATTGCAAAAAAATTGCTAATTACCGCACCGTTGCAATTAACTAACTACCTCACTGCTGCTGAATCAGTGCTTGCCATGTGATATAGTGTTAAAACGGGGACCCTAAGGGGAAACCTGGAGGCACAGAGGAATGGCAATCTCCTCACTGGTGTTGTGGTAGGCCAGAGCTGCTTCTTCTTTAGTGCCAAGTCCCAGCCAGATGGCCCTGGTGCTTCTAGACTGGCCAACGACTCCTGATAAAGTCGTAGGTGGAAGACCGTTAATGGCTTCAAAAATTACAGCTGTGATATGCCATTGGAATAGGCCCAAACCTAACTCTGGTGGTGAGAGGACAGGAGCTTGCTGGAGGCAGGGTCCCAGGGAGGTCGAGAACTTCCAGACCCTGCAAATAACAACTGCTCATTTGGCAGTATAGCTTCTTTTCATCATATTTTCCTATCTGGGATATATTCACTGGCCAGGGAGATGATATGTGACTTGCATAACACAGGATGAAATATAGGGGGTTATTCAGAGAGCACCGAAATGTGACCAACATTTTGGTGCCATCTCATTCTCTGCACTTCGGGGGATCAAAGTTCCCCACCCTGCGGTGAATTCAGTATTCACCACAAGGTTCCCGGAGTGCAAGGAAAACCCGCCACAAACCCAACAAAAACCCACCAAAAACACGCCGGAACCGCAGCCAAAAACACAACAGATAAATCCGTCAAGCTGCTGATCAAAGCGCAGACCAGCCGCCGGAAAAAGACGACAAGCTGACGAACGGGGTTAAAAAAAATAAAAAAACATCTGTCTGCACTGCGGCCCTATCTCCCTTAACAGTCTTTGAAAGCTTATGTTTAACAGGCGATCAGCCTCGAGGTCTCATATCATGGTTATATACCCACTTGGCCGGTAAAACATCGCTATCCCTTAGCAGACAACCGTAGCTGGGACCCTTAGCGAACCCTTAGCGGAAAACCGTAGCTGGCTAGACATGTGGGAAGCAACACGAAAGTGTCTGTTCTACGCTTGAAGAACAATCTATGAAGACCATGATGCGTTGATATACATCTCCGGTTTTCCTACATAAAGTTACTCCAGCTATACCGGACGAGTGTTGGAGGGGATGTGGTAACAAGGGGACTCAAGCCCATACTGTATGTGGTCGGAATGCCCAAAAATGTTGGTTTATTGGGACTCTGTGCAGGCCCTGATTGAATCAATAATTGGACCTGGAATCCCTACAGAAACCTTGGACCTACCTTTTTGCCTTACCGGTGCTGGGCCTTTCCTTGTACCATAATCATTTACTTTCTAAATCGGCAGCCAGGAAGGCCATAGCCGAGGTATGGCGCTAAGCCTCTCTGCCTCCTCAGAGGCGTATGCTCCAAATACTAGACTACATTAAACTGATGGATGAACTCTCGGCTGTGACACATCTTATAATGCCTGTTTTTCATAAGGTGTGGGAGATTTGGGACTAGTTATGTGCATACTCTCGAAACTTTCCAACTACTGGTAATACTAATAACGATGCCTTCATTTTTATTTATTTTTTTTCATTTTTTGTTTGGTTTGGTTGGGTCTTGTCATGTTGGAGGTTTTTTTTGTTTTTGTTTTTGTTACGTGTTTTATTGTTTTTTTTTTTTATTATGGATATATATAATAGTATCTTGTTTATATATGATAAAAATGTAGACCAGTGTGGTATGACCCGTTTGAATTTACTGCTTTGTTGATTATCATGTGATATATCACCTTGTCCACTTTAAAAATGAAGTAAAAAAAAAATCAATATGATTGAAAGTGTAAACTGAAATGCTGTTTGAAAAAAAAAAAACACTGAACAAAAATGCCAGGAATTTACATATATGGTCCTATGAATGATAATAAAAAGTTCTGTTTAAAGAAAAAAGAAAAACCGCTTTAAAAAACCCCAAAAAAAAAAAACGGAGAGAACAATTTGCCTAAGGGGTTCGCCTGAATAAACCTGCTGAATGAAAACACTGGAAAGCAGGGAACTTCAGCAACTTTTCACTGCTATTCGGTGTTCTCTGAATAGATTAACCATTGCTTCTCGATGGTGGATTTCACTGTCTTCGAACAGGCACTGAACTAGCTGGCAGTTTGCCAAAATTTGCCAAATTGCCTGCTCTCTGAATAGCTGAATGGCCCCAAAATTTCACCGTACAGTGAAATTCCCTGTTCAGTGACATTTCAGGGCCAGACCAGCTCTCTCTGAATAACCCTTTGTATTTTTTGCTGTACTTGCTCCACTAAAGTTCACCGACGTTTAACCACCCATTCTTTCAATGTTGGTGAGTTAAGTGCAAGGTCTATGGAACCTTTTGTATGTTACATATGTTTTGGTCTTAGTTAAGTAGGTTCTAAGCTACGATTACCCTAAATAGATTTGTTTAATATGTAATAGCAAAGAACTGTTCCCGGGGCATAGATGGAGTGCGGTCACCACAAACTCATGTATTTGCATAATTGTTTGTCCATTTCATGCCATTTTACCTCCGCATTGAAGCCCTTCACAGATGTCAGACAGGACTATGTACAAAGCAGAAGCTTCCGTAGAAGTGTTTTTAAAAAATCTATTGTTGTACATTTAAGCAGAGTGCACTGTATTTATTAGACTCAATAGCAAACCTAATATATTTTTAGGTTTGGGTGAATCTTCACCCAGATTTGTGTCTATATATTCCTCCATATTATATAACACGTTAGCTCTTTCCAGTGGGACCACTGTTGTCCCGTTCCATACTTGAACCAATCCAGTGCTTATTAGGGATGAGCTGTTCGGTTCGGACGGTTCGGAACTTAGCCTGTTCGTTCTGTTCGCGAACTCCGAACATTTCCGGGTGTTCGCCGCATGTTCGACCACAATGCACCACAAAGGACCACAATGCACTTTCCCACTGGCCTGAAGCTCGTAATTGGCTACAGCCTTACACCTGACCACAGGTCTGGTGCAAGACAGGTTCAACATTATGTCAATCACGGCTCAGAGTCCTGTTTGGGCAAATTAAATTTTGCCCAATCATGGGCTCACAGAGCTAAGTCCCGCAGCACACTATATAAGGTTTCCACGCAGCGCTTCTGCACGCATTTGAGAGGAGATTTCATAGGAGATAGTTGTTGTGTGCTCTTACTGCCGGTCTGCCACGCTACTGGGGGGGTCTCATTTCTACCAAATATCTGGGAATTGTCACTGCCAGCAAGTATTTTGGGAGTCCCAAATTTCTACAAAACATTTTGGAATTGAGGTGATCTGTGTCTTGTCACACAGCCAGTACCACGCAGTATTTTGGGGGTCACAAATTTCTACAAAACATTTGTGAATTGAGGTGATCTGTGTCTTGTCACACAGTGCCACGCAGTATTTTGGGGGTCACAAATTTCTACAAAATATTTGGGAATTGTTATAATCCGTGTGTTCTCAATGGCTGCCACCCATCAGGGGGTCTCACTGATTTATAGGAGGTTTCTGAGATTTGTAATCTGTGGCTTCTCACTGCCACCCATCAGGGGGTCCCACATACTTCTAGCAGATTTATGCGAATTGTAAGCTGTGGCTTCTCACTGCCACCCATCAGGGGGTCTCACTGATTTATAGGAGGTTTCTGATACTTGTAATCTGTGGCTTCTCACTGCCACCCATCAGGGGGTCTCACTGATTTATAGGAGGTTTCTGAGATTTGTAATCTGTGGCATCTCACTGGCACCCATCATGGGGTCTCACTGATTTATAGGAGGTTTCTGAGATTTGTAATCTGTGGCTTCTCACTGCCACCCATCAGGGGGTCTCACTGATTTACAGGAGGTTTCTGAGATTTGTAATCTGTGGCTTCTCACTGCCACCCATCAGGGGGTCACACTGATTTATAGGAGGGAATTGTAATCTGTGTCTTGTCACTGGCTGCCAGCTATCAGGGTGTCTCATGAGTTATACCAGAGTTCTGTAAATCTTTAATCTATATATCACTCACCACGTCTGAAAGAACAAAAAGGACAGGCAGATGCTCCCAGACACAGATAAGAGGGCAAGCAGCCCCTGTGTTGGGAGGCTGTGTCTCTAGTCGTGGTGGACGTGGTGCATCCTCTGCAGGGGCACGCTTGTCCTTTCTAACTGGTGCTGGTCGTCTTAAGCAGCAGCAACATACAGAGGATTTGGTGGATTGGCTAACCAGGCCATCCTCATCCTCCGAGTCCTCTGCCAGCCAGGCTTCTAGTGCTTTACAGTCCACCTCAGCTGCCAAAGCATCTAGTGCAGCCTCCATGTCCACAGCTACTCCTGCCATAGCCTCGCTATCACACACGGAGGAGTCAGCTGAATTGTTTGACTACAATGACAGTGACATGCTGCTTGAGGATGCGCAGCAAGTACAGTGCTCTTATTCAATCTCTGAGGTTGAGCAAGGGAGTATAATCAACCTAGAGGAAGGGGGTGCCAGTGATGACACACAAGTAACTGGCACTCATGTTGCCCCAGCAGCTGCAGCATACTGCCAAGTTCGCTCCAGTGACGAGGATAAAGGGGGTGAAGATGACAATGATGATGAGGTCACTGACTCCACCTGGGTGCCAGATCAAACAGAGGAATCAAGTGAGGAGGAGGAGGGGGAGGAGGAGGCACAGCAAACACGAGGCACAACATCCTCTATGACTAACCGTAGCACTAACCAGTCCACGGCATCAGATGTCAGAGCTGCTCCAGTGCAGAGCGCTGTTGTCTCAAAGCACACATGCAGGAACTCTGCTGTCTGCTGGGAGTTATTTAAGAAATGTGCAGCAGACCCCACCGTAGCTATTTGTAATCTATGTTAGATGAGGCTTAAGCATGGGAAAGACACTGGACACTTGGGTACCACGTGCTTGAGGTGACATATGACCTCCTGCCACACATCCCGTTGGCGCAAAACTTTGCGTAGGTCCTCCTCCTCATCTGTCTCTACCCCCACTGTATGTACTGCCATGTCATTGCCTACAACCTCCACTGACAGGGATGATGCTACAGTAATGGATGTACCAGGTCCTTCCTCACAATGTGACAGCATCCCATCTGCTGAAGATTTATGCAGTCAGATTACGTTGCCGCAGCGGTTGCAGCGTAAGAAAAAATATAGTTCCAACCATCCCCAAGCACAGCGTCTAAATGCCAGCTTAGCAAAATTACTCGCATTGCAGCTGCTGCCTTTCCAGCTGGTGGACTCTGCTCCCTTCCGTGAATTTGCTAAATGTGCTGTACCACAGTGGCAGGTTCCAAAACGCCATTACTTTTCACGCAAGGCCATTCCAGCACTATACCAGCATGTTGAAGACAATGTTATCGAGTCTTTGGGAAAGGCTGTCAGCAACAAGGAGCATGTGACTTTAGACACGTGGTCCAGCAAGCATGGGCAGGGTAGTTACATTTCCTTCACGGCACACCGGGTAACTCTGATTGCAGCTGGGAGGGATCCAAGACAGGGCTCTGTGCTGGAGCTTGCTCATCCACCACGCCTCCAAAAAGCTGCTTGTATGAGGTATGTCTGCTCCACCACCACCACCTCTCCCTCTTCCTCCTCCTCCTCCTCCTTCTGTGTCTCTGGCGAAGTGGCAGTTAAACCGACGCCTGACAGGGTCTACGCAATGGCTCAAGCAAAAAGAAGCCATACTGTGCTTGAGCTGGTTTGTATAGGGGACAGGAGCCACACCGGGCCAGAAATTCTGTCAGCTCTGCAGGGCCAGGTGCAGAGATGGTTAGCACCACGCCAGCTTCAGCTGGGAATGATCGTCTGTGATAATGGCAGCAACCTTCTCTCCGCCCTAAGCAAGGGTAAATTGATGCATGTACCATGCCTAGCACACATCCTAAATCTAGTGGTACAGTGTTTCCTAACCAAGTACCCAGGGCTGCCAGAGCTTCTCATCCAGGCCAGAAAAGTCTGCAGCCACTTCAGACGGTCATTCCCAGCAAGCGTTCGCCTGGCAGAAATTCAAAGAGAATTCCACTTTCCCACAAACCGTCTGATCTGTGACATGCCCACCAGGTGGAACTCGACATTAGCAATGCTGCAGCATCTGCACAAGCAGCAGAGGGCCATCAATGTGTACCTGTGTGAGTATGGCACAAGGACAGGTTCAGGTCAACTTGTTTTTTTTCCCCCCGCAGTGGCTGATGATCAAGGATGCATGTACTGTCACCATTTGAGGAGGCAACAAGGATGGTGAGCAGGGATAGTGCATGCATCAGTGACCCAATTCCTTTAGTGTTCCTGCTGGAGCACACTCTGCCAGGAATTATAGATGTGGCTATAGAGGCAGAGCAGCGGGAGGAAGAGGAGGCCTTCCGTAGCTCTGAAGGCCCCAGTCTTTCTGCAGACAGCATTCCAGCGGGTCCTACTCAGATCAGACAGGAGGAGGATGAGGAGGAGGTGGAGGAATATTTAAGTAGTGGGGGCATTGAAGGTGGGGATTCCTCAAGGGAGGGTTTCATGTGCCCAGAAACACAAGGGCTAGTGCGTGGCTGGGAGGAAGAAGTGCACGATGGGGTCATCCTCATTGACCAGGAAGACTTGGAAGCTAATGCCACCTCCAACCTACGCTGCATGGGCTCCCTTATAATGCAAAGCCTGCTAAAGGACCCCAGGATTCGTGCTATCAAGGAGAGGGATCATTACTGGTTGGCAACCCTTCTTGATCCACAATACAAGGGTAAAGTTGCAGAGCTCATCCTGCCCGCACAGAGGGAGCACAGGATGAATAAACTTGAGGACGCTCTAAAGCGACACTTGTGTAACACCTTTCCAGGCACAGGTAGGTTACCAAGTGATGACACAGGTGCTTCTGAGGCTGCGGATGATCAGAGGAATAGTGGTGAGGGCCGGGGCCACTTGACTGATGCCTTTTTAATTTTTTTTAGTCCACAACGCCAGGGACGTCAAATGTAGGCACCCATTGCCAGCGTCTTCATCATATGGTGCAGGACTACATAGGGGCAAGGGCAGACCTGGATACGTTTCCAGCAGATGATCCACTGGCTTACTGGGTGTTGAGATTGGATCACTGGCCAGAACTTAGCCAATATGCTATGCAGCTACTAGGTTGCCCTTCATCTAGCGTGCTTTCTGAAAGGACGTTCGGCGCCGCTGGAGGTTTTGTCACAGACAAAAGAGTGCGTCTGTCCACTGACTCTGTAGACCGGCTGACATTTATAAAAATTAATCAGTCCTGGATCAGCAGCTATCAATCCCCTGATGCTGAAGTAACGGAATAGATCAGGGATGTCTTCTGCATTCACAAAACCTCCAGCACTGATCTCTTCCACAATACCACAAAAGGGTTACGGTGTGAAGGCACTTGCTGCCATGAAAGGCACAATATTTGGCTGCACTGACGCCTGTGCCACTTTTATATCATTTAAATTTTTTGAACCGCAGGGTCCAACCCTGTACTCTTCCACAATACTACAGAGGGGTTACTGTATGATAGTACTTGCTGGCCTGGCAGTCTGGCACCAAAAGCACAATATCTGAGTGCACTGACGCCCATTACCAGATTCATATATTTTTAATATAGGACCACATGGTCCACCCCTGCATTCTTCCACAATACCACAGAGGGGTTACTGTATGAATGCACTTGCTGGCCTGGCACCAAAAGCACAATATCTGGGTGCACTGACGCCTTTAACAGATGCATATCTTTTAATATAGGACCACATGGTCCACCCCTGCATTCTTCCACAGTACTACAGAGGGGTTACTGTATGATAGTACTTGCAGGCCTGGCACCAAAAGCACAATATTTGGGTGCACTGCCACTGACGCCTGTATCAGATTCATATCCTCAGAGGGGTTACGGTGTGACGGCACTGTTGCCGATGCTAATGGCCCAATTTTAAAGCAACTGTTGTTACTTTCATCCAAAGCCTGCATAAGTTTCACCATAATTTAGCCAAAAAATCACTAATCGTTTTCTACGTGTCCGAAAATGTCTCCTCTTTTCATACAGACTGCCGCCCCAAGCAGTTGTTTATGGATAGATTAAAGGAAAAGCATTTACCATCTTTTGAAACGTAATTTTTTTGTTTTCAAGTGTTTCTATACATCCTAGAAATCCGCCACTTCATGGGCAGGTTATGGGGACCTCCTAGGCACGATATTTGAAGGATTTTTTCGTTTTTATTTTTAACCCTTATTTCATGGAAAACTTTTTTTTTTTTTCTCCTTGTTTCCTGTTCCCCAGGGCACTACCTGGACCCCCATACACCTTTTATGGCAAATATGTAGCATATATGCCCTCTTGGAGGGCGCTCTAAAAATCGAATTTTCAGCCCCATTGACTTGTATTGAGTTCGAGTTCGGATTCGAACATTTGGAAAGTTCGGGTTCGAATACGAACCGAACTCGGGTGTTCGGCTCATCCCTAGTGCTTATATATTTCAAGACGCTAATATTTCCTTATCTATACGTGGTCAACACAGATTTTACACATACTTTAATAAATTATAACTGCAAAGGCAATCCTAAGGAGGGGAAAAAAAACACCATTAATCTTCATTACGAATAACACTCCCATAGATCATAGACCAGTGTGAAGTTAAAGTGTAGTAATGAACTGCACATAAATCAAGAAATACAACACAATACACAATACAGGAGATAATTGGGAGTGGACATAAATTATAATGGTGGGATAATTGTTATGTGACTCACATCAGACTTCTCCATACAGTGTTTAAAAAGTCTATATACAAAAGGCAAGCTTCCTAGAAAAAAATATTTGGGGCTCTATTACATTCTTTGCGCAAAATTGCTTGCGCAGTGCTATTTTTTTTTGCGCACAGCTTTAATAGATAAAGCGTGTAAATTAACGCTGGTATTACAAGCCGAGCGCATTTTTTCATCCGTCAAAAAAATACAGCGCGTAAAAAAGACACGCAAAAATGCACGCGCATTAACGCTGCGTGCAGAAATCGGTGGGCAGACTGTTTTTTCACGCGATTCAGCCAGTCTGCATTTAAAACCACAATTGTCTCCCGTTAAGTTATTGCGCCTGTCAAAATCAATCGGAGTATACAGTATATGCTGCAGCAATAATAACAACACACACAACTTATCAATTTTATTGTTTGGGTATGTGTAGAATGTGTAACTATACATTGCTGTATTTTTTTTTTTGGGCTGGTGTATTTGTTTTCGGCCAGGACGTTCAGATTTGCCATTAACACCAGCTTTTCAAAGACGTTAAAATTATGCGCGCAAACGTTGTCCGTAAAATTTTGCGCTAAGATTGTAATTATTATTTTATTATTATTCTTTATTTATAAAGCGCCAGCATATTCCGCAGCGCTGTACAATAAGCACAGTATAGACAGGGTTACAATACATTGAACAACATTTGACAAACAGTACAGGAGGAGATGAGGGCCCTATTCCCGTAGGAACTCACAATCTAGGAGGGTTGGGGTTGGAAACAGGAGGAGAGGACTGTAAGGTGAGAGTGATTGATGGTTGCATCAGTGAGTTGGGTGGTAGGCTTCCCTAAATAGGAATGTTTTCAGGGAGCGTTTGAAGGAAGAGAAGTTAGGGGAAAGTCTGACAGCACGAGGGAGAGCGTTCTAGAGAGTGGGGGCTGCGCGTGAGAAATCCTGCAGTCTATCATGGGAAGAGGTGATGCGGGGAGAAGCTAGGCGCAGGTCACTGTTTGACCTTAGGGAGCGGGCTGGGGTGTATTTGGTGATTAGTGAGGACAGGTAGTGGGGCGCTGAGTTAGTGAGGGTTTTGTAGGTAAGGATAAGGATTTTGAACTTAATTCTGCAGTGGATGGGGAGCCAGTGAAGGGACTCGCAGAGGGGAGCGGCAGAGACAGAGCGGCGGGTGAGGTGAATTAGCCTGGCGGAGGCGTTCAGGATGGATTGTAGGGGGGAGAGGCGGGACAGAGGGAGGCCAGATAAGAGATTATTGCAATAGTCGAGTCGGGAGATTACCAGGGCGTGTATGAGTTGTTTTGTGGTGACAGCGGTAAGAAATGGCCGAATTCTGGAAATATTACGCAGTTGGTATCGGCAGGAGGAGGAAAGAGACTTGATGTGGGGGATGAAGGAAAGAGCAGAGTCAAGTGTAACTCCAAGACAGCGAACTTGGTTTGATGGGGAGATGGTGATACCCTCCACCGTGATAGAGAAGTCAGGAGGTGGGGAGGCATTAGAGGGAGGAATAAGTAGGAGCTCAGTCTTTGACATGTTGATCTTTAGGTGGTGGGAGGCCATCCAGGAGGAGATGCCAGATAAACAGTCACTGTCTTTTGAAAGGACAGGGGGAGAGAGATCAGGGGTAGAGAGGTAGATCTGAGTGTCATCAGCGTAGAGGTGGTAATTAAAGCCAAAGCTGTTGATGATTTTGCCCAGGGAGGAGGTGTAGATGGAAAAGAGCAGAGGACCAAGGACAGAGCCTTGAGGTACACCAACAGATAGAGGCAATGAAGAGGAGGAGTTACCAGCAAAGGACACACAGAAGGACCTGTTGGATAAATAGGAGTCAACCCAAGCAAGTGCAGTGTCACGCACCAGCGCACAAACGCATTTGCGCTCACAATGTTAAGTATAGGACGCGCAAAGTACATTTCGCTCGCAAAGGGTTCGCGCAGGTCCACCCGCGTTAGATGTTAACGTGCATTATTTGCGCAGATATTGTAATACAACGTTCTGCGCGAAGGGTTTTGCAGTAATTAACAAACACAATTTGTCTTAATTAATAACACAAAAATTATTGTATTGTTCTTGTAAATATTAAATATATCATTCAAATATTCACAGTATAGATTGGAAAAAGTATGAAAACCTTTTAGTTGTCACGCTCATACTGCAGGGTGGGTGGTGAGAGTTCAGGATGCAGGGGACAAACAACAAAGGTGGGCAATATGAGGTGATAAGCAGGAGGTTTTTATCATGGACACAGGATCCAGGTTTCACAGCAGGCAGGTATAGGGTAATAAACAAAGAAGGAACAATAGGAGACTTGAGGTGGGAATGGAGCATGATGGGGAAAACAGGAATAAGGTAGGAGTCCATAGGCAGGGCTAGCAAGATGCACGATGCACATGTGTGCAATGTGAAGGCATCGCTGCAGGGAGGCAACTCTCTTAAACAGAAAGTCCAGGGTATGAAGGCTGATGTAGAAGTAACTAAGGCCTCCTTCAGTCTGCATGATTGGAAAATCAGGACTGGATACATAAGGGCATGACGTGGATAGTGCTGACGAGGCTTAGAGTTAGAGCTTATGTTAGAACTGATGTTACTACAGCTCTTTTTGTTCCTTCTAAAGACTTCAAGAAAAGCTTATTAGAGTTGGAAATTGGCAAACATGGTATCCAATAAAGAGATTGGGGGTGAGGGTTGGAGCGCCTTTGCTTAAAAAAAGCGCATTTTGAGTTTGCTTCACACAAAACGCATCTGTTGATGTGAACCACAATTTGTAAAATGGCATTCTCAGAAGTTCTGCAATCAAGAATTGTTGCGTTTTGTATAGCTGGAAAGGGTTACAAAGTTATTTCAAAGAGATTAGACGTTTGTCTGCCCACTGTTAGGCAAATTGCCTATAAAAGGAGATGAATTGGCATTGTGGCTTCTCTCTGGTGACGTGTCTGTCCCAACAAGTGGACCCCAAGGGCACACCAACAATTGTTAATGAAATAAAACAAAACAGAGTGACAGCTAAAGGCTTTAATAAATCATTGGAACTGGTTAGCAGCTATGTTCATGAGTCTGTTGTATTGATAACATTGAACAGGCATGGTGTCTACTGCAGGACACAACAAAATAAGCCTCTGCTTTCAAAAAATAGCTTTGCTGCAAGCAAAGCTTTCATTCTCCACATTGCTGCTTGAAAAAAGGTTTTGTGGACTGGTGAAACTAATGTTGAGTTGTTTGGGCAGAACACTCAGCACTGTGCAAGATGAAAAAGGGAATAACATATCAACATGAAAACCTCACAATTATTAGGTACGGTGGGGAAGCATTATAATTTGGGGCTGCTTCCAAGGGAAAGGTCATTTCCAAGCTTAGCAACATATCCTAGAACAATATAACAGTGTGTGGCTCTCCACAAGCTGAATATCAGTAGAAGTTAGGTGATGCAGCAGGACAATGATACTAAACATCAAAGTGTATTTACTAGCGAATGACTTCAAAAAATAAAATTTGCTTTTCAAAGTGGCCCAGTCAGAGCCCAGACCTTATCTCCATAGAGATGCTGTGAAATGACCTCAAGAATGCTGTTCACACCAGACATCCTAAGAATATGGCTGAGCAGAAGTAGTTTCTGTAAGGAAGAATGTTCAATAATTCCACCAGAACATTGTACAGGACTAAACTAGGGATGAGCCGAACACTCCCCGAGTTCGGTTCGAGCCCGAACCCGAACTTCCCATTTGTTCGAGCCCGAATAGCTACATATTTGCCATAAAAGGTGTATGGGGGTCCGGGTAGTGCCCTGGGGGACAGGTAACAAGATAAAGTAAAAAAAAAAAAATGTTTTTAAAGGGACAGTGAGTTTTCCATGAAATAAGGGTTAAAAATAAAAACCAAAAATTCCTTCAAATATCGTGCCTAGGAGGTCCCCATAACCTACCCGTGAAGTGGCGGATTTCTAGGATGTATAGAAGCACTTAAAAACAAAAAAATGACGTTTCATATGACGGTAAATGCTTTTCCTTTAATCTATCCATAAACAACTGCTTGGGGCGGCAGTCTGTATGAAAAGAGGAGACATTTTCGTATATGCGGAAAAAGTTTACTGATTTTTTTGGCTAAATTATTGTGAAATATATGCAGGCTTTGGATGAAAGTAACAATAGGTGCTTTAAAATTGGTCCTTTAGCATCCCCAACAGTGCCGTCCCACCGTAAGCCCTCTGAGGATATGAATCTGATACAGGCGTCAGTGGCAGTGCACCCAAATATTGTGCTTTTGGTGCCAGGCCTGCAAGTACTATCATACAGTAACCCCTCTGTTGTATTGTGGAAGAATGCAGGGGTGGACCATGTGGTCCTATATTGAAAAGATATGATTCTGGTCAAGGCGTCAGTGCACCCAGATATTGGCCTTTAATGCCAGGCCAGCAAGTATAATCATACAGTAACCCCTCTGTGATATTGTGGAAGAGTGCAGGGTTGGACCCTGCTGTCAGTGCAGCCAAATATTGTGCCTTTCATGGCAGCAAGTGCATTCACACCATAACCCTTTTGTGGTATTGTGGAAGAGTTCAGTGCTGGAGGTTTTGTGCATGCAGAAGACATCCCCGATCTATTCCGTTACTTCGGCATCAGGGGATTGATAGCTACTGATCCAGGACTGATTCATTTTTATAAATGTCAGCTGGTGTACAGAGTCGGTGGACAGACGCACTCTTTTGTCTGTGACAAAACCTCCAGCGGCACTGAACGTCCTTTCAGAAAGCACACTGGATGAAGGGCAACCTAGTAGCTGCATAGCATATTGGCTAAGTTCTGGCCAGTGATCCAATCTCAACACCCAGTAAGCCAGTGGATCATCTGCTGTAAAGGTATCCAGGTCTGCCCTTGCCCCTAGGTAGACCTGCACCATACGGTGAAGATGCTGGCAATGGGTGCCTACATTTGACGTCCCTGGGCGTCGTGGACTAAAAAATTGCAAAAGGCATCATTCAAGCGGCCCCCTTCACTGCTCTTCCTCTAATCAACCGCAGCCTCAGAAGCACCTGTGTCATCACTTGGTAACCTAACAGTGCCTGGAAAGGTGTTACACAAGTGTCGCTTTAGAGCATCCTCAAGTTGTTTCATCCTGTCCTCCCTCAGTAAAGGCAGGATGAGCTCTGCAACCTTATGGCAAGTTCGCTCGAATGGCAGAACACCAGTCTACAGAGTCGGTGGACAGACACACTCTTTTGTGGTGGTGGTGGAGCAGACAGACCTCATACAAGCAGCTTTCTGGAGGCGTGGTGGATGAACAAGCTCCAGCACAGAGCCCCGTCTTGGATCCCTCCCAGCTGCAATCAGAGTTACCCAGTGTGCCGTGAAGGAAATGTAACGACCCTGTCCATGCTTGCTGGACCACGTGTCTAAAGTCACATGCACCTTGCTGCTGACTGCCTTTGCCAATGACTCGATAACATTGTCTTTCACGTGCTGGTATAGTGCTGGAATGGCCTTGTGTGAAAAGTAATGGCGTTTTGAACCCGCCACTGTGGTACAGCACATTCAGCAAATTCACGGAAGGGAGCAGAGTCCACCAGTTGGAAAGGCAGCAGCTGCAATGTGAGTAATTTTGCTAAGCTGGCATTTAGACGCTGTGCTTGGGGATGGTTGGAACTATATTTTTTGTTTCGCTGCAGCAGCTGCGGCAACGTAATCTGCATAAATCTTCAGCTACTGGGATGATGTCACATTGTGAGGAAGGACCTGGTACATCCATTACTGTTGCATCATCCCTGTTGGTGGAGGTTGTAGGCAATGACATGGCAGGACATACAGTGGGGGTAGAGACAGATGCGGAGGAGGAGGAGGACCTACGCAAAGTTTTGCACCAACGGGATGTGTGGCACTTATTCATATGTCGCCTCAAGCACGTGGTACCCAAGTGTCCGGTATCTTTCCCACACTTAAGCCTCATCTGACATAGATTACAAATAGCAACGCTGCGCTCTACTGCACATTTCTTAAATAACTCCCAGACAACAGAGTTCCTGCATGTGTTCTTTGAGACAACAGCACTCTGCACCGGAGCAGCTCTGACATGTGATGCCTTGGACTGGCTAGTGCTACGGTTGGTCACAGAAGATGTTGTGCCTCGTGTTTGCTGTGCCTCCTCCTCCCCCTCTGCCTCACTTAATTCCTCTGTTCGATCTGGCACCCAGGTGGAGTCAGTGACCTCATCATCATCAATGTCATCTTCACCCCCTATCTCCTCGTCACTGGAGCCAACTTGGCAGTATGCTGCAGCTGCTGGGGCAACATGAGTGCCAGTTATTTGTGTGTCATTACTGGCACCCCCTTCCTCTAGGTTGATTATACTCCTTTGCTCAACCTCAGAGATTGAATCAGAGCACTGTACTTGCTGCGCATCCTCAAGCAGCATGTCACTCTCATTGTAGTCAAACAATTCAGCTGACTCCTCCGTGTGTGATAGCGAGGCTACAGCAGGAGTAGCTGTGGACATGGAGGCTGCATTAGATGCTTTGGCAGCTGAGGTGGACTGTAAAGCATTAGAAGCCTGGATGGCCGAGGACTCGGAGGATGAGGATAGCCTGGTTAGCCAATCCACCAAGTCCTCTGTATGTTGCTGCTGCTTAAGACGGCCAGCACCAGTTAGAAAGGACAAGCGTGCCCCTGCAGAGGATGCACCACGTCCACCACGACTAGAAGCACAGCCTCCCGACACAGGGGCTGCTTGCCCTCTTATCTGTGTCTGGGAGCGTCTGCCTGTCCTTTTTGTTTTTTCAGACATGGTGAATGATATATAGATTAATATATACAGAACTCTGGTATAAAGATTTAAAGAACTCTGGTATAACTCAGTGAGACACACTGATAGATCACCTCAATTCACAAATGTTTTGTAGAAATTTGTGACCCCCCAAAATACTTGCTGGCAGTGACAAGAGACAGATCACCTCAATTCACAAATGTTTTAAAGAAATTATTGAGCCCCAAAAAGATTTGCTGGCACAGTGACAAGACCCAGAAGATCACCTCAATTCACAAATGTTTTAAAGAAAGTTGTAAACCCCAAAAAAACTTGCTGGCACAGTGACAAGACACACATCACCTAAATTCCCTGATATTTGGTAGAAATGAGACCCCCCAGACCCCCAGTAGCGTGGCAGACCGGCAGTAACAAGACACAACTATCTCCTTTGAAATCTCCTCTGAAATGCGTGCAGAATCGGCGCGTGGAAACGTTATATAGTGTGCTGCGGGACTTAGCTCTTTGAGCCCATGATTGGGCAAAATTTGCCCAAACAGGACTCTGAGCGGTGATTGGCATAGTGTTGAACCAGTCTTGCACCAGACCTGTGGTCAGGTGCAAGGCTATAGCCAATTACGAGCTTCAGGCCAGTGGGAAAATGCATTGTGGTCCATTGTGGTCGAACACCCGGAAATGTTCGGTGTTCGCGATCTAGTCGAACAGGCCAAGTTCGGGTCGAACCCCGAACCGTCCGAACCCGAACTGCTCATCCCTGGACTAAACCACAGCTGCTAGAAACTCTTGGTTGAGGTTATTGCTGCCAAAGAAGGATCAACTTGCTATTCAAGTGCTCACTTACTTTTTCCACAGCACTAAGAACATACAGGGGGTTATTCAGAGAGTTGCTCTCTCGTTCCCTGAAGTTCGGGGAATCAAATTTACCCACCCTGCGGTGAATTTGGCATCCACCGCAGGGTCCCCAAAGTGCAGGGAATCGGCCGCCAAATGCCGCCACAAATTCCCGAAAAAATCCTGAAAAATGCTTACAAGATCCTAAAAAAAAAAAAAGATTATTGAAGATTAAAAGAATAAAATGTTTTTTAGATATTGGATAAAAATGAGAATATTTTTAACATTGAAGCCTATGGGGTTCGCCTGAATAAACCTGCCGAATGAAACCACCGATCAGCAGGGCATTTCGGCAACTCTTCTCTGCTGTTCGGTGTTCTCTGAATAGATTAACCATTGCTTCTCTATGGGAATTTCACTGCCTTCGAACAGGCACCGTGCTTGCTGACAGTTCGCCAAAATTTGGCGAACTGCCTTCTCTCTGAATAGCCAAATAGCCCCAAAATGTCAACATACGGGGAAATTCGCTGTTCGGTGCCATTTCGGGCCAGATCGGCTGTCTCTGAATAACCCCTTTAATGTGATGTGTTCAATAAAGACATGAACGATTATAATTATTAGTGTGTTGTTAGTTTAAGCATATTGTGTTTGTACTTGTAACTTTTGAAGATGGGATGATATTTTATGACTTATATATGCAAAAAAAAAAACAACAAACAACCTATTCCAAAGGATTCACATACTTTCTTATGAAACTATCAGGGTTATCCAAAGAGATCCGAATTGCTTGAGAAAGGTAACCGAATGCTGAAAATCAGCGTTCGGTTACCTTTCTTGGCCATTCGGCTATCCAGAGAGCAGGCAATTCACCAAATCCTGGCGAATTGCCTGCACATACGGTGCCTGTTCGGTCCCTGTTCGAGGGCAGTGAAATCCCCATAGAGAAGCAATGCTTCGTCTATTCAGAGAACACAAACCAGCAGTGAAAGGTTCCCCTAATGCCCTGCCATTCGGTGGTTTCATTCGGCAAGTTTATTCAGGAGAATCCCATAGGCTTCAATGTTAAAAATATTCCCGTTTTAATTCAATATCTAATAAACCGTTCATTATAAAATTCTGCAGCAAAAAGTCTCTTTATTTATAGATTTTTTAGGATACTTTAAGCATTTTTCTGTTTTTTTTTTTTTTTTTTTAAAAGTCCGATTTTTTTTTGATTTTTCTTTTCAGTTTACTTATTTTTTCTGTAACAGCCCTTTTTATGATCATTCCCTGGACCTCCTGTGAAAATTTCAGACATTTTCGCTCAGTAGTTTCTTTGCAAACAGCGTTTCATTTTCCCAGATTCATACAAATGGTTTTTCTAATTTATTCACTGCCTCCTCTACGTCACAGCTGCTTCGGCTCTGTGTGATTCGACTCCTGTTCGGCTCCTGTTCGGCTTCTTCGAAGGTTAATCCAGATGTTTTTGCTTGTTTTCAGCGTGCATTCGGTTAGTTTTCGTCAGGTTTTCGGTAGCCTTTCCCTGCAATTCGGGGACCCTGTGCTGTTTGCTGAATACACCGCGGGGTCACCGAAATGGGATCGGCAAAAGGAACCGAATTGAAGAGAACGAAAAGTCACCGAACGTGCGGTGACTTTTCGAATCTCTTTGGATAACCCTGTATGTATTTTACTTGGAACAAGAATTACAGTGCAAAAAGGTTTGCTTTTTTAGACTTTGCTTTTTTAAATATTATTCCACTTTTCCATGAACTGGAGGTTGTATATTGGCCTCTTATTGCCTCTCTTAGAAATATTGGGACATCAACACAATTCTAACATCTTTGGCTCTATACACCACCACAATGGAGTTGGAATGAAACAAGCACAATGGGCTTGAGGGTATGTACATCCAGCTCAGGTTAACGGTGTAGGACTTACTGCAGTTTGCAGATGTGCCTCCCACTTGTTAAGGGACCAAAAGTAATGGAACAATTGGCTTCTCAGCTGTTCCATGGCCAGGTGTGTGATATTCCCTCATTACCCCAATTACAATGTGCAGATAAAAGGCCCAGAGTTAATTTCAAGTGTGCTATTTGGATTTGTATTCTGTTGCTGTCAACTCTCAAGAGGAGATCCAAAGAGCTGTCACTATCAGTGAAGCAAGCCATCATTAGGCTGAAGAAACAAAACAAACCCATCAGAGAGATAGCACGAACATTAGGAGTGGCCAAAACAACTGTTGGGAACATTCTCAAAAAGAAGGAACGCACCAGTGAGCTCAGCAACACCAAAAGACCCAGGAGACCACGGAGAACAACTTTGGTGGATGACCGAAGAATTCTTTCCCTGGTGAAGAAAACACCCTTCACAACTGTTGACCAGATCAAGAACACTCTCCAGGAGGTAGGCATATGTGTGTCAAAGTCAAAAATCAAGAGAAGACTTCACCAGAGTAAATACAGAGGGTTCACCACAAGATGTAAACCATTGGTGAGCCTCAAAAACCGGAAGGCCAGATTAGAGTTTGCCAAACAACACCTAACAAAGCCTTCACAGTTCTGGAACAAAATCCTATGGACAGATGAAACCAAGATCAACTTGTACCAGAGTGATGGGAAGAGAAGAGTATGGAGAAGGAAAGGAACTGCTCATGATCCTAAGCATACCACCTCATCAGTGAAGCATGGTGGTGGTAGTGTCATGGCGTGGACATGTATGGCTGCCAATGGAACTGGTTCTCTTGTATTTTATTGATGATGTGACTGCTGACAAAAGCAGCAGGATGAATTCTGAAGTGTTTCAGGCAATAATATCTGCTCACATTCAGCCAAATACTGCAGAATTCATTGGACGGCACTTCACAGTGCAGATGGACAATGACTCAAAGCATACTGCAAAAGCAACCAAAGAATTTTTGAAGGGTCAGAAGTGGATTGTTATTCAATGGCCAAGTCAATCACCTGACCTGAATCCCATTGAGCATGCATTTCACTTGCTGAAGACAAAACTGAAGGGAAAAAGCCCCAAGAACAAGCAGGAACTGAAGACAGTTGCAGTAGAGGCCTGGCAGAGCATCACCAGGGATGAAACCCAGCGTCTGGTGATGTCTATGCGTTCCAGACTTCAGGCTGTGATTGACTGCAAAGGATTTGCAACCAAGTATTAATAAGGGAAAGTTTGATTTATGATTATTATTCTGTCCCATTACTTTTGGTCCCTTAACAAGTGGGAGGCACATCTGCAAACTGCTGTAAGTCCTACACAGTTCACCTGAGTTGGATGTACATACCCTCAAATTAAAGCTGACAGTCTGCAGTTAAAGCACATTGTGTTTGTTTTATTCCAACTTCATTGTGGTGATGTATAGAGCCAAAGATGTTAGAATTGTGTAGATGTCGCAATATTTCTGGACCTGACTGTATATTATGTTTTCCATTTGTCTAAATTGTCTTCCTATTCTTTGGTAGGGCTAGCAAGTTAGGGACAATACACTCCTTAATATTCATATCTAGGTTAAAGATAATATTATCTTTTATAATCTTGACAAATATCTTTTATAATAATGATAAAAATACCTTCTTTTAAGCCATCCAAATTTACAGTATATTTTTAAGACTGCAACTACTTTACCATCACATTTTTCTCTGCAACCACAAGGTAGTTGCAAATTACTAATCAATTAATTGACAACTATTTTCTTTATCGCTTAATCGGTTGGTCGATTAATTGGTCTGGATACAACACACACTGTTTAGAGTGAGACTGAGTTAAATGTTAACAACTTCAGATGGTACTTTGGAGCTGGTTGTAGAAGACTTGCTGGCTCCTTTATTCAGTATGACTTACTGGAGCTCTAGGGTTTTGTTAGACATAACCAGTTATGTTAACAGTATCAGAATTATAGCACAGACCTTGGGGTACTGCCACTGGGTGCAGTGGTGTATTTTGGCATAGGCCAACAAGGCCTAGGCCTAGGGAGGCACTTTCCAGGGGGCAGCGGCCCGCACTGGTGGCCCCACCCCTAAAAGCCTCACCACTAAATGGGTTACTCACAGAGCACCGAAATGACACCAACATTTTGGTGTTCTGTAGTTCCCTGCACTTCGGGGAATAAAATTTCCCCACCCTGCAGTGAATTCACCATTCACCGCAGGGTCCCCAAAGTGCATGGAGTCGGCCGCTGAATGCTGCCACCGCAAACCCGTGGCCTGCTGTTTTCAAAAGAACTACTGAACGAAAATGTCTGGAATTTACATAGAAGATCCTATGATTAATAATAAAAAGTTCTGTTACAGAAAAAAGAAAAACCGCTATTAAAAGAAATGGGGGAAAATTTTGCTTAAAAATTACTAAAAAGGTGCTAAAAAAAAAAAATCAAGACTTTTTACTGCAGATTAAAATAATAAATGGTTTATTAGATATTGCATAAAAACGGGAATATTTTTAACATTGAAACCTATGGGGTTCACCAGAGTAAACCTGCTGATTGAAACCACTAAACATCAGGGCATTTCCCTGCCATTTCTCTGCTGTTCGGTGGGTTCTCTGAATAGATTAACCATTACTTCTCTATGGGGATTTGCAATGTCTTCAAACAGCACCGTACTTGCTGTCAGTTCGCCAAACTTGTGTGTGAGCATATCACAGAGCAGTGGTGTAGTGGGAGTGGCGGAGAGCGGGCCGCCCCAGGTACCAGTGATTATTTGGGGTGTCATTAGGGGGTACTAGGAGGTGCCACTGTCACTGTGTGTCAGCTTTGAGCTGTGTTCTCAAACAACGAGCAGCGGAGCAGGGCGTTTGCATACGGAATAAAATCAAAATAGAATAAAAATCCCCCTCTCCTCCCTCCATAGCTCCTCCCCTGCCCCACAGCAGCTCTAGGAGAGGGGAGGGGGATGTGATTTGTGTGCAAAGAGAGAAGATGACAGTAAATGGCAGGTAAAGGGGGGGGGTGTTATCAGCAGACTATGAAGCCCTGTCTGCTTACTGCTGTTTAAAGTGAACCTTTCCTTAACCAGCACTGCAGTGATAGAAATTTGTCATTGAGCTGCCTGGCTTCTGGTGAGGCTGTGTGCGTGCAGGTCACGCGGTCCGGCCAGTCAGGTGGTACTGAGTCTCAGTACCACCTGACTGGCTGAACCATGTGACACGCACGCAGCTGCCCGCCCTTTCTTTAACACGGACTCTCACTCTATTCTGGACTGAACACCCACCGGGAAGGGAATCAAAGCCACAGTGCACCCTCTGGCAGTGGCACCCACTGCTGACAAGATGGCTCCACGCACAGGCACAGCCGCGATCCTAACGTGGCCTGGAGGGACCTCCTGCTGAGTCCGTACACGGTCCCTGCTGACTCTGCACACAGCCCTACCATGGACAGAGGCCGGTAAATATAGAATAAATAATTGCTGTGTGCTCATATTCACTCGGTTTGCTGGGAGTCTTATTGCAGTGGATTCTGATGCACTCATACACACTGCACATTGCATTGCTGGGAGTTTTATTACTGTGGATTCTGATACGCTGACACACACCACACATTACATTGCTGTGAGTTTTATTGCTGTGAATTCTGATATGCTGACACACACACCGCACATTGCATTGCTGGGAGTTTTATTGCTTGGATTCTGTGATACACACTGCATATTACTGTGAGTTTTATTGCCCTGGAGCTCTGGGATACGCTCATACACATGCACATTACTGTGAGTTTTATTGCTGTGCAGTTCTGATATGCTCATACAAAGTGCCCATTTCTGTGGGTTTTATTGCTGTGCAGCTCTGTGATACACTCATATGCAGTGCACGTTTCTGTGGATTTTATTGTTCAACCAATTAGAGCGGCTGTGATCCAGTATACTTGACATGCGTGACTGTTCTTTGTAAAAATGCTTGAATTTAAACATTTCATAATTTTATTTATCTCAATAGATACATTTGAAATGGTATACAAAATATACAAGTAGGCACTTGGTATCCACTTTTACTATAAAGAGAGGAAAAGGCGGAGCTTAAAGAGGAAGGGTGGGGATTAACCAGGAAGAGGTGTGCCCTTGACAGTAAGGGGTGCCTCAAATTTAAATTAGGGGGTGCACGAGTTTAGTCAGGCCTAGGACAGCACAAAACCTAAATACACCACTGACTGGGTGGATGTCAGGGATCCCCCCTGATAGGGTTCTGTATATAAGGACCGATATCTTGCTATCTACCCCTCCGATCCTTGAATGGTCGGTGTAACTATCTTCTGGGACTCTATCCTTGTACCCTCAGCAGGGGTTAACAGACCACAGAGTAGAAAAGCAAAGCAGGCCCAGACAGAACTGATCTTGATGCCAGGAAAGAGGGTCACTCTTATACCAAGGATGATGTGTGAAGCAGGGTAACCAAGACTAATTGGATTAGTATATAATTTGGGGTTCACAGACAAAGCAGCATCAGTAGACAATTCGGGGTTCTCAGACAAAGCAGCGTTGGTACACAATTCGGGGTTCTCAGACAAAGCAGCGTCGGTACACAATTCAGGGTTCTCAGACAAAGAAGCATCGGTGCACAATTAGGGGTTCTCAGACAAAGCAGCGTCAGTACACAATTCGGGGTTCTCAGAAAAGGAGCATCGGAACATAATTCAGGGTTCTCAGACAAAGCCAGGTTGATATCAGACATACAAAATCACTAAAGTAAACTCCACGTCAGGGCAAGGAATAAGTGTTGCAGACTGACTTTTAAATCTGGTGGCTCCATGTCATCATGCCACACCCCGCCTCCCGGTCATACATGTGACCGTCACGGGCCAATATATCACTCGGCGCCTGGCTAGCGAGCAGTGAGGTCAGCGCTGTCGGGTGCCGTGGCGACCCAGGGGCATGGGCCGTGACAGTGGAGGAGCTTTGCAGCCAGTGTTTTATCATTACTGGATGCTGTAGTCCTGTGCCACCACTGCACACCCCATGCCTCCCTCTCTCAGGTCTGGAGCTGTCACCCCTCCCTTTAGTCAGGTCCCTTCCCCCAAACTCCCCCCCTCACTTGTGTCCTGTCTCTTGCACAAACTCACTCCCTTCCACCTCCTGTTTCTCCCTCATTTCATTAAAGAAATGATTTTAAAAACACATTGGAATATAGTGGTTAGGGAGCATAAAGTGGACACCCTGCTTTTCATGTTGGTATCATCTTGTCTATTTGAGTGGTCATAACAGTGTTTGTTCTAGGAGAAAGCAGATATGGACTTTAGCTGCGAACACAACATAAATCCACCACTCTGACCAGACGCTTGCATATGTTGTGTGCAAAAAATACGCAAATTACGCAATTTGCGTATGTACATACTCAATTTGCAGAGGGAACATAACTTTTGTAAGAAAAAAGGGGCAGTAAAGGAGGGTGTTTATTTTATTTTTATTTTTTTCACATAAAGGAACACTCTAAGTTTAAGATTTCTAGATGTCTTGGAGAAATCTTTGGGTGATTTAAGTGTTGTTAGGTGTATATTTACAGTATATGTCCTTTGTGATTGCATGATACATATATTGTTTTTTAATATTTGTATGGTAGGCACTATTGTTTATTTGTTTTTCTGGTAGATCTGTTCCACATCTATATTTGTTTCTACTTTAAGCAAACAAAAATTGTATTTATTTTCATCCAATGAACTAATTAAGCGAAAAAATAATTGGTCAACTAATCGATTATGAAAATAATCGTTGGGATAAAGTATCCTATAGTCTAGGACTTAAAAATTTTTTTTTTGTTAATCATATTTACTGTAAGTATACAATGACTACAGACAGGGCCGGCCCAAGACATTGTGCTGCCTGGAGCGAAGGATGAAATGCTGCCCCCCTACAAAAAAAACAAAACACGCAGCGTGTATGAACGTATCACAGTGCGCCACAGCAATAAAATTCAAACACTCATACACACCGTACATTAGAATTTTCTTGCTGTGGAGCTCTTTGATACAGTAATGTGAGGTGTATATAACGGAGCCCAGCGTCACATACCCAGCAGTGCCCAGTGTCACATACCCAGTAGTGCCCATTGTCACATACCCAGCAGTGCCCAGCGTCACATACCCAGCAGTGCCCAGCGTCACATACCCAGCAGTGCCCACACATGGGTATATTGCCCCAGCTCACACATGGATATATTTGCCCTCATGGATATATTTGCCCCAGGCTCACTCATGGATATATTTGCCCCCAGGCTCCCCTCTGCCAGGCCCAGGCTCCGAGGGGCGGATCGTACAGCCGCCGCATTCCTTCCTTCAAGATCACGTGATCTCACGAGATCGCAACAAGCTTTAGCATGGATCTCAGGCAAGCGGCAGATACTCATGCATTGTATGCTCGTTGAAGGAATGAACGCGGCGGCCGCACGATCTGCTGTCGCCGCCGATAAAAAAATAGTGCTGAGCGCAGCAGCGGCGCCGTTGGCTGAAATTTGCTGCCCACAAATTTCTGCCTCCTGGCGCCGCTGCTCCGCTCTGCACCACTGTCGGGCCGGCCCTGACTACAGATAACACAAAATCTGGGCTTAAACAATTTCCAGTGAATGTATGAATTTAAACACCTACTTAATTCTGAATTTTAAATCTTCAGCATATGGGTATACATATTTCACATAGTCCAAACACATTTCTGTGCCACACTCTAGTACTTTTAGGATGTTGCACACAACCAATAAAGTTAAAACTGATGTTAAATTTACAAAGCATATCTTGCCTTTTGTCGTTTCAGATATTATTTGAAATTTTGCATGGCAGTTTAATGGTTACAGACACTGGATAATATATTGTTAATAATCAGCAGCATGCTCCCAGAGAAGTCATGTTTAGACTACCTTAAGAACTAATTATCGGCTTTGTAGCTATCTCATATATTATGTTATTAGTGGATGTTCTTTAACCAAAGGCCACAAGAGAATCTACTGAACCATCCCTGATTATCTTAAAGAAGGTTCTGTAATTACAAGGTGCTGCATTATTATATTTACCATTCATTGTATGCACACCAAATCATGATTGACTGAAGAAATGACATATATTAGCAGTCACATCTCCCTAGGAACATTTATTGCTATGGATAAACACAAGAGATTGTTCCCAGGATATAAATTGTAGAGCAAAATCCGCAGAGCAACTTCAATGTCAGCCATGATTCCCACATACCATATAATTAGCAAGAGCACAGCGTTAAATATACGAGTGCAAATAGCGTGTTCAAAAATGTTGTTTGCTTAAACCTCTGTTCACACTAGGATAATTATAAATACTTATGAAAGATAGTTGTATAAATTATTTCTGAAAATTCAAATCATTGCAACCATAGATTTAAATATAACTGACAGGGGTTGCTCTATAGGTTTTAGCAGTCAGGTGCATTTCCTAAAGATGTCTGACTGTCCACAAGTATTGCAAATCTTCACAATCATGGGGATGCTTTAATTTCAAATGAAAGGGTAATGTATTCACAGTCAGACGTTACTTTGCCTAAATTCCCATGGATCACGATAATTTGAGATGATAATATATGACAGACGTGCTAATAGCTGCTTATTTTTTTTATTAGTCATTTCAATCTTGAATAATAAGCTACGTTTAATAAGGTTTTCAAATCCAAAATTTAATTTGCAATCACAATGCCAAGGATATATAGATCTGCAGAACTGATGGTTAAATATATGGCTTTAGTAAGCAGCTTACCATAAAAGTTTTGGTTATCTGTCAATAATATGGATATGGTGTATAATACGAATATATGTCTATAAAGAATCAGTTCCTGTATATATATGGGGGGGGGGGTTGTATTCGTATTTTGTGAAAGAGGTGGAAACTCTTTAACATTGTATATAAAGACTCAATATGACTTACTTAACATGTACTATTTACAGTGTTAGCAAATACAATATACAATGTATACAACACAGGTACCACTGACAAGACCTTTATAGTACGCTCTTCAAAATGAGCTCAGCATGCAGGAGTGAAATGGTTCAGCAGTGAAAGGGTTCATTTATTATTTGAACCTCAAAGAAAATATTTAGCCGTAGCGCTGGTATTATTATTATTATTCTTTATTTATAAAACGCCAGCATATTCCGCAGCGCTGAAGTACTACATCTTGGTACTACGGAGTTTGATTATTTTACATAATTTTTGCCATTTCCTTTTTTCTGAATATTAATGTGACCAAATTTCACTATCAGGGTTATTCAGAGAGCGTGAAAAGCAGGAGAATGACTGGAGAAGGAAAAATTCTAGGTCAAAATAGCCAAACCAGAAAAATTCTCCCTTTCATCTCACTTTCCAAATCGGCTATTTTGACCTAGAATTTTTCATTCTCCAGTCATTCTCCTGCTTTTCACGCTCTCTGAATAACCCTGTAAGAGCTTCAGTGATGACATGCACCACAAAGGTTTGATCACTGAAAATGCAATGATATTGCAAAATGAAACAAAAAAAATAATACAAACTATGGGCCAAATTACAATCCTAGCGTTAAAACGCGGGCGCAACTGGATTACAATGCAGGCGCAAAAAATGCTGCCTGCATTGCTACCGCGCAGTAAAATCCAGGATGCTCGCGGCAGCGCTGAGCGCAGGAGCGAGCATACACTCGATGGAGTCCATAGGACTCCATTGAGTTCCCCCTGCCGGTCACATGACCAGCCGGATCTCGCCTCGCAAGATCCGGCCGGTCGGCGTAGTGTTACGCAGGGAGAGACTGGGGGACTTTTTCCCCCAGTCTTTCCCTGCTCCCGCCGGACGGAGGAGGCGGTTGGAGCCGCAGTGAGTATGAGGGTGAGTATGCAATTCATTTTTTTTATTTTCTAGGCTGGTGTTAACACCAAGTGCTGGCTGTGGTTAACTTTTTGCTAACCACAGCCAGACGTTGATCAGCGCTAGTAGATTGTAATACTAATGCTGATTAACACTTTGCGCTCCCCATGTTAAGTATAGGGAGCGCAAAGTACAGTAACCTCGCGCTGAAAAGCGCAAGGTTACAAACTGAATCGGGTTGCTTAACCCGTTTGCGTTTGGATTGTAATATGTGGTAAACACCATAGCAAATGTTAATGCTCACGCAAGTGAGTGTTAACGTTGCGTGAAGATTGTAATTTAGCCCTTTATTTGGTAATAAAATTGTTTACTTTTTAAAAATAAGTACCAATTCCAGGTTCACTGTTTTATACTAACAGGGTTATTTAGAGAGAGGTGAAAAGCAAGAGAATGACTGGAGAAGTGAAAATTCTAGGTCAAAATAGCCGATTTGGAAAGTGAGATAAATGGGAGAATTTTTCTGGTTTGGCTATTTTAACCTAGAATTTTCACTTCTCCAGTCATTCTCCTGGTTTTCACCGGTCTCTGAATAACCCTGATAGTAATTTTATTCATAAAACATATTGTTCCAAAATAAACCCCAAAATTATTTTATTTTTTGCAATATTGGTAAAAATTGCTTATTTCCTTGTTTACATGCAGTAACATGTCCCCCTATTTCTATTATTTTAGAATGTAATCTACAAAGATTTAGGTGATAGTAAGGAAGTGAAGAAAACTAACAGGGTTATTAAGAGGTGAAAAGCAGGAGAATGGCTGGAGAACGGAAAATTTGAGGTCAAAATAGCCGATTTGGAAAGTGAGATAAATGGGAGAATTTTTCTGGTTTGGCGATTTTGACCTAGAATTTTCTGTTCTCTAGCCCTTCTCCTGCTTTTCACCTCTCTCTGAATAACCCTGCTAATGTATCTACTGTAAACAGTTGAAAACCAAGTTTTAAAAGATGCCTTGTGTAGCTTTATGACATGACATATACACCAACAGGGTTATTCAAATAGCTCCGAATTGCTGGCGAAAGGTAACCGAACTCTGAAATTCAGCTTTCGGTTACCTTTCCTGGCCATTCGGCTATCCAGAGAGCAGGCGAATTGCCTGCACATACGGTGCCTGTTCGAGGGCAGTGAATTCCCCTAGAGAAGCAATGCTTCATCTATTCAGAGAACAAAAACCAGCAGTGAAAGGTTGCCAAAAGGCAGATACTATGTTGGCTAGGATATTACGCCCTGGGCACCCTACAACGATGATTCCTGTGATTAGGGATGAACAGGGCAAGGTGCATCGGTCTCCGGAGTCCATTAGGGACGCATTTACAGCGTATTTTGCAAATTTGTATAGGCATTCTCCTATGCATACCTTAGAGAATACATTATTATTAGAAAAAATAGATGCATATGTAGCGCTCACTCCCGGAGGAGCCGCTGAAAATGAACCACGGGTCAGTCTCCCCGCACTAGGGAATAAATATACTCCAACACAGTTGTGAGTTTTTATCATTTAAATAGTTTACTAAAATCTTGAGCAGATGTTGAAACACGGTATTCACAAGAGTTATTACAATATTTTCGTATTCCGGTAAAACGCGCAGCGGAAAAGAAACGAAACACGAGGCTTCGTATTTCGGAAAATAAAATATTCGCGACCGAACATAAAAGAATGCAATTTCCCGATAGTTCAGAAAAAGGGACACGTAGCAAACGCGCAGCGGAAAAGAGAAAAATGTATTCGGAACGTATCTTTGTCCTTAACCCCCGTTCCGATTCGTAAAAGGAAATGAGTCCTGTACAAGTTAAGTTCCAGAATGTGAGAAGCGTATCCGTGTGTGTGTGTGTGTGGTACCCGGGTACTGTTCAACTGGCCAGTGAATTTATTAAGGGAAGATCTTCGACTAGTCAGTTGGGGCCCTGTAAACTTTAAAGAGAAACAGCAGAGCGTCCTTTAATCATACAACAGCCTTGGAGGCCTCTCACCCATCCGATGACTGCTTTAGGCTCCGCTGACCCAGGACGTCTCTCCACCCGATTTTGACTGGGGATACTAGCGGCCCGATCCGTTGTCTGACTCCATACAGCTTATCCAGCTCACCGCCTGCTCTCCGTTCGATTCCTCCGGTCTGCAGCAATGCCTGGATTCCGGCGGGTCTTCTTCTCCTCAGCTGGGGTGATCCTCTCTGCAATAACAGGTCTCTCTTGGTCTTTACTTGGCTCTCTCTGGGTCTCTGGCATAGGCCCTCTCGTGATCTCACACAATGCGTCTCCTCTCTTCCCTTCCCTGGCGCGCTCTGGAACTTTCTCCACGAGGCAGAGGATGTAAGTGTCCAGTCTCCACCCACTTCCTGGCTTCTTGCAAAGCATGCCAGTTATTGTAGTCCCAATGTCCAGTATCTCTGATTGCGATAGTCTCCATCTTGTGGCCAAAAATAGGTACTGCCACAGCAAGATTTTTAGCACAGCGCTACACATATTTAAACCGCCTTGCTCTTCCTTCTCTTAGTGCAGAGCAGATAGCCACAATGGCATTGCCTATTACTGAGGAGGAGATAAAGAGGACACTGGGTTCGATGCAGAGATATCGGGATATAGAATCAATGTGGGGAAGTCCGAAGCTATACCAGTGGCACTTCCCGCGTCCGTATTGTCTGATATCACTGCTTCTACTCCGATACAAATGGCTGAGTCAGAAATTAAATATTTAGGAATACGTCTACCAACATGCCCAAATAAACTGTATGATGCAAATTACCCCAGATTAATAAACAAT
The DNA here is from genome assembly GCA_009667805.1 of Leptobrachium leishanense. Taxonomy (NCBI): domain Eukaryota; kingdom Metazoa; phylum Chordata; class Amphibia; order Anura; family Megophryidae; genus Leptobrachium; species Leptobrachium leishanense. The sequence goes on from CM019068.1 coordinate 100,266,189, forward strand.
ATAAAAAAGGACCTGGAGTCCTGGGATAAACACAATATTTCGTGGATAGGGAGGGTTAATTGCATCAAAATGAATGTGCTTCCTCGGTTGTTATATTTTTTCCAAACTTTACCTATTCCTCTCCTTATTACTGAATTCGATATGTTACAGCGTGCAATAGAACAGTGTGTATGGGTCGGGAGGCGCCGTCGGGTGGCGAGACATGCACTCTATCGCTCGAGAGCATTGGGTGGGCTAGGGTTGCCCTCACTCCTTTCATATTATTATGCCACCCAACTGGCCCAAATTGTAGCATGGCAATCCCTGAGAGGCTCTCGAAAATGGGTGGACTTGGAGTCGGGCCTTATGAGGCCCAATGCTCTCGATCAATGGTCATGGATAGGTCGGGAACACCGCCCATTGTTATATACAGCCTGTCCTGCGATTAAGAATTCTCTTCGCATCTGGTATAAGTTAGCTGAGAAATGCAATTTAACCTCCTTTCCATCCCCATTAACCCCAATTTTTGGTAATAAGGAATTTGTGCCGGGTCTTACTATAGGACCGCTTCGGCACTTTCTGGACCTAGGTGTGTGCAGACTATACCAACTTTACCCCAATGGGTCACTAATCTCTATAGACGAAATGGCTACTATATCAGAAGTGAGAGGGCTATCATTCTTGCATCTGCAGCAATTACAATCTTTTGCTACGCGCCCCCATATCCAAGCAGCAGCTGTGTCTAATCCAACATTTTATGAGCGCCTTTGTAAGAATTGCACATATCCGAAGGGACTAATATCTATTATATATAGAGAATTGACATATTGTGGTTTCTCTTGGACCCAATAGCTTGGGTTTATAATATTTATAACGTATTGTCATGGAGCTGATGTATCGCTCCATGCTTCAAACCCCAAGAGACTTTATGTTCATTTATATCGTGTGTTTTTAAATATATTTTACATCGTTTGGTTTTAGTTTAATTTAGTTTAGTGTAAAATGGCATAGCTTTGGTTTTAAAAATACTTATATTCCTGTAGGTAAATGTGTTTTTGTGTATACAGTATACAAGCTTTACTGCTGTGTAATTTATGCACCAGGGTTTTTCCCATTATCTAGCTGCATGTTTAATTCAAGGGATCTCTGATAGTGTGTGTTTAATCTGATGTGTTAGAGCAATGGATATACAAATGTTGTGTGAGCTGAAAGGCTAGAGAAAGTAAAGAATGTTTATTGTAAATAACTGACCTAATGTAATTAGTATGGGTATGCAAATTATGACTAGTAATTAGTATGGGTATGCAAATTATGACTGTTGGACTTCAGCATAAATGGTGGTTGTTCATTAAAAAGGCAGAGTACTCTCAGAGCTCAGAGAGAGAGGATCCTGTTTTAAAGCATACAGCCGCGCCTGGTGTCTTTATTTCAGCGACGCTACACTATACACTATCACTATCAGAAGGCAGAGAGTGGCCTTCTGGAGATTCCTAACGGCTCCAGGGCAGAGGAACAGAAGCAGGCAGGTCAAGCTGCTCGAGGCGCTGAGGACAGTGCTCCCAGTAGCTGGGCTGACCACAACGAAGGGGTGTCTGGAGAGCCAGGACAGATGGAAGGGAACGGTTCCTTCACATTGGTGGCAACCGGTGTGGATAGAGGCTCTCCAACACCAATACACCCCGAGATGACAAACTATACAGCCTGCAAGCAGAACACCCTGAAGGACCTGCTGGAAAGCCATGGAAGGAATGAATATTGAAGAAAGGTTCAAAGGCACAAGTTTGGTGCAACCAGGAGCGAGATGGAAACGCTCAAGGAGGTAAAAAGACGCCTCAAGCAATATGGTCCAAACCCTAGCATGGACCTGTTCCAGAGCGTTTGGAATGAGGTCTGTTTATTGCAGAAAGGGGAAGCTGTGCAGGATCAGGAAGATTTTAACCCTCTGCATGTGGAATACAGTAAATTCAAGGTCCCAGGCTGGATGGAACCAGGGGACATTCGTGGCAAGGAGGAGAACTGGCTGGCAACTACACCACACACCCAGAGGGTGTCTACAGACTTGGATTGGCAGAGACCAGGGATTTTGGAAGCATCGGCTTCTGTCAACGCCAAGACCCAAACAAAATATGCCTCCGCACCAACCGTGACCGTCAACCCACCCTCAAGTAAGGCTAAAAAGAAGCGGAGGGGTGGACGGGTGAAAGAAATGGAGGTGGTGCTGGAGAGCGAATGCAAATGTTGTGACCCGCTTCGAAGGGAGGTAGAGACCTTGAAAGGGCAACTAGACTTTGCAACCCAGAGCGAGAAAGAGACTGGCCTGCAATTGCACCGGCTACAGGATAAACTGCAAACTGTCATGGAGGAGAGAGATTTCCACTGCATGGAAGTACGAGAACAGTCGGTCAGTATACGAAAGTTGTCATCCGAGCTGCAGGTCTGTGAGGACTGTAACATCGACCTACACACGGAGCTCCGTGGTGCTCAGGCGCAGATAGCTGAGCTGGAGCGCAGCTCCCGTGTAGTGATTGAGCAGCTGGAGGACGAACGGCGAACCAGAACGGCTCTACAGACAGAAATTACCACATTTAAAACTCGTCTGGAGCGCTGTGAGCAGGAGTTGGAGCAGACACAGCTCTCCCGGGATACTTTTCAGGCACGGGTCTATGAGCAGAAAGAGGAAATAATGCTGCTCCAGAACCAACTCCAGCTGTGCCAACACCAGCTACTAGAAGCAGACGCCACTCAGAAGGAGAGCCTTGCTCAAACTAAGGCAAGCGAGATGGAGGTGAGCCGTCTGACACACCAACTAGGTGTATTGGAGCAGGACCACCAGGGCACTGTTAGCCACCTGCAGGCTGAGCTCGAAGGGACACAAGCACAGTGCCAACAGCTCCAAGATGAGTTGTCCCTGGCACAAGCTGCCAGCACCCATGTGCCCACCATGGAGGAGAGCAGCACAACAGGGAGTCGAGTCATTGTCCCTGATATATTGTCCCTGATATATTGATATAGGTCAAGCTGCTCGAGGCGCTGAGGACAGTGCTCCCAGTAGCCGGGCTGACCGCAACGAAGGGGTGTCTGGAGAGCCAGGACAGACGGAAGGGAACGGTTCCTTCACACATATAAATATTGTTTCTGTACTGCCTCAGCTAGTAGTTCACCACATCTTGCTCTCTCTCCCTGTGTACAGACCTGGTTTGCCCTTGACTATGTCCTGCTCTAGATCCCATGTACCGAGTCGACTTGACTCACAACTTTTTTGTGGAATTACCCCAGCCACTCTAAGGATTGGTTTCCACTCCCTTTTGGTTCCTGTCAAGTTTCTATGGTACCAGCATCCTGACTTATAATAAGCCCCGTCACAATAAGGACTTGTAATCGGGCATGTTGCAGTCGATAGTTCTCTCTTTACTGTCATTAATTAAAGACTGGTACCACTCCTTGGGGAAAAGGTATCCCAGTTCATCCCGCACCATATACACTATCTTATGACATTTACTGTATTTGACAAAAAGGGATGTTTTTGCCTTTAGGCTAGTAATGTAAACCCTTTTTCAACATATTTTCATTATTGTACTCGTCTATCTCAGAATACCAATCTTTATGCAAAATTGCTATTGACCCTGCATTTACAAAGAATGCTCCGGTTAAATTGCAAGGGGTGGAAAAGAGGGGTTAAATCATTCTGCGCCCCTCCCTTTATAACCCTTTAAATTGTGTCAAACATTCCTTATTTCCAGCACTGGGCTGCTTCTGAGCTGATAGTGTGGCATGTTGTTAGGTCCTGTAAAGTGTAATTTGTTATTCTCAGTTTGAGTTTATAATCTGAGAAGAATTCTGTCTCAGAATCCTTGGTGTTAAGTGATTTTACTTTTACCAAGAGCATTGAGATCCATTGGTGGGATTTGGTACCCTAAGGTCATGAATGCCAGGAACCTGAGCTCGGCCCTCATGTTCTGGGTGGGACTAGGTCCCTGCACTTGGAGGGCTGAATCAGGTCTTCAAGACCTCACTCCTCAGAGAAGGGAGAGGGGTGATGGCAGTCGTGCCACTGTGCCCTATCATATAATAGTGAGTGGTCACAGTGTCTAGACTCTAGAGAGTCCCTTTAACCAAGAATCTCAAGCTTCAAATAATTACAGAATAACAGAAAGTGCTTAGTAAGGTAGGGGTTTCATCCTTCTTGGACTACCTTAAGCCAGGTTGGGAAATATTATAACGCAACAGTCAACATGCTCCTCAGTTTGGAACCTGTATAAGTGGGTGTCACAGCTCACACCACCGCCAAAGCAAGGATAAAACCAGTGTTGCTACTGCCTGAAGACCTTGGCAGCACCATTCCTGCTATGACCAGGTCTAGAAATTGCTCTCTGGGTCTCCTGCAGGCAGCCACAGGTGGTCCCAATAAAAAGCCCTGTGGATTCCTACTTAAGAGTGTAGTTCCCAAATTGTTGTTGTAAGCCTCAGCTAGAAGCCTAATGTCTCTCCAGTTCCCTGAGCCTCCAGCCGTGTTTCCCATTCTCCTGTTCCTGGTCTTCAGCCGCTGTTCCCCTGAATCTCCGGTCTCCAGCCTCTGTTGCCCTGCATCTCTGATCTCCAGCCTCTATTCCTCTGCATCTCCGGTCTTCAGCTCTGTCGTGTTCACTCCACGTCTCCAGCCAGCACCCTGCCAGCCCATTTCCTGTCCTGCCTGTCTGTTGTCTCATGTTTCCCTTAAGTCTCCGAGTGTGTTACCCGCTGTGTCTGTGCTCCTCTGTGTCTTGTCTCCACTTTACCCAGCCTTTGTCTCTCCTCCCTGCCTAAGTCAAAAGTAAGCCCCTTTCCAGCCTTCTCCCTCATCTTCTTCCAGATACTTTATTATTTCTGTTTATCCTAATAAAACCCCATTTGGTCCATGTTCAGTCTCGGGCAGTTGTATCATTGCATCTTGAGCTCATACCCTTACTCTCCCATATACCAGTCCTGACAGTGGGTAAGGAGATTACCAAACTAGATACTAGGGATGAGCCGAACGCCCCCCGTGTTCGGTTCGCATTCGAAATCGAACAATTTCAAAATTACGAGTTTGAACTCAAACACAATCCGAACTCAATGTAAGTCAACGGGACCCGAACGTTCGATTTTTAGAGTGCCCTCCAAGAGGGCATATATGCTAGATATTTGCCATAAAAGGTGTATGGGGGTCCGGGTAGTGCCCTGGGGGACAGGAAACAAGGACAAAAAGTAAAAAAAAATATTTTTAAAGGAACAGTGAGTTTTCCATGAAATAAAGGTTAAGAATAAAAATGAAAAATTCCTTCAAATATCGTGCCTAGGAGGGCCCCATAACCTGCCCGTGAAGTGGCGGATTATTAGGATGTATAGAAACATTTAAAAATAAAAAAAATTACATTTAAAATGACGGTAAATGGTTTTCTTTTAATCTATTCATAAACAACTGCTTGGGGCGACAGTCTGTATGAATAGAGGAGACGTTTTAGTACACGCAGAACAAGTTTAGTGATTTTTTTGGGCTAAATTATGGTGAAACTTATACAGGCTTTGGATGAAAGTGATAATAGGTGCTTTAAAATTGGGCCTTTAGTGTCGGCAACAGTGCCTTCACACCGTAAGTAACCCCTCTGTGGTATTGTGGAAGAGTGCAGGGTTGGACCCTGTGGTCAAATATTAAAATGATATGAATCTGGTACAGGCGCCAGTGCATCCAAATATTTTGCCTTTGGTGGCAGCAAGTGCCTTCACACCGTAACCCCTCTGTGGTATTGTGGAAGAGTGCAGGGGTGGACCCTGCCATCAAATCTTACAATGATATGAATCTGGTACACGCGTCAGTGGCAGTGCACCCAAATATTACTGCACTATAGTGTATGACTGGATGGAAGCGCACCAGCAGTAACAAGCAGCGGAATATACCAGACAGGGGCACAGAGCGAGAGTAGTTGTTATAACAAAACCAGCTTAACAACCTTTAGGCACTAGTACTGCGCTACTGCATATGGTGAGAATTGGCGCACACCAGTCCCGGTGGCTCTGCGTCATCACGCCGCGCCCTGCCCCCCGATCACTCACAACTGCGCCGGGTGTTGTCGGAGCTCTTGGCATTCGGCCAGTTGGCGGCACCATGCAGCATATTATTCCGCACACTGCCGGGCAGCACCTCTACAGTTTGTGAATCCAGGAATCAGGTGAGTATTAGAAAGAAAAAAAAAGTTTTATTTTATGTTGCTGGGGACATTTAAAAATGTCCTCGGATTTAATTTTTTTTAAAAATGTGTCGCCTTACCTTAGCCTGGTGGTCAGTGGGGGCTCCTTGGATCCTGGTTGTGGGGAAGGGGGGTCTGCCGTTGCTCCCTCCCTGGAGTATCTGCGCCACCTCTCTGCCACATGCACCTGGCTGGCCAGCCCGCACAGTCGCAGTTCTGTCATCCTGCGGCCGCATGCTCCTCAAGGGGTCATTGGGAGGGAGGCTCCGGCAGGCTGCCCTCTACAGTGCCTGATTAGAGGGCCTCGTCTGCCTGATGTTTTAGCAACAAGAATGTTTTATCCCATAGACTTTAATGTTAAAAATATTCCTGTTTTAATTCAATATCTAATAAACCATTGTTTATAATATTCTGCAGTAAAGAGTTATTTTTAGATTTTTTTTAAGCATTTTTTAAAAAACAAATCAAAAATTATTTTTTTTCGAACTTTTGGCGAACATCCCAAAAAGTTTGAAATTCGCGAACTTTCGAACGGCCAATGTTCGAATCGAACTCTGAACGGTTTTGTGCTTGTAAATTCTCATTCAGCACCTATATGGAGTCTCCTTACAAAATGAAAGATTGTGAGTATCTGTTGCGTACATAATAATGAATGTTTGAGAATTTGTTTTCAAAATCAATATTTAGCCAAAGGACAAGAAGGATTAAGTCAATTAATTTCTATAGATCAAACTATCTCAAGGACTTTTGCAAAGGAATTATTTAACTCTTTGAGAGCCAGGGCATTTTTAATTAGTTTTTCTCCATATTAGAGCATGCCAGTTTTGAGTATTTTTCCAATGTGCATTTTATGGAGGTTATTCAAAGAGTGCCAGTGTTTGCCGATGTTGCGATGGTGACAAAGGCAGACGTTTCACAAATGAGAAATCCAAACAGCAAATCTCCATTATACTGATAGAGCAAACAATGGTAAAAACAATGCTAAACAGTTACAACTGAAACACACTCTTAAACTATATTGAAATCTACTCAAAATAACTTTATTCACAAAGGAACGAAAAGGCAAATAATTTCGGTGCTTTGCATTTTGCCCAAATTCGGCAATTCCAAGTACGGAGAATTCGCTATTTAGTGAATGGTCACTGTATTTTGCCAAAATTGAAGTCTCTGAATCAGTTATTGGACGTCATCAAATTACACCGATAACCGCCGATTTGGCATTGTAGAAATTCCGTCAGAAAAAAAAAGTCTAACATTCTCCTAACAGGAGTATAAATCAGTAAAATGTGTCTAAATGATAAAAATGTCCTTCAAAAAAGAATAAAAAGGTCTGTTACAAAATAAAAAATCTGTTAAATAAGAATAACAAAATGTTGTCTAAAAAAATAAAAAAGCTGTTCTAAAAAATAAAAAATTAAAGAGGAGTTTTGCTGAAAATGAAAAGAATTGGCGGTCTTTGAAAAAAGAATTTATAAAGATATTTCGTTTTTACATTGAATCCTATGGGATTTGCCTGTTTTAACCTGTCAAACTAGAACACTGAAAACACAGAAAATCAGGGCATTTTGGTGCAATTCGGCATTCTGTGAGTTGAAGACATGTAAGGAGACATAGCAAGAAGTTAAATACCTCTGCCTTAGAAATTAAGTGTTTGTTGTATGGGCCACAAATAAAGTGATAATAATTAGGGGGTATTTATTAAACATGCTTCTTACTGGAAAAAGTAGCCTGTGGTCAAATTCAAAACCTGCCGGAGAAGCTCTGAAAATGAGAATACAACCACAAAACTGATCCATCGCAAGATATGTTTTCTCATTTAATACATGTATCCCCTGGAGTACAGTAATTCTACTACCTTGCAGTTTCTATGTAGTAACCAGCAGATGGCGACCTTCTGTTTGCTCTGAGATTCAAGACTGTGTGGCTCTATGGTTTTGTGTGTGGAGGCAGGGCTGCAAGAGAGGAAGCAAGAGAGAGGAAGCTGGAAGATGATGGTGGCTGAGATTTGTGGTATTGTGTCCAGTGCTGAAGCATCCTGCATAAAGGCTCCCAGCAGACTCTGTATCCAGATCAAAGCACAGAACTGTTCCTGGCAGTGATTGTTCTGCAGAAAGAAGGAATCCCAGTGGAGCAGCTTCTCCCCTTCCTGGACAAAATCTGATTGCAGACTGTGGAGTGGTAAGCTGAGACCTCTCCAATTGGTTTTATAAGGCATTCTGACACTGGTTACTAAAGCAGCAGTCTATGACTTCTCTGATCCCTGGAACATCCCACCATATTACTAACAAAATGGATTACAATTATTCTGGGCCGCAACAATGTGCACCACCTACCTATGGTACCATTAGGGAAAAGACTAGGCTGGGCCGCAGTATTGTTTGTGGGTAAACTCATACTGACTCTTGCGCTATTTACTTATTCCACTGCATTATGTTTATTTCGACCGTTACATTTATTTTTGCATAGAGTTTTGCTGTGCAATACAAAGTTCTATAAAAGACAGCTCTGTTTTGATTTATTGCTTGTTTAAATATGTTCCCAACTGGATCTCACACCCAAAGCCTGGATGTCCAGTTGGGTGGAGGCACTGCCGCAGTCATGTACCCGAACTCCCAGATAGCGGAGGCTCAGGATCGGCTTGCAGAGCGCTTGAAGGTAACTGAGGTAAAGGACCACAGGGGTATTTGTGGGACTACGCAAAAACCCGTTACATACATATAAGGACAGAGCTAAATAAGGCATTAATGGATGACATCTATAAGTCCATATTATTGTAAAAAAAAAGCAATATGAAACATCAAATACGATATGTTCTATTTTAGCTCAGAAATTACGATCTCGAGTTAGAAATGGGAGGATATTAGCTATCAGGGACAACCAGGGCAAGGTGGTTAAATCTCTTCCCAGATACAAGCAGTCTTCACCAAATATTGTGCATCTTTATATAATCATTCACCTGATCATAATTCCCCCTATGAAATTTCATATGCAACATATCTGTACATTTCTCTCAAAACTAAGACTGCCTTAATTTACAGATTAACAAATAGGAAATATTATACAGAAATATTAGCGAAGACAAGATACAGGTGGCAATTTTTCCCATAAAACTTCCTAAATCTCTGGGCCCAGACGGTGTCACCGGTTCATATTATACATTTTTTTATCAACCATTAAACCATAATTAGCTACTATTTAATGTAGTGTTTCCCAAACCTGTCCTCGGGAGCCTCAACCAGGCCAGATTTTGCAGATCACCTTGCGGAAATGTAAACTGAATACTGCAATCACTGAGCATCAAATTATATCACCTGTGCTGTGCTTCATATATCTGTCAAACCCGGTGTGTCAGCAGGTCCTGAGGGCAAGTTTGTTAATGCAACGATGAATAGAGAATCCCCAGAGAGAATCTTTATATTAGCATCTATTGTTGTGGCTCCAAAGTCTGGAAAGTGCAAACTAGATCCATCTGGATATATACCCAACTCATTTCTAAATACAGACGTAAAAATTTGGGCAAAAAGTTTGGCCTATCCTCTTGCCCCAATTCTTCCGATTATGATCCATCTGGACAATGTAGGATTTGTTCCGCAAGGTCAAGACTATTATAATACCAGAATGGCAGTGGATACTATATGGTATGTAAATGAGAAGCAAACTACTTTGCTGCTTTCATTGGATGCTGAGAAGGCATTTAATCTAATTAGGGGCACTATTTGTTTACGGTACTTGAATGATTAGGATTTCCATCTACCTATAGAATGGCTGTACTATATGTGTATTATATGACCACCCTAGAGCAATAATCCCGGGAGCATCTATAAGTAGTGTTTCCATAAACAATGAGACAATACAGGGAAGCCTATTGTCTCCCCTTTTGTTTGTAATTTCCCTGGAGCCCTTGTTATGTAGTATTAGAGATTCGATTGAAATCCACAGTATAGTCATCTGTAGGTCTGTCCATTAAGTATCAGTTTATGCTGATGACATTGTCATTAGTTAATCTAGAAACATCTCTGGAAGCTCTGCAGCCTATTTTGTATGGATTTTCAGATATACAGTCAGGTCCATAAATATTGGGACATCTACACAATTCTAACATCTTTGGCTCTATACACCACCACAATGGAGTTGGAATGAAACAAACACAATGTGCTTTAACTGCAGACTGTCAGCTTTAATTTGAGGGTATGTACATCCAACTCAGGTGAACGGTGTACGATTTACAGCAGATTGCAGATGTGCTTCCCACTTGTTAAGGGACCAAAAGTAATGGGACAGAATAATAATCATAAATCAAACTTTCCCTTCTTAATACTTGGTTGCAAATCCTTTGCAGTCAATCACAGCCTGAAGTCTGGAACGCATAGACATCACCAGACGCTGGCTTTCATCCCTGGTGATGCTCTGCCAGGCCTCTACTGCAACTGTCTTCAGTTCCTGCTTGTTCTTGGGGCATTTTCCCTTCAGTTTTGTCTTCAGCAAGTGAAATGCATGCTCAATGGGATTAAGGTCAGGTGATTGACTTGGCCATTGCATAACATTCCACTTCTGTCCCTTCAAAAACTCTTTGGTTGCTTTTGAAAAGGAAAAGGATTTTACCAGGAAGGATACATTGAGATTTCTCTCGTTTTTGCAGTATGCTTTGAGTCATTGTCCATCTGCACTGTGAAGCGCCGTCCAATGAGTACTGCAGCATTTGGCTGAATGTGAGCAGATAATATTGCCCGAAACACTTCAGAATTCATCCTGCTGCTTTTGTCAGCAGTCACATCATCAATAAATACAAGAGAACCAGTTCCATTGGCAGCCATACATGCCCACGCCATGACACTACCACCACCATGCTTCACTGATGAGGTGGTATGCTTCGGATCATGAGCAGTTCCTTTCCTTCTCCATACTCTTCTCTTCCCATTACTCTGGTACAAGTTTATCTTGGTCTCATCTGTCCATAGGATCTTGTTCCAGAACTGTGAAGGCTTTGTTAGGTGTTGTTTGGCAAACTCTAATCTGGCCTGTTTTTGAGTCTCACCAATGGTTTACATCTTGTGGTGAACCCTCTGTATTTACTCTGGTGAAGTCTTCTCTTGATTGTTGACTTTGACACACATACACCTACCTCCTGGAGAGTGTTCTTGATCTGGCCAACTGTTGTGAAGGGTGTTTTCTTCACCAGAGAAAAAATTCTTCATTCATCCACCACAGTTGTTTTCCGTGGTCTCCCAGGTCTTGTGGTGTTGCTGAGCTTACCTGTGCGTTCCTTCTTTTTGAGAATGTTCCAAACAGTTGTTTTGGCCATGCCTAATGTTCTTGCTATCTCTCTGATGGGTTTGTTTTGTTTCTTCAGCCTAATGATGGCTTGCTTCACTGATAGTGACAGCTCTTTGGATCTCATCTTGAGAGTTGACAGCAACAGATTCCAAATGCAAATAGCACACTTGAAATGAACTCTGGGCCTTTTATCTGCACATTGTAATTGGGGTAATGAGGGAATATCACACACCTGGCCATGGAACAGCTGAGAAGATAATTGTCCCATTACCTTTGGTCCCTTAACAAGTGGGAGGCACATCTGCAAACTGCTGTAAATCCTACACCGTTCACCTGAGTTGACTGTACAAACCCTCAAATTAAAGCTGACAGTCTGCAGTTGAAGCGCATTGTGTTTGTTTCATTCCAACTCCATTGTGGTGGTGTATAGAGTCAAAGATGTTAGAATTGTGTCGATGTCCCAATATTTCTGGACCTGACTGTATATAAGATAAATATGGAAAAATCAACTGCATTAACATTGAACTTAAACGTTCATATTCAACAAAAATTGGACCATTCGTATGGTTTTCGTATATCAGGAATGTCAATGGTGTACTTGGGGATACATTTAACAAACTCCTTTGATAGATTATATATGATTAATTATAGACCCTTGTATATGAATTTAATAGTGGATTTGGAAACCTGGAAAAAGGGCCTGTTTTCATGGATTGGTTGCATTAATGATGTTAAAATGAATATCGTCCCGAAATTGTTATACATGTTTCAGGCCCTCCCAATACCAATTATTTTAAGTGATTTTAAACATCTCCAAACCTGTGTCGAGTCTTTTATATGGCAGGATAAACGACATTGAGTCACTCGTTTTGTACTATTTAGGGCGCGAGAGAATGGGGGTTTAGGTTTACCCAATTTTCAGTTTTATTATTTAGCGGCTCAGTTGGCTCAAATTCTGGCCAAATGGAAGAAGGAGATCGGAGAACTTCAAAATGGATATAATGGTTAAGGACTCACTCCATTTTTGGCTGTAGCTGCCAAAAGAACATAAGCCACCCTTGAATATAAAATGTCCATCTTTAATAAATTCTATTACCATATGGGATAAATGGACAGTGAATTCAGGGTTAATGGGATCTCCCTCACCTTTTATACCTCTGTTTTGCAATTGTGGTTTACCACCTGGCCTGACTCACCTGCCTTTTGCAGCATATGATGGTCTAGGGGTAGAGAACTTGTAATTTCTTTTCAATAAGGGTCAATTGTGGAGTAGAGGTAACATAGCTGCTCTGTATGGAGAGAACCTGTGGAGTCATGGGTTTGATCCCGACGAGCACCTCTCCAGTAAGTGTTCCCTGGCAAGACACCCAACGGTACATACTCGCCACCTAGGACATACTTGAAAACAAGAGAAATCTCAATGTATCCTTCCTGGAAAAATCCTTTCTCAAAAAAAAATAATTATTAAAAGGGTCATTTGGGGACAGCAGATTTTTTTCATTATATGCAAATTAGAGATTATGTCTCTCTGGCAGTTTATGCAGCTGCTAATAACACATTAACTTTTTTTAGAAGATCTTTGTTTAAAAGAATGTCATCCAAGGGGAATCATTTCTAAACTGTATTGTTTTCTTTCAATAATAAATTTCCTTATGTTCAGGCTTGGGAATCAGAGATAGGTGAAGCCCTAGAAGAGGGGGAGTAGAAAAAGATATGATAGGTTATTCAGAGGGCACCGAAATGTCACCGACATTTCAGTGCTCTCTCATGTCCCACATTTTGGGGAATTAAAAACCCTAACTCTGCGGTGAATTCAGCATTCACTACAGGGTCCCTGAAGTGCAGGGAAAAGCCACCGAATTGATCCGAAAAATCACTGAAAATCCCGCTGACACGATTCGAAAATTCCATTAGATCCGAACCGTACCCATCGATCCATCGAAAACCTGCCGATCACGTCTGGAAAAAAAGATGACGATCCGCTGAGGACAGCGCCCCACCAGAAAAAGCGGACAAGACGACAAGCGGGGTAAAACAGTGATTGAAACTCAAAAAATTTCAAACGCTGTTTGCAAAAAAGCTACAGAATGAAAATATCTGGAATTAACATATAAGGTCCTGTGAATAATAATAAAAAGGTCTGTTAGAGGGAAAAAATAGACATGTGCATTCGTTTTAGTACTAAAACGATTTAATGAGAATTTTGGGATAATTTAGTTTTAGTATGACTCAAGAGATACGAAACTGCTCGGTACAAAAAATTAAAGAAACTAAAATAAAATGCACTACATTTTAGTTTCAGTCCTTTTTGTGATATTACATTGATAAGTGAAGGAGACCAGCAATGAAGAGAGCAACATCGCAAAGCTACAGAAAAGGTTTGCATGCGTAATCCTTCCTGACCCCTACCCGAAAATCTGACAGTGATAGAGCTCCAGAATACTCACTCGCAGCACAGACAGCCAGCACAGGAGAGGAAACCTTTACTTAACCCTTGCATGTCTATGAGGCAGACAAGATGATAAAAGCAGCTGGAGAAGGAAAACATTCAAATAAATCACACTGAAAGCTAATGACAGAGGAGGGCTGGATAGTAAAAACCCCTTTATAACAAGCTGCGCTGGGAGAAGAGAGGGACTTTATAAAACGTGTGTTATCTCCCCTCCCGCTCTGCATAATAGGGGCTTAGGTCTGATACATTTTATATTATCCAGGAACACTATCCCCCTTTCCTCATCTATAATACACGTTTTATATAAAGTCCCTCTCCTTTCCCAGTGCTGCTTGTTGTTATAAAGATTTTTTTTTACGTCTGATACATTTAGTATCCAGCTCTCACAGTTACTCTGTCATTATGAGCCTTCAGTGAGATTTATTTGTTTTCCCTGGATTTAAAGTGCTTTATTTTATTATAAAAATAATTTTGCAACCAGTCATCTCTTCTCTGAACTTTCAGACTGATTTACGTTAATACTTTCCCTCTCCCCTGCTTTTATATTCCTGTGTCTCCCCCACAGAGATACAGAGTTTAACCTCCCTGGCGGTATTCCCGAGTGTGACTCGGGGTTAAATTTCACTACCACGAACAGTAACCCCGAGCCACACTTGGGCTGGATACATACTAACCTCCTCCTGGCTCCCTCGCTGTTCCCCGCAGTGTGATCGTGGCGAGCTGCTTCCTGGAAGGCTCCCTGCGAGTCACATGATGCAGGGGGGCTGGTCCGCAGCAAATTTCATTCATAATAAACACTGAATACAAAATGCAATGTTTATGAACAGCCACTAGGTGGCAGTACAGGATAAGAAATAGACCATACATCATCTCACCCTTGTTCTCAGACAGATTTCAGTGTTTTTTGTTGTATTTTATTGAATATCATTTATTTGCATTATTTTGGATAATTATTTTTGGGATAATAAATTATTATGTTGTGTTTCAAACTTTATCGGACTCCGTGTATTAACTATTTTTTTTTTTATTTTTTTTTATTTTTTTTAAAACATATTTTTATTCGTCTTGGATCATCATACAGAAAGACATACAGAGAGACATCCTAATATACATCATTATCAAGTATCCAACTCGTATATAAACATGGCATCCAGCGGTTGAAGAATTTCTTGCACACTTCCCGTTAGAACCAAAGGAGACTATTCCCAAAATGAAGTGGGTCGGTTAAGTGTGGGCATCTACAGGGTCTGAGGGGAAGGAAGCTAGAAAACGGGATAAGGAGAGGTCAGGGGGGTCTGGAGGGATGGGTGGGGTACCTCGCAGCATCTGAAGTGAGTACCAAGGGGTGCAGAAAAAGGTACGACGTAAGGAGTCCTTAGTTTCGCATGGCAGGGTGCGAATTAGGGGGTCCAATTGGTAAAGAAGGACTGAGTCTTCTTTTCTTGCTGCGTCGCAGCCTCGATCCAGTCTGCCAAAAATATGGCGTAGATTCTATCGTAAACCATGCGAAAGGAAGGAGGGGCAGCTGAGATCCATTGCGACAAGATCGCTTTCTTGCCCGTTGCAGCTAATAGGGTGAGCCAAAATCGATGGGACTTGTCAAAAGGTCTGGGGGTGCGGGGGGTCGGACGATTAAAGATGGCCCATTCCGGGGTAAAAGGAATTTCTAAACGAAGAACCTGTGAACCAAATCGCCGTATCGTGTCCCAAAATAGTTGGAGAAAGGGACACGACCATAAGCAATGTCGTAAATCAGCATTAGCACCCTGACATTTTAAACAGTTTGCGGTTGGTGACAATCCTGCGCGAGCCATTCTGTCGGGCGCCATATATGCTCGATGGAGTATTCTATAAAACATGTCCCAGTAGTTTGCAGAGGGAAGGGAGTGTCTGGACAGTAAGGTGGCCCCAATCAAATCCTGCATGGAGAGCTCGGGAAAGAGTGTGGTCCATCTAGTTATTGCTGCCCAGGGGAGTTTTGTGGGTAGCGAAGATTGTAAAAGTGCATATATAGTAGAGGTAGAGGGAGGGGACAGAGGGCGGGCAAACAGGAGCGTGTCAAGTGAATTGGCTAGGTCATTGGAAGACAATGTGTTCAATTGGGCAAGGAGAAATTGCTTTAATTGCAAATAATACACCGGGTGTAAATCTAAGGGTGTAATTCGGTCTTTCAGGGTCGTGTAGGAAAACGGCAAGCCTGACACTCCATCGATGTAGTGGTGCAGCTGCGTAAAACCGCGGTGGGCCAGAGTATGAAAAATTGGAGCAGGGGAGGCATTTTGAAAGTGGGGGTTGTGCAGAACAGGTGACCACAGAGTCGCACTCCAGGTGAGCTGAAGGCGTCTGCGAATTTTGATCCAGGCCAATTTCGTGGAGGATAATAGTGGGTTAGAACGGAGACTAGGGGGGAAAATGGGCGAGCTTTGATGGAGGAACGCTGATAAGGAAGAGGAGGGAAGCAACGCCTGCTCAACCTGCAAGGGCACGAAGTGTGAGGTACTGTTCAGCCAGTCAGCAGCATAACGGTATAGGGCCGCTAAATTGTAGTCAATTATATTTGGAAAATTAATACCTCCCCTAGCTATCGATTGTTGGAGCGCAGGGAGTGGAATACGTGCCCGTTTACCTTGCCAAATGAATGCCGCATATAGTCTATTTAATATACGGAGATCTGTGGGCTTCAATAGTAGAGGCAAAACCTGTAGGGGATAGAGTAATTTGGGGAATAAAGTCATTTTAATAAGTGCAGCCCTACCCAGATAGGACAGAGGGAGAGAACTCCATGCTTCCAAGAGTAACTTAGTTTGATTGATATGGGGGTCAATATTAAGGCTGTATAATTGAGAAAGGTCCGCCGGCAGTGCGATTCCTAGGTATTTAATGAAAGGTGTTGATGCCCAGGAGAAGGGGAACTGTCTGAGCCAATCACCTTGTGGCTTTGATCCCAGGGGCAGAGCGACCGACTTAACGTAATTAATTTGGAATCCAGAGGCTGTGTGAAACGAATCAAATAAGGCCAACAATGGTGGAATAGCAGATGCTGGATTCGAAAGAAACAAAAGCAGATCGTCCGCAAAAGCCACCACTTTTAGTGTCACCGAGGAGGACAAACTAATACCCGAAATTGCCGGGCACGTCTCTATAATGTGGAGGAGGGGTTCTAGGGCAAGGTTAAACAGTAATGGTGATAAGGGACACCCCTGCCTGGTTCCTCTCCCTAGTACGAAGGGGGCAGAATTAAGTCCGTTCGCTGTGATCACTGTGTAAGGGCTGTGGTAAAGCGCACGAAATAGGGACAGGAATACTTTTCCGAAGTGGTGGAACTTAATAAATCTCTCTAAATAGGCCCAGGATATCCTGTCGAACGCTTTATCGGCGTCGCAACTCAGTAAAAGATTTGAGGCTTGTGGTGTAAGGGAAGAGGACCATATGGCCGCTATAGCTTTGCGTATGTTTGTGGTAGAGTGACGGCCAGCAAGGAAACCCGTTTGTTGGGAGCCCACCAGACGGGCCATTGGTCTCTGTAGGCGGCCGGCCATGATGGTGGATAGCAGTTTCAGGTCAGTGTTTAACAGTGCAATAGGCCGGTAGGAGGTGACCAGAGTAGGATCCTTTCCAGGCTTGGGGATAACCACCACCCTGGCCTCATTAAAAGTCGGGGGAGGTTCCTCCCCTTGTAGAATGTTATTATAAAGTGAGACTAAGTGTGGGACCACCGAGCCCGAAAGGAGCTGGTAATATTCTGCCCCAAATCCATCTGGTCCCGGGGTTTTCCCATTTTTGAGTGAAGTTATCGCTTTTTGGACTTCGATGTGGGAAATGGGCGCTGAAAGGGCATCCCTTTCAGTTGGAGATATTTTTGGGATTTGCGCTTTATGAAAAATACTTAGTTGTGTCGGACAGTCGTCAGGGCCCGCCTTATAGAAATCAGCAAAATATTGTCGGAAATACCCCGTAATAGCCACTGGGTCAGTAAGTAAGGCACCGTCCGTGGTCTTAATTTGGGAGATAAAGGATCTGGTCTGGGTTTGGGAACGTACCAAGTTGGCCAGGAGGCGACCATGCTTGTTACCAAAGCGATAGAACCGGGATTTCTGATGTTGCCAGGAGCGCTGCGCGTGGTTGGTGGCTAGGATATCGTATCTGGATTTATCTTGCTTGTACGTCTGCAATGCAACGGGGGTTGGGTCAGTCAGATAAGCTCTATAACTCCTGAGCAAATCCGAATGAGCCTTAGTAAGATGCAGAGAGTCCTCTTTCCGCTTCCGGGCCGTAAACTCCATGATCTGTCCCCGAAGTACTGCTTTTGATGCAGACCAAAATAAATTGACATCCTCTACATGGTCAATATTGTCGTCAGTGTAATTATGCCAGGCCAACTCAACGTGTGATGTAAATTTACCGGACGTCATAAGATGGGAAGGGAAGCGCCAGTTTCGGGAATAGGACTGTGGGTTTCCCAGTTTCATCTCCAGTGAAACCGGGGCGTGGTCAGTGAGCGTTATTGGGCCAATCTCGGTGTGTAATGTGCGAAGAGTAAGAGAGTCCGAAATCAAAAAGAGGTCTAGGCGCGAGAATGATTTATGGGGGTCAGAATAAAACGTAAAGTCCCTGCCCGTTGGGTTGTGCATGCGCCAGACGTCAACCATGTCAAAATGCGTCATAAGGTAGGTCGGACCTGTGGGTTGTGAGCGCCCTCTGGGTATCACCCGGCTCGGGGCTCGGTCAAGTATCGAGTCTGGCACGTCGTTAAAGTCCCCTCCCACTATTCTGTGAGAAGCGTTGTGGAGATGGAGTAACGGGAGTAGCGTTTTATAGAATGGTAAATTCGGGCTGTTAGGGGCATAGATATTGAGTAATTGAAACTGTTCCTGTCCAATCTTAAGCGTTAGGAGGGAGTACCTGCCGTCCACATCATTAACCGCTACCATATCAGAGCATGGAAGTCTCTTATGTAAGAGAATTGCAGTGCCTCGAGATTTTTGAGTGTAGACCGAGGATGTTTGATATCCCACCCAAGGGGCCCGTAGCGCTTGGTCTGATTTAGTCCAGTGGGTTTCTTGGAGGAAAACAACATCGGGGTCTAACCTTCTTAAATATTGGAGTACTTTCTTACGTTTAATTGGCAAATTAAGACCCTCCACATTCCAGGACACAATCTTAAATAAATCACGTAGGAAGATTTGAGGCCCAGCAGAGGGTGGGAGTGTAGTACTAGTGTCGCGGGTCATGGGGGATGCCATAATCGAGTTTGAGAGGATGCGAAGTAGGAAGCAACAATAAAGGGGCTTAGGGGCCGTCCCAGCAGCGGACCCCGCACCGTGAGTATAATATAAGCCGTCGGTACCTGTTGGTGTATCAGTAGAAGAACGATCCAAGACATTTTAACTATTAACAACCTAAAATAAACATAAGAACATCTACATCTGTCCCAAAGTAGATTAACCAGGGATTGACCAGAAGAGAGAAACAACATGTAACACCGACTCCAAACGCGGTCTCGCAGAAAAAAAGGAAACCTAAGCCCACGTCCGCGTCTCTGAACAATGGGATCGACTGTCCAGCGTGTAATAGAACAAAAACTCAGAATAATTATGGAAACGAATGAATCGTACAAACTGTAAAAAGGGATGGAGACAGCCCAGTGGTGGATTCTTTCAAATCGCGAGTCCATCACTGCCATGGTGAATTTGTCCAATGACTACATCGCTGAGTGATGGGTTTGTCCGTGAAACACCTGGAGAAATCGAAAACTACTACAAGAACATAGTAAAGAAAAAAACAGAACAACATTAGTGGGTGTCGATATTCGTGGTATATCCATAACAAAGCTGTTGCAGCCCTCATGGGGGAGGCGTAGAGTGGCAGCGTTGCTGATGATCTGATCCGTCTCCCAAGACTGCTGAAGCATCGGACGGTGTATCGTAGAATGTAACCTGTCCGTGAAGGTGCACCCGAAGGCGTGCCGGATATTGTAGGGTGAATCTGATGTTGGCCGCTGCCAACTTCGTACAGACAGGAGCAAACGCTCTGCGGCGGGCAGCTAGAGACGCCGAGAAGTCCTGAAAAAGACGTAATGTAGTTCCCTGATAATCCAAGGAGCCGGCCTTTCTGTACGCCTGTAGAATGTTGACTTTATCCATGAAGTTGAGCAATTTAAATATGACCGTGCGCGGACGGGTCAACGATGGGGAGAGATCAGGCCCCAGTCTGTGGACTCGTTCAACTACCAGGGGTACATTGTTAGCGATGCCCAAAGCTGCAGGAAGCCAAGTGCTAACAAAGTGTTGAAGTTGTGGGCCTTTCACAGTCTCGGGGAGCCCCACAATGCGTAGATTATTTCTGCGGCTCCTGTTTTCGAGATCATCAATTTTATCTAGTAAGGTGGAGAGCAAGGAGTCGTGAGAATCCACGGTTGTCTGAAGAGGAGTGAGACCATCCTCTAGTGCTGACACTCTGTCTTCCACCTCCGTTAAACGTTGGGCTTGAGAAGTAAGTTGGGAAAGCGCCAGTTCGAGGGACGCTGAGAGACGGCCCAGCTTTTCATCTAGTAGTGGCGAAAGCATTGCTGTAAACTCAGCCATTTGAGCAGTGGTTGTGGACGTAATAGCCAATTGTGGACTAGATGGAGCGCTTCCTAGGTCCGGAATCGAGTGGGTCGGAGATCTGGCCTGCGCAGGGGCACCCCTTCCCTGCCCCTTGGTCGTTTGACGTCTGGAGGACTTAGACGCGGAAGCAATAAATTTGTCCATGGTGACGGGTGTTACCAGAGACCAATTACAGAACAAAATGTATGTTAATTTGGCCGCCTGCGTGTACAGGTCCGTGAAAAATGTTCTGATGGCAGAGTGTTTGTGACACGTTCCCCAGACAGCAGAGAAGGCGAGAGACAAGGAGATAGTAGGTCCAGTATGGGCCACCAGAAAAATCGAAAACTGCGGCTACCCGCCAGGGAGGCCCACAATTCCCTAGTAGTGTCCAGAAAAATTTGAAAAACGCAGACAGTGCAGAGTGTCCAGAGAAATTATAATGTATAGACAGCGCAGAGTGTCCAGAAAAATTATAATGTATAGACAGCGCAAAGTGTCCAGAAAAATTATAATGTATAGACAGCGCAGAGTGTCCAGAAAAATTATAATGTATAGACAGTAGACATGTGCATTCGTTTTAGTACTAAAACGATTTAGTCCGAATTTTGGGATAATTTAGTTTTCGTATGACTCAAGAGAAACGAAACTGCTCAGTACAAAACACGAAAGAAACTAAAATAAAATGCACTACATTTTAGTTTCAGTCCTTTTTGTGATATTACATTGATGAGTGAAGGAGACCAGCAATGAAGAGTGCAACATCGCAACATCCGAAGTTCTGCACTCTTCACATGCCAATGCAGTAGGATGTTCTATACAGAGAGGGACATTAATTAATTCAGGAGGATGTTCTATATATTATACAGAAAGGGGTATTAATTAATGCAGGTGGATGTTGTATACATTATACAGAGAGGGGTATTAATTAATGCAGGAGGATGTTCTAAACATAATACAGAGAGGATCCTTTTTTTTCCCAGCCATTTAAATCCAGTGGCTGTGAGCACGGAGATCGGCTGCTTGTTTCATTATCTCAGTACAATGTATCAGGCTCAGCTGTTACAGTAACTGACTAACAGCGCTCAGAGTTTCAGTAAAACAAGGAAATATTGTTCTAACCTCTTATATATAAAAATATTATTTACTAGTTTTACTGAAACGGAGCACTGTGATGAGCAGCAGTCAGTTACTGTAACAGCTTTGCCTGACACGGGGCAGTATTACAATGTTGGTGCTAACTTAACCAGAGCTGTTGTAAACTGAAAACCTCCATAGGCTACAATGGCTCTGGGAAGTTTACAACAGCTCTGGTTAAGTTAGCACCAACTATGTAATATGGCCCACATTGTGCTGAGAGTGAGAGATACTGTAACAAGCAGCGATCTCAGCCCTCTGAGGAGCCACTACAATAGTAATTGTATCCACTGGTTTTCGGATGAATGAAATTAGTTTTCATACTAAAGAACTGAAAACAAATTTCTTTAGCAACTAAATAAATTGCATTTTAGGACTAATCCATTAGTTCAAAACGAAATTTTGTGCTGTGCACATGTCTAATAGACAGCGCAGAGTGTCCAGAAAAATTATAATGTATAAACAGCGCAGAGTGTCCAGAAAAATTATAATGTATAGACAGCGCAGAGTGTCCAGAAAAATTATAATGTATAGACAGCGCAGAGTGTCCAGAAAAATTACAATATGCGGACCGTGTGGAGTGTTTAGATATCACCTGAAAAATTAATTAGGGCCCATAAAAATTTGCAGGTATAGTGGGTCCCACAGGGACCACCAGAAAAATTGAGCGAGCAGCAGGCCGCACCAGGTCCACCTGAAAAATATTGTGGGTGGGTAGCCAGGTAACTGTCAGCGGGCAGCCAGTTAAAGTGTCCCTGCTGCGAGGTGTTGAGTCCTGTCCAGATGTACGGGGGTGGAGTACTGGGTAGTACAGAGAAGGGACGAGCACCCCAGTCCCGGCCGCTCCCCCCTCCCACCGGGGCAGAGGAGACTGGTAGCGCTCGCTCCCGGTCCGTCAGGTTCCCCCAGAGGGATCACCCGCGATGGCGGCTCAGGAAATAAGCAAGTACCTGCGGTCCACGTGCGGAAGTCGGGTTCGCCCGGGAGGCCCCAGCATGAGACGCCACGCTCGGAGGCACCGCGCGCAGGCCTCGACTCGGGCTGTCAGTGGCGGAGCCGGCGGGTGTTCGATGGCACGGCAGTGGATCTGCCCCCTGCGTCTCCCCTGGTTAGGCAATGAGTGACGGACACTTCAGGCTCCAGCTCAAGAGAGCTGTGGGTCGCGCACTCGCAAAAAAGCGTGAGTAAGGAAACGGCCGATTCTCGGCCTGGGTACCTCCGAGAGTAGAGGGGGGTGAGATGTCCTGATCCCAGGCGATGTAGGAGCAGGGATCACACCAAATGTCGATGAGGGGGGTAAACAAGGAGTCGAAAGATCCTCAGTTTCGGAGCCCTCACCGACGGAGCTCAGTTAAAAAGCGGCCATTTTCTAGGTCCGCTTCCCGGAAGTCCTAACTATTTTTTTTAAATTTATTTATTTATTTATTTATAAAGGATTTTACCAGTAAGGACTCTTGATTTCACGGATTTCAGTGCGTGATTCCTAATTATTACAGGCTAACTATGTACAAAAACAGGTTTCCTTTAAAAAAAAATTGAGACGCTTTTAGACACAAAATTTTGAAAAAGTTAGACCGCCAGGGAGGTTAAGTAAAAGTTCTCACTCCTGTGCTGGATAAGCATTGCATTCTGAAGTTCTGCACCCTCCACATGCCAATGCAGTAGGATGTTCTATACAGAGAGGGGCAGAGAAGGGTATTAA
Source organism: Leptobrachium leishanense (assembly GCA_009667805.1). Classification (NCBI taxonomy): domain Eukaryota; kingdom Metazoa; phylum Chordata; class Amphibia; order Anura; family Megophryidae; genus Leptobrachium; species Leptobrachium leishanense. The sequence goes on from CM019068.1 coordinate 100,289,523, forward strand.
TGCAGGAGGATGTTATATACATTATACAGGGAAAGGTATAAATTGAGGAGGATGTTCTGTACAGAGAGGGACATTAATTAATTCAGGAGGATGTTCTATACATTATACAGAGAGGGGTATTAGTTAATACAGGTGGATGTTGTATACATTATACAGAGAGGGGTATTAATTAATGCAGGAGGGTGTTATCTACATTATACAGAGAGGGGTATTAATTAATGCAGAAGGATGTTCTATACATTATACAGAGAGAAGCCTTTTTTTAGCCCTTTAAATCCAGTGGCTGTGAGCGCTGAGATCGGCAGCTTGTTATATTATCTCTCAGTACAATGTATCAGGCTCAGCTGTTACAGTAACTGACTGTAACAGCGCTCAGAGTTTCAGTAAAACAAGGAAATAATATTGTTCTAACCTCTTATATATAAAAATATTTACTAGTTTTACGGCAACTCTGAGCGCTGTGATGAGCAGCAGTCAGTTACTGTAAAAGCTTTGCCTGACACATTGTGCTGAGAGTAAGAGATACTGTAACAAGCAGCAATCTCAGCCCTCTGAGGAGCCACTACAATAGTAATTGTATCCACTGGTTTTCGGATGAATGAAATTAGTTTTCATACTAAAGAACTGAAAATGAATTTCTTTAGCAACTAAATAAATTGCATTTTAGGACTAATCCATTAGTTCAAAACGAAATTTTGGGCTGTGCACATGTCTAGAAAAAAAACACCATTCAAAAAAATGTATACATATAGTCGGAAAAATAATGTTTGCTGAAAAAATCCCTAAAAATGCCTAAAAATTAATAATTAAAGACACGCATTTTAATGCAGATTAAAAGAATAAACAGTTTATTAGATATTGAATAAAACGGGAATATTTTTAACATTGAAACCTATGAGATTCGCCTGATTAAACCTGCCAAATGAAACCACCAAACATTTCATTGACATTTCTCTGCTGTTCGGTGTTCTCTGAATAGGTTAACCATTGCTTTTCTATGAGAATTTTACTGCCGTCGAACAGGCACCATATTTTTGCTAGCAATTCGCCAAAATTTGGGGAACTGCCTGCTTTTTGAATAGTCGAATGGTCCTGAAATTGCACCGTATGGGAAAATTCACAGTTCGGTGCAATTTTTGGGCCAGTTTGGCGGTCTCTAAATAACCCTAATAGTATGGAGGTGCTAATGAATAGTGAGGAGGCGCTATGAACGAGCTGGAACCAAAGCTTGCGGCAAGATCAGAATAGCAACTCCAACCCTTAGGATATCAGCTGGAACCACTCTGTATATCAGCTCTAGCCGATATCTTAAACCCTTCGCTGCGGTGGACGCGCTGAGTGCGTCCACCCGCAGGTAGCGTTCCTTGCGGTGGACGCGCTGAGCGCGTCCTCCCTTTGGGGCCAGCGATCGGCCCGGTTCCGGCCGATCGCTGTGCCCCCCGGTGCGGGCTGACATCCTCGATGTCAGCCCAGCACCCGGAACTGCCGCCGGCACAATTAGATGCCATCACGGCGGCGCAATGACATCTAATTCAGGCGCCCCCCCCGCATGTGCGGAGGAGGCGCCTAAAAGGGAGGGGGGAGGTCCTTCGGACCTCTCTCCCTCCCGATCGCCGGAGTGCAGGGGGTTAATCCAGGCACCGTTTGGAAGGTCACAGCCTGCCCTTCCTAACGGTACCTGGAATAAACCCCATGGGGGCTGGATCACGAATCGACGCCGAAAACCGCCGGTTCGTGATCCTTTCCCCGAGCTGGCCGACATCTTGGATGTCGGCCAAGCTTCCAGGAATGCCCCCTGAGGACAGGCATCATCGTGCATAGCACGATGACGCCAGTCCTGGAGTTAACCCCTAACTGCCACCAATGGTGGAGATAGTGGGTTCCAATGAACCCCCTATCTCCCGATCTGTGGCAGTTAGGGGTTAATGTTTGATATTGTTGGATCGGCCAGAGCATGGCCGTTCCAACAATACCAAACATGACTATAAAAAAAGGTTTTTAAAAAAAAAATATATATTTTAAAAAAAATTATAAAAAAAATAAACAAGTTTTTTTTTCTTTTGGTTCGTTAATGCAGCAATATTGTTCCCATTTCAATTATAATGTGAACAATGATGCTGCACTAACAATTTTTGTATGCGGTGCGTTTGTTAAAAATCGTGTACTTTTCCCCAAAAAAAATTTAACGAGACCCATCTCTAATTTTTTTAACAGGCGCACCCCATACAAAATATAACCACAATTGCTTGCATGTTAAAATGTGAAAAAAAAACACTTTTACACGTTGTAAATTATTGCAAATTCATATTTTATTGCATTTTTTGTTATAATATACAGACAGGTCATGACGTATACATATAATAATGACATATTATGAATCTGCCAAGTCTGACGGAAAGAACGATATATAATATGTCTGGGTCACGTTTAAACATGATGAGCAAAACGGGTAAAAATGACCTCAGCACAGAGGCGGGAAATGCCCTCAGCAGCGAAAGGGTTAAAGGGCCACTACCACTAAAAAAATGAAATGTCCTTATTGGGTTTTTTATGTTGGTTTTCTCTTGTATGTTTAGTTAAGAAAATATTTTACTCTATATGTCTCTGAATAATCCTGACGGTGTACTAGATCAGCAAAAGCAAAAGATGGTGAGCATTAGAGCCACCTACAATGGAGTGGGTATATTGTATTATTGAACAACTTAAATTGATGAATGAGCTAACAGCTAGTGTATATGGCACCTTGCCAGCGCATTGTGAAATCTGGAAACTATGGAAGAGTAATGCTTAAAATATTGTATCAGGTGTGGAAGGTGGTGAAGGAAGGTTATATAATAAGTGTGGGGTTTTCTCCCCTCTTTCTCTTTGGCTGTTCGTTTTATTTTGTTTAGTTATTTGGGTGGCCAGAAATTGGTTTGACAGAATTGTTTATGATAGGTTATAAGTAAGCAACTATGAAATCGATGTTATGGTTGGGCCTGCGTGACTATATGAGATTATGTATAATAATTACTTATTGTACGTTATTATTATTACGGGTATTATTTATTTATATAGCGCCAGTATATTCCGCAGCACTGAACAATGGGCACAATAAACACTATATTGCCAAAAGTATTCGCTCACCCATCCATAAGCGAGTCAAGGCAGGTGAGCGAATACTTTTGGCAATATAGTGTAGATAGGGTTTACAATACATTGAGACTGAACAACATTTGACAAACCAGTACAGAAGGAAACGAGGGCCCTATTCATGTGGGAATTTACAATCTAGAAGGGTTGAGGGTGGAAACAGGTGGAGACTAAATTATATAAAGAATAAAATTAAAAGAAAAGGTAAAAAAATAAACTCTTTTCATTTTGATTGTACCTGCCACGCCCCAACCCTGGGATTCTGCTGATGTCTGTATTGCACAGCCTGGCTCCAACAGCCCTTGTCCTGGAACACTTTTTTATTGGTTCCCATGTGGGTTTTACCTCAGCTCAGTGCCTTGTCCAGGCTCCTGGAGAACCAGCCTGTGGTTTCCTGTCCAGTCATGGAGTTCCAGCTGAGGCCCATCTGATTTAAGCAAGCCTCCTTAAGTAGCAGAGAGACTACTTAAGGAGTAGTCCCTGAAGTCCCTGACTGTGAAGTCATTTGGCTGTGTGCTTACCTGCAAACCAGATTCCCTGTACTTGTACCCAGCTTCCAGTGTATCCAGTATCTAGCATCCAGCATCTCTGTCCAGTGTTCGTTTTGTCATCCTCCGTCCAGATTCCTACCATTGCATTGCCTTGCTGTTCCTGGATATTTCACCATACACCCTCCTGTGAGTTCCTGTTTTTTTTCCTGTGGATTGATATACCGTGTACCGACCTCTGGCTCTCCATTTACAACAAATCTCTGGACTTTCCTTTATTGATAAACTGTGTACCGAACCCCTGGTATGGATTAACGTCACCACTCTGCCAGCCGCCTGCCACGACTCCTTGTTATGGACATCTTAGATCGTAAGCTGTCGAGCAGGGTCCTCCCTAATTCTGTTCCATGTGTGTAATGTGTATGTATATGTTATTCTGTCTCTCCCATTGAACAGAGCTAAGGAATTTGTTGGCACTTTATAAATACTTGTAACAGTAACTGTATTAACCACATCTTTGCCTGCTGCCAAGTCCCTTTTATGTCTCAAAGAAATACTGACTCCCAGACCTGTATGTTAAGTGATTTTGCATTTGCAAAATTGCTTAACCCAGTAAAATAAAGAAATCCAAAAATCTAGGGATGCACCGATACCGATACTAGTATCGGTATCAGTGTCAATACCGCCATTTGCACAAGTACTTTGTACTCCTGCAATTGCCCCGATACCGCCCTGATACCCGGAAGCCAGCGCTGGGCCAGCTTGCTGGTATCCACAGGGCTGGGGCAGCTGACCAGATGCATTAAAAACATTTGCCCAGCGTTCCCCTCCAGCTGGCCGTGTTACTGAGTGGCCACCGGGCTGTGGAGACTGTGACGCTGTCTCAAGCCGAGAACTTGCTGGATCATGTCACAGAGCATCACTGTACTGCGACTGCTCGGTAACGTGCCCAGCCGGAGGAGAACGCTGGACATATGCTTTTAAAAGCATCCAGCCAGCTGCCCCAGCATCTGTCTGAGGTCTGTGTACATGTGTGAGTGGGTATGTCTGGTCTGAGGTCTGTATATATGTATATGTGCTGTGACGCAGCCTTAGCTGCAATGAGTGGGTGATGGCTGCTGCAGCAGTGCGGTGGCCATCTGTAAGTATGGAGGGGGGGCACAATTCGCTGCTGGGTCCAAGTTGATTTTCATAAAGGTTATTTTTAGGAGTTCAGAAATGAATTCTTTAGCACAATAATGTACATGTGGGTGTTGCGTTGTAGGGGGTGGGGTTTTTTATGGGTGTGGCCTCCTGTGGGTGCGGAACAAGGGGGGCCCCATGACCTCCTATTGCCCTGGGGCCCCATTAGTTGTCAGTCCGCCCCTGGTAACAATCTGGACATTCGGAGCCCCTGGCGCCCCCCTTGAGTCCTGTTGGCAGTCACATCCTGCAGGAGTATGCAGGTTCCAGGACATTCCGCTTATTCCTATGTTCAAGCCCTGGAGTCTCACCTGACGCACCTTGGACTAATGAACTGTGCTTAAAAGGAAGCAACACCCTCAAGGCGTTGCTTCCTCATTTGTAGTCCTGACCCTGGTATAGTGCAGACGCTTATTCCTGGTTCCTTGCTTGTACCCTTCCTGATAAACACATTCCTCATATACCCTCTGATATAGTTCTGTACATTATTTCCTCACATCTACGATACCCTCCTTTGCCTTTGCTCCCTGTGCCCCTGCCTATTATTGAGCTCTCGTGTGCCAGACCCCTCGCTTTGTATAGGACAATCCTGTTTGCCTGTTTCCTGTATAGACTCCTGCTTGGGTATTCTGACAATTCTATTGATTGCTCCTACTATACTGTTGCCTGGTATATTTCTGTTATTTGTACATTATAGTTTATTTTGTATCTGCCATTCCTGTGTATTTGGTTTCCCTCTGCGTGTGTGTATGGCTTCTCTCCGTTTCTACTGCCTCTTCTCTGCTCCTAGATTCAGTTCCGGCTCTCACTACTCCCAGTCCTCCTGTTAACTCTAGCCTCTCCATGTTCCTCCTCTGCTCTTGTCTATTCCCATCTAACCCAGTCTCCAATGTTTTCTGATTAGTTCCAGTCTTGTCTGTTTATTACTCTGCTTTAGTTTGAAACTACAGTATATTGCCTAGCCTCCTCCTGTTGTTGAGTTTAGATATATTGTGTGTACCATTGTGTTTTAGATCTAGTTTCCTGTATATCTTGCTTTATAGAATAAACCCTGTTTTATGGTACCCTGTATGAGTACTGAGTCACTGCACATTAGGCTCACACCACACTCCTGCACTCAATGCTAGGCCCCAACTGTGACAGTGGGTATGCATATATGAGGTCTGAGTGGGTATAACTATATATCTGAGAAGAAGTTTGTGCAATGGGTAATTGGGGTGTCTGGCCATACATTTCAATCATAACATAAACTGGACAGGCTTTCAGCAAAATCTGAATGTTTTTATTGGAAAGCGGTCATATGACTTTAAATAAAAGTATCGGTACTCGGGATCAGTGAGTACCTGAAATATCAGTACTTGTACTCGGTCTTAAAAAAGTGGTATCAGTGCAACCCTAAAAATATCCCTTACGTCTTATCTCCAATTGCAATTCACTACTTCTTCTTGTCACGAGCAGTAGAAGACTGGAAACAAATAATTACGAGCTAGCAGCAGGGATGTACTGGGCTATGATATCTGCGGTGGCACCAATGCCAGTGTCACTCTGTGTGCTGTTTTATTCCAAGACTAGCCACTAATTACTGTTACGGTGGCGGTACCACCCGGCACGCGCCAAGGTGAGGCCCTGGTTCCTGAGAGAAGCCCCTATGTGCAGAGATGCACTGTAAACTGCAAGGACAGGTGAAAGCAACACAGGGTTAACTAAAGACCTCTGTACGGCAATACCAAAGATTCCCTGCACTGAAAGGCCGGTCTTTAGGATAGCCGGATCTAATCAAAAGGAAAGTATTACCTTGAAGCCGTACGGAGTCTTTTGTTGTATGCAGATGACAGGGTTTCTTGGAAACGTTACAGACAAGGAATATACTATAGAGTAGTCACATAGAAGAAAGCCAAAGGTCATAACTAGGGATGAGCTGTTCGGGTTCGGACGGTTCGGGCTTCGACCCGAACTTAGCCTGTTCGAGCAGATCGCAAACCCCGAACATTTCCGGGTGTTCGCCGCATGTTCGACCACAATGGACCACAATGCATTTTCCCACTGCCTGAAGCTCGTAATTGGCTACAGCCTTGCACCTGACCACAGGTCTGGTGCAAGACTGGTTGAATACTATGCCAATCACCGCTCAGAGTCCTGATTGGGCAAATTTTGCCCAATCATGGGCTCACAGAGCTAAGTCCCGCAGCACACTATATAAGGTTTCAATGCAGCGCTTTCTGCACGCATTTCAGAGGAGATTTCAAAGAAGATAGTTGTGTGTGTTGTTACTGCCGGTCTGCCACGCTACTGGGGGGGTCTGATTTCGACCAAATATCAGGTAATTTAGGCGATGTGTGTCTTGTCACTGTGCCAGCAAGTTTTTTGGGGGTTTACAACTTTATTTAAAACATTTGTGTATTGAGGTGATTTTCTGGGTCTTGTCACACTGTACCAGCAAGTCTTTTTGGGTCTCATTTATACCAAATATCAGGGAATTTAGGTGATGTGTGTCTTCTCACTATGCCAGCAAGTTTTTTTGAGGTTTACAACTTTATTTAAAACATTTGTGAATTAAGGTGATCTTCTGGGTCTTGTCACCACTCACCACTGTGCCAGCAAGTCTTTTTGGGTGTCATTTTTACCAAATATCAGGGAATTTAGGTGATGTGTGTCTTGTCACTGTGCCAGCAATTTTTTTGGGGGTTTACAACGAATCTTTAAAACATTTGTGAATTGAGGTGATCTTCTGGGTCTCGTCACACAGCCAGCAATTATTTTTGGGGCTCACTAATTTCTTTAAAACACTTGGGAATTAAGGTGATCTGTGTCTCGTCATACAAAAAGTACCACGCTGTATTTTGGGGCTCACTAATTTCTTTAAAACACTTGGGAATTAAGGTGATCTGTGTCTCGTCATACATACAGTACCACGCTGTATTTTGGGGCTCACTAATTTCTTTAAAACATTTGTAAATTAAGGTGATCTGTCTCTTGTCACTGGCTGCCAGCTATCAGTGTGTCTCACTGAGTTATACCAGAGTTATTTAAATCTTTATACCAGAGTTGAAACAGAGTTCTGTATATATTAATCTATATATCACTCACCATGTCTGAAAGAACAAAAAGGACAGGCAGACGCTCCCAGACACAGATAAGAGGGCAAGCAGCCCCTGTGTCGGGAGGCTGTGTCTCTGGTCGTAGTGGACGTGGTGCATCCTCTGCAGGGGCACGCTTGTCCTTTCTAACTGGTGCTGGCCGTCTTAAGCAGCAGCAACATACAGAGGACTTGGTGGATTGGCTAACCAGGCCATCCTCATCCTCTGAGTCCTCTGCCAGCCAGGCTTCTAGTGCTTTACAGTCCACCTCAGCTGCCAAAGCATCTAATGCAGCCTCCATGTCCACAGCTACTCCTGCCGTAGCCTCGCTATCACACACGGAGGAGTCAGCTGAATTGTTTGACTACAATGAGAGTGACATGCTGCTTGAGGATGCGCAGCAAGTACAGTGCTCTGATTCAATCTCTGAGGTTGAGCAAGGGAGTATAATCAACCTAGAGGAAGGGGGTGCCAGTGATGACACACAAATAACTGGCACTCATGTTGTCCCAGCAGCTGCAGCATACTGCCAAGTTGGCTCCAGTGACGAGGAGATAGGGGGTGAAGATGACATTGATGATGATGAGGTCACTGACTCCACCTGGGTGCCAGATCGAACTGAGGAATCAAGTGAGGAGGAGGGGGAGGAGGAGGAGGAGGCACAGCAAACACGAGGCACAACATCCTCTGTGACCAACCGTAGCACTAGCCAGTCCAAGGCATCACATGTCAGAGCTGCTCCGGTGCAGAGCGCTGTTGTCTCAAAGAACACATGCAGGAACTCTGCTGTCTGGGAGTTCTTTAAGAACTGTGCAGCAGACCCCACCGTTGCTATTTGTAATCTATGTCAGAGGAGGCTGAAGCGTGGGATAAACACCGGACACTTGGGTACCAAGTGCTTGAGGCAACATATGAACAAGTGCCACACATCCCGTTGGGGCAAAACTTTGCGTAGGTCCTCCTCCTCCTCATCTGTCTCTACCCACACTGTATGTCCTGCCATGCAATTGCCTACAATTTCCCCCCCCGCAGTGGCTGACGATCAAGGATGCATGCACTGTACTGTCACCATTTGAGGAGGCAACGAGGATGGTGAGCAGGGACAGTGCATGCATCAGTGACACAATTCCTTTAGTGTTCCTGCTGGAGCACACTCTGCAGGGAATTATAGATGTGGCTCTAGAGGCAGAGCAGCGGGAGGAAGAGGAGGCCTTCCCTAGCTCTCAAGGCCCCAGTCTTTCTGCAGACAGCATTCCAGCGGGTCCTACTCAGATCAGACAGGAGGAGGATGAGGAGGAGGAGGACTATTTAAGTAGTGGGGGCATTGAAGGTGGGGATTCCTCAAGGCAGGGTTTTGTGTGCCCAGAAACAGAAGGGCTTGTGCGTGGCTGGGAGGAGGAAGTGCACGATACGGTCATCCTCATTGACCAGGAAGACTCGGCAGCTAATGCCACCTCCAACCTACGCTGCATGGGCTCCCTAATGATGCAAAGCCTGCTAAAGGACCCCAGGATTCGTGCTATCAAGGCGAGGGATCATTACTGGTTGGCAACCCTTCTTGATCCACGATACAAGGGGAAAGTTGCAGAGCTCATCCTGCCCGCACAGAGGGAGCACAGGATGAAAAAACTTGGGGACACTCTAAAGCGACACTTGTGTAACACCTTTCCAGGCACTGGTAGATTACCAAGTGCTGTCACACGTGCTTCTGAGGCTGCGGATGATGAGAGGAATAGTGGTGAAGGCCAGGGCCGCTTGACTGATGCATTTTTAAATTTTTTTTAGTCCTCGACGACCAGGGACGTCAAATGTAGGCACCCATTGCCAGCTTCTTCACCATATGGTGCAGGACTACCTAGGGGCAAGGGCAGACCTGGATACCTTTCCAGCAGATGATCCACTGGCTTACTGGGTGTTGAGATTGGATCACTGGCCAGAACTTAGCCAATTTGCTATGCAGCTACTAGGTTGCCCTTCATCTAGCGTGCTTTCCGAAAGGACGTTCAGTGCCGCTGGAAGTTTTGTCTTAGACAAAAGAGTGCGTCTGTCCACCGACTCTGTAGACCGGCTGACATTTATAAAAATGAATCAGTCCTGGATCAGCAGCTATCAATCCCCTGACGCTGAAGTAATGGAATAGATAGAGGATGTCCTCTTCTGCATTCACAAAACCTCCAGCACTGAACTCTTCCACAATACCACAAAAGGGTTACGGTGTGAAGGCACTTGCTGTCATGAAAGGCACAATATCTGGCTGCACTGACGCCCATTAAAAAAAAAAAAAAACTTTTCAATATAGGACCACATGGTCCACCCCTGCTCTCTTCCACAATACCACAGAGGGGTTACTGTATGATGATACTTGATGGCCTGGCATTAAAGGCACAATATCTGGGTGCACTGACGCCCATTAACAGATAAAAAAAAAACACTTTTCAATATAGGACCACATGGTCCACCCCTGCACTCTTCCACAATACTACAGAGGGGTTAATGTATGATGATACTTGATGGCCTGGCATTAAAGGCACATTATCTGGGTGCACTGACACCTTAACCAGATGCATATCTTTTCAATATAGGACCACATGGTCCACCCCTGCACTCTTCCACAATACCACAGAGGGGTTACTGTATGATGATACTTGCTGGCCTGGCACCAAAGGCACAATATCTGGGTGCACTGACGCCCATTACCAGATCAAAAACTTTTCAATAAAGGACCACATGGTCCACCCTTGCACTCTTCCACAATACCACAGAGGGGTTACTGTATGATGATACTTGATGGCCTGGCATTAAAGGCACAATATCTGGGTGCACTGACGCCCATTAACAGATAAAAAAAAAACACTTTTCAATATAGGACCGCATGGTCCACCCCTGCACTCTTCCACAATACCACAGAGAGGTTACTGTATGATAGTACTTGCATGCCTGGCACTAAAGGCACAATATCTGGGTGCACTGCCATTGACGCCTGTATGAGATTCATATCCTCAGAGGGGTTACGGTGTGACGGCACTGTTGCCGACGCTAAAAGCCCAATTTTAAAGCACCTATTGTTACTTTCATCCAAAGCCTGCATAGGTTTCACAATAATTTAGCCCACAAAAACACTAAACTTTTTCTGCGCGTCCTAAAATGTCTTTTCATACAGGCTGCCGCCCCAAGCAGTTGTTTATGGATAGATTAAAGGAAAAGCATTTACCGTCATATGAAACGTCATTTATTTGTTTTTAAGTGTTTCTATACATCCTAGAAATCCGCCACTTCACGGGCAGGTTATGGGGCCTCCTAGGCACGATATTTGAAGGAATTTTTCGTTTTTATTTTTAACCCTTATTTCATGGAAAACTCACTGTCCTTTTAAAAACGTTTTTTTTAAAACTTTTTGTCCTTGTTTCCTGTCCCCCAGGGCACTACTCAGACCCCCATACACCTTTTATGGCAAATATGTAGCATATATGCCCTCTTGGAGGGCACTCTAAAAAAACGAATTTTCAGCCCCCTTGACTTGCATGGGGGTTCGGGTTCGGGTTCGGTCCCGAACAAATGGGAAGTTCGGGTTCGGGCTCGAACCAAACTCGGGGAGTGTTCAGCTCATCCCTAGTCATAACCAGAGAGAGTACGTCATACAGGATACAGGAATCAGAACCAGAAGGGTAGTCAGCCAAGCCAAAATCGGTAACCAGGGAATCAGAATAGAACATAAGCAGCAAACCAAAATACAGCAATAGACAGAACTAAATACACAGAAGGAACTAACATAAACGTGAACAGAATAACAGAGGCATAAACTGAACAAGGATATACAAACGGAGGATAACAGGAACGCAGCAAGGAGCTCTCAGGACACAACTAGCAAGGAGACCAGGCAAAGTAAAATGACCCAGCAATGTACATAGGTACATTGCTCTAATATAGGCGGGGGAATCAAGACACGGATCAACAGGTGAGCAGCACACAGAACACCAATTAACCCCTGGGTAGCTATCCAGGAATTGGCAGCAACACAAACACAAGGGAAAAAACACAATATGCAAATACAGAGGACAGGGAGACAGGGTTGGGGTTGCCAGCATGGAACGTAACAATTATGCCATGGAATGGAAAAAGGTATGGCAAAAGAGAGCCAGAAAGGAAAATTGGTTAATTTTTCTCTTAGCAGCTCCCTTTTATCTGAAGCGCAAAATACAGCCTAAAAGGGCCCTATTCCAAGGCGGTTGTAAACGTAACCAGAGCTGTTGTAACCTTAACAACTCCATAGACTAAGTGCCCTATTCCATAGAGAACAGTAAAATGAAGTAGAATGCGCCTGCAGATTTTCCCTTACCGTTTCCATTTCAGCGCCGTACTCCGGAGTATTTGCTATTTTAACACCTCGCCCCAGAACGCAGCACAAAGTTGCTGGTGGAGTCCATAGAGCACCATGGAGCTTTTGCGCATCTTGGGCGCAAGCTCTGCATTAGAGATGTGCATACGTTTCGGAAAAATTCGTAATTTGGAACGAAATTTGATAATTTGTATTCGGAAATACTTCCGAAAAACAAATCGATACGATACGGTATATAACAAATTTATTTCGCTTTACACTGTGTCATCATCATAAAAGAAAAATTTGAATAACTGATATCAACTATCGAATTTGAATTGAACTATCAAATTGATATCAACTATCGAATTGATCTTAACGTACAATACAAGTAATAGTAAGCAAAGGACTTTAGGAAACAAATTAATTTTGTTTCACTGTTTAGTTTGACTCAAATACTAAATCTGTGACACAGCTTAAAATTTAACCCTAGCTTTTCTTTTAACAGCAAAATTTGATTAATTGGGGTTTTATCTAGTGATACAAAATTCGAGTTGATATCAACTATCGAATTTATATACGAAATTGGAATCGATTCGAAATTTCAAATCGTTCCGAAACGAAATTAGTTACGAAATTCTGAAAATGAAATGATTTAAAAATGGAACGAAACAAAACTACATGAAACAAATTTTTCAGCCATGCACATCCCTAGTCTGCATGAGCTTGAGCTCACGAGATCGCGCAGAACTGTGGAGTGATCACGGAGGGAGACTTGGGTCTATTTCTTCCCAGTCTCACTCTGACCCCGGCGAGAAGCAGCGACAGATTGCGCTGCCCTTTTTACTGTGGGATGTTTGAGTGTGCGAGTTAATTGGGGTGGGGTTTAGAGAATGTTAAATTATTTTCATTTGCAATATCATTTAACACCAGCTTTTAGTTGACGGCATTTCACCCTGAAATACTGTCACCCATGTGGAAACGCAAGCTACATTGGAATAGTCTGCGCTGCCAAGCAGAGATTAGTGATGAGCCAAATGTTCGGAACCGGACCCGAACCCGAACTCGAACTCCATACAAGTCAATGGGGCTGAAAATTCGGTTTTTAGAGTGCCCTCCAAAAGGGCATATATGCTAGATATTTGCCATAAAAGGTGAATGGGGGTCCGAGTAGTGCCCTGGGGGACAGGAAACAAGAACTAAAAGTAAACAAAAAAAAACATTTTTAAAGGGACAGTGAGTTTTCCATGAAATAAGGGTTAAAAATAAAAACGAAAAATTCCTTCAAATATCGTGCCTAGGAGGTCCTCATAACCTGCCCGTGAAGTGGCGGATTTCTAGGATGTATAGAAACACTGAAAAACAAAAAAAATGACGTTTCAAATGACGGTAACTGCTTTTCCTTTAACCCTTTCGCTGCTGAGGTGTTTCACGCCTCTGTGCTGAGCTCATTTTTACCTGTTTCGCTCATCTTGTTTCAACGTGTTTTGAAGGCTTATTTTAGTATATGACCCAGACATATTATACATCGTTCTTTTCGGCAGATTCATAATATGTCATTATTATATGTATACGTCATCTCCTGTCTGTATATTATAACGAAAAATGCAATAAAATATAAATTTTCAATAATTTACAATGTGTAAAGTGGTTTTTTTCACATTTTTTTAACATGTGAGCAATTGCGGTTATATTTTGTATGGGGTGCGCTTGTTAAAAAAATTAGAAATGGGGTCTCGTTACATTTTGTTTTGGGGAAAATTATGCGATTTTTAACAAACGCAATGCATACAAAAATTGTTAGTGCAGCATCATTGTTCACATTATAATTGAAATTGGAACAATATTGCTGCATTAACAAACCAAAAAAAAAAAAAAAACCTTGTTTATTTATTTTTTTATAATTTTTTTTAAATATTTTTTTATTTTAATTTTTATTTATTTCTTTTAAAAAACTTTTTTCATAGTCATGTTTGGTATCGTTGGAACGGCCATGCTCTGGCCAATCCAACAGTACCAAACATTAACCCCTAGCTGTCACGGATCGGGAGTTCATTGGAACCCCTATCTCCACCATTGGTGGCAGCTAGGGGTTAACTCCAGGACTGGCGTCATCGTGCTATGCACGATGACGCCAGTCCTCAGGGGGAGTTCCCGGAGGCTTGGCCAACATCCAAGATGTCGGCCAGCACCCGCAAAAGGATCACGAACCGGCGCTTTTCAGCGCCGATTCGTGATCCGGCTCCCCAGGGGTTAATGACAGCCACCGTTTGGAAGGGCAGGCTGTGCCCTTCCAAAAACGGTGCCTGGATTAACTCCCTGACCCCCGGCGATTGGGAGGGAGAGAGGTCCGAAGGACCTCCCCCCTCCCTTTTCAGGTGCCTCCTCCGCACATGCGGGGGGCACCTGAATTAGATGTTAATGACATCTAATTGCTCCGCCGGGGTCCCGAGTGCTGGGCTGACATCCAAGATGTCAGCCCGCACCGGGGGGCGCAGCAATCTGCCGGAAACCGGCGGATTGCTGCCTCCTGCGCATGGACGCGCTCAGCGCGTCCATAGCGCAGGAGAACCACTTGGCTGGACATGCTGAGCGCGTCCATAGCAGCCAAGTGGTTAATCTATCCATAAACTGCTTGGGGCGGCAGTCTGTATGAAAAGAAGAGACATTTTCGGACAAGTAGAAAACGTTTAGTGATTTTTTGGCTAAATTATTGTGAAACTTATGCAGGCTATGGATGAAAGTAACAATAGGTAATTTAAAATTGGGCCTTTAGCATAGGCAACAGTGCCGTCACACCGTAACCGCTCTGAGGATATGAATCTGATACAGGCGTCATTGGCAGTGCACCCAAATATTGTGCATTTGGTGCCAGGCCAGCAAGACTGCCAGGCCAGCATGCACTATCATACAGTAACCCCTCTGTAGTATTGTGGAAGAATGCAGGGGTGGACCATGTGGTCCTATATTAAAAAGATATGTATTTGTTAAAGGCGTCAGTGCACCCAGATATTGTGCTTTTGGTGCCAGGCCAGCAAGTACTATCATACAGTAACCCCTCTGTGGTCTTTGTGGAATAATGCAGGGGTGGACCATGTGGTCCTATATAAAAAAAATATGATTCTGGTCAAGGCGTTAGTGCACCCAGATATTGTGCCTTTGGTGCAAGACTGCCAGGCCAGCAAGTGTCATCATACAGTAAACCCTCTGTGGTATTGTGGAAGAATGCAGGGGTGAACCTTGCGGTCCTATATTAAAAAGATATGATTCTGGTCAAGGCGTCAGTGCACCCAGATATTGTGCCTTTGGTGCCAGACTGCCAGGCCAGCAAGTACAATCATACTGTATCCCCTCTGTATTATTGTGGAAGAATGCAGGGGTGGACCATGTGGTCCTATATTAAAAAGATATGCATCTGTTAAAGGCGTCAGTGCACCCAGATATTGTAATTTTGGTGCCAGGCCAGCAAGTACTATCATACAGTAACCCCTCTGTGGTCTTTGTGGAAGAATGCAGGGGTGGACCATGTGGTCCTATATAAAAAAAGATATGATTCTGGTCAAGGCGTCAGTGCACCCAGATATTGGGCCTTTGGTGCAAGACTGCCAGGCCAGCAAGTATCATCATACAGTAACCCCTCTGTGGTATTGTGGAAGAATGCAGGGGTGGACCATTGGTCCTATATCGAAAAGATATGAATTTGGTCAAGGCGTCAGTGCACCCAGATATTCTGCATTTGGTGCCAGACTGCCAGGCCAGCAAGTACTATCATACAGTCACCCTCTGTGGTCTTTGTGCAAGAATGCAGGGGTGGACCATGTGGTCCTATATAAAAAAAGTTATGATTCTGGTCAAGGCGTCAGTGCACCCAGATATTGTGCCTTTGGTGCAAGACTGCCAGGCCAGCAAGTATCATCATACAGTAACCCCTCTGTGGTATTGTGGAAGAATGCAGGGGTGGACCATGTGGTCCTATATCGAAAAGATATGAATTTGGTCAAGGCGTCAGTGCACCCAGATATTCTGCCTTTGGTGCCAGACTGCCAGGCCAGCAAGTATCATCATACAGTAACCCCTCTGTAGTATTGTGGAAGAATGCAGGGGTGAACCTTGCGGTCCTATATTAAAAAGATATGATTCTGGTCAAGGCGTCAGTGCACCCAGATATTGTGCATTTGGTGAAGGACTGCCAGGCCAGCAAGTATCATCATACATTAACCCCTCTGTGGTATTGTGGAAGAGTGCAGGGTTGGACCCTGCGGTTCAAAAAATTTAAATGTTATAAATCTGGCACAGGCGTCATTGCAGCCAAATATTGTGCCTTTCATGGCAGCAAGTGCATTCACACTGTAACCCTTTTGTGGTATTGTGGAAGAGTTCAGTGCTGGAGGTTTTGTGAATGCAGAAGACATCCCCAATCTATTCCGTTACATCAGCATCAGGGGATTGATAGCTGATGATCCAGGACTGATTCATTTTTATAAATGTCAGCCGGTCTACAGAGTCGGTGGACAGACGCACTCTTTTGTCTGTGACAAAACCTCCAGCGGCACTGAACGTCCTTTCAGAAAGCACGCTAGATGAAGGGCAACCTAGTAGCTGCATAGCATATTGGCTAAGTTCTGGTCAGTGATCCAATCTCAACACCCAGTAAGCCAGTGGATCATCTGCTGGAAATGTATCCAGGTCTGCCCTTGCCCCTAGGTTAGGCCTCAAAATCAGTGGAAATGCAGGCAGGGCAGGAGAAGGGGCAACTAGTGGCGAGTAACTCTTAAAGCCTGGCTAGTAGCTTGGGACTTGAAATTTTGAGCCCTGCCCTAGGTAGTCCTGCACCATATGGTGAAGAAGCTGGCAATGGGTGCCTACATTTGACATCCCTGGGCGTCGTGGACTAAAATTTTTAAAAAATGCATCAGTCAAGCGGCCCTGGCCTTCACCACTATTCCTCTCATCATCTGTAGCCTCAGAAGCATGTGTGTCATCACTTGGTAACCTACCAGTGCCTGGAAAGGTGTTACACAAGTGTCGCTTTAGAGCGTCCTCAAGTTTTTTCATCCTGTGCTCCCTCTGTGCGGGCAGGATGAGCTCTGCAACTTTACCCTTGTATCGTGGATCAAGAAAGGTTGCCAACCAGTAAGGATCCCTCTCCTTGATAGCACGAATCCTGGGGTCCTTTAGCAGGCTTTGCAGGATAAGGGAGCCCATGCAGTGTAGGTTGGAAGTGGCATTAGCTTCCGAGTCTTCCTGGTCAATGAGGATGACCCCATCGTGCACTTCCTCCTCCCAGCCATGCACTAGCCCTTGTGTTTCTGGGCACACGAAATTGCCCTTGAGGAATCCCCACTTTCAATGCCCCCACTAGCTAAATATTCTGCCTCCTCCTCCTCCTGTCTGATCTGAGTAGGACCCGCTGGAATTCTGTCTGTGTAAAGACTGGGGCCTTGAGAGCTAGGGAAGTCTTCCTCTTCCTCTCACTGTTCTGCCTCCAGAGCCACATCTATAATTCCCCGCAGAGTGTGCTTCAGCAGGAACACTAAAGGAATTGTGTCACTGATGCATGCACTGTCCCTGCTCACCATCCTCGTTGCCTCCTGTAACGAACCTGTCCATGCTTGCTGGACCACGTGTCTAAAGTCACATGCACCTTGTTGCTGACTGTCTTTCCCAATGACTGGATAACATTGTCTTCCTCGTGCTGGTATAGTGCTGGAATGGCCTTGCTTGAAAAGTAATGGCGTTTTGGAACCTGCCACTGTGGTACAGCACGTTCAGCAAATTCACGGAAGGGAGCAGAGTCCACCAGCTGGAAAGGCAGCAGCTGCAATGCGAGTAATTTTGCTAAACTGGCATTTAGATGCTGTGCTTGGGGATGGTTGGGACTATATTTTTTCTTAGGCAACGTAATCTGACTGTGTAAATCTTCAGCTACTGGGATGATGTCACATTGTGAGGAAGACCTGGTACATCCATTACTGTAGCCTCATCCCTGTCAGTGGAGGTTGTAGGCAATGACATGGCAGGACATACAGTGGGGGTAGAAACAGATGAGGAGGAGGAGGACCTACGCAAAGTTTTGTGCCAACGGGATGTGTGGCAGGAGGTCATATGTCGCCTCAAGCACGTGGTACCCAAGTGTCCGGTGTCTACCCCACGCTTCAGCCTCATCTGACATAGATTAAAAATAGCAACGGTGGGGTCTGCTGCACATTTCTTCAAGAACTCCCAGCAGACAGCAGAGTTCCTGCGTGTGTGCTTTGAGACAACAGCGCTCTGCACCGGAGCAGCTCTGACATGTGATGCCTTGGACTGGCTAGTGCTACGGTTGGTCATAGAGGATGTTGTGCCTCGTGTTTGCTGTGCCTCCTCCTCCCCATCTTCCTCACTTGATTCCTCTGTTCGATCAGGCACCCAGGTGGAGTCAGTGACCTCATCATCATTGTCATTATCATCCTCTATCTCCTCGTCACTGGAGCCAACTTGGCAGTACGCTGCAGCTGCTGGGGCAATATGAGTGCCAGTTATTTGTGTGTCATCACTGGCACCCCCTTCCTCTAGGTTGATTATACTCCCTTCCTCAACCTCAGAGATTGAATAAGAGCACTGTACTTGCTGCGCGCATCCTCAAGCAGCATGTCACTGTCATTGTAGTCAAACAATTCAGCTGACTCCTCCGTGTGTGATAGCGAGGCTATGGCAGGAGTAGCTGTGGACATGGAGGCTGCATTAGATGCTTTGGCAGCTGAGGTGGACTGTAAAGCACTAGAAGCCTGGCTGGCAGAGGACTCAGAGGATGAGGATGGCCTGGTTAGCCAATCCACCAAATCCTCTGTATGTTGCTGCTGCTTAAGACGGCCAGCACCAGTTAGAAAGGACAAGCGTGCCCCTGCAGAGGATGCACCACGTCCACCACGACCAGAGGCACAGCCTCCCGACACAGGGGCTGCTTGCCCTCTTATCTGTGTCTGGGAGCGTCTGCCTGTCCTTTTTGTTCTTTCAAACATGGTGAGTGATATATAGATTAAATATATACAGAACTCTGATTCAACTCTGGTATAAAGATTAAAGATTTACAGAACTCTGGTATAACTCAGTGAGACACCCTGATATCTGGCAGCCAGTGACAAGACACAGATTACAAGTCTCAGAAACCTCTGATAAATCAGTGAGACCCCTTGATGGGTGGCAGTGAGAAGCCACAGATTACAAGTCTCAGAAACCTCTTATAAATCAGTGAGACCCTTTGATGGGTGGCAGTGAAACCTCCTATAAATCAGTGAGACCCCTTGATGGGTGGCAGTGAGAAGCCACAGATTACAAATCTCAGAAACCTCTTATAAATCAGTGAGACCCCTTGATTGGTGGCTGTGAAACCTACTATAAATCAGTGAGACCGCTTGTTGGATGGCAGTGAGAAGCCACATATTACAAATCTCAGAAACCTCTTATAAATCAGTGAGACCCCTTGATGGGTGGCAGTGAAACCTCTTATAAATCAGAGAGATCCCTTAATGGGTGGCAGTGAAACCTCCTATAAATCAGTGAGACTACTTGATGGGTGGCAGTGAAACCTCTTATAAATCAGTGAGACCCCTTGATGGGTGGCAGTGAATAGCCACAGATTACAAATCTCAGAAACCTCTTATAAATCAGTGAGACCCCTTGATGGGCGGCAGTGAAAAGCCACAGATTACAAATCTCAGAAACCTTTTATAAATCAGTGAGACCCCTTGATGGGTGGCAGTGAAACCTCCTATAAATCAGTGAGACCCCTTGATGGGTGGCAGTGAGAAGCCACAGATTACAAGTCTCAGAAACCTCCTATAAATCAGTGAGACCCCCTGATGGGTGGCAGCCAGTGAGAACACACGGATTATAAAAATTCCCAAATATTTTGTAGAAATTAGTGACCCCCAAAATACTTGCTGACAGTGACAAGAGACAGATCACCTCAATTCCCAGATATTTAGTAAAATTAGTGACCCCCAAAATACTGCGTGGTACTGGCTGTGTGACAAGACACAGTTCACCTCAATTCCCAAATGTTTTGTAGAAATTTGTGACCCCCAAAATTCTTGCTGGCAGTGACAAGAGACAGATCACCTCAATTCCCAGATCTTTTGTAAAAATTAGTGACCCCCAAAATACTGCGTGGTACTGGCTGTGTGACAAGAGACAGATCACCTCAATTCACAAATGTTTTAAAGAAATTTGTAACCCCCAAAATACTTGCTGGCACAGTGACAAGACACACATCACCTAAATTCCCAGATATTTGGTAGAAATGAGACCCCCCCAGACCCCCCCAGTAGCGTGGCAGACTGGCAGTAAGAACACAGAACAACAATCTCCTATGAAATCTCCTCTCAAATGCGTGCTGAAGCTATGCGTGGAAACCTTATATTATGTGCTGCGGGACTTAGCTCTGTGAGCCCATGATTGGGCAAAATTTGCCCAATCAGGACTCTGAGCCGTGATTGGCATACTTTTGAACCTGTCTTGCACCAGACCTGTGGTCAGGTGCAAGGCTGTAGCCAATTATGAGCTTCAGGCCAGTGGGAAAGTGCATTGTGGGCCATTGTGATGCATTGTGGTCGAACTTGCTCTGAACTCCCGGAAATATTCGGAGTTCGCGATCTAACCGAACAGGCTAAGTTCGGTCCGAACTCAGAACCGTCCAAACCGAACAGCTCATCCCTAGCAGAGATTACAATTAATGTCTTACATAATAAAAATATAGAAGACATTACTGCTGCATCTGAGTCGCAAGCTCTGCTTTTGGCAAGAATGGAATCACGTTTCCCTTAGATTATGTGTAACGTTTCCTATAGTTAGCTTATCGACAACTAGGGAATATAGCCCTGTAATGGTTCTGGTAAATTTTCAACAGCTCTGGTTAAGTTTACACCAGCCTTGGAATTATGCCTGAACTGTTTTAATCATAAATAAACAAAAACACTAAATGCAAGTGTAACTTCACACAAAACGACTTATATAGCTACAATTCACAAATGTTTACCAATTTATTGTATACGCAGGCAAAGGGATTTAAGTATAATCAATTGCTTGGATATATATTTACTGCTACAATAGAAATAAATAAAATCTGTACAGCACTGTGATCATTAGAGGAATGCTTGCACACCTGTGTGACAGCAATGTCTAACATATAAATGGCTCTATAATGAGTTTTATCCATAATGAGAGTTTCATTTCTATCTGAGGATCGTTTGAAGATAATGTTGATGTGTATGTAAGTATTAGCGGTGGAAAGGATAGGTCTAGGATGTATGATTTTTTTGGAAGTAGATCATCTAACGATCATTATGTTTTTGTCTAAAGATTAGTTTGCTATTTGAAAATGGAATCACCTCCTGACACATGCACCTATTGTAGTTATAATGGTTATGCTGCTAGAGTCTGAAAATTTGACTTTCACACATCTTTGTGCTATTGTGACCTTGTGAATCTGTTGCTGAAGCATGCTATTTCTTCTCTATTCCCATTAGAGAAGAATGTGATACTTACACATGACTTTAAAAGAAATCACGGTCCTTTCCACAGCAAAAACAGGCGACGAAGAGTCTTTTCTTTTATAGCACAGTTGATAAAGATTTAAAGATACTGGGTAAAATATATTCAGCAGTATGTGCAGAAGGTGTTAAAATATATTACAGTCTGAATGACATACAATTAATCAATTGAGTTATGTGAAAATAAGATAAATAAACATCTGCAAGGGTGAAAACCTTGTAGCTCCTAATATATAATTTGTCTAATATAACATAAATATCAGAGTTGTAACTACCCCTCACTTTGCACCGGGTCTTAGTTGGTTTATAGGGCCCTGCTATTCACATGAATACTCACTCTAAGAAATACATATACACATACATACACACAAATATACTCACCAAAATATATACTCACTCACAACGACATCCATGCATTTATTCACACACGCCAGGCAGTGCCTACACACACACACACACACACACACACATGCAGGGAGAAGTGACCTATGGGGTCAGCAGCATCTAAATCATTAGTCACCTTGGCCAGAGCAGTCTCAGTGGAGTGCTGTGAGCTAAAGACAGACTGGTGCGGGTCAAGTAGAGAGTTTGCAGTGAGAAACCTGATGAGCTGGTTATAGACCAGGTGCTCTAAGATTTTGGAGGCAAATGGGAGCAAAGAGATGGGACAGTGTTTTGAAAGGGAGGTGGAATCAAGAGACAGCTTCTTCAGAATGGGGATGGGACAATAATCAGTGGCACAGACCGAATAAGGTTCAAGGGGATGGGGTAAAGCGGACAGGTGGTCAGGCAGGTGAGATGGAAAGTGTTGAGATGTCCTCCTTTGAGTCTGGAGAAAAGGAAGACATGGTGGAAGAGGAGGCAGGGAGTGAAGGAATGAGTGAGTTTGAATAGTTAGGGGAGGAGGGCAGTGAAATGATTTCTAGTCTAAGCGCAGTAAGCTTATCAGTGAAAATAGTCAGCAAAGATGACAGCAGTACTTAGGATGAAAAAAGATGGGGGTCCATCGGGTTCAGCCTTTTACACATTACTTCTTGCTGTTGAATGTTGATCCAAAAGAAGGCAAAAAAACCCAGTCTGAGGCACTCGCCAATATGCAACATACTGGGAAAAAATTCCCTCTTGACCCCAGAATGGCAGTCATATTTCTCCTTGGATCAAGAAGCTTTCACCCACATATTAAATTTTACAACCCTTAATATTATATTTATGCAGGTAGTCATCCAGTCATGTTTAAAAGTCTGTACCGTCTTGACCCAACCAACTCTATTAATGAACAGGTTTCTAGACAATGGTTTATAATGGTCCCGTATATATTTATATAAAGTTATCAGATCCCCTCTAAAGTGCCGTTTCCTTATAACGTAAATCTTCCATTCCCCTTACTAATTTAGTTGCCTATTCGTGCACTTTTTCTAGCGCTACAATATCCTTTCTTAAGACAGGTGCCCAAAGTTGCACGGCGTAGTCAAGGTGCGGTCTTACCATTGATTTATAAAGAGGCAAAATTATATTTTCATTCCACGAGTGAATTCTTCTTTTAATTTCATTTCACCCCTGTGTGCTGAGCTAATTTTTACCGGTTTCACTCATCATGTTTAAACGCGATTTGAAGTCATATTTTTTATACAACCCAGACATATTCTATATCGTTCTTTCCGGCAGACTCGACAGATTCAGAATATATCATTATTATATGTATACGTCATGTCCTGCCTGAATATTAAAACAAAAAATGCAATAAAATTTGAATTTTCAATCATCTACAGTGTGTAAAGTTATTTTTTTAACATTTTATCATGCGAGCATTTGCGGTTATATTTTCTATGGAGTGCACTTGTTAAAAACATTAGAAATGGGGACTCATTACATTTTTTGGGGGGGAAATTACGTGATTTTTAGCAAAAGCCCCCCCATATAAAAATCGTTAGTGCAGCATCATTGTTCACATTATAATTGAAATGGGAACAGTATTGCTGCATTAATAAAAACAAAAAAAGCACAAAAACCAGCAACACCAGTGGGTGCTTCTAAGACATTTAATACAAAACACCAGGAAAGAGCACTCCATATCAATGATCACCTTCTTCCACCATTTTCTGCAACAAAAATACACATAGGGGGCTGACCACCCCGATTTGGTATGCACCACTCCCTGTTCACAAGTGTGTCCCACCGTGGCAGCCTAAAACTCTTTTTTTCCTTGTTATGTTTTATACATTAACTGGGCTGTTACTCCTGGCAGTTGCTGCTGCTCCGGTGAGTATGGGCATGACGCCATTTTTTCTGTATTTATGTATATCATGCTTGTAACACCAGTCCGTCGTTCTGCAGCTGTTCCTCTTTCCATGTTTTTGTTTTTAATCCCAAATGGGAAGTGTTTGGTGCGTGTATAAATAAAACCCACCATATCTCTGCCTCTCCTTAGCTGAAAAGCAGCAGGAGGGGCTTGGAGCTGCTCAGTAGAGCGGCCTTTTGGTTACAATTGTAAGGTACTCATTCTGTAAAGAGGTGCCTTGAAGTGGCGAGTGAGTTTACGTTGCAATGGCCATTGAAACAAACAAAAACCTCATAGTGTTTTGTTGTACATGGAACACATAGAAACGAGCGCAGATGACACTTTTTTTCCTTGTTATGTTTTATACATTAACTGGGCTGTTACTCCTGGCAGTTGCTGCCGCTCCGTTGAGTATGGGCGCAACACCATTTTTTCTGTAAAAAGGCCTGAGCCTGCTGGTGAGTTAATCCTGTAAATGCAGATTTGGTCAAATTAGATTGGCGTTTGTGACAGGCTTAAGCAAACTATGATCATACTTTGTGAACTGAATCCCCATCATTTATTACCTCAGTCAGGTTTTTAGAACATTTTGAAATTGTGTTTTTTTTGTTGCAGAATATGGTGGAAGAAGGTGGTCATTGATATGGAGTGTTCTATCCTGGTGTTTTGTATTAAATGTCTTAGGTGCACCCGCTGTTTTTGCTAGTTGAGGTTGAGTGCAACTTTCTGGTGGTTTGTTTTATATACACACAGTCATGCCTTTAAACCCTTCAATACAAAGTTATTTTCCAAAAAAACTGTGTCAGAAGACAGTGGTTTTTTGAAAAATCATTTTAAATTAATTTTAAAGTAAGAAATAATTGAATTTATACCTCTTTTATGTCTTACTGTAAATAACCTATTTCTGGCCAGTTCACAGCGCCATCTACTGTCAAATTGAGGTTTTAGTGGCTGGTCTATTTTCTTCTATTTCTCCTGCATCGGCTGCTGATACCCAATATTTCAGAGCTTTGAGCAGCCGATTTTACAGTTTTAGCTCTTTGGACATTATGGCCACAGGGCTAAAACTTTGGGGGCACCTTCTGCAGCCCAAAAGCAAATAAAATTTGTTTGCACCAAACAAATTTAATTTGTTTTTGGGCTGCAGATCAGCATACCGAGATATCTCGATAACGGAGCACTGGATAGTGCCTTTTTGAAGCCTGAGATATGTCGATAATGGTAGTGAAGGGGTTAAGAAGGCACACACCGATCCATGCCTATACACACACCTAGTCATGCCTTTACATACACAGACCTGCCTTTAAGCAAGCACACATCTTGTCTTTTATACACACACACACACGCACCTAGGCATGCCTTTATAAACACAAAAACAGCCATACCTTTATACAAATACAGGTTTACATTGCAACAGATTTAACACATGCACACATTTAGCTATACATCAATACACCCATCCTCCTTTTATATGAGTCCTTAACACTTCTTATCTCTTTTTGGCAAGTAGTAGCTTGTGTCTCAGGCATGAGACTGCTCCAACTACTAGCATGTTGTAATACATCAGTCCCCACCTTCACTGGCGACAATGACACATCACCGTCTTTCACCTCTGAGCAGTATGTGCGATCTCATTTTCTATGGCTGGCAAACTGAACGGCTTGATTACTGTGACTCGCTCCTTATTGGCCTCCCCAACCTCCATATTGCCCCTTTGCAATCTATCATGAATGCAGCTGCCAGACTTATTCTTCTCACCCAATGCTCCTCTCATACCTCCCCCCTCTGCCGGTCCCTTCATTGGCTTCCTGTACATTTCAGGATACAGTTTAATATACTGACGCTCATGTTCAGATCAATTTAATACGAACCCTACTTACATGTCTTGTTTGCTCTGCAAGCATGTCCTGTCTGGACTAGTCTGGATGGTGGATGACCTCCGGCTCTCCTCTGTCTACACCCGAACTGCCAACTCATACCTCCAAGATTCCTCAAAGACAGTTCCGGTCCTGTCAAATTACTTACCTCGCCCTATCAAACTCTCCCCTAAGATTTGGGCCTTGAAGAAATCCCTCAAAACCCATCTCTTCAGATTAGCGTACCACATTTCTGATGCAATTCATCCCTCTACTCATCTACTCATACGTCAGGATTGAGGCCCCTTCCATGACCCCCACCATTCCTGAACCACTGGCATTAGTGATCCTGATAAACAATAAAGCTCCCCTTGTGTTCCTGCACCCCAACCCTTCTAGATTGTAAACTCCTATGATCAGAGCCTTCTACACCTTGTCTCTATCTCCTGTTTGTTTCTTTGTGTCTTGTTCCCTTTGGTTATTGCAAAGCACTGCGGAAACTGTTGGCACCATATAAATGATGATAATAATAATAAAAAAATCCTGAATACACATACACATTGTTGCTATTCTATTTCAGACAAATACAGTAAGACAGGAGCTGATGCATGACTATAAAAAAAAATTGGAATGCTGGTCCTTCCGAATTTCATCTAAGATAAGCACAATCAATGTGTCATGGCTTGCACATTTTGTAGAACTGAAACACCACTCCTCATGTACTGGGTCCTATGCAGCACCATATCCAGGGGCTCACAGTAATCAATGGTGTTTATGTCTCCTGGTTTCAGCATACAGTGCAACCTGTCTCTAGCTGGTCGCATAGTTTCACTGTGGTGTGGCGTTAATGTAATGGGATGTTGGAGGCATGGGCTTCCTATATATTGCTTATGTTATCCACCCATTATTTTATAGAAGTAGGAAGATACCTGAGAAAATGTGTCTCTTATAATTAGTATAGTTATATAGATAGCTACACAGGCTGAAAAAATACATTCAACCGTCAACTTCTTCACTTGATCACACATCAGTTTCTGCCTTTGATCCAAAAGAAGGCAATGTACCTAGTCAAAGCACTTTCAATTATGCATTAAACTGGAAAAGTATTAAATTTTGACCCCAGAATGGTAGTGAGATATTTCCATGGATTCAGCACTGAAATAATAAATATTATCAGCCTTAATATTATGATTTTGCAGGAAGTCATCCAGTCATATTTTTTATAAATCTGTAAAGACTCTGATCCAACCACCTCAACAGGCAGAGAAAAGATTGAGTAGTAGCTATCTGCAAAGCTCATGTGACACGGAGAGCAAAAGCCACTGCCTTTCTTTCTTTCTTTCTGTTACATATAGAAACAGGTTTCAAATAGACCATCTGGTGTTCTTGCTTTGGTCATAACTGTTAGTTATGTAATGCTCTAGCCTTTTATAGAGCCTTGGAATAATTACCTCTAAGTATTAAAATATCAGTGATTAACCTCCCTGGCGGTCTAATTTTTTCAAAGTTTTGTGTCTAAAAGTGTTCAACTTTTTGTGGAAAGGAAATTTGTTGTTTTATATAGTAAGCCTGTAATCCATAGGAATAACTCACTGAAATCCATGCAAACAAGCGTCAAGTAAACACACAGAGTCAGATAAAGTTTGAAACACAAAATAATAATCTGTTATCCCAAAATAATGCAAATAAATTATATTCAATAATATAATCAAACCAAAAACACTGAAATCTTTCAGAAAACAAGGGTGCAAAATTAGTCACTGCATATTGCCTCAGTGTAAACATCCTTGGTATGATATATTATTTCAATTATGAACACTCTTATTTATACAGCAACATTCAAAATGCATACAGTCTATCAATAATTATATTTTCATATAAGAGATCTTCAAACCATATACAGTAAAGTTCAGTTTTAGAATGTATATGGTCTGTTTCTGATCTGTTAGTGCCACCTAGTGGCAAGTCATGCTGTTAGGATTTTACATTGAAATACATATATTTTTTTTACAGTTTGCTACCTGGTCCCGCCCCCTGCATCGCGTGACTCGCAGGAAGCGTTAACATGAAGCAAGTCGCCGCAATCACACTGCGGGGGACAGCGAAGGAGCGCAAGATGGAATGAGTATATAGCCCGAG
Source organism: Leptobrachium leishanense (assembly GCA_009667805.1). Classification (NCBI taxonomy): domain Eukaryota; kingdom Metazoa; phylum Chordata; class Amphibia; order Anura; family Megophryidae; genus Leptobrachium; species Leptobrachium leishanense. The sequence continues at coordinate 100,317,520 of CM019068.1, forward strand.
TGTGGCTCGGGGTTACAGTTCACGGTAGCGAAACTTAACCCTGAGTCACACTCGGGAATACCACCAGGGAGGTTAATTTAGACTAGCTTTCGCACCCATTTCCCAAATGAACCAAGATGCCTTTTAAATAGACAGCACTGACCCATGCTAGAGTAAGAAAGGAGGGGAGTTCGACCTAAGATAGGATGTTTAGTACCACTGTAAAATGGGAAATATACAATCTGTGGACAAAGACTATAGTAAGTGGCAAATAAATATATATACTTTTTTTGGATTAATGCAATCATATGACCTTATTACTAGGATAATTTCAATGCTAATGAAAATTAAAAACGAGGCATTAGTGGTCTTTTCTAAAATCCTGATAGCAACTGTGATAATTAAATTCAGGGTTATTCAGAGAGCGGTGAAAAGCAGGAGAATGACTGGAAAATTCTAGTTCAAAATAGCCAATTTGGAAAGTGAGATGAATGGGAGAATTTTTCCTGGTTTGGCTATTTTGATCTAGAATGTTCCATTCTCCTGCTTTTCATCGATCTATGATTAACCCTGATAGTGTGTGTTTTTTTTTCTTTCTTTCACAACATTTCTTTGATCCACGCACATATTTTCATACAAAGGTGGATCCGCATAATCTGTTATGTAAAGCTTGTGGTCTTTCAAACATGGACACCTTACCTCCATATCCAGAATAGGACACCAGCTCTTAGAATACTGCTTCCCTATTCTTGATCTACCTTATTCACACCTATTTTTTTGCCTCTTATTTTTCCAATAAAATGATTTGTGAAAATAAAAAATGTAATTAAAACAAAAAAGATTTGAAGTAGAAAAATCCACTGACAAGCTCTCACCAGATTTAGATCTCTTGGGTATGATACCAGCCAACCTCAACCTCGCAGGGAGTAATAGGTTTCATATTATGTTATCCTACGCCTTGCTGCTAATTGGCAGACGGTGGAAGAAAAACGTAATCACCAAAATATCAGTACTTTGCACTTCACTGCTCTTCGGCGATTCCATTTCACCAAAACTACGATAAATTCACTATTCACCGTAGTGTGCCGAAGATGGAGTCTCTGAATCCTCATGAAAAAGTTGGAGAACTTCACCGAAGAGCACTGAACTGGCCTTGGCGAAATGCACCGAGCTGAGAAAAAAACCTCTCCTATTCTAATAGGTGTTTAAAGCAAATAAAGTATTAAAATGCCTCTTGGCTGAAAAGCAGCATGAGGATATGAGGTTGCTTAGAAAGCAGCTTGTGGTTTCATTAGGTTAGGACCCACCTGACCAAAGGTGCCGTGATACGGTAGGTAGGCTTACACTTTAATGGCCATTCAAGTAAACCAAAACCTCTGATGTGTTTTGTTTCGCATGAAGCTAGAGTGGTAAAAGCAAATGACAACCGTTTTACTTGTTATGTTTTATAAATGAAGTGGACTGGACACTTCTGGTCTACGCAGCCGCCCTGTTAGGGAATAGGTGCAAAACCGCAAATTCTGCATATATGTATTGAAATGTGTCTATATAATAAAAAAGACTTTAAAAAAATAATAAAATGGTCTGTGACAGAATAAAAAAAAGGGAAAAAAAATTCATAAAACCCCCAAAAAAAGTGTTAAAAATAAATAAATCAAAATACTTTTTGCTGAAAATTCAAACAATAAATTGTTTTTTACAAAAATAAAATGATACTATTTATGTACATTAAAATCTATGGGATTTGTCAGTTTAAATCACCAAACTGAACTGAATCGAACTGAATCACCAAAAATCAGGGCATTTTGCCGACACTCCGGTGCAGTTCGGTGTTCTGTAAATAGATTAACCATTACTTCTCTATGGTACAATTTTACTGCCACCGAAGATCGACAAACTGCAGCGAACTGCACCATATGTCGCCTTCAATTCACCAGTATATGGCCAAATGACAGTTTAGTGAATAGATGAACTGCCACGAAATTGCTACGTTGAAATTCACCGTTCGGTGCAATTTGGTAGCAAGTTCGGTCCTTAGTAAATAAACCCTTCTAGTCTCAGACATGATCTCAAGATTTTACTGACTATCGCGCAAGATGACCACTTGATAGAAGAGCTCTCCAGTCCCCTCTGATTTTCTTCTGCTTTTTGCGTTATGAGACACAACAGACAGAAACTTCCAACTCTGGAGTGTCCACACAGCATATCTGGAGGCCCCTTGGACAGGTTTCTTCAACCTCTGTCCCTACCACCACCCCTCCAACCAATCCCAAAATGGCAGATTGACCTGCGACCTGCTCCTTGACCTGCAATCCATTTGATGCTATCGCCCGTATAGAGCACCTGATCACATCGCTGCCCAACAAGCAGGAAATGGAGACCTTGGTGATTAACCTCACTGAACGATTAAGTCGCGATCTGACCAAGATGAGGCAAGGACTGTGATGTGTCCACTCGTGTCACCTGCCTCAAGGAGGCGGCTGCGTCCCTCAGCCACCCGTTACCCCCATGCCATGTGATCTTTCCGACCTGAGGTTTCAGGTCGATGACCCCTAGAGAATCAAGGGCGCAGGCATATTGTGATGGTTCGCAGATTGAAGGAGGGGGCTTATTCTGCCGACCTTCACACGATTCTAAGGGACCTTTTTAATATGGTATTGTAGCGGGACCTGAACGTTGCTGTTGCTGTTGCAACAGGTGGTGACCCACCTTGAGATGTGATTTGTAGGTTTGTGGAATATAGTTTGAACCAGGTCATGTCTCTTTTGGGACTATGGGGACTAACGTATTGTGTTCTACCATGGCCTTTCTCATTATACACTGCAGGTCCGAAGATTGTTATGCCCGGTGACGGCAGCGCTTCACCAACATGGATTTGTCCACCGCTGGGACAGGGCATCTACCCATCCATTCACACACCTAGAGTTTTACCAGCATTCCTGACCCAACTTCAACTACCAACCGTGGAAGTGCATAACTGGGAGTACAGATCGGCTGCTCATGACCAGCTTGCCATGGCACCACGTCTGCAATGGGCACCATGCCGTGAGCACTCCACTCATTGCCCGGCCTCCAACCGTACACCGAGAGAGGTGGAGAAGTGAGCGATCCCTTACCCTCTCTCCTATTATTCTACGACCCTTTGGAGACACCCCCGTGCCCGATCCGCCTCTGTACCTTTTGTCAGTGCTGGTCTTCGCCATCCTGGTAACTGTACCATCTTATCATCTTATCATCTTATCATCTTATCCTATGATGTCCATATGGTTGGAGGGGATTTGGGCCCCTTTCCCTGTTCGACTGTGGGTGCTGTCTTCTTCCCCTTTGTCCCCCTATTTTGCACTCTCACCCCCATCACCCTCTCTTTCCCAGAACTTGACGTCTTAGCAGCTCCTTGTGGGTTTGCCTAGGTTGCTGGGTCCGATTTTTCTGTAGCATACCATTTGCTCTACTGCCTGCCCAGAATTGTCTGCCCTAAAAAAATTTTTTTTTTTTAAATACCAAAATTTTTATTGTTTTCAATAGTAAATGAATGGGAACAGAATAAAAAGGGAAAACATTGCATTACGTATATGGGGAAAAATACACACAGAATAGCCGGCGCCAACATCCGAGTCACACGGAGACCCATACTGAAATATGCAAATAACGTTGCATTAGACACAGCTGTTCAGCACTCTGGTTAAGACTAGACAACCTAGAGCAACACAACTCTTTGTCGCCTTTTTCAGAAGGTGTCTCAAGAACAAACAGTAGTTGCAAATTTCATCATATGATATCCCAAAAACAGTTAGAAAAGATTAACCAGAAAGAATAAAAAGATAGACCAGAAGTGTCCAGTCCACTTCATGTATAAAACATAACAAGTAAAAAGGTTGTCATTCGCTTTTACCACTGTAGCTCCATGCGAAACAAAACACAGAGATTTTGGTTTACTTGACCATGGGTCAGGTCAGTTATGGGCAGCTGAAGACCACTAAGAGTCATGGCCTTGGAATCAAAGAAGCGGTATTGATCCAATGTGTCTATCAGTTTCTTCTTGGTGGGGACCATTGCAGTTTTCCAGTTTCTAGCTATCATCAGTGCCAGTGGTGTATTTAGGTTTTGTGCTCCCCTAAGCCTGACTAAACTCGTGCACCCCCTAATTTAAATTTGACACACCCCTTCCTGTTAAGGCCACACCCCTTCTTGTTAAAGTCCCCTCTTTAGGCTCCACCTTTTCGTTAGAGCTCCGCCTCTTCCTCTCTATATTAAAAGTGGATACAAAGTGCCTAGTTGTACATTTTGTATATCATTTCAAATGTTGTATCTATTAATTTTATTTGATTATCTCTTAAAATATGAAATGTTTAAATTCAATCATTTTTAAAAAGATCAGCCATGCATGTCAAGTATACTGGATCACAGCTGCTCTAATTGGTTGACTTAGGTTGGTCTAATTGGTTGAACAATAAAACCCACAGAAATGTGCAGAGCCGCACAGCAATAAAACTCAAAGTAAAGTGCAATGTGTATGAGCGTAGCACAGAGCTCCACACCAGTAAGGCTAGGGTCAGACTGAGGCAGTGCGAACGCGCGTTCTGGCGCACATAATCACGGCCGCACTAGCAGCAGATGACGGGCAATGACAGCCAATATACGAAGTACGGTCGCACAAAAGTCCGGCTGCACAACGCAAGTGGAAAATGAACGCATTTTTTCGAGAACGTTAAACCGCTGGTACTGACGTACAGAGTGCGCTGCGGCCGCATAGCAGCGTGTGTGCGTGATTAGGAGATGTCAGACGCTGCTAGTGTGCGGCCAACATAACGTTCAAACTTTTCACCCCATCGTCATGAAATACGTCCAGAATTGCGCATCGTCTGACCACTTAAGCGTATTCCGTGAAAAAATGCGTGCGCACGCATCGACGTACATTTTGACGGTGGCCGCAGAAAATGCGCTCATCTGTCCCTAGCCTTAAACTCAGTAATGTGCAGTGTGTATGAATGTACCACAGAGCTCCACAGCAATGAAACCCACAGAAATTTTGCAGTGTGTATGAGCGCATCACAGAGCTCCACAGCGATAAAACCCACAGAAATGTGCACTGTGTATGACCGCATCACAGAGCTGCACAGCAATATAACTCTCAGTAATTTGCACTGTACTGCTTTTAATTTCATTTACCCCCTTTTAATTCCATTCCCCCTGCTTTTTATTTCACTCTCCTTTTCATTCCCCCTGCTTTTCATTTCACTCTCCTTTTCATTCCCCCTGCTTTTCATTTAATTTACCCCCCATTCTTTTCATTTCATTTACCTGCTTCTCATTTCATTTACCCCCGTCTCATTTAATTTATCCCCCCTCCTTCTCATTTAATTTACTCCCCCTTTTCATTTCATTTACCTGCTTCTCATTTAATTTACCCCTTCATTTCATTTTACCCCTTCTCATTTCGTTTACCCTCCTTCTCATTTCATTTACCCCCTTATCATTTCATTTACCCCCTCTTCTCATTTCATTTACCCCCTTCTTCTCATTTCATTTACCCTCCTTCTCATTTCATTTACCATCCTTCTCATTTCATTTACCCCTTCTTCTCATTTCATTTACCTGCTTCTCATTTATTTTACCAACTTCTCATTTCATTTACCCTCCTTCTCATTTCATTTACCCTCCTTCTCATTTCATTTACCCCCTTCTTCTCATTTCATTTACCCTCCTCATTTCATTTACCCTTTCTTCTCATTTCATTTACCTGCTTCTCATTTAATTTACCCCCTTCTCATTTCATTTACCCTCCTTCTCATTTCATTTACCCCCTTCTTCTCATTTCATTTACCCTTCTTCTCATTTCATTTACCCTCCTTCTCATTTCATTTACCCCTTCTTCTCATTTCATTTACCCCCTTCTGCTCATTTCATTTATCCCCCTTCTGATCATTTCATTTACCCTCCTTCTCATTTCATTTACCCCCTTCTTCTCATTTCATTTACACCCCTTCTCATTTCATTTACCCCTTCTTCTCATTTCATTTACCCACCTTCTGCTCATTTCATTTACCCCTTCTTCTCATTTCATTTACCCTCCTTCTCATTTCATTTACCACCTTCTTCTCATTTCATTTACCCCACTTCTCATTTCATTTACCCTCCTCATTTCATTTACCCCCTTCTTCTCATTTCATTTACCCTCCTTCTCGTTTCATTTACCCCTTCTTCTCGTTTCAGTTACCCTCCTTCTCGTTTCATTTATCCCCCCTCCTTCTCATTTCATTTATCCCCCTCCTTCTCATTTCATTTATCCCCCTCCTCATTTCATTTACCCCCCTCCTTCTCATTTCATTTACACCCCCCCCCCTCCTTCTCATTTCGTTTACCCTCCGGTGAAGCTGTGGGTCGGCTGACTCCCGCTGCAGTTGTCCATCCAGTGTTTTTGCATCTCTGCCCCCCGCACCGCAGCAGGTGACGCATATCTCCTCGTCAGTGGCTGCCACTCGTCCCCCATCAGCCCGGCGAGGTATTCTGGGTCCGACATCCCAGCCTTCACCACTTTGCAAGGGGAAGGGAGGGCAATCTGCCTGCCTCAGACCTCCCAAACCGTGCCTGCCGCTGAGCTTGGAGGAGCGCTGGAAGGAAGTGACGATGATCACTTCCTTCCAGCGCCGCAGGGCTCACGTGATGGGACAGGTGAGGCACGACAAGGAGGATGCATAAGGCTAGGGTCAGACTAGCGCACTTTAAACGTGCGTTCTGGCACACTTAATTACGGCCGCACTAGCAGCAAATGACGGGCAATGACGGCCAATATATGAAGTACGGTGGCACGAAAGTCCGGCCGCACAACGCAAGTGGTAAACGAACGCATTTTGTCGAGAACGTCAAACCGCTAGTACGGTCGTACAGAGTGCGCTGCGGCCGCATAGCGGCGTGTGTGCGTGATTTTGAGATGTCAGACACTGCTAATGTCCGGCCAACATAACGTCCAGATGCAAAAAGTGTTTTATTGATGATCCGTACAAAATCAAGAACGCAAATGCGCATCGTATGACCGCTATCGCGTACTCCGTGAAAAAATGCGTCCATTCATTCGAACGCACTTTTTCACAGACAACGCGAAAATGCGTTCGTCTGACCCTAGCCTAACTCGGCGGCGCCGCGATGCTTCGGTGATCAGGGATTTAAACGGAGGGATTAAGGCTTGGGTCAGACCAACGCAGTGTTAACGTCCGTGTTGCCCGCACATAAGTACATCCGTGATAGCATACGATTGTGTTAAATGGAGCCTCACACACGAGGTACGTCCGCACAGAAGTGCGGGGGCTGATGGACGCTGCAAACGGATGCAGGTTAGGCAAGAACGTAATACTGCTAGAACGGACGTGCAGAGTGCGCCACGTCCACAACGTCTGCATAGCTTTGAGTGTGAGTGATGGAGCATGGTCAGACGGACTGCATTTATACGTCCAGCATTTTTGACGGACAGAATGTTTTTTCATTGTAATATATTTTCCCTGCTACATCAGTCAAGAAATACGTCAGTGAAAAAAACGGACTGTGTGGCCACTACCTTGTTGTCAGTCAGTAAGTACGTCCGTACTGCACGGACGCACAGTCCGTACAAAATGCGCTCATCTGACCCGAGCCTTAAAACCAGCTGCTGCGGGTTTCAATGAGCGGCAGGGTGGCATTTTTTGCCGCCCTGGCAAAAGTGCCGCCCTAGGCCTAGGCCTTGTTGGCCTGGGCCAAAATACATCACTGATCAGTGCAGCAGTGGATATTATAATAAAAAGCATTTTTGAGTGTGCTCCGTGGTGGTGGGTCATGCCCAACATCTGCCCCAATTTTTTGTATGACTTACCTGTGGATACTATCCACTCACTATTCAGGACTGTTAGCCCCAATTTTTCCATTACCTTTTTTGATGTGCCAGGTTGTGAGCTTTTTGGTTTATTTTTTTCAAGGTGCAGTTTGCTTTCCAAATTTTCTGTGCCTTTTCCAAGAAGTGTGCTGTTATCACTTTTCAGGACTGTCGGCCCAATTTTTCCATGCCGCGTCATTTGACATGCTACATTTATTATTCAGGATTGCTCGGCCCCACTTATTTTGGAATGGACTGGTCAGTATGCAATGACTGTTGCATTCTCTTGTTCTTGGGTATACTGATATTTATTGTGAAGAGGGTCTGCAGTCTCTGAGGATGGGTGGTTGTTTCATGGTTGGGGGAATTTTGTTTCTGTGTTTTATTTGAGGGGGGTTCTCGGGGTTGTCCTGGACATTTGGGCTGAGTTTCTCACTAGGTTGTTTCTTGTTGCTGTGTCGATTCCTTAGTATCGGATGTGCATGTGGGATGGTTTGTCTGGGATCGCATGGGTGGGGGGGGGAGACATGGTTTTGAAGTGTTCTGTGACAACAGTGTGCGCTGCTGGGAGGGTTACAGTTTTTGGGTGGAGGATCATAAGGGTGTGCGGGATTTAATTGCTTTCTCTCTTTGCTGTTGATTTGGGTGGGGAGTGAACTGTCCGAGATTTGGTTGGAGGGGTATTGCCATGTTCTTGTGCCGCAGATGCTCTTCTGCTTCCATCTCAATTCCCTTGGGGGACTTCAGTGGTGTCTGGTCATCTGCAATATATGTTGGGGTATGTTCTGCAGTATGTTGCTGTACTACTTTGAATCTTTTGCAGTTTGTTTCAGTGGTCAGAAGGGACCACTAATGCTTGGTTTTGATTTTATTTGTTTTATTGTACATATGTTGCAAGTTCTATTCATTGGTCTTCTTGTGTGTAGTCTGCTGCCCAGAAGGACAGGACGTCATTTCACAAATGGGGATACTCAGACCTTTTCTCACAGTTTGAATGCTCAACCATTTGAGACATTCTTCTCCGCATCACAGTTGAAGCTTCTTTTTTAAAACAAATTCTCTCTCCCTGTTAGGTACCAGCGTGGCAGGCAAGGTTACAAACCCAAGATGCAGTGACACAACGGAAACCAGGTTAGGGAAAACAGGGGTTTATTTGTCAGGTTCAGGTAAAATAAGTCCAGATTATGCAGGGTGATGGGCAGAACTTTAAATGAGAGCGATCCGAGGGATATGCAATGTTGGGGACACAAAGGGATGCAGGAAACACAATACAGAGAGACACAGAGGGCAGATACACATAGGAGACTAAGGCTGGGGTCAGACGAGCGCACTTTTAACGTGCGTTCTGGCGCACATAATTACGGCCGCACTAGCAGCAGATGACGGGCAATGACGGCCAATATACGATGTACGGCCGCACAAAAGTCCGGCCGTGCACCGCAAGTGGAATTTGAACGCATTTTTTTGAGAACGCAGAACCGCTAGTACTGACGTACTGAGTACGCAGCTGCGGCATAGCGGCGTGTGTGCGTGATTAGGAGATGTCAGACACTGCTAATGTGCGGCCTACATAACGTCCAGACGCAAAAAGAGTTTTATTGAGAATCCGGAAAAAATCACGCACGAAAATGCGCGTCGTCTGACCGTTTTTGCGCATTCCGTGATAAAATACGTCAATGCGTTCGGATGCACTTTTTCACGTTCGCGGGAAAAATGCTTTCGTCTGACCCTAGCCTTACTGGGGATACCAGACAGGACAAGGGCTGAATGGTATCTTGTTTGCAGAGGAATCATATGATCAACGGATAACCAGGATGCAGGGGTCTTGGATGAAGTCTCTAGAGGACACAGGATAATGGATGCAGGGGTTTCACAGGATAGTCTCTGGATAGCAGAGTATACAGCGGGAACAGGATCACAGTCCACTGGGCTTGCTGGCTTAGAGAAACTAATGCAGAAGCATTGCCTTCTGGGTGCTCCCCCCTTAAGTAGGTAAACAGTCTCTAGTGATTAGAGGCACCTGTTAGGCCTGCAGTGCTGTGAGCAAGGTTGGTTCAAGAAAGTGCTGCCCTGCACTCAGGACAACGCAGCACCAGGTTTGCCTTTCTTACCACGGTTGCGGCGGGCTTTACGTGGGGTGCTGGGGGGCTCCAGACAGGGGTCCTGACACTCCCCTTCTCTCTCTCTCCCCCTTCTCTCTCTGTCCCCTTCCTTCCTCTCTTTCACCCTTGTATTCCTGTGTTTTCATCTGTCTCTGACTCATTGAGAGTGCTATGGCTTCACTGGGGGTGTTTGTCCCGCGGTGTCTCCACCTCCTCACATATAATGAAAGGGAAGTTAATGCCTCTGCTCCGTGAAGCACACACACTGGAAGCATTGGTGCTCTTCCTCCAAGAAACACATTTCTGGCTAGGGTCCGCACCTAAGCTACGTGACTTTCGTTACCTAGTTGGTTTCTTTCTTTTCTCTTGTGACGTTCCTCTGACTCTGGAAGACATTTTAATGGACCAAGAGGGTAGGTTTCTGTTTGCGAAAGGCAAGATTGCAGATACGAGTTATCTTTCCTTCCATATACCTCTCTAACAAGGGTCAACAAGGGCCGCTGCTTATCATCTATCCTTAATCACCTTGCTACTTTTATGTTTGGTGTATTGGTTGTTACCGGTGACTATAATCCCTTTAGGATTAGGAGGGTTTTCCATGCCGCTGAACAGGATTACACTTCTAGTTTCTGTCCATGCCACTCGCTCGCGACTTGACTCCATCTTTGTCCAACATCATCATGTCTTTTTGGATGAGGGGGGCTACTATTGAGGCCCAGACTTGGTCAGATCATTCCCAGTGATCGGCAGTTCGCATAGCCCCTCAGAGAAATTGGAGACTAAATACATCTTTGCTGCTGGCCCTGTGCTTTTGGTTGAGGCTTAGTCCTGTATACGGAATTACTTTTAAGAAAATAGGGAACCTGAGATCTTGGAAACCACTCTCTGGGAAGCGCAAACGGCTGTTTTATGGGTCTTTTTTATTAGCAAAGCGACGCTGTGCGGCGCATGTGCAATACCTTATTGACAATATCAGATCCTTGGAATTATCACATCAGTTATCTACTCTCCCCTCAGAATACTCTGCACTCTAGGCTAAGTGGCAGGAACTTAACGATCTTCTGAACACCTATGTCAGATTAATGGCCCAGAAGGCTAGATGTAGTTTTCTTTATCAAAAGAGCAAACCTGGTAGGCTGTTGGCTCGCCTTCTTTGTAAGAATCGAGAGGCCGCATATTGCTTGAATTAAACTCTCTGGGGGGGTCCATTTCCACACACCCTGACCATATCCTGGATGAATATTGGCAGTACTATCATGGATGCAGACCCAATTTTGGCAGTACTATCATGGCTGTGGAAAGCTACTAGGGATGAGCTGTTCGGTTCGATCAGTTCAGAGTTCGATTCGAACTTTGGCTGTTCGCAAGTTTGCGAACATCGAACTTTTTGGCCTGTTCGGTTCAAGTTCGAATTTTTTTTTTTTTAAAAAAGTATAAAAAATGCTTAAAAAACACTACAAAAATCTAGATATAAAGAGACTCTTTACTGCAGAATATTATAAGCAACGGTTTATTAGATATTGAATTATTAACTAATGTGTACGTGCAAAGATTCTCACCTCTAAATGACCTGTGTTTTCAAAGGGCATAAACAACAGGTGTTTTTAGTCTGGTCTAATCAATTTTTTTTTTTTTGGAATTCAAAATTTTATTTTGAAATAGGTCAGCAGTAAATCAGACAAGAATACAAATAATAACGAGTGAGCGAAACAGGACAACTCAGGTGGGTAAAGTCAGAAAAACAAAAAAGCACTGTAGTCCAACAGTGGGGCATCAGGAAAAAGTAAAAGGGAAGGAAAAAATAAATAAATAATAATAATAAAAAAATAAAAATATAAAGGGGGAAAAGGTAAAGGACTGCCCAGTAGATTGTGGCATTCCTGGCTCGCCCCGACACCCCTTAGGCGGCCGGGGGCCATGAAAGAGACCACAGGGCCGGGAGACCTGGGGCCAAGAGGACGGCCAGAGCCTAGGTTGCCACCCTAGCGGCTCGCCCAGGATACTACCCAATGTCCCATTTAAAAAAAAAAAAAAAAAAGGGGGGTAGTCCCGATGCTCCAGCAGACAATCAGCAAGTCCCAAATGTCAGCAAATAGGTCTGCATGTTCACTCGGACAAACACAGATAATTAAGGGGGTGGTAAAATCAAAGACCTCAGCAGAAAATCCTAAAACAAAAATGTCCTCAGGAAGAGTCTCAAGTGCTAAGGGAGGGGGGGGGTGTAAGCAGGGCATGAAAATAGACAGGTCAAACATAGATTCATCACATCAGGTAGTAGACAGACATTGGGGGGGGGGTAACAGCATGGTGGGGTGTCATCAAAAATTCAGGAACAATAGCGTCGTATAGCCGAGGATCGGTAGCCAGTAACGTGAGAAGGACAAGTCTCCGCTGAGAGTCAGCCAGTGTCCAGCAGGATAACGAGGCATACAGCCCCCTCAGCGACAGCACCCAGAAGAGACACTCTGCATCCAAACACAAAAATGCTCTCTGCCACAGCAACTTTTGCATCCATAGGCACATCCTTCCACTGCCGACCATCCAGCAGATGCAATATGCCCAAGCCCGGCGGCCCCTCCAGCGGCCGGTCTGCCGAAAGAGGTGCGCCTCCTGGGTCCACACTCGCAGCCTCCCGGACCCTCACCCCCACCGGGGAAATCAGGACCTGTCCTGGCCGCACCCGAAGCGGCATCTCCACCTCCGCAGGTATGGTCGCCGTCCGCAAATCAGCAGCAGATTTAGGCCGAGGTTCCGGTACTCCAAACACCGTATCCGCAGGAGGCCGTCCAGCCGCCGCTGCACTCTCAGCAAGCGGCTCCGATTGCGGGTCACCGTCCGGTCCTCCCCGCAGAATGTCTAGAAAATTACGTATGTCTCCTCGGGTAAGTGGCCGGTCATCATCGGAGGACAGGGAGCGCAGGTAGCTATCCAGCCGCAGCAGCGCGGCACTCAGAATCCCAGGGGGTGGGAGAAGGGCCTCTTCCAGGAAGCCACAAGCGGCCTGGCTCAAGGAATCCACCGCTGGGGAAGGCATCACCTCCATCCTCAGCATCAGCAGGAGGGCAGCTAGAGTAGCGCGAAGGGCCGCACCACACTCTGGTTAGCGCGCCAATGCCTAAAATGGCCGCCAGCAGTAGGCCTCGAAAGGTAGGCCCAAAGCCACACGGGCGTCGCAGAGTCCTCCAGAAAGTTCAGAAAGGCTCCGGATCAGGTCAGCAGGTCCTCAGGCACACACTACCCCAGCGTATAGTCAGCAGTCGACAGTGAGTCACACAAATCAGCTTGAAAAACATCAAAATCGTAGGAGCACCTCCATAGTGCGACCTCACTCGTCGGTAGTCAGCTCCGCCCCCCTGGTCTAATCAATTTGATACATTGTATGTATGTAGACTATACTGAGGGTGTGGTGTCTGCTTCTGAGAAGTGTTAATTTTTCTACTTAATCTTTCTCTAATATGCTGCATTTCACTGCTGTGTGCTCAGCTTATTTTTACCGCTTTCGCTCATCATGTTTAAACGCGATTTAAAGCCACATTTTATAAAATGACCCAGACATATTAGATATCGTTCTTTCTGGCAGACTCCGCAGATTCATAATATATCATTTTTATATGTATATGTCATATCCTGCCTCTATATTTTAACAATAAATGCAATAAAAATAGAATTTTTAATCATCTGCAGTGTGTAAAGTGGTTTTTTTTCACATTTTAGCACATGAGCGTTTGCGGTTATGTTTTCTATGGGGTGCACTTGTACAAAAATTAGAAATGGGGACTTGTTACATTTTGTGGGGGGAATTACATGATTTAGAGCAAACGCACCCCATAGAAAAAAATCATTAGTGCATCATCGTTCACATTATAATTGAAATGTGAACAATATTGCTGCATTAATAAAAATAACACACAAAAAAAATACATGTTTTTCTTTTCTTTTTTCTTTTTTTTTACTTTATACCTGGTCATGTTGGGTATCATTCGAAAGGCCATGCTTAGGTCTTTCGATTGACACCCTCCATGACCCCCTAGCTGCCTGGAGATATCGGGGTTCAAATGAACCCCCTATCTCCACCAGGGGATTGGCCTGGGCAATATATATATGCATGATGTGAGTTGGCCTGGGCAATATATATATGCATGATGTGAGCTGGCCTGGGCCTGGGCAATATATATACGCATGATGTGAGCTGGCCTGGGCAATATATATGCATGATGTGAGCTGGCCTGGGCAATATATATACGCATGATGTGAGCTGGCCTGGGCAATATATATACGCTTGATGTGAGCTGGCATGGGCAATATATATATACGCATGATGAAAATTTGCAAAGGATAAGGCACGCAAAGTGAAATTTTGATGTGTCTGAAATTGAAACTTACGTGACAACTCTTATATATTTTTTTGTTAATTTAGATTTGTTCAATACAGTTAATTTTAATTTGTTTAATAGAGTTAATTTAAAATGGTTTAATACAGTTTATTTATATTTATTTCACCTTTACTATTGGTGCTTTTCAAACTTTATTCTTAAATTAAAAGAAATTTAGCAGTTTCATGTTGTGTGTTTTTTTTTTTGGGGGGGTGCAAGTAGCTGGTCTTGCCTAGGGCGCAAAATAGTCTAGCACCGGCCCTGACCGCATGGTCCACCCCTGCACTCTTCCACAATACCACAGAGGGGTTACTGTATGAATGCACTTGCTGGCCTGGCACCAAAAGCACAATATCTGGGTGCACTGACGCCTTTACCAGATTCATATCTTTTTAATATAGGACCGCATGGTCCACCCCTGCACTCTTCCACAATACCACAGAGGGGTTACTGTATGATGGCACTTGCTGGCCTGGCACCAAAGGCACAATATCTGGGTGCACTGCCACTGACGCCTGTACCAGATTCATATCCTCAGAGGGGTTACGGTGTGAAGGCACTGTTGCTGACACTAAAAGCCCAATTTTAAAGCACCTATTGTTACGTTCATCCAAAGCCTGCATAAATTTCACCATAATTTAGCCAAAAAATCACTAAACTTTTTCTGCGTATCCTAAAATGTCTTTTCATACAGGCTGCCGCCCCAAGCAGTTGTTTATGAATAG
Source organism: Leptobrachium leishanense (assembly GCA_009667805.1). Classification (NCBI taxonomy): domain Eukaryota; kingdom Metazoa; phylum Chordata; class Amphibia; order Anura; family Megophryidae; genus Leptobrachium; species Leptobrachium leishanense. The sequence continues at coordinate 100,332,542 of CM019068.1, forward strand.
ATTAAAGGAAAAGCATTTACCGTAATTTGAAACGTCATTTTTTTGTTTTTAAATGTTTCTATACATCCTAGAAATCCGCCACTTCTCGGACATTTTATGGGGACCTCCTAGGCACCATATTTGAAGGAATTTTTCTTTTTTATTTTTAACCCTTATTTCACGCAAAACTCACTGTCCCTTTAAAAACTTTTTTTTTAAAATTTTTGTCCTTGTTTCCTGTCCCCCAGGGCACTACCCAGACCCCCATACACCTTTTATGGCAAATATCTAGCAAATATGCCCTCTTGGAGGACACTCTAAAAATCTAATTTTGAGTCCCATTGAATTGTATTGAGTTCGAGTTCGAATGCGAACCGAACGCGGGGGTGTTCGGCTCATCCCTAATAGCTACCTATTGGGCAAATTTCACCGTCATCTGTAGTCCTTCTGGATGCCCCTATAGAAGCTGATGAGATTTGCTCAGTCATAAAACATCAGTAAAGGGGCAAATGTCCGGGACCAGATGGACTGGTGGCAGAATATTACAAGGCTTTTACGGACACACTGGTGCCCCATTTCCAGACCCTTTTTTCAGCATTAGAGCTGGGAAGCCATTACACGCTTCAGATGCTATTTGCCACCATTTCACTCATTCATAAACTGGGGAAAGATGACACGGCAGCACGCAATTACCGCCTTATCTCCCTTCTCAAGCCAGACCTTATTTAGAATAGATTTTGCTTAGATTTTGGCCAAAATTATGACAGTGCGCCTGACCTCTGACATGACGACCTTGGTCCAACCAGACCAGTTTGGTTTTGTGCCTGGTTGTGAGGCTAGGGACATGTCTACACATGTTCTGGAGGCCATTGGAGTGGCACGGGAAACTCAGAGGGGCCTTCTTTTGCTTTCCACAGATGCAGAGAATGCCTTTGACAGGGTTCGTTGGTGGTTTATGTTATCAGTTTCACGACATTTGGGTGTGGGAGTACACTTTATTCGGTGGCTCGGGGCACTCTATAGCTGACCTACAGCATGCGTTCGGGTCAATGGAGCATTGTCTGCTTCGCTCAAGTTGTAGATCGGCACACGACAGTGATGACCGTTCTCCCCCCTGCTTTTTGCTCTGACCCACGAGCCACTCCTGGAGGCGATCAAGAGGAATGTTCATATCATGTGGATTGAATGTCATGCTTCTGAACATAAGGTCTCGGTTTATGCCGATGATCTGCTAATTCTCATCACGAATGTAGATTCAACCCTCACGGCCATCCTGCAAGAACTAGGAGATCATGGAGTTTTTTGTGGGTCTCAAAATTAATCATAATAAGTCAGAATTTCCTAATGCTTCACTGGTGCCAGTGGCCTTGGAGTCAATCAGATGATCTTACCCATTTCATTGCTGTAACCGTCAAATACGATGCTTTGGCATATAGCTGGACTACTTCCTGACAGATGTATGACTTCAACTTTATGGAAATTCTGCATACATTTCACACTGAGCTGGTGACCTTGACCGGTAAGATGATCTCCTGGTTTGGTAGGATTGCTGCTCTTAAGATGAACATCCTGCCATGATTGATCTATCGAGCAGCTTTTTTATGGCCTTGCAGAGTGGCTACGCTTTATATGGCCCTAGGGACGGCCACGATTTGGCTTTGCAGTCTTCGGTGTCTTTGCATGCCATGTGCTTAGGGTGGTTGTGTGGTCAGCGGAACGTTTGGATATGCAGTGGTTAGATCTGGAGCATGTCTTGTCTGGTCACCCTTTGTGGGCAGTGCCTTGGTGCCCGGCACCCATTTGGACCAGACCCGGTCTCTGGCAGACTCCGCATTTGGCATAAGAATAAATTGCCTTTTGGGTTCTTGACAACTGTCTTTCCTCTCTTGCCCCCATCCTACATCCCGGACATCCGGGAGGAGGTTATTCCTTCTTTGAGGGCTTGTCTGGTGGATCCAAATAGGCTGAGGGCCTTAGATTTGCCTCGTGATGGAACTCTGGAAAGCATTCCTGGGTCTACAGATGGCAGACTGCCTTCCTCTCTGGAGCAATTTAACTTACCTGAGAGAGCTTAATAAAGGTTACAGTTTGCACAGACCATTGATGCCGTTTGAGCATTTTTGCCATATGGGCTTGCCACTGGCACATGATGTTTCTACTTTATATTATTTATTTAACCCTTTCGCTGCTGAGGCTTTTCCCGCCCCTGTGCTGAGGTCATTTTTTACCTGTTTTGCGCATCATGTTTAAACGTGTTTTGAAGGCTTATTTTAGTATATGACATCGACATATTATATATCGTTCTTTCCGTCAGACTCGGTAGATTCATAATATGTCATTATTATATGTATACGTTATGTCATGTTTGTATATTATAACAAAAAATGCAATAAAATATGTATTTTCAATAATTTACAGCGTGTAAAGTGTTTTTTTCCACATTTTAACATGCGAGCAATTGCGGATATATTTTGTATGGGGTGCGCTTGTTAAAAAAATTAGAGATGGGGTCTCGTTACATTTTTTTTTGGGGAAAATGACACCATTTTTAACAAACGCACCGCATACAAAAATCGTTAATGCAGCATCATTGTTCACATTATAATTGAAATGGGAACAATATTGCTGCATTAACAAAACAAAAAAAAAAAAAAAAAAGTGTTTATTTTTTTTTTATTATTTTTTTTTTTAAATTTTTTTTATTTTTATTTTTCTTTTTTTTTTTTTTTTTACAATTTTTTTTACTTTCATGTTTGGTATCGTTGGAACGGCCATGCTCTGGCCGATCCAACGATATCAAAATTTAACCCCTAACTGCCACGGATCGGGAGATAGGGAGTTCATTGGAACTCCCTATCTCCACACTTCGTGGCAGTTAGGGGTTAATGCTAGGACTGGCGTCATCGTGCTGCGCACGATGACGCCAGTCCTCTGGGGGAGTTCCCGGAAGCTTGGCCGACATCCAAGATGTCGGCCAGCTCCCGGGAAGGATCGCAAATCGGCGCTTTTCAGCGCCGATTTGCGATCCAGCTCCCCAGGGGTTAATGCCAGGCATCATTTGGAAGGGCAGGCTGTGCCCTTCCAAATGATGCCTGGGTTAAGCCCCTGTGAGCCGCCGATCGGGAGGGAGAGAGGTCCGAAGGACCTCCCCCCCCTCCCTTTCAGGCGCCTCCTCCGCACATGCGGGGGGGGCGCCTGAATTATGTGTCATCGCGGGGGCGCGATGACACATAATAATGGCGGCCACTGCTCCGGATGCCGGGCTGACATCCAGGATGTCAGCCCGCACCGGAGGGGCCAGCGATCGGCCGGTACCCGGCCGAACGCTGACCCCAATGCGAGGACGCGCTCAGCGCGTCCTCCGCATACCAGGGGGAATGCTGAGGACGCGCTGAGCGCGTCCTTAGCATTCAAGTGGTTAATTATTTTATTTACAAAAGTATTTTACCAGGAAGGATACATTGAGATTTCGCTCATTTTTAAGTATGTCCTGGGTTCAAGAACATTGTATTTCTTTACCCTACTGTAAAAATTCAAAGTACTAAATGCAAGATATTGAAAACAAATATACAGATTAACACAGAAAATAAATATGTAGGCAATATATTCACTATGTTACATGTTTACAGGTGCATTTTGTATTGAGGTATATTAATACAGATCTCGTAAGTGTCTTTAGACTGGGGGAAGATTTGATGTTGTCTGGAAGTTTATTCCATAATTGGGTGCTCTGTAGGAAAATGATTATTGAGCAACTTTTTTTTGTATTGTGGTACTGCAAGTAAGGTGCAGGTTCTGGATCGGAGGTTATAGGATGAGGGAACTGCTAGAGGATGCAGTCTATTCAGGTAGGGTGGTAGCTTCCCAGAAAAGCTCTTACACACCAGATTGAAAGGGTGAGGGGTGCATCTAGATTCCAGCGATGGCCAGTTTAGCTTTTTTAACATATTCACAATGGTGGGTCATGTAGTTACATTGTAACACAAAGCGGCAGAATGAGTTATACAATGTAGTAAGTTTATGAAGGTGCATTTGCAGGGCAGCTGCATACACTACATCTCCATATTCAATGACCGACATAAGCATTTGTTGTACTATCTGTTTCCTTACGGGCTCAGGCAGAATTTGTTTTTATGTACAGGGCACCTAGTTTGGGGTAATGTTTAGAAGATAGTTTTTTATGTGGGGCCAAAGGATAGATTTGGGTCTAACCACATACCTAGATAATGAAGAGAACTGACTGCAGTTTTTGATTTTGATGCATGTAATTTATGTAGTTTAGGTACCGTTCCAAAAGAGCATTGTGACAGTTTTGTCAGTATTTAGAAAAAGTTTGTCTGCGATCCACTTTTCTACATCTATGAATTGTTCTTGCAGGAGTGCCTCCAGCTGTGGGAGATTTGGTTTGCTAGTATAGATTACGGTGTTGTCTGTATACAGGTATACAGTTGAGGCTTTACAGACTATGGGCAGATCATTTATGAATTTCATGAATATTATTGGGCACGGTATCGAGCCCTGGGGTACCTTGGGGGTACACCGCAGGTGACTGGAAGGGGGGGGAGGGTTGTAAGAAATGGACACATATTGTGATCGATTGGATAAATACGATCGAAACCAGGTTAGTGTGCGATCACCAATACCTGAGTTTTTACTTTTTTGTAATAGGATGCCATGGTCTCTGTGTCAAAGGCTTTGGCAAAATCAAGGAAGATGGCTCCAGTTAGGTTTCCTTGTTATAACCAAAACAAGAATAAAGCACCTGTGCATCCAACATGATGCAAACAGAAGTAAAGGATCTATGCCTCCAGTGCATACACAATTGTACACCTTTATTAATTAACACATACAAATTGACAAGTAGACAAATAAAACCACACAAATAATGTATAATGAGTAGTCAGAGTACCTGATTCATATCCTCATGGCAGAGAAAACAATGCCACACCTGTGGGGTGTATGAATTTGATGAGTTCAAACATCATGGGTCTATGTATCCCATAACAGTTGCAATGCATTTTGTTCCCTCTGCCATGAGGATATAAAACAGGTACTGTGACTACTCATTATACATATTTATGTGGTTTTATTTGTCTACTTGTCAATTTGTATGTGCTAATTAATAAAGGTGTACAATTGTGTATGCACTGGGGACATAGATCCTTTACTCCTATTTGCACAATTTTGGATGCAGAGATGCTTTATTTTTGTTGTAGGTTGTAACATAGGTGGGTTAGGCCCATTTGGATCTATGCCATTGGCACCATCTAGTGGTTCTAAGAACTTTGTAGGTTTCCTTGTTCCATGCCAACTTGGATATCATTGTAAACTTCGAAAAGGGCAGTTGTAGTAGAGTGATTCGGATGAAAGACAGATTGATCTGGGGTTAAGTAGTTTGAGTATTGATAATAATCACATAATTTCATGTAAACACATTAAACCAAATTTTTGGACATAACACAGAGCAAAGTTATCGGGTGGTAGTTGAATACCAAAGTATTGTAGCCACTTTTATGGTTAGGTGCCACTCCCACAGTCTTCCATAGTTTTGGTATGTAACCAGTCACCAGTGATTCATTGTTTAGAGTTGCAACAGATTTTGCAATTGCTGGCGCACTGATCTTCAGCAGCGTTGCTGATATTTGATCAGGTCTAGACTGGTATTTAATTTTTAGATGACAAAGCAGTTTAGTAATGACACTGACAGGCACTGGCCCAAAATTGAATTTCTCTGCGATACAGGGTCTTTGCAGAGTTGGCGGGGCCTGACCTGCGTGAGACATTTCTGAATACATGTCATTTATTAACTCAGCAATCAGGGTGGTGGAGCATCCAATAAAATAATTATTAAAAGTATTTGCTACATCTAGCGGGTGTTGCACGGTTTGGTCATTTACTTTGACAGTGGCCAGTTGGGAGTGGATGAGGGGTGACTGTTACTTTTGATTTTCGAAAAAATTTCTAGGGTTTGATATGTTATTGTTTAGATTTTCATTGAAGTATTGGGCTTTAGCCATTTTTGCTTTCTTTTTACAGCATTCTGTCATGGAACCAGTATGCTTGAACTTTGACCACAGAGAATTTCTCAACTGGTACATTTGCGTGAGGTCAGCTTTAACCCAAGGGAGATGTGCTCTGTCACGACCACTACACACGCTCCTGCAAAAGACGCCAGGATAAGCCGCTCATTATCTGTCTATCCTAGACCCAGATAATGACTGCGTAGACAACAATCCCAGCGCGCTCACTTACCTATCTGTCCCACACACTTTCTCTCGCAACAGGTACGTAGAGTGCAATACAATGGTCCCAGGATTGCAGCGCAGTACCAGTCTTCTCTTGAATTGGGTAGTGACTAGGTTTCCCACAATCCCTGGGCCCACTTTCTTATTCTATTAGTTACGCTGCCACCAGTTCCCCTGAACACTATGCGTGTTGCGGCAAAGGACGCAGGGCTAAGCAACCCACTATCTGTCTATCCTAGACCCATATAATGACTGCGTGGACAACAATCCCGCTGTCCCCAGTGACCGCAACTCACAATTTCGTAGCTACTCGAGCTTAAAACAACAAGCAATACTCCAGTCTCTTCAGTTAGCATGGATCGAATATCAGGCAGAAAGCAGATCTTAATAAGGAATATTTATTATGATATAGAAAAAATTATCACAGTGCATTTGTTATAAAAAAGATGGATATGATAAATCAATTAATTACACATTACACACAAACTGCAAACAAATAAAAGGGAGATAACAGCAGATCCTAGTTACTTACAATATACGCTAGATGATCAGCCATAGGGAGATTCTGTTAGGAACTGGCAATATTCCCTCAATTCTCGATTGACCTCCAAGGAAATAGCCCCAAGCTCATGCTTGATTCAGAATATATATTGGGCTGTCCTTTTTTCTAAGTACAGCCTCCTAGCTGGTAGAGCCTTTGCCTACAATCCCCAGAATTCCTCTCTCCTGGGCGCGCTCAGTGCGTTTCTTTATTAATTTTAATTCCCTGGTCTATCAATCATCTCCCAGAGACCACCTCCAGTGATCAAAGGATGTGATTGCTTCTTTGATATGCAGCTGGGGTGCCGTTCTGACTGCGTCTTCTCCCTGCCATGAGCAATTGCCCCTCCTGCCTGCTGGGTAGAACCAAAAGGGTGATTTCTTTGATTCACACCATCACTTACTTCACAGAGAAAATGGTCACTGACCTGTTAATTGTTTCCTCCAGCAGGCTGGAAGCACAGGCATTGATTTACTAGGACAGCTGTGCAAAATGGCCTGGTATCTATAGATAGTGTGAGCTGGGAAACAGGTAGCAGGTGCAATTGCTCTCTGGGGTGAGCACTCTTGAAAGGTTCAGAGACCAGACCAGTGACTTTTCTTCAAACGGCTCAAAAATAAACACTTCAAAAGCAAAGAAAATTCCTAGCCGTGTCCCGGCACTAACTAAACACACAATAGTCCTGACTAACAACCTGTGCAAACCTAGTGTTTGTCAGGCTACAGCAAACCAGCATGACCAACCTTGTGCTCCAGCAGATAGAGACTGTCTGCTCCCCAGACTCCAGAGCGATGTCTGTTTGCCTCACCTGCATTAAATTGCCACTGAGGCAAAGTGCAAAACCAGGTGCTTAGAGGTTCCGGAAGGTGTAAGAGAGGAATCTGGGTGACACATAAACCCCGGACAGGACCTTTCCTTGCTCTCTACATGATGCCCAGTTACATACCCTCCCCCCTTGTTTCAACCCCCTGGGTGGAACACTGACAGCTACACAAGCGTAGACTCTGGACAGAGCATCTACAATGGCCATTTTTTTACCCGGTCGATGTTTCACAGTGAAGCTGTAGTCCTGCAATGCCAGAAACCAACGGTTCACACGTCTATTTGTCTCCTTTTTTAGTGCCATCCATTTGAGGGGAGCATGGTCAGTCACCAGATCAAACTGGCGCCCTAATAAATAATATCTTAAGGCATCCAATGCCCATTTAATAGCAAAACCCTCCTTCTCAATCACTGCATATTTCTGTTCGTGATCATTTAGTTTTCTGCTTAAGTACACTACAGGGTGTTCCTCACCATTATGTACCTGTGACAAAACTGCCCCTAGACCAACATCAGATGCATCAGTTTGGACTACAAAGTCCTTGGAAAAATCAGGGGAGTAGGGGATTGGCTGTGCACAAAGAGCCCTCTTCAGGACCTGGAAAGATTCCTCGGCTTCTGGGGACCATTTGACCATTAAATTCTTCCCTTTGGTAAGGTCTGTCAACGGGGCTGCAAGAGTTGCAAAGTTTGGGATAAACCTCCTGTAGTATCCCGTTAGCCCAAGGAAAGCTCTAACTTGTTTTTTACTGGTGGGACGTGGCCACTCCTGAATGGCTTCTACTTTGTTTAGCTGGGGTTTTATGACTTCACGCCCAATCGTGTAACCTAAATATTTGGCTTCCTCTAACCCCAGGGCACATTTTATTGGATTAGCAGTGATACCTGCTCTATGGAGAGTTTCCAAGACAGCTTGGACTCGAGGCAAATGAGATTCCCAGTCAGTGCTATGTACTACAATGTCATCCAAGTATGCTGCAGCATACTGTTGGTGGGGTCTCAAAAGTTTGTCCAGAGCTCTCTGAAATGTAGCAGGTGCATTTTGTAACCCAAAAGGCATCTTTTTATATTGAAACGAGCCCTCAGGGGTTAGGAAGGTGGTCTTCTCCTTGGCACCTTCTGTCAGTGGAATCTGCCAATATCCTTTGGTCAAGTCCAAAGTTGTCAAATAACGAGCTGTGCCCAGTCGGTCTATAAATTCATCTACCCGGGGCATAGGATAAGTGTCAAACTTGGTCACTGAATTGAGCTTCCTAAAATCATTGCAAAACCTCCAACTCCCATCTGGCTTTGGGACTAGGACAATGGGACTGGACCAGTCACTACTGGACTCTTCAATGATGTCTAGCTCAAGCATTTTCTTCACCTCCCCACTGATGTCTTCCCTTCTTGCCTCAGGAATACGGTAAGGCTTAAGTTTAACCTGTGCCCCTGGTTCAGTAACAATGTCATGTTGTGTTACCGATGTCTGACCAGGCAGCTCTGAAAATTTTTCTCGTTTTTTTATTAAAAACTCTCTGACTTCCTGCTTTTGTGACTTAGACAGCGACTCAGCAATTTTTACTTCAGGGACCTGAGGGTGTTCAGTATCCAGCTGGTGGGTTATTGGGATGAACTCAGCAGCTAGCGATACTCTATCTTTCCAGGGCTTTAGCAAGTTCACATGGTATATTTGCTCTGGTTTTCTTTTCCCAGGTTGGTGAATTTTATAATTTACTACCCCAACTCTTTCTATCATTTCAAAGGGACCCTGCCACTTAGCAAGGAACTTTCTCTCAACCGTGGGAACTAATACCAGCACCCTGTCGCCAGGTGAGAAAATGCAGACTCGAGCATCCCTGTTATATATTCTCTGCTGAGCTGCCTGCGATTGAGCTAAATGCTCTTTTACAATTGGCATTACTACTGTAATTCTGTCCTGCATCTGCGAAATATGCTCAATAATGCTTTTGTGGGGTGTCTTCTCCCCCTCCCAGGTCTCTTTGGCTATGTCCAGAAGTCCCTGGGGGTGTCTCCCATAGAGCAATTCAAATGGAGAGTACCCTGTACAGGACTGAGGAACTTCTCTGATGGGAAACATTAGATATGGAAGCAAATAGTCCCAGTTTTTCCCATCCTTGTCAACAACCTTTTTCAGCATGCTTTTTAAGGTTTTATTAAATCGCTCTACTAGGGCATCGGTTTGAGGATGGTATACAGAGGTTTGCAAATGCGTCACCTTAAACAACTTGCACAATTCTTTTGTCACTCGTGACATAAATGGGGTACCTTGGTCCGTCAGAAGGTCCTTAGGGATCCCAACCTGGCTAAACACCTGTAATAACTCCTTAGCTATATTCTTGGCTGATGTCTGGTGTAGGGGAATTGCTTCAGGGTAATGGGTAGCGTAATCCATAATGACTAGGATATACTGATGCCCTCGGGCAGACTTCGGAAGCGGGCCCACTAGGTCCATAGCAATTCTCTCAAATGGCACCTCGATTATTGGCAAAGGTACTAAGGGACTCCGAAAATGAGGTAGGGTGCAGACATTTGACAAACCGGACAAGATTTGCAATAGTTTTCAATATCTTTTTGTACCCCAGGCCAGTAAAACCTCTGTAAAACCCTTTCATTGGTTTTCTCGGTACCTAAATGACCCCCCAATAAGTGTCCATGGGCAAGCTCCAATACCACATTTTTGTATGGATGGGGACCACTAATTGCTCAATAATTTCATTGTTCTTTTTATACACACGATCTAGCATGTCATCATTAATAATGAAATAAGGAAAAGAGAGCCTAGTCCCTGGTTCAACAGGTTCCCCATTGATCATCATAACATTTTCCCAGGCCCTCGCAAGACTAGGATCTTTCCTTTGCTCACTATCAAAGTTCTCTCTGAGTGTTAAGATCTGCAAACTCTAGAGTAGCCTCAGTTTCAGCAGAGGGCGGTCTATCCTCATTGGCTATAGGGCCTTCAGACTCTTCCAATTCTCCTGCCAAAACAGCGAAGGGAAAGTCTGGGGACCCAGAAGAGGAATCCTCTGAATACAACTGCTCTGCAGCATCCCTGTATTCTGATTCAGTCTCTGGTTTAGAAACTGTGGCACAGTCTGGGTGTTCCCAGAGTTCCCAAAATTCAGGGAAGTCTCTCCCTATAATTACATCATGCACCAAGTGAGGCACAACCCTAACCAAGTGCCTCAGATCATCCCGTGCAGTTCCAAACTTCACAGCTACTATAGGATACTCCCGAGTATCACCATGTACACCCATGTACAGCAACCTTTTTAGCCCAGAAGATCACAGAGCCTATCAATTCAGCCTTAATAAGAGTTACTAAATTTCCAGAGTCCAGCAAGTAACATACTTATCATTCACAGTTATTGCACACATGTGTTTTCCCTTCACTGGCACTGCGGTGCATGAAACAGTGGAAAACAAAGACTGCCATCTTTCCTTGAAAGACAAGTCACACTGCATAGCTTCATCAGTTAATGGACAGTTCGCAGCTAAATGCCCAAGTTCCTGGCACCGAAAACATCTAACATTCCTCAGGTTAGGTCTGCTGACGGGCACTGGTGTTCCCGCTTTGGAATGCCACCCTCCCCGGTTTAAATCAGCATTTTTTCCCTCTGCCTCCTTCCCACTCTCACCACCCACTTTCCCTGGAACAGTCTTACCGATTGCCGAGGGAGGCCTTGGTTTTGGGCGGAAAGTCCATGGGCTCGCCGGGGAGGCGTTCAAGTCCTCAGCTGCAAAGTACCTCTCAACAATCTCCAGAAGCTGATCCACCGACTTGGGGTCCCCTTGGGTTACCCACTTTTGCAAGATGATGGGTAAGGATCTTAGGAAGTGATAAATGATTACCCGCTCAATGATCTGTGGTCCCGATAGGGACTCCGGTTGCAGCCATTTTCGGACCAGGTGGATGAGGTCAAACATCTGTGACTGCGGTGACTTCCCAGCTTGGTAGGACCAGTTGTTAACATGCTGTGCTCACAATGCCAAAGTAACACCTCGTTGTGCTAGTATCTCCAGCTTGACCTTGTCATAATCCATGGCATCCACAGACTCCAAATCATAATATGCTTTCTGTGATTCACCAGTTAGCAAGGGCACCATCAGTCCTGCCCACCATGTCTTAGGCCATGCTTACCTCTCAGCGGTTCTTTCAAATGTTAGCAGGAAGGCCTCTGGATTATCCTCTGCTGTCATCTTGGAAAGGAAGCGACTGACATGAATGGGTGAGGAGTTGTCAGAAGAATCTGTAGCTTGCAGGGGAGACCTCTGTGCCAGCATCTGCACCACCTCTGTCAGAGTCTTGCGATCGCCTTCAACAGCAACTGCAAGCTTTTCAAACAACATTTGTGTCTGTTCCTGTACAGCACTGATCTGCTGCTGTGTGTATGTGTGCAGCACTTGAGTTTGCTTCTGCAGAGCATTTAACATGTCCCGCTGTGTAGCATTAGCCTGTTGCTGTGCTGCATTAGCCAACACCAACTGTTTTATAACGTCCTCCATTTTTTTTTTCACTTTAGGTGCTGGTCTTTTAAATAGCAGGTTCTTGCGATCACTTGCCCGCATTCTCCACCATATGTGAGCTGGGAAACAGGTAGCGGGTGCAATTGCTCTCTGGGGTGAGCACTCTTGAAAGGTTCAGAGACCAGACCAGTGACTTTTCTTCAAACGGTGGTACATTTATTGCAGCGACACACAGGTTATACACCACGCTGTATATTGCTCAAAAATAAACACTTCAAAAGCAAAGAAAATTCCTAGCCATGTCCCGGCACTAACTAAACACACAATAGTCCTGACTAACAACCTGTGCAAACCTAGTGTTTGTCAGGCTACAGCAAACCAGCATGACCAACCTTGTGCTCCAGCAGATAGAGACTGTCTGCTCCCCAGACTCCAGAGCGATGTCTGTTTGCCTCACCTGCACTAAATTGCCACTGAGGCAAAGTGCAAAACCAGGTGTTTAGAGGTTCCGGAAGGTGTAAGAGAGGAATCTGGGTGACACATAAACCCCGGACAGGATCTTTCCTTGCTCTCTACATGATGCCCAGTTACAATAGCCATAGATATACAGATAGCTAGACACAGAGAGATAGGTATGTCTACCTGTGACATCTCCCCTCAAAAAGAGACACGAAGAGAGAGGCTCTCATACTTCTCTCGTGCGTCTTACAACGGGTTCGCCAACGGGCATCTGGCACCTGCGCCAGTCGCCGACGCTATTACGGAGTGGGGGACGCACAGGTGTCTGTGCACTTTGCCCACAAAAGCATGCACTACATCTCGCAATCGCATCACACACTCCCCCATGCAGGCCTTTGGTGACTCCACCATTCTACCCCACCTCTCCCAAACCTGGGGAGGGGGTCATTCACGCTCCCTGGTAAATGTTGCACCTGCATCTGCCAACGGAGTCAGGCATCATACCTGGCTCTGGGTAGATGGCTGGGAGGTCACAGGGGCCAAACCAGGAAACGCTCCCTCCACCTTCTCTCACTGTCCCCACATATGCAAAATTTGGGAAACCACACCAATGGGGCACAGGATTCTCCACGCTCACCCCGCACCCCATGGCACACAGTTTCCCCACTGTATCACACAGTTTATCAAGCACGCCTTGCTTCGTAAACGATGAGCATACAGCCGTATGCCACTCTCCTCCAAAGGGAGGTTGCTCAGTTCCAGTTTCCTGTGGTACCAGGAATCTGGTTGGCTTTCCCCCAGGGCAACACATGTCCACCCCAGGCCCTGCCTCCTGACCACACAGCATGCGCTCGGTGCCACCCATAGCCTCCAACACACGCGACACAGACTGGCATACCACAGTGTCCTGCCCATCCAGGGTGTTCTGCCCTCCACTTCTTTCACCTGGCACCACCAACCTGGATGGTTCAGGCCCTGGGTAACCCTCTGTCACCCTAGGCCTGTCCATCCAATCACCCAGCGTCTTTTGCACCACGCACAGTCTCAGACCCCCATGGCACAGGCTGGCACACCGCAGTATCCTGCCATCTTTCCCCGGTTTCCTGATCTACACCATTCTCACTGGGCACTAGAGCCCGGGTTGGTTTAGGCGCAAGCAGACCTGCAGTCATCCCTTGCCCTCGCTCCCAACCATATGGCATCACAGACACACCCGAGTCTGGTCTTGGTAGGCATACCGCAGTATCCTGCCACCCCAGGCATTCTGATCCACACCATCACACAGCAGAGACAGGCCTTGTGCCCTACTCCCCGCAGACTGCCAGTGGGTACCCACTTCCACCATGGGCACTGTGGCCTCCCCACACATGGGGTCTGGGGAACCAGTGGACTCAGGTGCAGGTGGGCATTCACTCACCCCTGCCTTTCTTCCCAGTCACACTGCCCCCTCATGCTATCACACAACACCTTGGGCACACCTTGCGCAGGTTCAGACTGACTCACTGCCATCCCCTGCCCTCCCATACAGTAATCCTGTTGTGCACCCCCATACACAGCCCTCCCCACTGTAGAGCCACTAGTGGGCCTGGGTAAATCCCCAGCATCCCTTTCCAGCACATACTGTGACACCAATTTACCCAAATCCGTGGCCAGTAACACATCGGTAGGAATATTTTCAGACACCCCCACCTCCCGCAGACCACTCCCCGCTCCCCAGTCCAAATAAACCTGTGCCATCAGCACCGCAGGACGTACCCCACCAAAACCCTTTACTGCTAGAGTCCTGCCAGGAATAAATCTGCAGGGCTGACTAACCCTGGACGCACCAAAGTTACTTCAGCCGCCGTATCTCTTAAACCCACAGATACCTGAGTTCCGACAATGACTGCTTGCAGGTTTATGTTGGCACTGCCCTCCGATCTGGTCATGAACAGGACAGAGGGTGATGCTGAGTGGTGTCCTCCCCAACTGTGGATGCAGGCTTCTTCCTCTGCGGGCACGCTGCCAGGAGATGGTTGCCACTTTTAGAAATAAAACAGTGACGGCTCCCACTTCTTCCAGGAGACGAAGGACTCGTTCCCCCCTCCCCAGCAGAGACTGGCACAGAGGAGGTGCTGCCGCCGTGATGTCGGGGGGTCGTGTTGAGCAGGGCTTCCATCCAGATGATCCTTTGGGGGAATCTCTGCTCTGGTCCATGGACGCTCTGTTGGTCGCATGGAAATCGGCCAGCTCGCCAGCTTCCAGGGCTGTCTCGGGTTTGCGATCCAGAAGCCATTCCTGGATCTCAGGTGGGCACAGCTGCACGAACTTCTCCTTGATCAACAGGTCTTCCAGGGCATCCAAGGTGTCAATCTTCAGCCCCCTGACCCATTGTCGAAACAGGGTGGTCAGGTGGCTCACGACTGCAGAATAGCTCTCCGCGGCCCGCTTCTGCAAGGACCTGAAATTTTTGCAATATACCCCTGGCATGAGGTTATACCGTCTCTGCAACGCGGCTTTAATCGCCTCATAGTCCTGGTCACTCTCAGCTGGTAACTCTGCAAAGGCTTTGAGCGCTGGACCTTTTAGTCCAGGAGTGAGGTACCTGACCCATTGCTCCTTGGGCAGCTGGTACTGTCAACAAGTCTTTTCAAAACTTTGCAGGAACACATCTAGGACCCCATCTTTGTCCAGAGTGGGAAATTTCTCGGCATGAGGTCTGTGCGTAGAGAGATCTGCTGTGCCCGCAGGGGCAGGAGATAATGGCGTTCTGCCTGCCTGTGCCAGAGCGAGCTGATGTGCCCATTCTGATTGCCACTCTGCAGCTTCTCGGTCCGCTTGGCGCGCTGCCGCCTCTTGCTCAGCTCTGCGCTCCTCTCACTCTTGGTACTGCAGGACGAGCTGAAGCCACATCTGAGAGTCCGCAGAGTCCACATGTTTTAAAACAGTCTGCAAGTAAACATCCAGGGCAGTATCACCCTTGGGCGAAGCACTTGACACTGTCCTTTCCACTGGACTTGTGCTTCCTTCGGCTGGGTCAAGAGTGGTACCCTGCTCTGCTGCATCCTGGATTGCTTGCCTCGCCTCATAATCCTCGAGGGCTTGCAAAAGTTCATCTTCGCGTTTGTCCTTCGTCAAAATGCTTATTTCTTTATACAATTGTTACAGCGCCTTTTTCGACGGTTGTTGCGTCATTCTAGGTCCAGCCAAATAAAAGCTAAGATAAAACAAAGAAGGGGGAAGGGAACTGCTGTGTGTCTAATAAATGCACTGAGTTCTGCTCTGGAAATTGGAAAAACAATTTATCACAGTGCATTTGTTATAAAAAAGATGGATATGATAAATCAGTTAATTACACATTACATACAAACAGCAAACAAATAAAAGGGAAATAACAGCAGATCCTATTTACTTACAATATACGCTAGACGATCAGCCATAGGGAGGTTCTATTAGGAGCTGGCAATATTCCCTCAATTCTCAATTGACCTCCAAGGAAATAGCCCCAAGCTCATGCTTGATTCAGAATATATATAGGGCTGCCCTTTTTTCTAAGTACAGCCTCCTAGCTGGTAGAGCCTTTGCCTACAATCCCCAGAATTCCTCTCTCCTGGGCGCGCTCAGTGCGTTTCTTTATTAATTTTAATTCCCTGGTCTATCAATCATCTCCCAGAGACCACCTCCAGTGATCAAAGGATGTGATTGCTTCTTTTATATGCGGTTGGGGTGCCGCTCCGGCTGCGTCCTCTCCCTGCCATGAGCAATTGCCCCTCCTGTCTGCTGGGTAGAACCAAAAGGGTGATTTCTTTGATTCACACCTTCACTGACTTCACAGGGAAAATGGTCACTGACCTGTTAATTGTTTCCTCCAGCAGGCTGGAAGAGCAGGCAGTGATTTACTAGGACAGCTGTGCAAAATGGCCTGGTATCTATAGATAGCCATAGATATAAATATATATATAGATATACAGATAAGATAGCTAGACACAGAGAGATAGGTATGTCTACCTGTGACATGCTCCTTTTACTCACACTTTACGCAGTGGGGAATGGGAATTCCAGACTTGCAGGAGATCGGACTGAAAGTATTCAATTGCACAGTCTAGTTCTGGAATTAGGTTTAGTCTATAGCATGGGAGCTGTTTGAGATCACTCAGAAAGGACTCAAGATTAAATTTCTTGAAAGACCTGGTGTTTATTATCTTTGGAGGAGATTTTGTGGCTTTTATTTTCCGTACACAGTACACTAAGCAGTGGTCACTGAAACTTTTGGGGAGAACACCTGCCTCCTGTATTCTATCAGGACATCAGGAGGCAATCCAGTCCAGCAAGGTATGCCTAGGGCTTTTTATATTAATGTGAGGGGGGTAGAAGATTAATGGTGTTAACCGCAAAGCCTTAAGCAGTGAAAAGGGTTTATTTTTTATTTATTTGTTTATTTAATTTTTTTATTTTGTAACAACGTCAGCAGTACAGAAAAACAGAAAATGGCCATGCAGGGCCACGGCAAGCTAGTCAGCACAAAGACACATAAGGGGAGGGGGAAAAAAACAAAAAAAGGGAAATAAGGGCAATAACCTCCGTTAGTGTTTAGTCACAGAAAAATCTGCTGCAATTTTGTAGAAAAACTAGCATGAAGTCCTCAAACGTGTCTCTAAGAGTCAAAAATTTCCCTAGTTGGGGAACAACAATATATAGACAGCAGAAAGAGCCAAAAAAAAGATTCCCAACTTGGGATGGGGGGGAAAGGGAACAAAAATCAAAAAGTCTCAGCATGAAGATAAAGAGAAAAAGGGAAAGTAGGGAAAAAAAAGGAGAGGGAGCACATACTGAAAAACAAAAACAAAAAGAAAAAGTATAAAAAAGGGGGTGTAAAAGATGGCTAAGGCCCAACATGTGACCTTCTTGGTACACTCCCGGGAAGGGGAGGCCAAAGAAGAGTGCAGGTCAAAAGGCCGGGGCACTCAAGGGCCAGGTATGGGGCAGAACCATGGTGGCCGCCACAATGGCACACCCTGATAAAGCCCCAAGACGCCAAACAAAAATTAAAAAAGAAAAAAAAAGTGGGGAGGGGGAGGTGTGCCCAGTGCACAAACCAGCATGCCAAAAGAGAAAAAATGAAAATGGGCAAAACAAGCAACAAAACAAAATCAAACAAAAATGGACACACAGTCCATAGCCAGCAGTATACAGACTGGTGTGAGGGGGTGTCGTCATGGTGGGGGTCAACAAAGATGGGGAATAGAGGGGCAACAGCAAAGAATCAGCAGCCAGAAAGGTGAGGTGGTCAGGAATGGGAGAGTCAGTGTCCAAAAAGAGAGCGTTGCATGCAGCCCCCTCAAGGACAACATCTAACAGGGACAACTCACATTCCACGATGGGGATGCACTCCACATTAGCCATGCACCCATCCACCGGCTTTCCCATCCACTGCCGTCCATCCAGTGGGAACAGCTCGTTTGGTTCCAGCAGCTTCTCCATTGGCCGAACATCCACCCGGAACACCATTCGCAATTCTCCGGTCTCCCACGTCTGTCTAGGCTTGGGTTCAGGGTCAGGTCAGCAGGTTGTCAGGTACATACCCCACCAGAATATACTCAGCAGGTGACAGCAGGTCACACGGGTCACCTTAAAATTGGCAAAAACTCTGGAGCTCATCCAAAGTATGACATCGCTCGTCAAAAGTCAGCTCCGCCCCGAAAAGGGTTTATTGATATTTATAAGGCATTATGCGAACCTCGGATGGTACAGATCCTGTCACATTTCGTTGTTCCAGCCCTGTCCCCCTGCCCTCTGCATTTGTGTATACTCATGTACTGGTATCACCCCAGGCTGCTAGTCCTAGGTTGAAGCTTAAGGGTTAATTGTTTTCTTTCTGCTGCAGCTCACCTGTTGGTCCTTATGTGCTGATTCCTCCCTATTTAGAGCAGTGAGTCCATATCCCATTGCTCTGTCATTGTTCCAGTTTGCCTGTATCCAGTCTGCTGTGTTCTGAGCTCCCTGTTGTTATTCTAGTCCAAGTCTGTATTTTCTTGTTCAGTTTATTTCTTTGGTTTTCCCTGTCCATCAAGCTGTTTCCTCAGTTATTCTCGTGTTCCTGGTTTCTGACTAGTTATTCCTGTATATTCAGTTCTAGTGTTTCTCCCTTGCTGTGTTTTTGCTTTTCTGTTTTTGTTTCATGTTATTCTGATTCCATGGTTTTGACTCTTTGGCCTGGCTGACTTCCCTCCTGGTTCTGGATCCCTGGCATATGTATTTTGTACTCTGGTTCTGACTCCTGGCTTTTTTCCTCTTGACCACATTCTTGCTTAATCCTTGTCTGTACCGTTCATTTGTGTCCTGCCATGTGTATATATTTATAGACTCTGCACAGATTCACGTTATTAGTTTCTATAGAGCAGATCCGGCCATCTCTAAGGTCCGGTCTTTCAGGTCAGGGCTGCTTTGGTATTTTTCTGTGCAGAGATCCTTTGCTGTAATGTATTCTCTCAGTGCTGTTCTGTATCTGGTGTCTGCACATTGGGACTTTCCCATGAACTAGGGCCTTAGCTTGGCATGTGCCAGGTACCTCCTTTGTGACAGGTCCCTCTTTTTAGTCCCAGAGGGAGCAGTGGACAAAAGCTAATGTTTTGGTGCATAAGGGGTTCTGTGCGGCACAGGTCCAGGAGACTTCTTAGAAGCTCCTCTGCTTTTGGTACAGGACCGCCAGTCTCCTACGTCAAATTTATATGTCAGTTTCTTTTGACTGCTGGCATTGTGAGACTGCAGTGGACTCGTACCTTCATGTTTGGCTGTTGTGTCCCCGCTTGCTCATGTTTTGGAACTCGGTACAGGACGCCGTCTGGCAGGATACTGATGTTGATTTACTGCTCTTCCCGGAATGTTTCCTGCTTTTTCATATGCCTTTGTGAAAGTTCTTAGACGATCTGTATTTCTTCTTATGCTTTTAGTGGCCCATGCAATGATTCCTGTGACGTGGAGTTCCTCCGGGATCCCATCTCATTGAGAATGGGTTTGTAAGGTGGAAGATTTTTGGTCTATTGACTGCTAAAATGCAGAGAATAAAGGAGTGGTGGCTGACTTTGAGAGGAAATGGTTCTATTGGGAGAGGTATACTGTGTCTCTGGAGGTCTCATGAGACAGAACGATTGGACCTGCTGGACATGGGGGGCATGAGGGGTGACTCCTCTTCCCCAGTATGTGGCACGAAAACCGATCTCGCAGATGGCGCCTGATACTGCTCCCTCAACTGTCTTTGACTGAGTGGGATTACTTTCATTCCCTCCCTCAACCCCCCCTTTTTTTTTTCTCAGAACACAGGCATGTGCCCTCGTGGTCGACAGATATGGGTCTGCATCCTTACTTTTGAGACCACGGTATGTCATAGGGCTGAGTTTTGTCTTTGCCTTTTGATCTGAACAGCACCCCAGCGCTGAAAGTTCCCCAGCCTGCAGTGAATTCAACATATACCGCAGGGTCCCCTCAGTGCAGAGAAAACCCACCACAAACTGACAAACACCCACTACAAACCACACCGAACACGCCGGAAAAGCCGACTATCACAGCGCAGACCAACCGCCGGAAAAAGCCGACAAGCTGACGAATGGGGTAAAAAAAAAAAAACAACACGCTTGAAATTTTCAGAATTGAAACGCCGTTTGCAAAAAAACTACTGAACAAAAATGTCTGGAATTTACATATAAAGTCCTATGAATGATAATAAAAAGGTCTGTTACAGAAAAAAGAAAAACCAAAAAAAAGGGAAAAAAAATTGCCACAAAAAATCCCGAAAAATGCCTAAAAGATCCTAAAAAAAAATAAAAAATATATAAATAGACTTTTTACTGCAGGTTAAAGTAATAAACGGTTTATTAGATATGGAATTAAAATGGGGATATTTTTAACATTGAAGCCTATGGAGCACCGAAAAGCAGGGCACTTCGGCAACTTTTCACTGCTGTTCGGTGTTCTCTGAATAGATTAACCACTGCTTCTCTATGGGGAATTTCACTGCCTTCGAACAGGCACCATACTTGCAGGTAGTTCACGAAAATTTGGCAAATTGCCTGCTCTCTGAATAGCCGAATGGTTCCGAAATGTTACCGTGAGGGGAAATTCCCTTTTCGGTGACATTTCAGGGCCAGATCGGATCTCTCTGAATAACCCCTTATATATTCAATTTTTATGATTATAGTTCAATTGAAATGCAATTTTCTTCACTAATTTGTACAGCTTTACTGTTATTCTTAGCACCTACTGTATGATATATATTCCATGAATTTGGTACATATCGGTGTTCACTTCCCGCCACCTTGTCCCAATTTCTCTAAGTTCTGCACCCCTATCCATAGAAAATTATAATAAATATTAGATATTGAATATATTGAAGATTGAATATTAATACACTGAAAAGCTAAGGGTCCATGTAGGTGGACAGAGGGGTACACAGATTCCTATCCAAATTCCTTGTCATCACATTTAACAGAAAACAACTTGTCTATCATTGGAATCCTTTATGGTAGGAAATTGCTACTCTAAGGAAATACATTTACCCCTCCAGCTTGTGGTGTTCCGGTACCTAAACTCCATTCCATGTACAGCCGCCCTTATGGCGTTGTTGGGGCTCCACCATGTCCACCGAGCGGCTGTCATTTTAATGCCCCAGAATGTCACAATAACACTCCCATCACACTGCAGAATGATGTATCTACTCCAATTCAGCAACAATCAATGACCACAGATAGACCACAATGCACCAGATTTACGCCCCCACAATCAATACAGCCATTGGACACTGTGGAGGAGAATCAAGGAGTTACAAGTGACAACCCTCAGACTAAACCCTCACTATAAAAAGCCAATCGACCAACTTGTCATTGCTCAGTTACCAGTACCCAAGTGCCTGAGACAAAGCATTACTGTTACTCAGGTCCTTGAATCTGTATATCAAATCACTGTTTGGATTCCCTGTATATCTGACCTCAGTTCAACTTTCAACCGCAATGCCGGTCTACGCTCTTGATCTCCAAGTAATGACCTTTGACTTATATTTAGTGATGAGCCGAACTCGAAAACTATTCGAACTCAATGCAAGTCAATGGGACTCGAAAGTTTGATTTTTAGAGTGCCCTCCTAGAGGGCATGTATGCAAGATATTTGCCATAAAAGGTGTATGGGGGTCCAGGTAATGCCCTGGGGGACAGGAAGCAAGGACAAAAAGTAAAAAAAAACGTTTTTAAAGGAACAGTGAGTTTCCCATGAAATAAAGGTTAAGAATAAAAATGAAAAATTCCTTCAAATATCGTGCCTAGGAGGTCCCCATAACCTGCCCGTGAAGTGGCGGATTTGTAGGATGTATAGAAACATTTATAAACAAAAAAATTACATTTCAAATGACGGTAAATGGTTTTCCTTTAATCTATTCATAAACAACTGCTTGGGGCGGCAGCCTGTATGAAAAGAGGATCCATTTTAGAACATGCAGAACGAGTTTAGTGATTTTTTTGGCTAAATTATGGTGCAACTTATGCAGGCTTTGGATGAAAGTAACAATAGGTGCTTTAAAATTGGGCCTTTAGTGTCGGCAACAGTGCCGTCACACCGTAGCCCCTCTGTGGTATTGTGGAAGAGTGCAGGGTTAGACCCTGCGGTCAAATATTAAAATGATATGAATCTGGTATAGACGTCAGTGTCAGTGCACCCAAATATTGTGCCTTTGGTGGCAGAAAGTGCCTTCACACCGTAACCCCTCTGAGGTATTGTGGAAGAGTGCAGTGGTGGAGGTTTTGGTAATGCAGAAGAGATCCCCGATCTATTCAGTTACATCAGCAGCTATAACAAAACCAGGTCAGCAATGTTTAGGCACTTGTACTGCGCTACTGTATATGGTGAGAATCGGCGCACACCAATAGCAACAGGAAGCAAACAGAACAGGCAGGGAATACACAGAGAGAATAGTCAAATGGCAGGCAAAGTCGACAAAAGATTGGGTCCTCAGAACAAGCAGGGTCAGTAACAAGTATATAAACTGATTCGGTAAGCTAGCGATGCGGGAATAAAGGCTGAGACACACTGAGCGTGTAGCGACACACAGCGTAGCGAAGCGAAGAGAAGCAAACATTTTGCAGGCTTGACTTCACTCCGCTTCGTCTCGCAGCGTGTCTACACTGCATTACGTTTGCTTCTCACCGCACTGGACAGGAATCCACTAACTAAATTAAAATGTACACATGAAACCATTTTATTTTCAAAAAGCACATGTTAAATAGGCAAAAAAGTTTCTACTGAATAAAATACATCAAAAATTACTGTTAATTTAATAGGGATAGTATAAAAATATAAAAAAGGTAACCCCTGATCATATATATTATAGGGACACGGAGCGCTGTGTATAGAGTAGGGATGCATTGATACCACACACAGACATATACGTATATATCAGATATATATATATAAGAAAAAAAAAGTTTTATTTTATGTTCCCGGGGACATTTAAAAATGTCCTCGGATTTTATTTTTTTTAGAAATGTGTCGCCTTATCTTAGCCTGGTGGTCAGTGGGGGCTCCCTAGATCCTGGTTGTGGGGGGCGGTCTGCCGTGGCCGCAGGTGCAGTGGCTCCCTCCCTGCGCCACCTGTCACTGCCACATGCACCCGGGCGGCTAGCCCGCACATTCACAGCTCTGTCATCCGGCGGCCGCATGCTCCTCAAGGGGATCCTTGGGAGGCTCTGGCAGGCTGCCCTCTACAGTGTCTGATTAGAGGGCCGTGTCTGCCTGATGTTTTAGTAACAAGAATGTTTTATCTCATAGGCTTCAATGTTAAAATATTCCCGTTTTAATTTAATATCTAATAAACCATTGCTTATAATATTCTGCAGTAAAGAGTCTCTTTATTTCTAGATTTTTTTTTGTATTTTTTAAGCATTTTTTATATTGTCTTCAAAATTTTTTCGATCTTTTGGCGAACATCCCAAAAAGTTCGAAGTTCGCGAACTTAGTTTCGAATAACCGATGTACGATTCGAACTCCGAACAGATCCGAACCGAATGCTCATCCCTACTTATATTATGGATTCCCATTCTGCTCCTGCCCTCACTGCATTCTCTACCAGCCTGTCTGTACATACACCATGTTCTGACCTGTACTCGCCTGCCTGAACATGCACCTTGTACCAGTCTACACTTCCTCCCTGGACCAGGTTGCCTGTAGTGGCACCTTGTACCACTCTGCACCTGTATCCCGTACCAGTCTGCACCTGCATCCCGTACCAGTCTACACCTGTACCCCGTACTTACATCGGCGTAGTATTATTGCCTGCACTGTATTATATATAACCTGGTTCCTGCTCTATTACCCACAGCCTTGACACATGTATTGTTTCATCCTAATAAGAACGTTATCAAAGACCAGCATACAAGTACATTTTCAGTGATATCATTTTAAATTAGCATTTTTTGGATCATTTTAAAACCATTTTCATCGGTGAAAAGATTGCTAATATACCAATTCACATAATACCACTGTATGTTAAGAATTGATTTATATTAGGCCTACACTGGGCAATATTATAATATTTCTTTAGCAGTTATTTCCTGTGATCTAACTCTGCTTTCCTTTAAAAAGACAAGTATTAATTTGTTACTATCATGTAGCAGTACTATACAAATGCTATGCCTCAACAAGTGAGTAATGTTAGCTATTAAAATCTGCCATATGATGAAATATACGATCAGATAGTCATAGGATTTAAACAATGGATTTTAATGATTTCTGATACGCTCAACTGCTCGAACCCACATATTTTGTCAATCTGCATGTTATCTAGTTCCAGAGGCAATATTTCAACAAACTGTTGGCATGGAATTTAAAAAAGTAAAAGACAAGTAAATAAATCTCCATGTTATTTTTATATATCATAGAATTAGAAAATTTTGCAGGTTTCAGCTAAATTATTATTTATTGATCATGTTTAACAATTAAATAATTGTTTTCACTAAACATTCTAGGCAGCTGAGTATTTGTAAGGTCAAAACTGCAGCTGTCATTTCAGATTGGGCCTGTCACTTGGGTTCCATCTTATTCTGTCCCTCGCCACAAAATTTAACCGGACCATTTTTTTCCTCACAGTCCATCCCTGCAAGAGAATATATACATCATTTGTTGTAGATTCCCAGAATTTGCTGCTTTGCTAAACCTGTCTGTACCTGTCATTTCATTTTAATTAATATTGATTCCCATGTTTCTCTTTTTTTACTACATCCATTAAAAAAAACAGACTGTGTGGTGTCTACAGCATCTTGCATCACTACGTCCATCCATTATGCACGCACGCAGAGTGCGCTCAGTCTGCGTTCGTCTGACATTAGCCTTATTTTAAAAGCTGAGAATGTATTTTTTGCAACCTGTCCCATGTGAAAGTGGCCTTGTAATAATAACAAACTTCAGTTTTAAAATCCTGTTCCGCGCACTCTATGGCAAGCAAAACAAATCTGAATAAAAGCATTCGAGTTATGTTTCCATTAAATTCTACTTTCCAGATATAAAAACATTACAAATGTATCCTATTATGCACCTTATTAACTATATATAGTGGTTAGTTTTTTCATATAAATACTTACAAGATCTAATACAAACAACCTGGTATGACGCATAAAATGGCTGCACTTTGCATCTCGTTTTCCCAGTGTTAGTCAATTACCCTTACAATATAAGTATTTACTTTGAGTGTTTTACCACGGGTAATTGAAAGGGTTGCATAAGTCAAGGCTAAAAACGTCCACTCGCCTGCTCGCATTTTGCAAGTGGAAATAAGTGAGGGCGAGTGGAAATTCAGACAGTGTAACACTGGCCTGATGTGCTCCATGCTCCGTCTCTGGCCTGGGGGCACTCCACGGATGGGTGTTGCTGCCAGTGGGCCCCTCCTGGCTTCCTGCTGCAGCTGCTGTTATGGTACGGGAGACACTTCCTGGTCTGACTGCAACCAGAGAGGGGCGAGCCCTGGCTTGGAGTGCACAGCGTCACCTGCTGGCCACAACACTGCACTCAGGATGCCATACAGAAGAGGAATTGAGCAGCCTGTGACTCTGCAGGGATGGGCTGGGAGGCCAAATTGAATTGTGCCCTCAGTAAGCAAAGGAGGAGACACAATGCTTTAGAGTAGACCAGGGGTCTTGCACCTGGAGATGTTTCTGAAACCACTTCTCACCTGATGCTTATTCACTCATGAGAGTGCCTGAGCATCATGGCAAATGTAGTTCAAAAACATCTGGAGATCTAAGGTTGCTGACCCCTGGAATAGAGAGTGAAAAGCTCATGGGTTTATTCACTAAACCGGGGAATACTGTGGGCTCTTTTTGGGAAGCGAGATGAAATCCTGGGAGAGATGATTTTGGGACAGAAGGGTTTGTCAGCAAACTTGGACCTTCAGGTGTTACTCATGTTTCTCCAACAACCTACTGAGTGGCTGAGCATCAATAGGGAGATGTAATTCCTATGGAGGAACAAGGTTTATGACTCTGGAATCCCCCAGATTTTCAGTGGTTTCTTTCAAAGGTTTAAACAGGCGAATTCCATAGGTTTCAAAGTAAAAACAAAAAACCCCGTTTTTACTAATTTTTTATTCAATTATTTATTCTTTTCATTTGCAGCAAAGTGTTTCATTAATTTAATTTTTAGAATTTATTTGGGCATTTTCATAGATTTTTTGGTGAAGTTTTTTGCTTTTTTTAAAACTTTAAAACTTTTTTAAAACTTTAAAACGCAATACTTTTGTTTGTTTATTTATTTTTTACCCCTGTTTGGTTCTGGTGGCAAGTAACTCTGATGACCTGGCTAGTAGCTCGAGACTTGAAATTTTGAGTCCTGGCATAAGTGTATGTATCATTAAGGAGTGTCATTCAAAAAAAGACTCCAAGGTGTGTATTTATTTGTGGGAGAACTAATAAATACACCCTTTGGTAGCTGGAGTCCTGTTCTGTCTTTTTTTTGTATGATTTGGAGGAGTTTCGGCACCCCTTTAAGTAGAGACTCTGCACTGGTGTGGTGCGCTCCCAGCTTGATAGGATCACGACTAGGGATGGGCTGCCGGTTCTAATCAATTCGATGTTCGCATCGAACATCGGCTGTTCGAAAGTTCGTGAACTTCGAACTTTTCAGGCCGTTCGCAAAAAGTTCTGAAAAAATAATAATTTAGATTTTTTTTAAAAATGCTTAAAAAATGCTTAAAAAATCCTAAAAAATCTAAAAATAAAGAGGCACTTTACTGCAGAATATTATAAGCAACGGTTTATTAGATATTGAATTAAAATGGAATTATTGTCTTTTCATTATCTTGTTACTAAAACATCAGGCAGACGAGGCCCTCTAATCAGGCACTATAGAGGGCAGCCCGCCGGGGCCTCCCAAGGATCCCTTGAGGAGCATGCGGCCGCCGGATGACAGAGATGCGACTGTGTGGGCAGGCTGGCCGGGCGCATGTGGCAGAGAGGTGGCGCAGGGAGGGAGCCACTGCACCTGCGGCCACGGCAGCCCCCCCACAACCAGGAACCAGGGAGCCTCCACTGGCTGACCACCAGGCTAAGCTAAGGCGACACATTTCTTAAAAAAAAAAATCCGAGGACATTTTTAAATGTCCCAAGGAAAATAAAATAACTTTTTTTTTCTTTCTATTACTCACCTGATTCCTGGATCCACCAACAAGCGCAGCCTCCCATCTCCCACACTGTTAGATGCTGCATACACGGCACGCTGTGTGCAGCTTCTGAGAAGATACGCTATTTGTGTAGAGGGAGCGATGCAAAATGCACAGACAGCTTCCTCGCTACACTAATAGCTTATCTTCTCAGAAGCTGCACACAGTGCGCCGGTTAAAGCTATCGTCAGACTGTAGAGGTGCTGCGCGCAGTGTGAGGATTCATTTTCTGCATTAATTATTCTTCTTACAAATTTGGTTACTTAACCCATTTGCATTTGGATTGTAATATTGTGACATCCAGGGCCCCGGGTGGCGATCGGGGGGGCCCCGGATGCATTGTGTCGCCAGCTGGCCGAATGCCAGGAGTTCCGGTGGCACCCAGCGCAGCTGTGAGTGATCAGGGGTCAGGGCGCGGCATGATGATGCGGAGCCGCCAGGACCTTTAAATCAGGAGCGCGCTTACACCTCGCCTTGCCGTGGAGTTTCATTCCCGCATCACTAGCTTACCGAATCAGTTTGTATACTTGTTACTTACCCTGCTTGTTCTTCTGAAGATCCGATCTGTTGCCGGCTTTGCCTGCCATTTGACTATTCTCTCTGTGTACTCCCTGCCTGTTCTGTTTGCCTCCTGTTGCTACTGGTGTGCACCGATTCTCACCATATACAGTAACGCACTACAAGTGCCTAAACATTGCTGACCCAGTTTTGTTAGAACAACTACTCTTGCTCTGCGCCCCTGTCTGGTATATTCCACTGCTTGTTACTGCTGGTGCGCTTCCATCCTGCCATATACTATAACGCAGTACAAACATATATTGATCTCAGTCTGTGGTGTATATTGTTGGTGCTGTCTCCCTGGCCTGTGTGACTGCTAGAGGTTAGTGTCACATCTCGGTCCTGCCCCCTGCTGGTTGTAGCAGGGATTTATGTTTTTTTTTGGTTTTCAGGTTCCACAGACTATCTGTTGGCTGATTGTTCTGCGGTCACATGACCTTCTCAGCCCTATATATAGGCCTAGTAAGTCTCTTGCTCCCTGGGTCTGAATAGGTTACACCTATTAAGTGCCTGCTCTTGATAGTTATCATGCACTGTTCTTGATAATATTGTATTCCTGATTACTTCTGTATGACTTATGGTTCTGGCCCTTGGATTACTCTCACGTCTGTCCCCTAAAGATATTCTGTCTGAATTACTCGTGTATGATTTATGGTTCTGGCCCTTGGATTACTCTCACGTCTGTCCCCTAAAGATATTCTGTCTGGATTTCCCGTGTATGACCTGGCTTATGTTTTTGGACCACTCTCTTGTATGTGTTTAGTTTATGTGTATTTGCTCAGTAGATCTTTTGGTCTTGAAATCAATAGCTACTGAGCAGTTTCTAGTGTTCTCTTGTTGTTCTGATCTCCCTGGAGGGAGTGCCAGGATCAGCAGTTCTGTTCACAGCAATTTTCAGGTACCAACGAGTTTTGCCCTGCACTCCATTGAATCCATTCTAACCTCAGTCTGTCCTGTTGAGAATCACTGTGTGTGTATATTACACTGTATCACTTGTTTTAGTGACTCAACCCCCTGCTGGCTGCTGGGTTGATCACTCGCTGTTTTGGGTTCTATCCCTTTACGTTTAGGGGTATTGTTTGCTACCCTCCGGGGTCCTTGTTCCCAGGTTACAATTTATGTTTATGTTTTTGCCTAAGACCACTATCACAAACTATTGTTCATTTCTGTTTTATGTCATTTCTGCATTTCTGACTGCCCTGCACCTTGAGTACTTCACGGACGGTCATTCCACATCTGCTGTTTTTGATTGTGTCCTAGGTAATCCGTTGGTCTCGAAACCTTCAGAACTTAGAGACAATTCAAGTTAGTCCTTGTATGTACCAAAACGATTGGTTTCGGCATTCTGTCTATCCTTACCCTGAATCTGTATTTAGAGTGAGAAGTTATACTAGTGCAGGGCTTCCTCTTGTGCCCATCACCTGCACTATTGCCTCTAGCTCTGTTTCTGTTTGTGTTATTGTGTGCTGGATTAAACATTATGAAACAAACCACAAACCTGCCTCAAGGGCTCAAATATATAAGCAATGAAGGACCTTCCCTGGCATCTGGCCGTGACCCCCGTGACAGTATCCACATAAATCCCTGCTACAACCAGCAGGGGGCAGGACCGAGATGTGACAGTTAGGTTTAGTGGTCCCGAGTCCCGACTATCCTAAGGATCGGAGGGTTAGAGGTCTGTTACCAGGGATCCTACCAGGTCTGTCCTGGGGAATCCACTGTGTCATTCTCTGAAGTTTTGCCTGTGCAAAACATTCAAGATAGGAAGATGCGCAATAGGGAATTCAATTTGTGGCTTTGGGAATGGTGTCAGGAGCAAGGATTTGGCTTTGTGTCCCATGATAGCTCTAATTGGAGCAGAAAGGAACTGTATAAAAAAGATGGTTTGCATCTTACTCATAGGGGAACATATGTTCTCAGTGAGAAGTTCAAAGGTTTCACAAAGAAATATTTAAACTAGGAGGGGGGGTCAAAAGGGTAAACAATCTGCCCGATTGTCCCCCAAAACTAAATCGGAGGGTGCAAGCAAAATGCGAGGTAAAAAATGACAAGCTCAGAGTCGTGTCTATAAATGCTCGCAGTTTAGTCAATAAAATCAATGAACTGGAGGCAATGATGGCAGCTGAAAAAGTAGATTTAGTGGCGGTTACTGAGACATGGTTCAGTGAGAAAAATAACTGGGACATAACAATACCGGGGTACTCTTTATATAGAAAAGACAGAGAAGGTAGGAAAGGAGGAGGAGTGGCCCTGTATGTGAAAAACAACATAAAAACGAACCAAATAAAAGTGAGCGAGGTGAACATAGAGTCAGTTTGGGTTACGCTAACATTTGGCAATCATACAGTAGCTCATGTAGGTGTGATCTATAGACCCCTGGACAAGTAGAAGAGCTAGATAATCTGCTGCTTGAGGAAATAGCCAAAATGGCAATGAAGGGGGAAGTTATTATCATGGGGGACTTTAATCTTCCTGATGTGAACTGGAAAACCAAAATAGCTGGGTGCACCAGGAGTACAAATATTCTAAACTCCTTACTGGGATTATCTCTAACACAAGTAGTTGAGGAGCCGACCCGTAAAGAGGCCATATTGGATTTAATACTCACAAATGGAGGTTTGGTATCGGACGTTGTTGTAGGTGAAAATTTGGGATCTAGTGATCACCAATCAGTATGGTTTAATATAAGAACAGGGATGGAGCCGCACCACACAAAAACAAAAGTTTTAGACTTTAAAAAAACAGATTTTTCTAAAATGAGATTTTGTGTGAATGAGTCATTATCAGACTGGAGGAGTTTAAAGGGAGTCCAGGAGAAATGGGATTATTTAAAGGAAGCATTATTGAAGGCCACAGGAAATTGCATTCGGCTTGTTAGCAAAAACAAAAAAGGGAAGAAACCACTGTGGTACTCTGCAGAAGTGGCCAAAATAGTGAAGAACAAGAAGATAGCATTCAATAATTATAAAAAAACTCAGCGTGAAGAGGATAGGCAAACCTATAAGATTAGGCAGAAAGAGGCAAAGCAATTTATAAGAGCTTCCAAAGCACACGCAGAAGAGAAAATAGCTCAGTCAGTAAAAAAGGGGGACAAAACATTTTTTAGATACATAAACGAGAAAAGAAAAGTAAAACAAGGATTAGTTAGATTAAAAACAAAGGAAGGAAGGTATGTAGAAGAGGATAAAAGTCTCGCTGACTGCCTCACAGAATATTTTTGTTCAGTCTTTGCAGAAGAAAAGGAAGGAAAGGGACCTCAGTTAGGAGAGAACACTAAAGAGACATTTACATATGAGTTTACAGAGGAGGAGGTTCTAAAGCAGCTGTCTAAAGTAAAGACAAATAAGTCAATGGGGCCTGATGGGATCCATCCTAAATTATTAAAAGAGCTCAGTGATGTAATAGCAAAACCGTTAACAGATTTATTTAACCAATCCTTGTTAACAGGAGTTGTCCCAGAAGACTGGAAATTAGCAAATGTTGTGCCCATTTACAAGAAGGGTAGTAGGGAGGAATCGGGGAACTATAGGCCAGTTAGTCTTACGTCAGTAGTGGGGAAATTAATGGAAACCATGTTAAAGGAAAGGATTGTTGAACATCTAAAAACACATAGATTACAGGATCAGAAACAACATGGGTTTACCTCAGGGAGATCATGCCAAACTAATCTTATTGATTTTTTTGATTGGGTAACAAAAATAATAGACACAGGTGGTGCAGTAGACATTGCTTATTTAGATTTAAGTAAGGCTTTTGATACTGTTCCGCATAGAAGGCTTATCAATAAATTGCAATCTTTGAGCTTGGATTCCAATATTGTTGAATGGATTAGGCAGTGGCTGAGTGACAGACAACAGAGGGTTGTGGTAAATGGAGTTTATTCGGCGCAAGGTCTTGTTACCAGTGGGGTACCTCAGGGGTCAGTACTTGGACCCATTCTCTTTAATATTTTTATTAGTGATATTGCAGAAGGTATTAATGGAAAAGTATGTCTTTTTGCTGATGACACAAAAATTTGCAACAGGGTTGACGTTCCTGGAGGGATCAGCCAAAGGACAAATGATTTAGGTAAACTAAAAAAATGGTCGGAGTTGTGGCAATTGAGTTTTAATGTGGATAAGTGCAAGATAATGCACCTGGGACGTAAAAACCCAAGGGCTGAATATAGAATATTTGATACAGTCCTAACCTCAACATCTGAGGAAAGGGATTTAGGGGTCATTATTTCAGAGGATCTAAGGGTAAGTAGTCAATGTAATAGAGCAGCAGGAAATGCTAGCAGAATGCTTGGTTGTGTAGGGAGAGGTATTAGCAGTAGGGAAAGGGAAGTGCTCATGCCACTGTACAGAGCACTGGTGAGACCTCACTTGGAGTACTGTGTGCAGTACTGGAGACCGTATCTCCAGAAGGATATAGACATCTTAGAGAGAGTTCAGAGAAGGGCTACTAAAATGGTGTACGGCTTGAAGGAGAAAAGTTACCAAGAAAGGCTTAATGATCTTAACATGTACAGCTTGGAAAAAAGACGAGACAGAGGAGATATGATAGAAACATTTAAATACGTAAAGGGAATCCACAAGGTAGAGGAAGGGAGTATATTTAAAAGGAAACAAAATAGCAAAACAAGAGGACATAGTCTTAGATTAGAGGGGCAAAGGTTTAAAAGTAACATCAGGAAGCATTATTTTACTGAGCGGGTGGTGGATACATGGAACAGTCTTCCAGTAGAAGTGGTAGAGGCCAAAACAGTAATTGAATTTAAGCAAGCATGTGATAGGCATAAGGCTATCCTAAACAAAAGATAAATCCAGGTCAAGTATCCATGTAATTGGGCAGACTAGATGGGCCGAAAGGTTCTTATCTGCTGACATTTTTCTATGTTTCTATGTTTCTATGAATCGTTACAAATATGCAGTGAACGCCGCAGCAAATGTTAATGCTCCCGCAAGTGAGCGTTAATTTGCGTTAAGATCGTAATTTTTCCCACTCGTTGTTGCTCAAACATTTCCCATGGCTTCAAATCGCGTTTAAACATGAACAAAAGTGGTAAAAATTAGCTCATCGCACAGCGGTGAAATGGCTCAAAAAGAGTTTTTTGGTTAAAACCGCTTTTTTAAAAAATTCGTTTTTTATTGTTTCCTGTCCCTCAGGGCAGTACCCAGACCCCCATACACATTTTATGACCAATATCTTGCAAATATGCCCTCTTGGAGGGCACCTTAATTTTCGAACGTTCAAGCCCCATTGACTTGCATTGCATTCGAATCGTGTTCGAATTCGAACTTTTTCAAATGTTCGAGTTCGAATGCGAACCGAACACGGGGGTGTTTGGCCCATCCCTAATCGCGATGCCTGTGGATAAGGAGTGTCATTGTCAGGAATGGTCAAGCAATAGTTCTGGATACTGCTCACCACTTGTTTTGTGCCAGGATGGATCCACTCCCAAATCCAGTAACATCCAGCGATAAATAAATAAATCTGTCACTCTTCAGTAGTAATGATGGATTTTATTCCACAGCATAAGAAAAATGATGTTTCGACCCTGACGGGTCTTTGTTAAGTCCCGTCAAGACTTGACAAAGACCCGTCAGGGTCGAAACGTAATTTTTCTTATGCTGAGGAATAAAATCCATCATTAATACTGAAGAGTGCCAGATTTATTTATTGCTGATTGTCAGGGATGGGATAGGCCCAGCATGTGGACGCCCAAAAGAGAGGAAAAGAGAAACTCCTAAACTAAACAACCGGTCCCTAAATGGCCGGATTGGAGAAGAGGATTCATGAGGCAGAGTTGATAAACAGGTCAGGTCATACACTGCTAACAATGTAATAAACATAAGGTAAAGGCAGCATCACTAAACAATCCGGGTCATACCCTGAAAGCAATATAATAAACATAAGGCACCAGAACTGGGAAAGAAAAACAAAGGGAGCAAAGCAGGTAATAAAGGAACAGAGAAACGAGGGATACGTGACACAATGTGAGAGTCCAAACGGAAACCACAGTAGGGCGCTGTGTGGTATCAGCATCCGAAAGTTAAGGAAGGACAGTGATTGGTCGGCACTGATCACATTCGCGAACTCGTCCTTAGTGACTGCCGCTGCATGGGTGCTTCGATGGTTGCCTCTGGAAGAAGCCCGAGCAGGCTCCGGCTGCATCTGGAGAGTGAGCCTAGGCTTGTGCACTGGACGATCCTGAGCAGAAAGCCGCTCGAGTGTGCTCCGAGAATTCCCGGCAGGGGAGCCCTCCCCGAGCTTGAGCATGACAGTCATATGTAATATAATTTATGTAAGAGTCACACATAAGGGTGTGCTGAGATATTTACGTGTTTGGTTTTAGATGTTGATTTTTTTTGTTTTTTTGAAGATTGTACACATCTCTCACTATAAAAGCACTATTTGATTCACAAGATTGATATATTCTGCACATTTGTAAGCGCCTGTAACATACACTGGTCATTTGAGATAAGAGAACACATTTGTATAATAAAATTGAAAATAACCTTTTACTTTCCGGTCAAAGAGCCTAATTTATGTCAAGAGCCGTCAAAGTCACCTTTGTGTTTTGTTTCTAGTTTATTTGGGGATTCAGGCAGATAAGCTTTATAATACCATAAATAAAGTTAATTTGGTATTTAGATATGTGATCTATTATTTTTAATGAAAGCAATTTTTTTCCTATCTGTCTCTTTTGCCAGTAGAAAGAATCAAATGTAGGCCAAGCCCGTTCCTTAATCCTCTTCAATCTCTCTAAAACGAATCATCATTTTTGGCACATTAACAATTCTACACAGTGAAATCCACTTTAATGTAAGGTTCAAAGAGAAGCCATGAGAACTGTGTTGTGGAGGAATGAAAGGCATGCTTTCCAAGGTCTCGTAGGAAGTGTATATTCCAATTTTGTTCCTTGTTCCTAACTACAAAAAGCTTGTTTTAAGGTCAACAAGTCCACAGAAAGGGACAAATACAGAAAGAATATTTATGACAAAGCAATTTAGTAACATTTGATATGATTTGTATGTGTTAGTTTTTACAAAATCTAATGTATAAATTTTTAAATACAAACTATTTTATGATAAAATAGGTGATCGTTTGAAAATAGCACTCATATAAGTATCTGTTATTATATAAGGTCATACTCAAATCTAACAGGTGCTGCTAAAACTAGAATTTATGTGTTCACTAACCTCAAAAACACAATAAGAAAAGAAAACAAAGGAATTGCAGGCTCACCTTAATTTCCTTTTTTATACACCATACAGTAACTTCTGTAAAGCTATATTATATACACAAAACATGTGTATTGCATAGTAGCGACTCAACGTAAATTCTCAATACATTATCGCATAGCCCTATGAGTTGGAAATGCAATAACATTAACAGCAGAAAAGTGCGGTGAGGTCAGTGGATGGTGAGGCACTGGCTAGTATCAGAGCCAGATATACACAGATATTAATTAACTTTCTCCAGATTGTGTTTAGCTGTAAATAATCTTTTACTCCTTTACTGTACTTACACATATTATATATATTTTTCTTGCCATTAAATAGACATTCTAAAGATATCATTATTTTCATCATATCTTATACATTACTATTAAAAAAATTAAAATATAATCAATAAACTGTTTTTCTGTGCCTGTGCTTGTCATACTCTATATTTAAAAGGTTTAAAAGTAACATCAGGAAGCATTATTTTACTGAGAGGGTGGTGGATACATGGAACAGTCTTCCAGTAGAAGTGGTAGAGGCCAAAACAGTAATTGAATTTAAGCAAGCATGGGATAGGCATAAGGCTATCTTAAACAAAAGATAAATCCAGGTAAAGTATCCATGTAATTGGGCAGACTAGATGGGCCGAAAGGTTCTTATCTGCCGACATTTTTCTATGTTTCTATGTTTCTATATTGGCCACTAGAAGGAGCAGAGGGAGCAGCTTGTGCCTGTCATACACTGTATCCGCCAATAGAGGGAGTAGCTTGTGCCTTACATACTCTCTATCCACCACTAGAGGGAGATGCCTGGGCCCCTTCATGTCAATCAGAGGCCAGCCTCCAATGCAGGCAGTTATTTGAATGGCTTGGACCAATGGTGCTATTCCTGTGCTCTCTGAGGCTCTGACAAGCAGTGTGCAAG
This sequence comes from Leptobrachium leishanense, assembly GCA_009667805.1. NCBI lineage: Eukaryota > Metazoa > Chordata > Amphibia > Anura > Megophryidae > Leptobrachium > Leptobrachium leishanense. The sequence goes on from CM019068.1 coordinate 100,368,416, forward strand.
AAGTAGGCAGCAAATGTGTGCAAAGAGTTCAAAAAAATAAAAAAAAACACATGTGCTCCTATTTGTACAGACCGACAGCTGCAGACTAGGGATGAGCTGTTCGGTTCGGAGTTCGGACCGAACTTAGCCTGTTCATTCTGTTCGCGAACATTTCCGGGTGTTCGCTGCATGTTCGACCACAATGCACCACAATGGACCACAATGCACTTTCCCACTGGCCTGAAGCTCATAATTGGCTACAGCCTTGCACCTGACCACAGGTCTGCTGCAAGACAGGTTCAACATTATGGGCAAATTTTGCCCAATCATGGGCTCACAGAGCTAAGTCCCGCAGCACACTATATAAGGTTTCCACGCAGCGCTTCTGCACGCATTTGAGAGGAGATTTCATAGGAGATAGTTGTTGTGTGTTCTTACTGCCGGTCTGCCACGCTACTGGGGGGGGGGGTCTCATTTCTACCAAATATCTGGGAATTGAGGTGATGTGTGTCTTGTCACTGCCAGCAAGTATTTTGGGGGTCACAAATTTCTACAAAACATTTGGGAATTGAAGTGATCTCTGTGTTGTCACTGCCAGCGAGTATTTTGGGGGTCACAAACTTCTACAAAACATTTGGGAATTGAGGTGATCTGTGTCTTGTCACTGCCAGCAAGTATTTTGGGGTCACAAATTTCTACAAAATATTTGGGAATTGAGGTGATCTGTGTCTTGTCACACAGCCAGTACCACGCAGTATTTTGGGGGGTCACTAATTTCTACAAAACATTTGGGAATTGAGGTGATCTGTGTCTTGTCACACAGCCAGTACCACGCAGTATTTTGGGGGTCACTAATTTTTACAAAATATCTGGGAATTGAGGTGATCTGTCTCTCGTTACTGCCAGCAAGTATTTTGGGGTTACTAATATCTACAAAACATTTGGGAATTGAGGTGATCTGTGTCTTGTCACTGCCAGCAAGTATTTTGGGGGTCACAAATTTCTACAAAACATTTGGGAATTGAGGTGATCTGTGTCTTGTCACTGCCATCAAGTATTTTGGGGGTCACACATTTCTACAAAATATTTGGGAATTGAGGTGATCTGTGTCTTGTCATTGCCAGCAAGTATTTTGGGGGTCACAAATTTCTACAAAATATTTGGGAATTGAGGTGATCTGTGTCTTGTCACACAGCCAGTACCACGCAGTATTTTGGGGGTCACAAATGTCTACAAAATATTTGGGAATTGAGGTGATCTGTCTCTTGTCACACAGCCAATACCACGCAGTATTTTGGGGGGGGCACTAATTTTTACAACATATCTGGGAATTGAGGTGATCTGTCTCTTGTTACTGCCAGCAAGTATTTTGGGGTCACAAATTTCTACAAAACATTTCGGAAATTAAGGTGATCTGTGTCTTGTCACACAGCCAGTACCACGCAGTATTTTGGGGGTCACTAATTTTTACAAAACATTTGGGAATTGAGGTGATCGGTGTCTTGTCACTGCCAGCAAGTATTTTGGGGGTCACAAATTTCTACAAAACATTTCAGAAATTAAGGTGATCTGTGTCTTGTCACACAGCCAGTACCACGCAGTATTTTGGGGGTCACTAATTTTTACAAAACATTTGGGAATTGAGGTGATCTGTGTCTTGTCATTGCCAGCAAGTATTTTGGGGTCACAAATTTCTACAAAACATTTCGGAAATTAAGGTGATCTGTGTCTTGTCACACAGCCAGTACCACGCAGTATTTTGGGGGTCACTAATTTTTACAAAACATTTGGGAATTGAGGTGATCGGTGTCTTGTCACTGCCAGCAAGTATTTTGGGGGTCACAAATTTCTAAAAAATATTTGGGAATTGTTATAATCCGTGTGTTCTCACTGGCTGCCACCCATCAGGGAGTCTCCCTGATTTATAGGAGGTTTGAGACTTGTAATCTGTGGCTTCTCACTGCCACCCATCAGGGGGTCCCACATACTTCTAGCAGATTTATGCGAATTGTAATCTGTGGCTTCTCACTGCCACCCATTAGGGGGTCACACTGATTTATAGGCGGGAATTGTATTCTGTGTCTCTTCACTGGCTGCCAGCTATCAGGGTGTTTCACTGAGTTATACCAGAGTTCTGTAAATCTTTAATCTTTATACCAGAGTTGAATCAGAGTTCTGTATATATTTAATCTATATATTACTCACCATGTCTGAAAGAACAAAAAGGACAGGCAGACGCTCCCAGACACAGATAAGAGGGCAAGCAGCCCCTGTGTCGGGAGGCTGTGCCTCTGGTCATGGTGGACGTGGTGCATCCTCTGCAGGGGCATGCTTGTCCTTTCTAACTGGTGCTGGCTGTCTTCTTAAGCAGCAGCAACATACAGAGGATTTGGTGGATTGGCTAACCAGGCCATCCTCATCCTCGGAGTCCTCTGCCAGCCAGGCTTATAGTGCTTTACAGTCCACCTCAGCTGCCAAAGCATCTAATACAGCCTCCATGTCCACAGCTACTCCTGCCGTAGTCTCGCTATCACACACGGAGGAGTCAGCTGAATTGTTTGACTACAATGAGAGTGACATGCTGCTTGAGGATGCGCAGCAAGTACAGTGCTCTGATTCAATCTCTGAGGTTGAGGAAGGGAGTATAATCAACCTAGAGGAAGTGCCAGATGTGATGACACACAAATAACTGGCACTCATGTTGCCCCAGCAGCTACAGCATACTGCCAAGTTGGCTCCAGTGACGAGGAGATAGGGGGTGAAGATGACATTGATGATGAGGTCACTGACTCCACCTGGGTGCCTGATCAAACAGAGGAATCAAGTTAGGAGGAGGGGAGGAGGAGGAGGCACAGCAAACACGAGGCACAACATCCTCTATGACCAACCGTAGCACTAGCCAGTCCAAGGCATCACATGTCAGAGCTGTTCCGGTGCAGAGCGCTGTTGTCTCAAAGCACACACGCAGGAACTCTGCTGTCTGCTATGAGTTCTTTAAGAAATGTGCAGCAGACCCCACTGTTGCTATTTGTAATCTATGTCAGATGAGGCTTAAGCCTGGGAAAGACACCGGACACTTGGGTACCACATGCTTGAGGTGACATATGACCTCCTGCCACACATCCCGTTGGCGCAAAACTTTGCGTAGGTCCTCCTCCTCCTCATCTGTCTCTACCCCCACTGTATGTCCTGCCATGTCATTGCCTACAACCTCCACTGACAGGGATGATGCTACAGTAATGGATGTACCAGGTCCTTCCTCACAATGTGACAGCATCCCAGTAGCTGAAGATTTACGCAGTCAGATTACGTTACCGCAGCTGCTGCAGCGTAAAAAAAATATAGTCCCAACAATCCCCAAGCACAGCGTCTAAGTGCCAGCTTAGCAAAATTACTCGCATTGCAGCTGCTGCCTTTCCAGCTGGTGGACTCTGCTCCCTTCCGTGAATTTGCTGAATGTGCTGTACCACAGTGGCAGGTTCCAAAACACCATTACTTTTCACGCAAGGCCATTCCAGCACTATACCAGCACGTGGAAGACAATGTTATCCAGTCATTGGGAAAGGCAGTCAGCAGCAAGGTGCATGTGACTTTAGACACGTGGTCCAACAAGCATGTACAGGGTCGTTACATTTCCTTCACGGCACACTGGGTAACTCTGATTGCAGCTGGGAGGGATCCAAGATGGGGCTCTGTGCTGGCGCTTGTTCATCCACCATGCCTCCAGAAAGCTGCTTGTATGAGGTCTGTCTGCTCCACCACCCCAACATCTCCCTCTTCCTCCTCCTCCTCCTCCTTCTGTGTCTTTGGCGAAGTGGCAGTTAAACCGACGCCTGACAGGGTCTAAGCAATGGCTCAAGCAAAAAGAAGCCATACTGTGCTTGAGCTGGTTGGTTTAGGGAACAGGAGCCACACCGGGCCAGAAATTCTGTCAGCTCTGCAGGGCCAGGTGCAGAGATGGTTAACACCACGCCAGCTTCAGCTGGGAATGATGGTCTGTGATAACGGCAGCAACCTTCTCTCAACCCTACGCAAGGGTAAATTGATGCATGTACCATGCCTAGCACACGTCCTAAATCTAGTGGTACAGCGTTTCCTAACCAAGTACCCAGGGCTGGCAGAGCTTCTCAGCCAGGCCAGAAAAGTCTGCAGCCACTTCAGACAATCATTCCCAGCAAGCGTTCACCTGGCATAAATTCAAAGAGAATTCCACCTTCCCACAAACCGTCTGATCTGTGACATGCCCACCAGGTGGAACTCGACATTAGCAATGCTGCAGCGTCTGCACAAGCAGCAGAGGGCCATCAACAAGTACCTGTGTGAGTATGGCACAAGGACAGGTTCAGGTCAACTTGGTTTTTTCCTCCCCCGCAGTGGCTGATGATCAAGGATGCATGCACTGTACTGTCACCATTTGAGGAGGCAACGAGGAAGGTGAGCAGGGACAGTGCATGAATCAGTGACACAATTCCTTTAGTGTTCCTGCTGGAGCACACTCTGCGGGGAATTATAGATGTGGCTCTAGAGGCAGAGCAGCGGGAGGAAGAGGAGGCCTTCCCTAGCTCTGAAGGCCCCAGTCTTTCCGCAGACAGCATTCCAGCGGGTCCTACTCAGATCAGACAGGAGGAGGATGAGGAATATTTAAGTAGTGGGGGCATTGAAGGTGGGGATTCCTCAAGGGAGTGTTTCTTGTGCCCAGAAACACAAGGGCTAGTGTGTGGCTGGGAAGAGGAAGTGCACGATGGGGTCATCCTCATTGACCAGGAAGACTCGGAAGCTAATGCCACCTCCAACCTACGCTGCATGGGCTCCCTTATAATGCAAAGCCTGCTAAAGTGTAACGTGGGGGGTCCAGGAACCTGACCTGACAGAGAAGGGTGTGAGCCTAAGGAGCAGTCAAACATGACCCGTGAATGTAAACAAAATAAGGAATTTATTTACAAACACACAAGAAACAAAAGACCTGAGCACTAGAAATAAACCAGGAATATAGGACCATAAGCAGGGTAACTACAAGGAGAGACAGGTACCTAAACTAAAACAGCAAACTAGGGCTTGACCAGATCTGTATACACATAGAATCAGGCTCACAAAGATGAGGAATACAGATCATCTGAGAGCATAGAACCAAAGAGATTAAGGTTTGAGCAAAAGGAATGAGGCATGAACAAGACAGGCTGAGACTAGGACAAAACAAAATAGAGACTAGAACAAAACAGGTTGAGGCTAGAACAAAACTAGGAATACAGACCAAACATAGCACGGATCAGACCAAGAATAAGCATAAACTGGAGGCTAGGATCACAGTAAATACAAGAGTAAATATCAGACAGAGCATGGATTTCAAACTGAAACATCAGAATGAGGCAGCGCCCTTCTTAGGGTGATGCCTGCTTATATAGCACATGACTAAATGAGAACAATTAGAGTCCAGGTGAGGTCCAGGCTTGGACGTGAACCAAATGTCCAGAACTAAATGCAATGTCCATGGAAGACAGAGGGGGCGCCAGATGTGCTAGAATGTCCAAAAACATGACTGGCAACTCCCACCTCTGCCAGAGGGGGCGCAGGACGTCACATAAAGGACCCCAGGTTTCGTGCTATCAAGGAGAGGGCTCATTACTGGTTGGCAACCCTTCTTATCCACCATACAAGGGTAAAGTTGCAGAGCTCATCCTGCCCGCACAGAGGGAGCACAGGATGAAAAAACTTGGACGCTCTAAAGCGACACTTGTGTAACACCTTTCCAGGCACTGGTAGATTACCAAGTGCTGACACAAGTGCTTCTGAGGCTGCGGATGATCAGAGGAATAGTGGTGAAGGCCAGGGCCACTTTACTGATGCATTTTTAAATTTTTTTAGTCCACGACACCCAGGGACGTCAAATGTAGGCACCCATTGCCAGCGTCTTCACCATATGGTGCAGGACTACCTAGGGGCAAGGGCAGACCTGGATACGTTTCCAGCAGATGATGCACTGGCTTACTGGGTGTTGAGATTGGATCACTGGCCAGAATTTAGCCAATATGCTATGCAGCTACTAGGTTGCCCTTCATCTAGCGTGCTTTCTGAAAGGACGTTCAGTGCCGCTGGAGGTTTTGTCACAGACAAAAGAGTGCGTCTGTCCACCGACTCTGTAGACCGGCTGACATTTATAAAAATGAATCAGTCCTGGATAAGCAGCTATCATTCCCTTAATGCTGAAGTAACGGAATAGATCGGGGATGTCTTCTGCATTCACAAAACCTCCAGCACTGAACTATTCCACAATACCACAAAAGGGTTACGGTGTGAAGGCACTTGCTGCGATGAAAGGCACAATATTTGGCTGCACTGACGCCTGTGCCACATTTATATCATTTTAATTTTTTGAAACGCAGGGTCCAACCCTGCACTCTTCCACAATACTACAGATGGGTTACTGTATGATAGTACTTGCTGGCCTGGCAGTCTGCACCAAAAGCACAATATCTGGGTGCACTGACGCCCATTACCAGATTCATATATTTTTAATATAGGACCACATGGTCCACCCCTGCATTCTTCCACAATACCACAGAGCGGTTACTGTATGAATGCACTTGCTGGCCTGGCACCAAAAGCACAATATCTGGGTGCACTGACGCCTTTAGCAGATGCATATCTTTTTAATATAGGACCGCAAGGTCCACCCCTGCATTCTTCCACAATACTACAGAGGGGTTACTGTATGATAGTACTTGCAGGCCTGGCACCAAAAGCAGAATATTCGGGTGCACTGCCACTGACGCCTGTATCAGATTCATATCCTCAGAGGGGTTACGGTGTGACGGCACTATTGCCGACGCTAAAGGCCCAATTTTAAAGCACTTATTGTTACTTTCATCCAAAGCCTGCATAAGTTTCACAATAATTTAGCCAAAAAAAATCACTAAACTTAGGGACCTCCTAGGCACGATATTTGAAGGAATTTTTATTTTTTATTTTTAACCCTTATTTCGTGGAAAACTCACTGTCCCTTTAAAAACGTTTTTTTTTTACTTTTTGTCCTCGTTTCCTGTCCCCCAGGGCACTACCCGGACCCCCATACACCTTTTGTGGCAAATATCTAGCATATATGCCCTCTTGGATGGCACTCTAAAAATCGAATTTTCAGCCCCATTGACTTGTATTGAGTTCGAGTTCGGATTCGAACATTTGGAAAGTTCGGGTTCGAATACGAACCGAACTCGGGGGTGTTCGGCTCATCCCTACTGCAGACTTCTTTAAGCAGCTTACGCGATAAGCGTAGCGGGGAAGTATACCACCGCTACGCAAATTGCGTAGGCTGTAAAAATAATGTGTGCACTGCACGAAGAGGACAGAGCCGATGGCAGGGGAGTGCGAAGCAGGTGAGTTTAGTTGATTATTTTAACGCTTAATGGCAGGTAAGGCTCTGCCTCACCTGCCTACCCTGACTGCACGGATAAACAGATGTAATGAATTAAACACTTAAATAGTAAGGGTACTTATATTTGAGTGATGTTTCTTCTCCTCCATGTCTGGGGCCCTGCAATGTAGTCACCAAATTTCCAGGGGGTCTTCTTAAAGCCTGGGTGTTTCCACAATTAAAAATGAAAATAACAAAACGGCAAGACATTTATAGTAAAAAAATTTATATTTTATTCATACTAGCAAAGCAGCCATAAAGCAGGCTAGCTAAAAGTACCAGGTAAAATATAATATGGGATCTAGAAAGTATCACAAAGAGCGCATTTTCGCCATAAGGCTTCTTCAGTAAGTGTCCTTTAAGATAATAGTCTATTCAGTAGAGAGAAAAAAAACCAAGTCAGCACTTGAGTGAGAGATTCAGCTGTGAGGTAGTTTTTGTCACGTTCCTCCCCAATATATATGTCTGATCCCAGTACACAGCACAGCTATCCAACACTTCCAATCCTTGAAAGGTTGATACGTCTACCTATTATCAGTTTTAGATGAGTATGTAACCAGAACAACAGACCAGGTGTAATTAGCAGGGATGTTCGTAAGCCAGTTACCAGATTGCTCATGAGCCAGACACAAGGGGTTAACCCTTTCGCTGCTGAGGCTTTTCCCGCCCCTGTGCTGAGGTCATTTTTTACCTGTTTTGCGCATCATGTTTAAACGTGTTTTGAAGGCTTATTTTAGTATATGACATCGACATATTATATATCGTTCTTTCCGTCAGACTCGGTAGATTCATAATATGTCATTATTATATGTATACGTTATGTCATGTTTGTATATTATAACAAAAAATGCAATAAAATATGTATTTTCAATAATTTACAGCGTGTAAAGTGTTTTTTTCCACATTTTAACATGCGAGCAATTGCGGTTATATTTTGTATGGGGTGCGCTTGTTAAAAAATTAGAGATGGGGTCTCGTTACATTTTTTTTTGGGGAAAATGACACCATTTTTAACAAACGCACCGCATACAAAAATCGTTAATGCAGCATCATTGTTCACATTATAATTGAAATGGGAACAATATTGCTGCATTAACAAAACAAAAAAAAAAAAAAAAGTGTTTATTTTTTTTTTATTATTTTTTTTTTTAATTTTTTTTTATTTTTATTTTTTTTTTTTTTTTTTTTTTACAATTTTTTTTACTTTCATGTTTGGTATCGTTGGAACGGCCATGCTCTGGCCGATCCAACGATATCAAAATTTAACCCCTAACTGCCACGGATCGGGAGATAGGGAGTTCATTGGAACTCCCTATCTCCACACTTCGTGGCAGTTAGGGGTTAATGCTAGGACTGGCGTCATCGTGCTGCGCACGATGACGCCAGTCCTCTGGGGAGTTCCGGAAGCTTGGCCGACATCCAAGATGTCGGCCAGCTCCCGGGAAGGATCGCAAATCGGCGCTTTTCAGCGCCGATTTGCGATCCAGCTCCCCAGGGGTTAATGCCAGGCATCATTTGGAAGGGCAGGCTGTGCCCTTCCAAATGATGCCTGGGTTAAGCCCCTGTGAGCCGCCGATCGGGAGGGAGAGAGGTCCGAAGGACCTCCCCCCCCTCCCTTTCAGGCGCCTCCTCCGCACATGCGGGGGGGCGCCTGAATTATGTGTCATCGCGGGGGCGCGATGACACATAATAATGGCGGCCACTGCTCCGGATGCCGGGCTGACATCCAGGATGTCAGCCCGCACCGGAGGGGCCAGCGATCGGCCGGAACCCGGCCGAACGCTGACCCCAATGCGAGGACGCGCTCAGCGCGTCCTCCGCATACCAGCGGGAATGCTGAGGACGCGCTGAGCGCGTCCTTAGCATTCAAGTGGTTAAATACCAACTTGGATAGTCAAAGGAATGGCCAAGGGTCGTATACCAGAGCAGGTATTAAGGAATGCCAAGAGTCGTATCGCCAGAGAAGAGTGTCAGCTAAGTGCCAAGGATCGTATTACCAGATCAGGTAGTCAAATAAATGCCAGGGGTTAAGAGCTAGCAGAGAAAAGTAAAAAAGCAATCATCGAATATCAGAATAAACAAAAAGAATCGCAATGCACAAGAGAGGAGTGAAAGCTACGTCAGGGCAATGAACGCTTCTCAGGTGTCTGGTATTAAACTCGGCGGGTGCCTCATCATCACGCCGTGGTCCGCTCCCAGCTGTATCATGTGATCGTGAGTGCTCTGCATATCATTCAGCACCCAGACAGCGAGCAGCGAGGAAGACGCTGCCAGGCGCCTAGGAACCAGAACGGCATGGGAGGTAACATTCTTGCTCTCACTCAATATTCAGTTCCTCAGTTTCCCAAGTCTTTCATGGGCTCAGATTGTGCTAGTTCATATGAAACTTTAATGGGGGAGTAGTGGGTGGGGAGGAGGTTGGGGATATTCAGGAAGTGGGAGCTGAAGAAACACCCATAATTAAGGAGGAGATAAAATTATAGAATTGAAAAGCAAGAATTTTTTTCTACGCCTGATTAACAAATTCATAATCACAGGTTGTCACGCCCCAACGCGGGATCTCGGCGACCTCGGGACCCACCTGGTGCCGCCTCGCGACCTGGACCCTCGCCTGCGGTGGTCGCAGTGGCGCTGCCCCGATCACGGGAATCGCCTCCTCCGGCGTTGGGCGGGTCACGCCTGATCTGAGTGGCCCGTGGGGCCTGTCATGGCGCCGATTTGGAGCCCCAGAACACCACGGCGCCTGACTCCTCACCGCGCGGTTTGAGGGGGCGTGGCCCAGACCAGCGTCTGGATCTGGAGACTCCCTTTAACAGGTTGGGGGGCGTGGCTGAGCCCTTGACAGGCAGGGGCTGAGATCGCCCCCAGGGTGAGCCTACCTCCCAGATGGGACCCAATAGGGAGGCGAATCATCACCGTTCAGATGGGCGTGACCACCCCAGCTGCCTATATATACCCAGTCCTTACACATTATCATTGCCACAGCGTCGCTTCTCTTAGGAGTTGTATACCTGCTAAACGAATGCTAATATATCCTTGTTGTGTACCAAACCTGGAAAGTCTCGACTCTTCTTCTGGATATTCCCTACTCTGTACCTCGTCATAGCTTCTACACCTGGTTCCTGCTTCCCGTTCCCCCGACCCTGACAGTACGCTGTGGCCAGACCATGGAACCCGTAGAAGTTACAGAGGCGGTACAAGCCCTAACTCTTCAAGTTACCGGTCTCACCAGAACCATTCAGGAATTACATGCGGAGCAACAGCAACTGCGAGACCAATTCCATGCAATGGGTCCCCCACCTCCTTATGATCCTGGTGACGAACTCGTTGCACCCCAACCCATCGCTGAGATCACCCCAGAACCTCAGGTTCCCCTGCCTGACCGCTTCTTTGGGGATCGTTCCAAGTTCGAGACTTTCGTTTTAGACTGCCATGTCTTATTCTCTCTCAAACCTCGAACCTATAACTCAGAATTCATAAGGGTCAGAGCAGTCATCTCACTCCTCGGTGGGGAACCGAAAAGATGGGCACACACACTTCTTCGCCAAAATGATCCTTCTCTAGATACCTGGGCTTCATTTTCCCGTGCTTTGGAATCAATGTATAGAGATCCACACCAACGCGATACAGCCCAAACGGTCATCAGAACCCTTAAACAGGGCCGTAGGCCCGTCGAAGAGTACATAACAGAATTTCGCCACTTTTCTCATCAGACAGGATGGAATGACACGGCACTATTAGATCAATTCCGCTTAGGATTGGCGGACCACCTCAAAGATGAGTTGGCTAGAGTCGGCATACCACCTAATATGGAGGCCCTAATTGATTTCTGTATTTTGGTGGATCGCAGAATGAGAGAGAGACGTCAGGAAAGGGGAGCTACAATCCCTTGGATACCTAGACCCATCTCTAATCCGTCTGAACAACCTTCTGCTTCCACAGCATTGGTCCCGGTGCCTAATCCAGGTTCCTCGGTTGAACCCATGCAGATCGGCCTGGTTAACGGACGCCTACCCAGAGCCGAAGTAGACCGCCGTCGCCAACTCCACTTATGCCTCTATTGTGCTGAAGCCAGTCATCAAGTTCGTAATTTTCCTATCAGAAATGTTTCAAGAAGGGGTAAGCCCATTCCTCATGTCATACATGCCATACATACATCTAAGAATCCCTCCCCTCTCTTACTGCTCCCCATCTTATTACAGTGGCAGCAGAAGACGATCCCGCTACAAGCCATGGTGGACTCAGGAGCTAGTGGGTGCTTTCTGGATGAAAAATTATCTTCACTTTTGTCTATTCCCCTTCACAATAAAACCTTTCCTGTGTGCGTTCAACTATTTGATGGCTCTCATTTGCAGTCTGGACCCATAACACACGAAACCATACCGTTACAAGTCACCATAGGTTCTGAGCATTCTGAGACATTATGCTTTGATATTGTCTCTTCACCTCTATACCCGGTCATACTCGGCCTTCCATGGCTTAAACAACACGACCCTTACATACACTGGTCGTCCGCATCAGTGTCGTTTCTGTCTTCTCGTTGTAAACAAACGTGTCTCCAGAAAACACACGCTGTGATGTCCATACTCGACAAAGATATGGTGCAGACTAACGTCTGCCTTCCCAAGGTCTACCATGAGTTCCACGATGTATTCGATAAACGTAAAGCCGAGACACTACCACCAAGACGTCCTTATGACTGTCCTATAGATCTCCTTCCTGGGACCGCCATTCCCTATGGCCGTATCTACCCCCTATCAGAACCAGAGCTAACTGTGTTAAAAGAATATATAAAAGAAAACCTGGAAAAAGGATTCATTCGCCCCTCTACCTCTCCGGCAGGTGCTGGCATCTTTTTTGTAGATAAAAAGGATGGAGGGTTAAGGCCCTGCGTGGACTACCGAGACCTCAATAAGATAACGGTAAAAAACCGATACCCCTTACCTCTCATACCAGAACTGTTGGAGAGACTGAAAGGTGCCAAAATATATTCCAAACTGGATTTACGCGGAGCCTACAATCTCGTCAGGATGAAACAAGACGACGAGTGGAAAACCGCATTCCGATCACGCTACGGCCACTTTGAATACACAGTCATGCCCTACGGACTGTGTAGCGCACCGGCCACCTTCCAACATTTCATAAATGATGTTTTCAGAGACCTCCTTGATTGTTTCGTTGTCACCTATCTCGACGACATCCTTGTTTTTTCTTCGTCCCTCGAAGACCACCGCTCCCATATGCGTATTGTTCTTCAACGACTCCGCGACAACAAACTATATGCCAAACTCGAGAAATGCATATTTGAGACAACGAAGGTGGATTTTCTCGGATTTGTGCTTTCTCCAGGACAGATCGAGATGGATCCTAAAAAAGTAGAGGCCATCTTGACCTGGCCCGTTCCTGACACCCGCAAGGCAGTACAACGATTCCTGGGGTTTGCCAATTTTTAACTGAGATTTATAAAAAATTTCTCTAAGATAGTACACCCATTAACCATCCTTACCAAGACCGGAATACCCTTCAAATGGACTCAAGAGGCTCAAGTGGCATTTAACACTCTTCGTATCCGTTTTTCTACCACTCCTATCCTCTCCATGCCTAACCCTCAAATACCCTATTTTTTGGAGGTGGACGCCTCCGAAATAGCCACTGGGGCAATCCTTTCTCAACGTGCTGCCGATGGTCTCCTTCACCCAGTGGCATATTGTTCGAAAAAACTCAGTCCGGCTGAGATCAACTACGACATAGGAGACCGCGAGTTGTTAGCAATCAAAAGAGGGCTTGAAGAATGGCGTCACCTACTGGAGGGTGCCTCACACCCGATCACTGTCTATACAGACCATAAAAACCTCGAGTATCTGCGTTCTGCCAAACTCAAACCAAGACAAGCCCGCTGGGCTCTCTTTTTTGCTCGTTTTATTTTTCATGTCACCTACAGACCGGGTCAGAAAAATGGTAAGGCCGACGCCCTTTCTCGCATCCATCACTCATGTAGTATTCCTTCTATCCCCTCATCAATACTACCTTCAAAATGTTTCCTCGGCATCATCCACCCCGTATATGACAAAATTCGCACTCTAACCGCAACCACTTCTTTAGACGTAAATCCTGAAGGTCTTCATATTATCAGGGATCGTATCTTCGTACCAGAAGAAGCTCGCTTCGACGTCTTACATACATGTCATGATTCTCCACAGGCTGGACACCCAGGCATACGAGCAACCTTAGATTTTATTCTTCGACAGTTTTGGTGGCCCTCTGTGGAACTCAGTGTCAAACAATATGTCCAATCATGCCCTACATGTCTCAGAACAAAAGTCAACCATACCAAGACTGCGGGTTTTCTCTGCCCCTTACCAGTCCCAAACAGACCATGGACGCAACTAACCATGGACTTCATTGTAGACCTACCTCCGTCCAAAGGTTTTAACACCATCATGGTGGTTGTCGATAGATTGACTAAAATGGCACACTTCATTCTGAGTAAGAAATTACCGACTGCCGGAGAAACAGCCTCCTTATTTTTTACCCATATCTTCCGTCTCCATGGAATTCCCGATACTATAACGACAGACAGGGGAACCCAGTTCACGTCTAAGTTCTGGAAAGCCTTTTGCTCCTTATTACGAATACAGCGGAACCTCTCTTCATGCTTTCATCCACAAACAAACAGACAAACAGAACGGGTCAACCAAATTCTTGAACAACATGTACGTTGTTACACTTCCTTCCTCCAGGATGACTGGCTCGACCTCCTACCCCCAGCAGAATTCTCATACAACTCTCGTAAACACTCTTCCATACGCTCCTCTCCGTTCTATGTAAACTACGGATTCCATCCCACTGCTATTCCCAATATCCCTGTAACCGCCACTGTACCTGAAGCAACCAATCGCCTTCTTATCCTCAAACAAGGATTCCGCCTGGCCGCTACTACCCTACAAGCTGCTCAAGAGACGTACAAAAGAGCTGTGGATAAACGACGACGACCTGCTCCGGATTTCCAAATCGGGGACATGGTCCTCCTCTCCACAAAAAACCTTCGGTTACCCTGTCCATCCAAAAAACTGGGTCCTAAGTTCGTGGGTCCATTTCGAATCCTTAAGAAAATCAACTCTGTTGCCTTTCGTCTTCAACTGCCGGACTCATACAAGATACACCCCGTTTTCCATGTCTCCCTTTTTAAGTCGTATCACCCCGATCCTTTCATCGGCCGCTCTCCTGCTCCTCCTCCTCCCTCTGTGGTGTCGGATTCCCTGGAATATGAAATTGGCCGGATTCTTGACTCCCGTCTGCATAGGGGCAGACTCCAATATTATGTGCACTGGAAAGGGTATGGCCCTGAGGAGCGGTCTTGGGAACCGGTTCAGCATGTGCATGCACCTGCTCTCCTCCGGGCATTTCATCGCTTGCACCCGTGCAGACCGGGCCCTGGTTGCTCCCGGGGGGCGCTCCTTCGGGGGGGGTTCTGTCACGCCCCAACGCGGGATCTCGGCGACCTTGGGACCCACCTGGTGCCGCCTCATGGCCTGGACCCTCGCCTGCGGTGGTCGCAGTGGCGCTGCGCCGATCACGGGGATCGCCTCCTCCGGCGTTGGGCGGGTCACGCCTGATCCGAGCGGCCGGTGGGGCCTGTCATGGCGCCGATTTGGAGCCCCAGAACACCACGGCGCCTGACTCCTCACCGCGCGGTTTGAGGGGGCGTGGCCCAGACCAGCGTCTGGATCTGGAGACTCCCTTTAACAGGTTGGGGGGCGTGGCTGAGCCCTTGACAGGCAGGGGCTGGGATCGCCCCCAGGGTGAGCCTACCTCCCAGATGGGACCCAATAGGGAGGCGAATCATCACCGTTCAGAGGGGCGTGACCACCCCAGCTGCCTATATATACCCAGTCCTTACACACTATCATTGCCACAGCGTCGCTTCTCTTAGGAGTTGTATACCTGCTAAACGAATGCTAATATATCCTTGTTGTGTACCAAACCTGGAAAGTCTTGACTCTTCTTCTGGATATTCCCTACTCTGTACCTCGTCATAGCTTCTACACCTGGTTCCTGCTTCCCGTTCCCCCGACCCTGACACAGGTAGACATGTGCACAGCACAAATTTTTTTTGAACTACTGGATTAGTCCTAAAATGCAATTTATTTAGTTGCTAAAGAAATTAGTTTTCAGTTCTTTAGTTTGAAAACGAATTTCATTCATCCAAAAACCAGTGGATACAATTACTATTGTAGTGGCTTCTCAGAGGGCTGAGATTGCTGCTTGTTACAGTATCTCTCACTCGCAGCACAATGTGTCAGGCAAAGCTGTTACAGTAACTGACTGCTGCTCATCACAGCGCTCAGAGTTTCAGTAAAACTAGTAAATAATATTTTTATATATAAGAGGTTAGAACAATATTATTTCCTTGTTTTACTGAAACTCTGAGCGCTGTTACAGTCAGTTACTGTAACAGCTGAGTCTGATACATTGTACTGAGAGATAATATAACAAGCTGCCGATCTCAGCGCTCACAGCCACTGGATTAAGGCTAGGGTCAGACTGGTGCAGTTCGAACGCGCGTGCAGGCGCACTAAATCACGGCCGAAGTAGCAGCACATGACGGCCAATGACGGCCAATATACGCAGTACGTGCGTACAAAAGTGCGCCCACGCCACGCAACCGGCAAATGAACGCATTTTTCGCACAACGTGATACCGCTAGTACAGACGTACAGAGTGCGCTGCGGCCGCATAGCAGCGTGTGTGCGTGATTAGGAGACGTCAGACGCTGCTATTGTGCGGCGTACATCACGTCCAAACAGCCAAAGTTTCCTGCAGTTTGTTGGAGCGTACCTGCGACCGTCGAACATGGCTGCTGGACCAGAGATGGACGTGGAGAGGCTGATCAGCGCTGTGGGTGAGCATCCCGAGATCTGGGACACGGCCTGCGACCGGTACAAGGATAAAGTGAAGAAGGCCAGCGCATGGGTCGTGGTGTCCCGTGTGGTGTACCCGGAGTACGATACGTGGTCCGAGAAAGAACAGCACATCCAGAGTGAGTATAAGATTATTTAATTCATAATCCCATACCTGTAAATCACAATAATAACAATAAATAAAAATATGTAATCCTAGAGGTGAAATCTCAAATGCTCCCCAGCTGCCAGGGCACCTGACCTGCATCACTGGTCAAATAATTAGATAGAGCATCGCGATACCTGTTGCTGTATCTATTCACCGCTATGATGTCATCGTTCACATCATCCTCAAGACCGACAACTGTGAGGGTATCGTCAAAATTAAAACCATCCCTGGCCCGCACATAGTTATGTAGAATGCAACAGCATTTCACAATGTTCACACAGAAATCAACCTGTACATCCAGCGGTCTATGTAAAATCCTCCACTTGTTGGTCAGTATGCCAAAGGTACACTCGACATACCGTCTCGCCCGCGACAGCCTATAATTAAACACCCGCTTCTTCACATTCAGGTGTGTCCCTGAGTAGGGCCTTAGGAGGTGTGTGGATAGGCCGAATGCTTCATCACCCACGAAGGCATAGGGGACTGTCACGTCACTGCCAGGCAATGGTGCGGCTCTGGGGATGTTCAGGGACCCACTCTCAATTTCATTCCACAGTGTGGAGTTCCTGAACAGTGTGGAGTCAGAGTCTTTGCCGTATGAACCGACATCCACATAGACGAAACTATAGTTGGCATCTGCCACCGCCAGTAGGCCCATAGAAAAGTAATGTTTATAATTCTGATACAGTGAGCCACTGTGCGGTGGCTTCACTATGCGGACATGTTTGCCATCCACGGCTCCCAGGCAGTTTGGAAAGTTGGCTCTCTCCCAGAATCCTGCTGCAATTTCTAGACATGCCTTGTGTGTCGGTTTTGGCAAACATTGGTCCTTCATGGTCTCCCATATGGTTTGGCACACCTTGTGGACAATCTCACCAGCTGTTGATCTGCCAACGCGGAAGTTATAATGCAGATCCTTCAAACTGCATCCACTAGCGAGATACCTAGAAGTCAAAACAAGAATGTTTGAATATGATCACATACCATGAACACAAGCTAATGTCACACTCATCATGTTTTGCAGCACAAGAGGCGATGAACAAATGGCGCACAGTACGCGACAACTACACGCGGGTGCAGAAGAAGCAAGCCATGGCTGCGCGCTCTGGAGCTGGTGGGAAAAAGGTCCGTGGATACATCTATGCTGAGCAACTGTCGTTCCTCCGAAGGACCCAGGAGCCGCGCAGTAGCGTCAGCAGCATGGACCAGCCATCGACCTCCGGCACACAGGTACAACACATGGTGCCAGGAGGTTCTGCCAGCTGCCAGGAGGAGGAGAACCAGGGTGTTGCAGAGTCCCAACTAGAGGAGGATTCGGAGACACAACAGGTGGCAGGTACCGCAACAACAGTCAGCACCAGACCTGCACAGAGGAGAAGGGCACCAGCTACAGACCTGGAGCAGGCCATGGTTACCTTCATGGAGGCTCAAACCAACCATCCACACCAACGCTGCATGCTTGCGGACTCCGTGGACATGTCGTTCTTTAATGCCTGTATGCTCCTCCTCAACAAGATGAGCGAGGCTGAGAAGATGGAGTACCGGCACAGATCTCTGGCACTATTGGAGGACATCCTTTCCCGTCCCCATCACGCAGCCGCTTACCATGCTGTGCCACAATCCACCAATGCCAGTGGATCTTCCCTCCCCAGTCAGGTGCTGTCCACCCACCCAGCCATGCCCCCTGGAGCCAGGCCACACACAGAGTCGGGGTCCAGCTCTAGCCACACCACCGGCCCTCATGACCCAGATGCTCGGCGGTATCATGATCTGTGATACAGGTCATGAATATGTTTTATTTTTGTTTGTCATGTATTATTTGGTTTAACGTTTTATATATCCTGACCTTCAGTTTACAATTTTAAATATATGTCCCGAATATATTACTGTTATTTTATTTCATGTTTCATATTATATTATTATTTTGGTCTACATTGTTGTCGGAGTCATTTATGATTATGTACGTGTGATGTGATGCCTGTGTGTGTGTGTGTATGCATGTGACAGTGGGCATGTGACTACAGACATGATGCACTCATGTCAGGTGACTGGCAGCGATGTCATGTATACAGGTGTTTGACAGTACGTACCGCAAAGTGATGACCAGCATCTCCTCCGGTGGTATGGCGGCCCGCATGTTGGTGTCCCTCTTGGTCAGTGGCTCGCGTACCCGCAACAACAGTTCATCAAAGGAGGCGATGGACATCCGCATGTAGTTGAAAAACTTCACGGGGTCCCTCTCTCGCAGTGGCCTGTACAGCGTCACAAAGTGTCCATGCGTGGGTCTGGCAGCGTTGATTTCATGAACCCAGGTTCGCTGCTTTCTCTTCCTCTTGAGGTACAGGTACCCCATCGCAGCAAACACAAAGACATGTGCAGGATCCATCTTTGGAAAACGCCTCCATCTCCAAAATGGCTTTTTATACCCTTACCCTTATTTTTACATTTATCAATTGATTAGATTCATCGGATTTTTCTCTTTTTTTTACAGCTCCGTCATGAAATACGTCCAGAATTGCGCATCATCTGCCCGCTTAAGCGTATTCCGTGAAAAAATGTGTTCGCACGCAACGACGTACGTTTTGACGCTGGCCGTCAGAAATGCGTTCGTCTGACCCCAGCCTTAAAGGGCTAAAAAAAAAGGCTCCTCTCTGTATAATGTAAATAACATCCACCTGCATTAATTAATACCCCTCTCTGTATAATGTATAGAACATCCTCCTGAATTAATGTCCCTCTCTGTATAGAACATCCTCCTCAATTTATACCTTTCTCTGTATAATGTATATAACATCCTGATGCATTAATACCCCTCTCTATATAATGTATAGAACATCCTCCTGCATTAACCTCCCTGGCGGTATTCCCGAGTGTGACTCGGAATTAAATGTCACTACCGTGAACGGTAACCCCGAGCCACACTCGGGCTGGATGCAAACTCACCTCCTCCTGGCTCCCTCCCTGTCCCCCACAGTGTGATCGCGGCAAGCTGCTTCCTGGAAGGCTCCCTGAGAGCACACGGTGCAGGGTGGGCGGGACCAGCAGCAAATTTATAAACAATTCATAAAACACTGTAAACCAAAGTGCAATGTTTATGAATGGCCACTAGGTGGCAGTACAGGGTAAGAAATAGACCATACATCTTCTTACCCTTGTTTTCAGACAGATTTCAGTGTTTTTTGTTGTATTTTATTGAATACTAGTTGTAAAGCCTGCCCAGAGGGCAGTCTATTGTGGATATACTGCCCCTGCTCTTGGATACTGCCCCAGCTCGTGGATACTGCCCCAGCACGTGGATATTGCCCCAGCTCGTGGATACTGCCCCAGCTCGTGGATACTGCCCCAGCTCGTGGATACTGCCCCAGCACGTGGATATTGCCCCAGCACGTGGATATTGCCCCAGCACGTGGATATTGCCCCAGCACGTGGATATTGCCCCAGCTCGTGGATACTGCCCCAGCTCGTGGATACTGCCCCAGGTCGTGGATATTGCCCCAGCACGTGGATATTGCCCCAGCACGTGGATGGATACTGCCCCAGCACGTGGATACTGCCCCAGCACGTGGATGGATACTGCCCCAGAACGTGGATACTGCCCCAGCACGTGGATACTGCCCAAGCACGTGGATACTGCCCCAGCTCGTGGATACTGCCCCAGCACGTGGATACTGCCCAAGCACGTGGATACTGCCCCAGCTCGTGGATACTGCCCCAGCACGTGGATATTGCCCCAGCATGTGGATATTGCCCCAGCACGTGGATATTGCCCCAGCTCGTGGATATTGCCCCAGCTCGTGGATACTGCCCCAGCACGTGGATATCGCCCCAGCACGTGGATATCACCCCAGCTCGTGGATATCGCCCCAGCTCGTGGATACTGCCCCAGCTCGTGGATACTGCCCCAGCTCGTGGATACTGCCCCCAGCTCGTGGATACTGCCCCAGCTCGTGGATATTGCCCCAGCACGTGGATACTGCCCCAGCACGTGGATATTGCCCCAGCACGTGGATACTGCCCCAGCTCGTGGATATTGCCCCCAGCACGTGGATATCGCCCCAGCTCGTGGATACTGCCCCAGCTCGTGGATACTGCCCCAGCTCGTGGATATCGCCCCAGCATGTGGATACTGCCCCAGCACGTGGATATTGCCCCCAGCACGTGGATATCGCCCCAGCACGTGGATATTGCCCCAGCACGTGGATATTGCCCCAGCACGTGGATACTGCCCCAGCACGTGGATATTGCCCCAGCACGTGGATATTGCCCCAGCACGTGGATACTGCCCCAGCACGTGGATATTGCCCCAGCACGTGGATATACTGCCCCAGCATGTGGATATTGCCCCAACTCGTGGATATTGGCCCCCCACTCGTGGATATTGGCCCCCCCGCTCGTGGATATGGCCCCCCCGCTTGTGGATATGGCCCCCCCGCTCGTGGATATGGCCCCCCCGCTCGTGGATATACTCACCTACATCGGCCCTCCAGCGATGGCGGTCCCGCTTCCAGCGTCCTCTCTCTCTCTCCGTTGGTCGCCGGGATGACGTCACGGAAGCCTTTGACCCCGGGGTCAAAGGCTTTCGTGACGTCATTCCGGCGACCAACGGAGAGAGAGAGGATGCTGCAAGCGGGACCGCCATCGCAGGAGGCCGATGTCGGTGAGTATGTTTTGGGAACCTCGGCCCTGATCCCCAGCGGTGACCTCCTCCGGTTGCCGCTGGCAGCTCGGCGGGCCTCTAGGCTTAGGCGAGTCCCCGGCTCGGCTGGGCTTGTAGGCCCAAACCGAGCCGGGGGCTCGCCTAAGCCTAGAGGCCCGCCGAGCAGCCAGCGGCAGCCGGAGAAGGTCACCGCTGGAGGATCGGGGCCGAAGTTCCCAAAAAAATACACCCCAAAATCGGCCCTGAGCTCCAGCGGTGACCTCCTCCGGCTGCTCGGCGGGCCTGTAGGCCTAGGCAACCCCCCCGGCTCGGTTTGGGCCTGTAGGCCCAAACCGAGCCGGGGGCTCGCCTGAGCTTGGAGGCCCGCCTAGCAGCCTGCGACAGCCCCAGCTGGAGTTCCGGGCCAATGTAGGGTGGATGTTGCCAAAACATACTCACCCACATCGGTCCCTAACTCCTCCAGCGATGGCGGTCTCAGCTCGCAGCATCCTCTCTCTCTCTCAGTTGGTCGCCGGCATGATGTCACGAAAGCCTTTGACCCGGGGTCAAAGGCTTTCGTGACATCATGCCGGCGAGCAACAGAGAGAGAGTGGACGCTGCGAGCTGAGACCGCCATCGCTGGAGGATTTAAGGGCAGATGTGGGTGAGTATGTTGTGAACTGGCGCAGGACTCGAGGCCGATGTAGGTGAGTATATGCTCTCAACACCCACCCTTTCTAGCTCGCCGGTATCCAAGATTAAGGCAAGCCCCCGGCTTGGCGTGGGCCTAGAGGCCCAGCCGAGCCGGAGACTCGCCTGAGCCTCCCGGCCCAGTCGAGTCCCCGGCTTGGCTGGACCTCTAGGCCCACGCCAAGCCGGGGGCTTGCCTTAAGCTTGGATTCATGGGCGAGCTAGAAAGGATAGGTGTTGAGAGCATATACTCACCTACATTAACCCAGAGCTCCAGCGGTGACTGTCGTCCGACTGTCACAGGCTGTTCGGGCGGCCTCCAAGCTCAGGCGAGCCCCCTGGCTTGCCTTTGGCCTACAGGCCCAGCTGAGCCGGGGGCTCGCCTGAGCTAGGAGGCCGGCCGAACAGCCTGTGACAGCCATTGCTGGAGCCCCGAGCCAATGTAGGGGATGTAGGTTACACATACTCACCGACATCGGCCCTTCTCCAGCGATGGCGGTCCCGCTTCCAGCGTCCTCTCTTTCTCCGCCGGTCGCCGGCATGATGTCACGAAACCCTTTGACCCTGGCATGTTGACCCGGGGTCAAAGGCTTTCGTGACGTCATGCCGGCGACCAACGGAGAGAGAAGACGTTGGAAGCGGGACCGCCATCGCTGGAGAAGGGCCGATGTCGGTGAGTATGTGTATGGCAACACCCTCTTACATTGGCCCAGAGCTCCAGCGGTGACCTCCTCCGGCCGAGCAGGCTGCTAGGCGGGCCTCCAAGCTCAGGCGAGCCCCCGGCTCGGTTTGGGCCTACAGGCCCAAACCGAGCCGGGGGGGTTGCCTAGGCTTACAGGCCCGCCGAGCAGCCGGAGGAGGTCACCGCTGGAGCTCGGGGCCGATTTAGGGGAGTATGTTTTGGGAACCTCGCCTCCGATCCTCCTGCGGTGATCTCCTCCGGCTGCCGCTGGGTGCTCGGCGGGCCTCTAGGCTTAGGCGAGTCCCCGGCTCGGCTGGGCCTGTAGGCCCAAACCGAGCCGGGGGCTCGCCTGAGCCTGGGGGCCCGCCGAGCAGCCAGCGGCAGCCGGAGGAGGTCTCCGCTGGAGCTCAGGGCCGATTTTGGGGTGTATTTTTTTGGGAACTTCGGCCCCGATCCTCCAGCGGTGACCTTCTCCGGCTGCCGCTGGCTGCTCGGCGGGCCTCTAGGCTTAGGCGAGTCCCCGGCTCGGCTGGGCCTGTAGGCCCAACCGAGCCGGGGGCTCGCCTGAGCCTGGAGGCCCGCCGGAGGACGGTCACCGCTGGAGGATCGGGGCATCTGGCCGTGTAAACACACGGGTAGCTGCGCGCGGCTCGTGCCGTTTTTTTTTTTTTTTCACGCGGCCGGCACGCGCAGCTACCTGTGTGTTTTAACGGCCGCTTTCAAATGTCCGTCGCGCATGCGCAGTAGGGTTTTGGCGACGGACAGTTTTTAGCTTACTCTTTTATAGTATAGATCATTTATTTGCATTATTTTGGATAATTATTTTTGGGATAATAAATTATTATTTCGTGTTTCAAACTTTATCGGACTTTATCGGATTTTATTTATTTATTTATAAAGATTTTACCAGTAAGGACTCTTGATTGCACGGATTTCAGTGCGTGATTCCTAATTACAAGTCTGTGCCAGAAGCAAAACCAGTAAATCCTTGCCTGTCGGTCTATTGCAGCCTTTACCTATGCCTAAGAGGCCTTGGTCTCATCTATCTATGGATTTTATTGTGGACTTGCCGAAGTCCAAGGGTCATACTGTGGTTCTGACAGTTGTAGACCGCTTCTCCAAAATGGCTCATTTTGTCCCTCTACCCAAGCTTCCTACAGCCAAAGAACTGGCGGTTGTATTTGCTAGAGAGATTGTACGAATACATGGGGTTCCGTCTGAAATAGTCTCTGACAGAGGAGCCCAGTTCGTCTCTCGTTTCTGGAGGGTTTTCTGTGCAGAGATGTGGGTGCGATTGGCCTTCTCTTCAGCATATCATCCACAAACCAATGGGGCAACAGAGAGGGCAAATCAGGGTCTCGAGCAGTACATACGTTGCTTTACCACACAACAACAAGAAAATTGGTCGGAGTTGTTGCCCTGGGCTGAGTATGCACGTAATAACGCCGTTAACGAGACCACTGGCCACTCTCCTTTTTCTGCCATCTATGGTTTTTTCCCTCCGGCTCTACCGCTTCAGTTTACTGAACAGGTCATCCCGGCTCTCGATGACCATCTCACTCAGCTGCAAGAGATTTGGAGACAGATTCGAGAAAATATGGAGCGCAATGTTGCTGTCCAGAAACGCAAGGCTGACAGGCATAGGTTACAAGCTCCCTCCTAGAACGTGGGGGATAGAGTTTGGTTGTCCACTAGGAACGTGAAGTTGCGGGTGCCTTCTATGAAAATGGCACCTCGGTTTATAGGTCCATATAGGATCATTCGCCGCGTTAATCCTGTGGCTTATGCTCTTGCCCTTCCTAAACATCTTCGCATGCACAACGTCTTCCACACCTCCCTACTGAAGCCATTGTTGTGTAACAGGTACACGCGGGTCGTTCCTCCTCCTCCACCTATTCAGGTTGATGGTGAATCTGAGTATGAGGTTAGGAGGGTTTTGGATTCTAGGCTGTGCAGGGGCGCTCTGCAGTACTTGGTCGATTGGGTGGGTTATGGTCCAGAAGACCGGTCCTGGATTCCAGCTTCCGACATGTCTGCCTCTAGGTTGGTCAGGGTGTTCCATGCCTCACACCCCGATCGCCCTGGTGGTCGTCCTGCCGCTCGTCCTGTTGGTCGTCCGGTGGCCTCCCGTGGAGAGGGGGGTACTGTAACGTTGGGAGCTTCCAGCCCTACCTGTGTGCTTGAGGGCAGCATGTCTGATGCTGCTCGCTGACCAATGCCCGGTTTAAATGGAGACAGGCAGGGAGGTGGTTGCATGAGGCGCGGCTTGAGTGGGGGGCGTGGCCTGGTGAAGGTCTTTAAAAACCCTCAGTGTATTCTCAGCAGTTGCCAGATCGTGGTTATCCATACCTGAGCTCCTTGTACCTGACTGCTATATTGAATTAACCCATTATTGACCTCTGCTTGTTTCTGACTATTCTGCCTTCTGTTGCCCTAGACCATTTTCTTGTACTACGCCACTGCTCTGATATCGACCCGGCTATTCCATTTGACCATTCTGAACTCTGTATTCCTGATTCTGGCTCGGCTGACTACTCCCCGTGTTGTTAACCCTTTCTGTCTAGCTAGTTTACCTGGCCAATTCTAAGGACCAGACAGTTAGAGATCTTTCACAGCTACTCTGTTGGTAGCTTCTGGGCTCTGTGGAGTGTGGGGTGTTAAGTACTGCGTGGTGGGATCTGGGAACCGTGAAACGTGGCAAACGGACGCAGGTTAGACAAGAACGTAATACTGCTAGAACTGACGTGCGGAGTGCGCCACGTCTGCAACTTCCGCATAGCTTTGTGTGTGAGTGATGAAACAGGTCAGATGGACTGCATTTATATGTCCAGCAATTTTGACGGACAGAATGTTTTTTCATTGTAATTTATTTTCCCTTCTACATCAATCATAAAATACGTCAGTGAAAAAACCAGACTGTGTGGCCACTACCTTGCTGTCAGTCAGTAAGTACTTTCAAACTGCACGAACGCACAGTCCGTACAAAATGCGCTCATCTGACCCTAGCCTTAATGGTAAGATGGCAGTTACTTTTCCTCAGCGATGCATCTATATTGAAATATTAATTAGTAAACATCTTAGCGGATCCATAATTATTATATTAATATGACACGATTTCCCTGAATTTGTTCATCATAATTCGAATTTATATACTCCTGCTCCTGTAAAGTGGCCACCCACTTCTTTCCTTTTCAACTTACACTATACCCTGAAATAGGTCACTGACAGTGTTTCCCATACCTGGTCCCAGTGATGTATCTTGTCCTAGGACGACAAAGCCTAGGCTTAGAGTAGCACTTTTGTGACACTTTACAGTGGGCGGTAAAAAAAACTGCCCTCCACATGAAAAAAGCAGCCACACCACTCAGTGGGATTCGCAGCCAATGGTTGCTAAATCCCCGGGCCTCAGCTCCGGACCACCTAGTATGCACGGCTGTGCGCAGTGACTGCAGTCACTCTAGAACATGCCTCCCACATTGCAAATGCAGCGTGCATCTCCCACATTGAAAGCAGGCATGCTGCCTTGGCACCGCCCCTTTATCCACGTCTCGTGATACGTAGCTTCGGAGGCACAAGCAAAGGGTGCGGTCGGAGCCTGCAGCGCCTAGTGGGCCAGCCAACCTGCGTGAAGGAGCCGGAGGGGACAGAGATTTTGACAGTTGATGGTGGTGAGTGAGTGACCCATTGTGTGACTAATAATAATATATTGGGAGATTTAAAGTGAGGGGGCCTATTGTTTTATTGCTTTGGAACTCTCTGATACACTCATACACACTGCACATTTCTGTGTCTTTATTGCTGTATAACAAAAAAAAATTCAATTGAGACATATGGGGGAAAAAAGCTTTCATGGTTATCCAAAGAGTTCCAAATTGCAGGCGAAAGGTAACCGAACGCTGAAAATCAGTGTTCGGTTACCTTTCCTGTCCATTTGGCTATTCAGAGAGCAGGCAATTCGCCAAATGTTTGCGAATTGCCTGCACATACGGTGCCTGTTCGGTGCCTGTTCGAGGGCAGTGAATTCCCCATAGTGAAGAAATGCTTCGTCTATTCGGAGAACAAGAACCAGCAGTGAAAGTTGCCGAAAAGCCCTGCGATTCGGTTGCTTCATTCAACAGATTTATTCAGGCGAATCCCATAGGCTTCAATGTTAAAAATGTTTCTGTTTTAATTCAATATCTAATAAACCGTTGATTATAATATTCTACAGTAAAAAGTGTCTTTATTTATAGATTTTTTAGAATCTTTTAAGCATTTTTTGTCGCAAAATTTCTTTTTCCGAATTAGATTTTTTTTTTAAAAAAACATTTTTTTCTTTTTTCTGTAACAGCCCTTTTTATTATCATTCATTGGACCTCATATGTAAATTTCAGACATTTTCGCTCAGTAGTTTGTTTGCAAACAGCGTTTCACTTTTTAAACCTTCAAGCGTACTGTTTTTTTTTTTCACTACATTCGTCTGCGGTGTCAGGTTTTTCCGGCGGCTGCTCTGCGCTGTGATCGACTCCTGCTCGGGTTTCTCCGGCTTGTTCGGCGGGGTTAATCCAGATGTTTTTGCGGGTTTCGGTGTGCATTCGCCTGGGTTTTGCGGTGAGTGTTCGGCAGGTTTTCGGCGGCTTTTCCCTGCACTTCGACGGCCCTGTGGTGCTTGCTGAATACACCGCAGGGTCGCCAAAATGGGATCGCCAAATCAAGCCGAATTGAAGAGAAAGAAAAGTCACCGAACGCGCGAAACCTATCGGGAAAAAAAGCCTTGTTGTTTCTTTAAAAAAGTTAGGATACCTAAAATTTCACCAAATAAATCCTGAAAATGCCTAAAAAAACCCTAAATAATAAATAAAAAAAATGGCTTATTGTTGCAAGTGCAAAAGAAGGTTTTAAAAAGATATAATAAAAATGTGAATATGTTTTTTTACATTGAAACCTATGGGGGAAAAAGGGTTGTTTCTTTAAAATAAGTTAGGAAACCTAAACTTTCCCTCAAAAAAAATCCTTAAAATAAATAAATAAATAAAAATAAGTAGACTGTCATTTTATTGGTAGTATTCTGTTTTCCATTCTGAAATAACAATAAAAAAAACAAAATAACCCATAAAAAAAGAAAAAAATCAATCCGAAATTCCAGAACGAACCGATACAAACGGTCCAAAATGACTCAAAACGAAACAAAAAGTCATGCACATCTCTAGTGCTAATTCAACCAATATGAGCGGCTGTGATCCAGTATACTTGACATGCATGACTGATCTTTGTAAAAATGGTTGAATTTCCAAATTTCATATTTTTATTTGATTATCTCTTAAAGTAATAGATACAACATTTGAAATGTTATACAAAATATACAAGTAGGCACTTGTTATCCACTTTTAATATACAGGGAGGAAGAGGCAGAGCTCTAAGAGGCAAAGGTGAAGCCTAAATAGGAAGGGTGGGGTTTAACCAGGAAGAAGTGTGGCCTTGACAGGAAGGGGTGCGTCAAATATAAATTAATATACGTATTGGATGGCGCATCTATTGTGTCGTATTCTTTAACATTGTCGACCACAGAAGATTAAAATTTCAATCGAGCCACTTCAAATTGCATTCCCCATCTTCTTGTAATCCACCACAGACCTGAAATAATGAGGGGCGGTATATGGTGTAGTATTTTAAAACTCAAAACAATTTATTTAAAATCAAAAGAACAAACTCACATTCTGTAGGGCACATACAAAATGTGCATATACACCTTGGTCTCAAAGACCCAGACCTCCCGATATTGATCCTCAAATTGGTCCACAAACCGTCCACCGGTTCTACTGGCCTCCTAGATGAATCTGGGATAACAGTCTGCTTGTCCTTCTGACCCAATACAGTCACTCAACGCGTTTCGTGATAGTCTCACTTCATCAGGAGAGTGACTGCAAATGAAACCAAGCTTCTTTTAGAAGCCTCACAACCTAAAAAACAAATTTAATTAATAATAAAAGCTGTGGGTGTTCGTAATATCCCACTAATCTTTGGCCGCGATTCGGATCCTCTGCGCATGCGCAGTCCAAATTTCCGCCCACTATGGGCATTCATTATCCTCTCCCTATCCTCGATCACCTTTCGATTCCTGTAATGCCCCGCGCCGCGGTCGGACCGCGGCCGCCATGTTGGGACGCCTGACAAACTCACCTGAGGTCCCTTGTGGCGCGTCGCTCCCTGGTTCCAGCCTGCAGCTCGAGGGAGGAGAGTCAGGATGTGTTCCACGCCGCCTCCGCGATCCATCTGAGCAGAAGTCAGGCGCGCATGCGCGATCGTCCATCCTAGAGCATGAAGACCTAGGTACTGCATCCCACCTGCACTGGAGATCCTCGTATACCACCAATTAATCTACCTAGCACTCAGGTATCCCTATTCCACCTGCGAGTCCCAGGTGAACGGTGTTCGTATGATTCCCTGAACCCTATTAAAACCTGCCGCCTTCTCCAGTTCACTAACCAGGTTATACTGTGGTTACACTACGTTACCCAGTGGTTCCCCTTCGTGTTCCTCTAAGAGAATTCTGACTTCTGTTCCTGCTGCCGATACAGCTTCGCCTCTGTTCCTGTTGCCATGGTACCAGCTCCGCTTCTGTTCCTGTTGCCACGGTACCAGCTCTGCTTCTGTTCCTGTTGCCACGGTACAGCTCCGCTTCTGTTCCTGCTGCCACGATACAGCTCCTCTTCTGTTCCTGTTGCCACGGTACAGCTCCGCTTCTGTTCCTGCTGCCACGATACAGCTCCGCTTCTGTTCCTGTTGCCACGGTACAGCTCCGCTTCTGTTCCTATTGCCACGGTACCAACTCCACTTCTGTTCCGGCCACCACGGTACCAGCTCCGCTTCTGTTCCTGTTGCCACGATACAGCTCCGCTTCTGTTCCTGTTGCCACGATACAGCTCCGCTTCTGTTCCTGTTGCCACGATACAGCTCCGCTTCTGTTCCTGTTGCCACGATACAGCTCCGCTTCTGTTCCTGTTGCCACGGTACAGCTCCGCTTCTGTTCCTATTGCCACGGTACAGCTCCGCTTCTGTTCCTATTGCCACGGTACAGCTCCGCTTCTGTTCCTGCCACCACGGTACAGCTCCATTCCGCTTCCATACTCAAGCTTGCCATCGCACTGCCAGTTCCACCTCCCGGCTTACCTCTACGACACCAATTCCAGATCCGGTCTTCAAATCCAATACCTCTACCCCTGGACTATTTCCAAGATTACAACCGTATTTATTTATTCTTACAACCCTCCGTTCTGGACTTTTATTTCTGTCAAAAGAAACATTACAGTACTTTGTTCTGGACTTATATTTTGTTGCCTTTAGTAAAGTTTAATCGATCATATTCCTTCTGGTCTCCTCCTTCGGCTTGCCATTGGGATCCATACACCCAACACCATACAGGGGTCAAAGCCTCTGCCCTTACAGAATAACCTGGTTCTAAAAACATGGAACCCGCAAGCTCGAACCAAATCCTTGCTGTACTTACAGAACAAGTGTCAGCACTAACCAAGGTGGTACAGAAACTACAAACCGGCCAAGAAGCCTTATTGCACAAGGAAAGAAGCCGGGCTGAGAGTACTGCATTACCTCCATCACCATCTGGCTCTATGATACAGCAGGTGGATCTGCCCACTCCCGAGCCCAGAGTCAACATGCCTGAACGGTTTGCCGGTGATCGCACAAGGTATCGTACGTTCATCACCGCCTCTGAGCTCATGTTTTCACTTTGTCCACGTACCTATGGATCGGACTCTGTGAAGGTGAGGTCAGCCATCTCCTTACTGTCTGGACCTCCACAGGAATGGGCCTTCCAGTTACTATGTGAAGGGAGTCCCCTATTGACTTCCTGGGGTTCCTTCATCCGAGCTATGAATCCTATCTATGATGACCCTCTAAGGCAGGGTTCTCAAACTCTGGCCCCCCTGATGTTTCTGAACTACAAGTCCCATGATTCCACGGCCATCTATTGCATTCAAAGCATTCTGGGACTTGTAGGCAAAAACATCTGGGGGGCCGTGAGTTTGAGATCCCTGCTCTAAGGTCTTCCGCTGCACTAACCACCATCCGACATCTAAAACAAGGAAGGCGACCGGTGGAGGATTACATCTCTGAGTTCGGGGAGTGGCAGCCGATACTGGCCAGAATGATGTGGGCCTTAAAGATCACTTTCGTCATGGTCTTTCCGAACAATTGAAAGATGAATTGGCTCGTATAGGAGTACCTACTTCCTTGGAGGCCTTGATTACCCAGTCTCTGGTCTTGGACCAACGCTTCAGAGAACGACGTCAAGAGAGACTCTCTAATGCTCCTTTCACCTCTCCTCGAAGACACGAACCTTCTCCTGTGTCTTCTCCACGACCGACCTCCTCCTCTTCAAATCCCGAACCCATGGAGATTGGTACTACCAAAGGTCCGCTGTCGCCCTCTGCGCGTGATAGACGTCGCAGCCAGAATCTCTGCCTGTATTGCGGCCAACCAGGTCATCTTTTGCGTGGCTGCCCTACACGACCACCACGTCCCTCTGAAAGAGGTAAGAACCATCCAACTATTGCCTCTCTTCAAAGTGTGGTCGGCTCTGCTTCTACTCACCTAGCCATTCCTGTCACCTTACAGTGGGGAGATAGAAGCGTCGATTTGAACGCCATCATCGACTCCGGAGCCAGTAACAGCTTCTTTGACCTATCCCTTGCTACCTCCTTGGCTGTTCCTACTCAACTAAAAAAGAAACCCGTGCCTCTGCATATGGTGGATGGAAGCACCCTACGCACCGGTCCAGTTACCCACGAAACCACCCTCTTGAAGCTCCTAATTGGAACCAAGCACCAAGAAAATCTTCAGTGGGACATTGTTCCTTCCCCCTTATTCCCTATAGTTCTGGGACTTCCTTGGCTCCGCACCCATAACCCATATATTGATTGGTCTTCCAATACCGTGTCCTTCCCCTCCTGTCACTGTCGAGTCCACTGCATGAACGGCTCCAAGTCCGAGAAGATCGCCTTTTCCACCTATCCATCTTCCACGCTACCACCTAAGTATTCGGAATTTCAAGACGTATTTGAGAAAAAAGGGGTCGATACACTTCCTCCACACAGAGAGTACGACTGTCCTATTGACCTCCTTCCAGGAGCACCAATACCCCATGGACGTATCTTTAACCTGTCTGTTCCCGAATCACAGTCTCTGAAGGACTACATCGAATACAGTCTTACAAAAGGATTCATCCGTCACTCTACATCTCCTGCTGGAGCGGGTATCTTCTTCGTTGGGAAAAGAGACGGCGGTCTACGCCCTTGCGTTGACTATAGAGCATTAAACGCGATCACAGTACGGAATCGCTACCCGCTCCCATTGATTCCTGAACTACTCGATAGGGTGAAGGATGCGTGTATTTTTACTAAGATTGATCTTCGCGGAGCGTATAACTTGGTCCGCATGAGAAAAGGAGACGAGTGGAAGACCGCCTTTCGATCCCGATACGGTCACTTCGAGTATCTCGTCATGCCATTTGGGTTATGCAATGCTCCAGCCGCATTCCAGCATTTTCTCAACGACATCTTCCGTGACGTTCTGGATACCTTCCTTGTGGTCTACCTCGACGATCTCTTGGTATACTCTCGAACCATCCAAGAACATGAACAGCACGTTCGTCTTGTGTTATCTCGTCTTCGTCAACATAAGCTATATGGCAAAATCGAGAAAAGCACTTTTGAAAAATCCTCTATAGAATTCCTGGGATATGTCCTATCACCAGGACATGTTGAAATGGACAAAGCCAAGATTAAGGCGATCCTAGACTGGCTTACACCCAGAGATAAAAAGATGGTTCAGCAATTCATGGGATTCGCCAACTTTTATCGTCGCTTCATTCGGTCCTTCTCTCATCTCACCGCACCCATCACTTCCCTGACCAAAAAAGATGTGAGATTCTGTTGGACTGAAGAAGCTCAGCAGGCCTTCGACAAGCTGAAAGAAAGCTTCACCCAAGCCCCCATCCTGAAACAACCAGACATCGATTTACCATATTCTCTGGAGACAGACGCCTCCGATATCGCCCTAGGAGCAATTCTCTCCCAGAAATCGGGAGTCAAGAACCTTATGCATCCCGTGGCCTTTTATTCCAGACGTCTTTCCCCAGCCGAAAAGAATTACAGTATAGGTGAGAAAGAGCTCCTGGCGATCAAGAGTGCCCTCGAGGAATGGAGACACCTTCTCGAAGGGGCAAAACATCCCGTGGTCGTCTACACGGACCACCGCAATTTGGAATATCTCCGCACCGCCAAAAGATTGCGACCTCGACAAGCCAGATGGGCGTTATTCTTCGCCCGCTTTCTGTTGCATATTACCTACAGACCTGGAGTAAGAAATGGTAAGGCAGATGCGCTTTCCCGTCGGTACGACTCAGACGCCTTTCCTTCCACCACTCAACCCGACTCCATCCTGCCTGACGAATTCTTCTGTGCCTCACAAGGATCCTTAATAGAAAATATAAAGAAATATAGTCTTCAACCACCGACTGACATTCAGGGGCTCATACCCAACGATGGTCTTTTCTATCATGACGAACAAATATATGTTCCTCCGGAGGTTCGTCTACAGGTATTACAAAACTCCCACGACATCCCGGCTGCTGGACACGGTGGCATCAAAAAAACCATAGATGCCATACATCGACACTTCTGGTGGCCATCCGTGAAGAAGGACATCATCGCCTTTGTAACCTCCTGTTCTGTTTGTGCACGCAACAAACAACCCCGCACCCGTCCTGCTGGTCTTCTCCAACCCCTGGCTCCACCGCTGCATCCGTGGAAAGATATTTCGATGGACTTTATAGTAGATCTTCCCCCTTCGCATCGCTACACCACCATCCTGGTAGTGGTAGACCGCTGTACCAAGATGGCCCATTTCATACCAGCAGTAGGCCTACCCACAGCAGCTGAAACAGCCACCTTGTTCATCAAGGAGATATTCCGCCTCCATGGTACTCCTCGTTCCATTGTCACAGACAGAGGATCTCAGTTTACTTCCCGTTTTTGGTCCCAAATGTGTCGTAGCTTAAAAATTGCCAGGTGTCTCTCTTCAGCCTTTCATCCACAGAGTAACGGCCAGACTGAGCGGACGAATCAGACGCTGGAACAATACCTTTGTTGCTTCACCACGCATCTCCAAGACGACTGGCTGGACGTCATACCGACTGCCGAATTTGCGTACAATAATCAGGTACACTCATCAACTCGCTTTTCACCTTTCTTTGCCAATTACGGTTATCATCCTAGCACTCTTCCGGAGATGCCGCTCAACACTCCAGTTCCAGAAGTATCAACCCGCTTGAGGAACCTACGCGGTCAACTACGAACGCTACGCCACCAGTTGCTACTAGCCCAACAGAACCAAAAGAAATATGCTGATCGTGGTCGCAAGGAAGCTCCTGTGTATGCACCCGGAGACAAGGTGTTACTATCCACGATTCATCTCCGTTTGGATTGTCCTTCGAAGAAGCTGGGCCCTCGCTACCTTGGCCCATTCCCGGTCCTCAGAATGGTTAACTCCGTGGCGGCCCGCTTAACTCTTCCTCCTTCCTACAGGATCCATCCTGTCTTTCATGTATCTCTCTTGAAACCCTGGCATGAGAATCCGTGCCCCGATCGGAATACTAAACCACCTTCTCCTGTACCCATATCTGGAGAAGAGGAATTCGAGATATCACGTATTCTGGATTCGAGACTCCGTTACGGCAGGTTAGAATACTTGGTACACTGGAAGGGATACGGTCCTGAAGAACGATCTTGGGAACCCAGTGCCAGCGTCCATGCTCCTGCAAAGGTTCGTGCCTTTCATATCCGTTATCCTTCCAAGCCGTCGACCAAGCGCACCCGGGGGTCGCGCCTTGGTGGGGGGTCCTGTAATGCCCCGCGCCGCAGTCGGACCGCGGCCGCCATGTTGGGACGCCTGACAAACTCACCTGAGGTCCCTCGTGGCGCGTCGCTCCCTGGTTCCGGCCTGCAGCTCGAGGGAGGAGAGTCAGGATGTGTTCTACGCCGCCTCCGCGATCCATCTGAGCAGAAGTCAGGCGCGCATGCGCGATCGTCCATCCTAGAGCATGAAGACCTAGGTACTCTGGCGCCCTCTGCTGGTCAAGTTAAGGTACTGCATCCCACCTGCACTGGAGATCCTCATATACCACCAATTAATCTACCTAGCACTCAGGTATCCCTATTCCACCTGCGAGTCCCAGGTGAACGGTGTTCGTATGATTCCCTGAACCCTATTTAAACCTGCCGCCTTCTCCAGTTCACTAACCAGGTTATACTGTGGTTACACCACGTTACCCAGTGGTTCCCCTTCGTGTTCCTCTAAGAGAATTCTGACTTCTGTTCCTGCTGCCGATACAGCGTCGCCTCTGTTCCTGTTGCCACGGTACCAGCTCCGCTTCTGTTCCTGTTGCCACGGTACCAGCTCCGCTTCTGTTCCTGTTACCACGGTACAGCTCCGCTTCTGTTCCTGCTGCCACGATACAGCTCCGCTTCTGTTCCTGTTGCCACGGTACAGCTCCGCTTCTGTTCCTGCTGCCACGATACAGCTCCGCTTCTGTTCCTGTTGCCACGGTACAGCTCCGCTTCTGTTCCTATTGCCACGGTACCAACTCCACTTCTGTTCCGGCCACCACGGTACCAGCTCCGCTTCTGTTCCTGTTGCCACGATACAGCTCCGCTTCTGTTCCTGTTGCCACGATACAGCTCCGCTTCTGTTCCTGTTGCCACGATACAGCTCGCTTCTGTTCCTGTTGCCACGATACAGCTCCGCTTCTGTTCCTATTGCCACGGTACAGCTCCGCTTCTGTTCCTATTGCCACGGTACAGCTCCGCTTCTGTTCCTGCCACCACGGTACAGCTCCATTCCGCTTCCATACTCAAGCTTGCCATCGCACTGCCAGTTCCACCTCCCGGCTTACCTCTACGACACCAATTCCAGATCCGGTCTTCAAATCCAATACCTCTACCCCTGGACTATTTCCAAGATTACAACCGTATTTATTTATTCTTACAACCCTCCGTTCTGGACTTTTATTTCTGTCAAAAGAAACATTACAGTACTTTGTTCTGGACTTATATTTTGTTGCCTTTAGTAAAGTTTAATCGATCATATTCCTTCTGGTCTCCTTCTTCGGCTTGCCATTTGGTTCCATACACCCAACACCATAAAGGGGTCAAAGCCTCTGCCCTTACAATTCCCTGCGCACGCGCAGTTCAAATCACCACTCATTGGACCAAATTCTCCCTAATCCCATTGGTCCTTATCAACGCATTCATTCTAGAGCGGTTTTCTACATAATTTACCGGGCAAAAACCGATCGCACCAACAATTTCAACAATTATCAACGGACATACCCACAATTGACCCCATTCTTCAATTTACCCTTATGTTCCCATTCTACTACTATATCAAAACATTTTCCTTTACATCTGGCGGAACAAACATGGTGACCC
This sequence comes from Leptobrachium leishanense, assembly GCA_009667805.1. Taxonomy (NCBI): domain Eukaryota; kingdom Metazoa; phylum Chordata; class Amphibia; order Anura; family Megophryidae; genus Leptobrachium; species Leptobrachium leishanense. The sequence continues at coordinate 100,404,364 of CM019068.1, forward strand.
CCATTCCACTATATATCTACTTTCACTTTCGATTTGATCCGTTCTCACTCTTTCAATTCTAATCCCCATGGATCGAGATTGTTAGGTATGTCTCATTGAAAACACTCAATTCAAAAGACATAATATATTCTTATAAAACCTTAACAGCATTAATAATACCATTCAATGTCTCATTGAATGCAATCAATTAAAAAGACAAGATATATTCTTAAAAACCTTAATGCCTTTTCCTTAATAGATGGAGACTGTTATATATCTCTTTCTTTATTATTGATATCACACATGAGATATAAGTATATTGTTGGTCCATAGGGAGACCCTGCGGGGTGCACAATCTATTTTAACAGTGTTGATTCCTTTTTGGGTTTAATGTATGTAAATTCTTGTTTTTATGATGCATATGGTGAAAAGGAAAGGGTTTTTGAAAACCCCAATCTCTGAACATTGTGAAAGGAAAGAAAATTTTGCATCCATTCCCATCCTCTGGTTAAGAACCGCCGACCGGAAGCAAAATAGCGGTGTTTGGAACGCGGTGGAACGCGGAAGTAAACCGCGCATGCGCAAAATGGCGGCGCCCAACATCAGACGTCGATGAAAACGGAAGGACCAATTAAAACAGCAAACAGGACATATGGGGACAATTAAAGTTACTTATGGACACTATAAAAGGGCCCAAAGGCCCATTACAACCATTCCAGCTGATGAAGCCGCTACCTGATGCGGCGAAACGCGTTCTGGTGGTTATTTTAACTATATTTTTTTTTTTTTTAAATTCTTTATTTAGAAATTTCAAATAGGGCCACATGTCGACCAACAAGAAAGCAGCCACACAGGGCTGTGATATCAACTGTCGTAAAACATTATATAGATAAAAAAAAAAAAAAAAAAAATAAAGAAGCGTATTGAGACATCTGCAGGCGCCAAAGGCAATGCCATCATAAGGGGGAGAAAAGGCCTGAAACCTAAAGAAAAAAAAGAGAAAAAAGAAAAAAAAAAAAAAGGGGAAAAGGGGAACATAAAACATTTCCAAAATCCCAAATAGCTATACAGGCAATGAGGGAGGGGGGGTGTGATCAAGGGGGCTCACAACACAATCCCCAAATCCATCTGAATAGCTCCTCAAACTATATAGAAAGAAAAATTAAAAACAACAGAGAAAGAGAGGAGGTCTTCCTATAACATTCCGAGCAGCAAAAGACAACAGATAAACAACGAGACGTGAGTCACAAAATGCAAAACCATGAACTAAAAAGAACGCATTGAAAAAGAGGCGGCTTCTCATAAAGGTGTTGTGCAAACAAGTCAGATATTCCCATCACCTAAGTTTTCAGCCCGGGGAGACGAGCGCACCATCCGGCGCAAAACCCGCCCCCAGTAAAACAGGCCAGGCCTCGGCCGGTTCCGAGATTACATACGACATTTTGTTATGGGTAACCACTAACGAGCCGGCTGGACCCCAGCGGTACCGGACCCCTTTATGCCTGAGGAAAGTTGTCACCTCGCGGTATCTGCGGCGCGCCATCAGCGTTGCGAAGGGCAGGTCGTGAAATAATTTCAGGGTTACTCCATCAATAGGACATCAGCTCGCGCCCCCGGCGCTGTCATGATCCGTGTTTTGGCTGCCACATCTGCTGTGACCGCGATCACATCTCTCGGGGCATCCCGTGGGGCCTCAGCAGCCTTGCGAATGCGGTAGACCGAGCTAAACACCTCCGGGGTGTCAGGCGGATCCTCCAAAACCTGGCGTGCCAGACTATTAGTGTACGAGAGTAAGTCCGCTGGAGTAACCGACTCGGGAACTCCCCGGACACGTACATTACGCCGACGGTGCCGGGACTCCAGAGCCTCCACTGAGCGCGTCAAAACCTCCACCTGAGACCTGAGAGCAGTCACCTGTGCCGACAATACCGTCTGTTCTTCTGCCAACTCCACATTCTGAGCCTGAACCGCCACCATCTGTGAGCGCACCTCCTTTACCTCAGAGCGCACGTTAGATAATTCGGTCAGCCATATTGATTTGATCTCCGCTATGAAGTTTCTATAGTCCTGCATCGTAGTGGGGCGCATGTCATCTGGGGCAGCCGCAGGGGTCCCGGCAGAGCTTGGAGGCGCTGCTGCACCCAATAGAGAGCCAGTCTCCCCTGGGGTTTCCGATATCCGCTGCGGTTGTAGGTCTCCCTCTTGTTGCGGGCTGTCTGTCCGCCGTGACACGTCCTCCGCATCCGACAGTAGCGTATCAGCCTCTGAGCCACCTGCGGAGGGCTCCGTAGCTGTGGCCTCAGGTAACTCCGCTGCCAAGGCCTTTTTCCTCTTTTTCTGCGCTCTCTTGCGTGCAGCAGCACTCATAGACATAGGATTCTTGTCCCGGGACGTCTCGGCGGGCCAATCGGGCCCCGTCCGTTGTGCCAGGGGCAGTCTTCCTCCTCAGAGGAGTCATACCCCATGGGCAGGAGGGAAGAGGGGGGTATAACTGTTGCAGAGCGTCTATAATTCAGTGAATCTCTAATGTCCGCCTGTCTGGTGTCCACCAACCTGCGCTGTGGAAGTGTTTTCAACTTCTTCCCCATGCTCAGTCGACAGTATAATCTCTCCAGCCAGGAATCAGGTCCGATATGGCCTCCAGGAAACACCCCAGGCTCCACAAGATGGCCGCCGCAACTAGGCCGCACCAGGCCCGAAGGTCCAGAAAGTCAGATGGGGGCGATAAAACGCTCGGAAATCAGCGGCGCCGTGAGCACCACGCAGTCCACTCGTCTTGGGGGCCCTCAGCAGGTCAAAATCGGACGGTTCAGACCCTGTAATCGTGACCCTGTATAGGGTAAACAGCGGAGCTCCTCTAACATGCGTCTGCTCCCGTCCGTCGCTACCTGTGTTGATTTTAACTATATTTTAATAAATTTTATTTTCTATCTTCAATCCCGTTTCACTGCTTTGCTGTTTTCTGGATTATTGGTGCTGTTTCCCGGATCATTGGCGGTTTTTCCTCTGGGTTTTTCTCCCACCTAAAAAAACCTATGGCATACATCCACGAGCTATGTGAGCTCCTTAAAATGTGAGTACGATTCCATCTATACACAACACTGTGACCTTTGCCTGCGGATCTACACAAGGAAATTTTCCTTTTTCTCTTCCACTGCATAAAATTCTGGACAGAAAATTTGCTGTAAGGTGGGGGTCACCTAAGAAACTGAAGATAATTACCCACATGCCTGGACCCACTTAGAGCCAGTGTACGGCTCTATATTTGTGAGTGGGATATATATCATATACACCTACAGTAATTTGTATATATCAGTGTTGCACTATTATTGTCTCCTTTTTTATATATATATATGCGAGATTCCAGGACCCCAGAGAGCAATACTTGCGCCGATCCAAGTTATTTATTCTATTATTGTGTGTAATGGTATAGGGGAAACCACTATATCCTGAGATTGGCTATCTGGGCACCCTGGTGGTGGATGCATGTTGTGTGGCGCTGCACCATTCCTTGTTTATATAAAGTTAAACAGTCTGGAGAAAATAATATGACATCTGCTGTTCCTTTCATTTATATTTTTAACTGTCAGTCTAGAGAAATCAATAAAGTAATCAAGAAATACTAGACCATTTTACTAGAAGATCCGACCCTGAAGAACTTTTTGGGAGATAAACCGACTATTATCAATAGGGGCGCTAAGAGTATTAAACACCAAATTGAAAGAACCCTCAATCGGAATAAAAGGAAGGATAATATGTTTCAGATAAAAGAAGGATTCCATAGGTGCGGATCATGCAGTGCATGTAAGAGTCTGGGTCTCAAGAAACAAGTTATAGACTCTTTTAGTCACTCGGATACATTTAAACTAAAAGGGGATTACTACCTGTCACACGAATAATGTTATATATGCTCTTATATGTCCATGTAATCTAATATACATAGGAAGAACCATAAGACCCATCCAGGGCAGCCATCAGAAATGATGGGGCCCCTTACTAAACCTCACGATGGGGCCCCCCCGGGGCCCCCCTGGCACTCCCTCAAACTCTAACAGCTTTTCTCCCCCTTCAAAAAAAAGGACATAACATAGCACCACAGCAATAAAACTCCCAGTAATGTGCAGTGTGTATGAGCGTATCACAGAATCCACAGCAATAAAACTCCCAGTAATGTGTGGTGACTGTGTATGAACATATCACAGACTCCACAGCAATAAATCTCACAGTAACGGGCTGTATATGATGGCCTCTGGGTCTGGGCCTGGTCCCTGGGTCTGGTTTGGGCCTTGGGGTCTGGGCCCTGGGCCTTGGGGTGTGTGCTCTGGGCCTTGGGGTTTGGGCTGGGCCTTGGGGTCTGGTCTGGGCCCTGGGTCAGGTCCCTGGGACTGGGCCTTGGGGTTTGGGCCCTGAGTCTTGTCTGGGGTTTGGGCCCTGAGTCTGGCCTGGGGTCTGGGCCCTGGTCCCTGGGTCTGGGCTCTGGTCCCTTGGTTTAGGCCTTGGGGTCTGGTCCATGGGACTGGGCCTTGGGGCCTGGTCCCTGGGGTCTGGGCCTTGGGTATAGGCTGGGCATGGTACCTGGGGTCTGGACCCTGGGTCTGGGCCTTGGGGTCTGGGCCTCGGGGTCTGGGCCCTGGGTCTGGTCCCTGGGTCTGGGCCCTGGGTCTGGCCTGAGCCCTGGGTCTGGGCCCAGGGGTCTGGGCCCTTGGGGTCTGGGCCCTTGGGGTCTAGACCCTGGGGTCTGGGCCTTGGGGTCTGGGCAATGGGTCTGGGCCTTGGGGTCTGGGCCCTGGGTCTTGGGGTCCGGGTCCGGGGGTCTGGGCCCTGGGGTCTGGGCCCTGGGTCTGGGCCCTGGGCCCAGGGTCTGGGCCTTGGGGACTGGGGTCTGGGCCTTGGGGTCTGGGCCCAGTGTCTGGGCCATGGGACTGGGTCCTGGGCCCTTGGTCTGGGCCCTGGGACTGGGTCATGGGGTCTGGGCCCTTGGTCTGGGCCCTGGGACTGGGCCTTGGGGTCTGGGCCTTGGGGTCTGGGCCCTGGTCTGTGGTTTGGGCCCAGGGTCTGGGGACGGGGTCTGGGCCTTGGGTCATGGGGTCTGGGCCTTGGGTCATGGGGTCTGGGCCTTGGGGTCTGGCCCTAGGGTCTGGGCCTTGGGGTCTGGCCCTAGGGTCTGGGCCTTGGGGTCTGGCCCTAGGGTCTGGGCCTTGGGGTCTGGCCCTAGGGTCTGGGCCTTGGGGTCTGGCCCTTTGGGGTCTGGGCCTAGGGTCTGGGCCTTGGGGTCTGGCCCTAGGGTCTGGGCCTTTGGGGTCTGGGCCTTTGGGGTCTGGGCCCAGGTGTATGGGCCTTGGGGTTTGGGCCCAGGGGTCTGGGCCTTGGGTCTGGGCCTTGGGGTCTGGGGTCTGGGCCCTGGGGTCTGAGCCCAGGGTCTGGGCCTTGGGGACTGGGCCCTGGGGTCTGGGCCTTGGGGTCCGGGCCCGGGGTCTGGGCCTTGGGGTCTGGACCTTGGGGACTGGGGTCTGGGCCTTGGGGTCATGGGGTCTGGGTCATGGGGTCTGGGCCCTGGCTCACCTCTCCAATCTTTTCTTCTGCTCTTCTTCCCTGTCCCTCCGTCTCAGGCGCGCAGCTTCACTGAGTGGAGGGGGCGGAGCCAAAGCAAAGTGCTTGGGAAGCCCCCACATGCTGCTTGGCCCCGCCTAGCCAGCCAGTGAAGCTGCCAGGAGCCGGAGGAGACACAGTGTCTCCTCCGACTCCTGCAGCAGCAAAGACACAGCTCTGGATTCGGACTCCGAGTCCGATACCGGAGCTGGAAAAGGACGCCGCCGCTGCTGAGGGGGGCCCGGGGCCCTGCGGCCCGGGCCCCCACCGGGCCCCTTATGGCAGCATGGGGCGTAATGCCCTGATGGCGGCCCTGGACCCATCTATGTTAGAGTGATGGAACATGTTCGAAATATCAAAAGACAGTTTGAAAAACATACTGTTTCGGTTCATTTAAGGGACCACAATGACGGTTCCCCTATGGGTTTACAATTTATAGTCCTTAAAAAAATAATTAGGGACTGGAGGGGAGAAGATTTAATTAAAAAAATAAATCAGGAGGAGATGAGACAAATTTTTCGTTTTAATACTTTGATCCCAAACGGTCTTAATAGTGACTTTGAGCTGTGTCACTTTTTATGGTCTCTGTTAGATTGTTCTTAGGTTTTGTAAGGGAAAGGAACTTGTCCCAATTCCGAGATGGTTTTGTCCTTAATATTCATAATGTATGCCTGCATTACAATTTAATCTGGTCTTTATATGGGTTTTTATAAAGTAAGGCCTTTGGCTGATTGTAAATTTCAGGTCTAATATGCTCGGTGTACCCCCGGTGTTCTTCTTTGGGTTTTTCCGCTCTCTCTCTTTTCTCGTTATATGTGCGGGGGATTGGTGAAAGTGTGGCACCTTAGGAGAGTGGTGGGACAGTGCAATTGCCGAGACTATGGCTTTTCCAATGGACTGAGACGGACGAATAAGGATATCCATTTATCCGTTCACGAATCTCCATTAGGAGCAACTGAAACTGACAGATGGTAACATGTCATCAATCAGTACCGGAACAACCAGGATGGAACGCATGAAACCAGGTGATCGGGATTGTGTCCACTCCCTTTTGTATACAAGTATTGGACATCACAGAAGGACGGTAATTTCACTCCTTTGCCACTGAGGAAGCGCCCGGAAGGGTGCAAAATGCGTCTGGCGGATTGAATATTTGTCTGTTTATTCACTTTTTCTTTTATCCCATTGGAGAAATAAAAAATCTTTTATTTTTTAGAGTTTGGTAAAAAATATTCTTTTTTCCTCCTATTCTCTAGATATATATGTCCACTTGCTCTGAGGACGGCTCACCTCCATCTTTTTCTCAAACTGAAGGCTAGCCATGTTTTGAGGACACCAGCGAGTCGGGAGATACGGGTAGTCGGGTTAGCCCTACAATAACCTGAGAGGCGACTACATGAGGGCTAGAAGCTCTCATAAAGCATGAGTGTTCAATTTTTGCTGCGTGTATGTATACACGTTTATCACACAGTTATACGCTATGTTGTAATTCTCCCTTTTATTTTTGAGCTTAATCTTATAATGGCCATTGATAAGAAACCAAACCTCTAATTGTGTTTAGTTTCACAAGGTACAATGGGAATTAGCGCAGATGACATTTTTTTCTTTGTTATGTTTTACACATGTTGTTGGGCTGGATGCATTTGGTGGTTGCAGCCGACCCATCGGGGAATAGGCGCGACCCCACCCCTCCTGTACTATATGTTTCAATGTATTTCCAGCCAGGTCATCCCTGCAGCAAGATTCCACTCCGTGTCTTTGTTTTCAATCCCAAAGTGGATTTTGTTTCTGGGGGAGCATAAATAAAGGCCCACCAGTCTACCTCATGTTTGACAAGCAGCATGAGCAGGTATGGTTTGCTATGTAGCAGCCTGTGGTTTCAATTTTGGATAGGACTCGCCCTCATAGAGATGCCTTGACGTTTGGCAGGCGAGCTTAATTTTATAATGGCCATTGATAAAAAAAACAAACCTCTAATTGTGTTTAGTTTCACACGGTATAATGGGAATTAGCGCAGATGAAATTTTTTTCTTTGTTATGTTTTACACATGTTGTTGGGCTGGATGCATTTGGTGGTTGCAGCCGCCCCATCGGGGAATATGTGCGACCCCACCCCTCCTGTAATATATAATGGCATTAGTAATGGTGTTAAGGTTTTATAAGAATATATCTTGTCTTTTTAATTGATTGCATTCAATGAGACATTGAATGACATTATTAATAGTGTTAAGGTTTTATAAGAATATATTATGTCTTTTGAATTGATTGTTAGGTATGTCTCATTGAATACAATCTCGATCCATGGGGATTAGAATTTGAAAGAGTGAAAACTGATCAAATCGAAAGTGAAAGTAGATATATAGTGGAATGGGGGTCGTCATGTTTGTTCCGCCAGATGTAAAGGAACATTTTTGATATAGTAGTAGAATGGGAACATAAGGGTAAATTGAAAAATGGGGTCGAGAATGTGGTTATGTCCGTTGATAATTGTTGAAATTGTTGGTGCGATCGTTTTTTGCCTGGTAAATTACGTTGAAAACCGCTCTAGAAAACAGCTGTTATTAATTAAATTAGTTTTTTAGGTTGTGAGGCTTGTAAAAGAAGCTGGGTTTCATTTGCAGTCATACTCCTGATGAAGTGAGACTACCACGAAACGCGTTGAGCGACTGTATTGGGTCAGAAGGACAAGCAGACTGTTATCCCAGATTCATCTAGGAGGCCAGTAGAACCGGTGGACGGTTTGTGGACCAATTGGAGGATCAATATCGGAAGGTCTGGGTCTTTGAGACCAAGGTGTATATGCACATTTTGCATGTGCCCTACAGAATGTGAGTTTGTTATTTGATTTTAAATAAATTGTTTTGAGTTTTAAAATACTACACCATATGCCGCCCCTCATTATTTCGGCTAGGGTCAGACGAGCGTGATTTCTACGGACTGTACGTTCGTGCACACGGACGTACGTTAGTACGGAAGACGCAGTAGTGGCCAGACAGTCCGTTTCTTTCACTGACGTATATATTTTGACGGATGTAGGAGGGAAAATAAATTAAAAAGCAAAACCATTTTGTCCCTGAAAAATGCTGGACGTATAAATGCAGTCCGTCTGACCACGTTCCATCACTCACACACAAAGCTATGCAGACGTTGCAGACGCAGCGCACTTTGTGCGGCCGTTCTAGGGGTTGTACGTTCTTGCCTGCCTTGCGTCCGTGGGCCGCGGCCGTTGTGCGTCCGCAGTTCAGTGCGGACGTACTTCATGTGTCAGGCTCCAATGGACTTTCTTTCATGCTATCACGGACGTACTTTTAGGCGCAATCACGGACGTGAACACTACGCTCGTCTGACCCCAGCCTTCAGGTCTGTGGTGAATTACAAGAAGATGGGGAATGCAATTTGAAGTGGCTCGATTGCAATTTCAATCTTCTGTGGTCGACAATGTTAAAGAATACGTCACAATAGATGCGCCATCCAATACGTATATTGGCTTTTTTCTACAGGAAGAGACTTGTGGTGATCTCTGTGGAATGGCAGCAGTGAAGGAGGGATCTTACTAACTTTTTTGATTCAAATATAAATCACTAGGTGCACGAGTTAAGTTAGGCCCAGGGCTGCACAAAACCTAAATAAACCATTGTCTGGCCCTCAGGTATTCCAGGTATAACATGCCAGGTTTGCTAGATATCTGAAGTACAAAACAGGCGATATATTTTGTTGTTCAGTGACTGCAATAGTCAGTCCGCGTTTCCCCTAGGTAATCCTTAATAGGGATGAGCCGAACACTCCCCGAGTTCGGTTCGGAGCCGAACCCGAACTTTCCAAATGTTCGGATCCGAACCCGAACTCAATACAAGTCAATGGGGCTGAAAATTTGGTTTTTAGAGTGCCCTCCAAGAGGGCATATATGCTAGATATATGCCATAAAAAGGTGTATGGGGGTCTGGGTAGTGCCCTGGGAGACAGGAAACAAGGACAAAAAGTAAAAAAAAACGTTTTTAAATGGACAGTGAGTTTTCCATGAAATAAGGGTTAAAAATAAAAATGAAAAATTCCTTCAAATATCGTGCCTAGGAGGTCCCCATAACCTGCCCGTGAAGTGGCGGATTTCTAGGATGTATAGAAATATGTAAAAACCAAAAAATGACATTTCAAATGACGGTAAATGCTTTTCCTTTAATCTATCCATAAACAACTGCTTGGGGCGGCAGTCTGTATGAAAAGAGGAGACATTTTCGGACACGCAGAAAAAGTTTACTGATTTTTTGGCGGTGAAAAGCAGGAGAATGACTGGAGAATGGAAAATTCTAGACCAAATGGGAGAATTTTTCTGGTTTGGCTATTTTGACCTAGAATTTTCTCTTCAGTCATTCTCCTGAGTTTCACCTGACAGGGTTATTCAGAGAGCGGTGAAGAGCAGGAGAATGATTGGAGAATGGAAAATTCTAGGTCAAAATAGCCAAACCAGAAAAATTCTCCCATTTAGGCTAGGGTCAGACTAGCGAATTTTTAACGTGCGTTTAGGCGCACTTAATCACGGCCGCACTAGCAGCAAACTTGAACCCAGGACATACTTGAAAACAAGAGAAATCTCACTGTATCCTTCCTGGTAAAATCCTTTATAAATAAATAAATAAATGACGGGCAATGACGGCCATATACGAAGTATGGTCGCACGAATGTCCAGCTGCGCAACGCAAGTGGAAAATTAACGCATTTTTTTGAGAACGCAGAACCGCTAGTACAGACGTACAGAGTGCGCTGCGTCCACTAGCGGCGTGTGTGCGTGATTTGGAGACGTCAGACCCTGCTCATGTCCGGCCAACATAACGTCCAGACACCCAAAGTTTCCTGGTTTGGATCCATAAAAAATCATGCACAAAAATGACCGTTTTCACGCATTCCGTGAAAAAATACGGCAATGCGTTCGGACGCACTTTTTGACAGTCGCTGCGAAAAATGCGTTAGTCTGACCCTAGCCTTGTCTCACTTTCCAAATCGGCTATTTGGTCCAGATTGTTCTCTTTTCCTGCCATTCTCCTGGTTTTCACCTTTCTCTGAACAACCCTGAGAGAGAGCTGAAAGCCAGGAGAACTGGCAGGAGAAGAGAACAATCTAGTCCCCATAACCTGCCCGTGAAGTGGCGGATTTCTAGGATGTATAGAAATATGTAAAAAACAAAAAATGCCATTTCAAATGACGGTAAATGCTTTTCCTTTAATCTATCCATAAACAACTGCTTGGGGCGGCAGTCTGTATGAAAAGAGGAGACATTTTCGGACACGCAGAAAAAGTTTACTGATTTTTTGGCGGTGAAAAGCAGGAGAATGACTGGAGAATGGAAAATTCTAGACCAAATAGCCGATTTGGAAAGTGAGAAAAATGGGAGAATTTTTCTGGTTTGGCTATTTTGACCTAGAATTTTCTCTTCAGTCATTCTCCTGAGTTTCACCTTTCTCTGAATAACCCTGTCAGGGTTATTCAGAGAGCGGTGTAGAGCAGGAGAATGACTGGAGAATGGAAAATTCTAGGTCAAAATAGCCATACCAGAAAAATTCTCCCATTTAGGCTAGGGTCAGACTAGCGAATTTTTAACATGCGTTTAGGCGCACTTAATCACGGCCGCACTAGCAGCAAATGACGGGCAATGACAGCCAATATACGAAGTACGGTCACACGAAAGTCCGGCCGCGTAACGCAAGTGGAAAATGAACGCATTTTTTCGAGAACGCAGAACCGCTAGTACGGACGTACAGAGTGCGCTGCGTCCACTAGCGGCATGTGTGCGTGATTTGGAGACGTCAGACCCTGCTCATGTCCGGCCAACATAACGTCCAGACACCCAAAGTTTCCTGGTTTGGATCCGTAAAAAATCACGCACAAAAATGCGCATCGTATGACCGTTTTCGCGCATGCTGTGAAAAAATAAGGCAATGCGTTCGGACGCACTTTTTGACGGTCGCTGTGAAAAATGCATTAGTCTGACCCTAGCCTTAGCTCACTTTCCAAATCGGCTATTTGGTCCAGATTGTTCTCTTTTCCTGCCATTGTCCTGGTTTTCACCTTTCTCTGAACAACCCTGAGAGAGAGGTGAAAGCCAGGAGAACTGGCAGGAGAAGAGAACAATCTAGATCAAATAGCCAATTTGGAAAGTGAGTTAAATGGCAGAATTTTTCTGGTTTGGCTATTTTGACCTAGAATTTTCACTTCTCCAGTTATTCTCCTGCTTTTCACCGCTCTCTGAATAACCCTGTGAATGTTTAATCCCGAGGTGAAAAATAACATTGCTTTAGATGTTATTCTGAATTTTTTTCAAACACCAGTTAAATGCAGCATATTAGGAAGTTTTAGGAGGTAAATTAATTCTCAAATCTCAATCAGAAGCAGACACCACCTCAGTACCTCAGTATAGTGTGCAATGTATCAAATTGATTACCAGACTAAAAACACCTGGTGTTATGCCTGTTTGTGAATAGAGGTCATTTAGAGTTGAGAATCTTTCCACGTACACATTCGTTTTTAATTCAATATCTAATAAACTGTTGCTTATAATATTCTGCAGTAAAGAGTCTCTTTATTTTTAGATTTTTTAGTATTTTTTTAAGCATTTTCTATACTTTTTTCAAATTTTTTTTTTTTTTTTTTTCGAACTCGAACCGAACACCCAAAAAGTTCGAAGTTCGCAAACTTTCGAACTGCCAAAGTTCGGGCCGAACTCCGAACCGTCCGAACCCGAACAGCTCATCCCTAATCCTTAACACCTTCGCTGCTGAGCCATTTCACGTCTGTGTGCTGAGCTCATTTTTACCACTTTTGCTCATCATGTTTAAACACGATTTGAAGCCACGTTTTATTATACCACCCAGAAATATTATATATCGTTCTTTCCGACAGACTCCACAGATTCATAGTATATCATTAATATATGTATACGTCATGTCCTGCCTGTATTTTATAACAAAATAATTCAATAAAATTTGAATTTTTAATCTACAGCAGTGTTTCCCAAACCTGATCTCAGGACCCTCCAGCTCCCAGGTTTGCCAGATATCTGAAGCACAGCTTCAGTTTTGCTTTTATATTTTCTATGGGGTGCACTTGTTAAAACAAAATTAGAAATGGGGACTCGTTACATTTTTTTGGGGGGCATTACATGACTTTTAGCAAACGCACCCGATAGAAAAAAATCATTAGAGCAGCATCATTGTTCACATTATAATTGAAATGTGCACAATAATGCTGCATTAATAAAAAACAGACACAAAAAAAACATGTTTTTATTTTTTTTTCATTATTTTTATCTTTAAGTTTTTTTTTCTTTACTTTAAACATGGTCATGTTTGGTATCATTTGAAAGGACATGCTCTGGCCTTTCAAATGATGCCAAACATAACCCATCTAGCTGCTACTGTTCAGGAGATAGGGGGTTCCTTTGAATCCCCCTACCTCCACCAGGGATTTCCTTAGGAAATCCCCTGGCAGCTAGGGGTTCCCCGGCACCATGATGTCAGGTAGGGAGGGGGCGGCCCCCACTGGGGCTAGGCTGCGATCCGGTGCCAGATCACGGCCCGATGCCTGAGGGGTCAAAGCCAGACACCGCTTAAATGGGGAGAATCTCCCCTTTCAAGCGGTGCCTGGCTTATCCATGTCGCACCTACCGATTGGAAGGGAGAGGGATCCAGAAGGATCCCCCCCTCCCTTTCAGGCGATCTTCCGGCATTGCTGGGGGGGGGGTCGCCTGAAAATAACATCGCGCATGGTGCGATGACATCATTAAAGTCAGGAGGGGTATAAATTCAGCATCTAAACTTCCAGGAAGTCAGAACGCCGCGGGGCCCCCAAGAGAGAGGTGAGTATCTCTCCGAGGCTCCCAAAAGCGGAGGATGTGTGGGGAACATCCACCGCATATAGCAGGAGTCAATGAGGACGTTCCCCACACATCATCTGCAGGGAAAGGGTTAAAATCTAATCTGTTAGTGATCCCTGAGGACAAGCTTGGGAAACACTGATCTGTGATTTCAGTTGTGGTTCTTGTTAACCCCATGATCTTTATATAATTGCTTGATGTCTACATATACACTAGTTTGGTATCACTTTCTTGTTGAATGCTGTATAAGGCTAGCGTCAGGCGAACACAGTCATCACGTCCGTGTCGCCGCACAGTTTAACGTCCATCGTAGCATTGATTTGTGATCAACAGAGACCAACACACAAAGTATGTGCGCACTGAAGTGCGGACTCACCACACACGTGCCAATAAATGCAATCTAGGCTAGGGTCAAATGAACGCATTTTTCGCATCGTCTGTAAAAAAAGTGCGTCCGAACGCATTGACGTATTTTTTCACGGAAGATGTGAAAGTGGTCATACGATGCGCATTTCCTTGCGAGATTTTTTACGGATCTATACTATAAAAGAGTAAGGCTTTGGCTGTCCGTCGCCAAAACCCTACTGCGCATGCGCGCGCAACCAGCGGCGGTTGGTTGCGCGCGCATGCAACCGCCGCGGCACGAGACGGCTGCCGGCTCGCCGCGGCGGTTACACATGCACACAGCAGCCGGGTAGAGGCTGCGCTCGCAGCCTCTACCCGGCTGCCGCGCGCATCCAACCCCCCGAGCGGCGAAGGGAAAGTTTCCTCCGCCGCTCGGGGGTTGGATGCGCGCGGCAGCCTCTACCCGGCTGCTGTGCGCATCTAACGGGTCCCCCGAGCGGCGAAGGGAAAGTTCCCTCCGCCGCTCAGGGGTAGGATGCGCGCGGCAGCCGGGTAGAGGCGCAGCCTCTACCCGGCTGCCGCGCGCATCCTACCCCCGAGCGGCGGAGGGAAAGTTCCCTCGCTTCCGCTTTGAAGGACCCAAGCCCCGGTCACGTGACCGCGGCTTGGGTCCTTCAAAGACCGGAAGCGGGGAAATCTTCACTTCCCTGGCGCCGCTCGACAGGTAAGTATGAGCGCTGGGGGGGCCATATCCACGAGCTGGGGGACCATATCCATGACCTGGGGGCAAATCCATGAGCTGGGGGCAAATCCATGAGCTGGGGGCAAATCCATGAGCTGGGGGCAAATATCCATGTGCTGGGGCAAATCCATGAGCTGGGGGCAAATATCCATGTGCTGGGGCAGTATCCACGTGCTGGGGCAAATCCATGAGCTGGGGGCAAATATCCATGTGCTGGGGCAGTATCCACGTGCGGGGGCAGTATCCACGTGCGGGGGCAGTATCCACGTGCGGGGGCAGTATCCACGAGCGGGGCAGTATCCACGAGCTGGGGCAGTATCCACGAGCTGGGGCAGTATCCACGAGCTGGGGCAGTATATCCACGAGCTGGGGCAGTATATCCACGAGCTGGGGCAGTATATCCACGAGCTGGGGCAGTATCCACGAGCTGGGGCAGTATCCACGAGCTGGGGCAGTATATCCACGAGCTGGGGCAGTATCCACGAGCTGGGGCAGTATATCCATGAGCTGGGGCAGTATATCCACAATAGATTTACAACAAGTCTTCAATAAAACGAGAAATATGAGTAACCAAATCAATTTGGACATTATGTAGGCCGGACATGAGCAATGTCTGACGTCTCCTAATCATGCACACACGCCGCTATGCAGGCGCAGCGCACTCTGTACGTGAGTACTAGTGGTTCGACGTTCTCGAAAAAATGCGTTTGTTTGCCGCTTGCGTTGCGCGGCAGAACTTTCGTGCGGCCGTACTTCATATATTGGCCGTCATTGGACGTCATTTGCTGCTACTACGGCCGTAATAAAGTGCGGCTGCACGCGTGTTCGCACTGCGTTCGTCTGACCCCAGCCTTAGGCCTCGACGTAAAAGCGCTGCGATGGACGCCCAGAGTGTGCTGCGTCTGCATAGCGGCCTGTGTGCCTGATGACACGACGTCAGACGCAGCGCATTTGCGATGTCCATCATGTTGACGCTCAGAAGTTTTTTTGGTCTGGCTGTGTGTACGTGTCATTTAGTTTTAATTCCCATATTTTGCTTTTTTTTCTACATCCGTCAAAAAAAAGGACCGTGTGGTGTCTACAGTATCTTCCGTCAGTACGTCCGTCCATTATGCATGCACACAGAGTGCGCTCAGAATGCGTTCGTCTGACATTATCTTTTTTAAAATCACTTTTAGGCTAATCTTACTAAAAAGGAGCCTCTCAGTCTCTGCCACTGGGTTCACCTGTCAGTATTTCTCATATAACTGTACGAAGGGGATATACTCCATTTTCTCTGAGGACCTGACTCCGTTTTAAATCCTCACAGCTAGCCTTTAGGCTGAAAGTGTTTTTCTTTTCTTTCCTTTGCTTTTTTGATGTTACACATTGTTGTCTTTTACTATCTCCCCTATGGGAAGAAAAGAGCAAGAGTAATATGAAAGACATGCAAATGAGGGATAGAAAATAAATGCAAATTTGCCAAATTATTTCACAAAACTCATTTGCGATTTAGAATATATTCAAGCTCATGGATTCTATGGTTCTTATTTAGAGGCATGTCTGTAATACAAAGCATTAGGATTTAAATTTCTAAAATTATTTGGACTGGATCAGCTACTGAAGAATGCGTTCAGCAGTCTGAGCACATTTACGCTCTCAACTTGCTCAGTGTCCAGAGGGAATAATCAACAGCTAGAAAAGAGATTAAATTGGATCAGCCATAGTCCAAAAGATTTTCAGAGTTTAAAAATTTGATTTTATCTGCTGAATATAGCAAGAAAATACATGAAAAGAAGTGGCATCGCAGCTTAGGATAGCATTCAGGAAATTTTTAGTCAGACCATATTCTTCAACAAAACAACTATTTTTGTAATTAAAATAAAAAAAAGAAGAAAAATCACATGTCTTACCTTCATCCATATTTATGGTTTATAAGTAAATTAAGCGGAGATTAATATAAGAATGAAATTAATCTTTGGAGTGCTGAGACAATTTAAGGACTCTGAAATTGCAAGCAGGAAACACCTGTCTAATGTTTTGCTAATCATGCAAAATAAGGTGAAAATTAAATTATATAAATGAATCTGTTGACACTTTGCATGAATTAATCATAATTTAAAAAATGCTTAAATTTTGCTTAATTGAAATTAGACTTTAGTACTTGTGCGTGGGATTCTCTTTAAGAAGAAGTTGTAGATCAAAGACACTGCATCTCAAGATGTAACAAATCTCCATATCTGAAAGAGAAACCACGGAACTGTTTCCCTAAATACTGCTCGCTCAGAATAGTGAATAATGTAATAATAAGGTCATTAAACCTTTCCTGCTGCATGACACAATTGTTCCATCATGAATTTCTGATTTCTGTTTCTCAACTCCAGTCCACATGACCTACTGACAGGCCAGGTTTACCAGGTATCTGATGCACAGCCCAAGTGATATGATTTGCTGCTCTGTGATTGTAGTATTTGTATCAATATGTATGGAACCAGAACAAAGAGTGTTTGGTTCCAGGGGACGTTTAATATGCGTCGCACTGCAGTTCAGCAGGAAGTAGTTAATCAGGAAGTCAGACACATGGACACTGACTAGTAGCTAAAGCTGAAGTTTATAGAACTTGTTTATAAGATGTTTGGTTAATAAATTTACAATAGCACTACAGCTGGAGTCTGAGAGGCTATTTCATAAGCAGCAACATTTATACATGGTGGCAGCGGATATCATAATTTATACAGTATTCAGTCTGAATTTCCCCAAGGTACTTCTTAATACCTGGCCTGTTAGAATATTCTGAGGACCAGAGTTGAGTAACACTGGCCTAAAGGATCCTGTGCAGTTACAGAAGCATCCATCTACTTGGTTAATACTGGGTGCTTCGGTTTCCACAGCCAGCAGCACCACAATTAACATTTTTATAGCAAATCATTGTTGTCAAAGTGCTGTGTAACTTCCTCTTTCACTTTCAATAATGACTGGTAAAAATAAATGTAAATTCTAGGTACATAATGTACTCCGTCAACAAGGACAAATAAACAACGATTTTTTAATTGCTTTAGTTTCACTATTTAAGTACACATTATTGCCACCCATTCTCAAAAGGTAGGCCTTTTTTGCATAATTCTTTCTTTTTTACCCATTAAAAATGAGAAGCTACAGTTGTGTTCAAAATTATTCAACCCCCACTGAAATTGAGTGTTTTGGCCAGTTTGATATTGATTTTGATCATTCAGTCATCTTGCTTACAATTAAATCAAAGAGGCGCGTGTAGGTCAGACAAATATATCATAACATTTATAATGAAATAACCACAAATGTCTTTTCTGTGCTCACATCATTATCAGTTTTATTCAACCCCCAAGTGACATTCACTCTTAGTACTTAGCTTTTAAACGTGAAGCATAGCTTGACACAAGTGTCTTGCAGCGATCTACGGGTATCTTCGCCCATTCGTCATGGGCAAAAGCCTCCAGTTCAGTCACATTCTTAGGCTTGCACACTGCAACTGCTTTCTTTAAGTCCCACCAGAGGTTTTCAATCGGATTTAAGTCAGGTGACTGCGATGGCCACTCCAAAATGTTCCAGCCTTTAATCTGCAACCATGCTCTAGTGGACTTGGAGGTATGCTTGGGATCATTGTCCTGTTGACAGGTCCAACGTCTCCCAAGCCTCAGGTTTGTGACGGACTGCATCACATTGTCATCCAATATCTCCTGGTACTGAAGAGAATTCATGGTACCTTGCACACGCTGAAGCTTCCCTGTACCTGCAGAAGCAAAACAGCCCCAAAGCATGATTGACCCCCCGCCATGCTTCACAGTAGGCAAGGTGTTATTTTCTTCATAGGCCTTGTTCTTCCTCCTCCAAACATAGCGTTGATCCATGGGCCCAAACCGTTCTAATTTTGTTTCATCAGTCCACAGAACACTATCCCAAAACTTCTGTGGTTTGTCCACATGACTTTTGGCATACTGCAGTCGACTCTTCTTATTCTTTGGAGACAGCAAGGGGGTGCGCCTGGGAGTTCTGGCATGGAGGCCTTCATTACACAGTGTGCGCCATATTGTCTGAACTGAAACTTCAGTACCCACATCTGACAAATCTTTTCTCAGTTCCTCAGCAGTCACACGGGGACTTTTCTCCACTCTACGCTTCAGGTAGCGCACAGCAGTCAAAGTCAGCATCTTCTTTCTGCCACGACCAGGTAGCGTTTCAACAGTGCCCTTTGCCTTGAATTTGCGAATGATACTTCCTATGGTCTCTCTTGGTATGTTTAACATCTTTGCAATCTTCTTATAGCCATTGCCCTTCCTGTAAAGAGTAATCACCTTTTCTCTTGTCTTCCTGGACCATTCTCTTGACTTCACCATGTTTGTAACCACACCAGTAAATGTCTAGAAGGAGCTGAGTATCACAGTCATTTTAAAGCTGCCTAATTGATGCTTATTATGCTTTATTGCTGCTCTGTGACATCCACAGGTGTTTTCAATACCTGATTGAAAACACTTGAATGAACCTCTGTTCTTCAGAGTGGTAGTCTTTAAGGGGTTGATTAATTGTGTCAATGAAGAATTCACAAAAGAAACATTTACTACTGTATTACAAAACCAATTGGTGTCATTTTAGTTGCATATGGTTCTTTAAAAAGTCCTTGTAGGATTTCATTCTGAATACAATTACAAATGTACACTAAATTCCCTAAAACCCTTTACAGCATTGGGGGTTGAATAATTTTGAACACAACTGTATATAAAATCAAATTAGCCCTAAATTTGGAGAGAATACATTCTTGTTCAAATTGATACATATAGATGTTGGTGTATGCTGGCGCCATAGAAGCCCCCATTGAAGTTCCTGTGATCTGGAGGTAAAATTGCTTCTCAAAGCGTAAATAGTTACATTCCAATGATACTCGTAGCATTTCCACCAGATACTCGATTGGAGGTCCCGTGTATTCATCCGAAGATGACAGGGTACGTTTGACTGCCTCAATACCCTGTTGGTGGGGAATGGTGTACAGGCTGCTTACATCCATTGTAGCCAGGATAATATCCTCAGAAGGTAAAATCAAGTAATATCAGGTAATATCATTTCTCAATAGGGGTTACTCAAAATCCACTTCGGAGAGCATTACAGAAGGCAGAGGAGAAATTCAGAAATCCAAAATTAGATAATCAAGCGCAACCACCTCGTATTGTTCTCCCTCTTATGTACCATACGGCTGGAGATCAGATGGCCGCCCAAAGCCGGCAACATTGGCCAATTTTTCAATATGATAAAACATTACCAACTCAATTCCATACTCCACCTCTTATTTCTTTTCAAAGAACCAAGAATCTACGTGATCTATTGGTCAAAACAGACCCATATCATTCTTATGATAAAATGCTGACGTTTCAGAAAATGGGATGCTTCCGTTGTCTGGATTGCGTCACCTGTCACCATATGGTAGCTGGTAATTCCTTTGTGCACCCCACTAATGGTAAAAGGTATAAGATCCGCTTTAGAATAACTTGCCAAACGGAGTTTGTGATCTATTTAATCAACTGTCCCTGCGGCTTAGCCTATGTAGGGAAAACGGATTTAACCTTACGTGACCGCATAAGAGGACACAGATCTGCAATAAATACAGCGTTGCAGCCGTGATAGCCATACGAACAAGCCAGTCGCTAAACATTTTTTGCAATGTCGACATAGCCTTCCCACATTGAAATTCATAGGCATCGATCATGTCCCACCCTTACGAAGAGGGGGAAACTGCTCTCAGATTCTGTTGCAGAGAGAAACATTTTGGATCAGAACTCGAAATACCCTCATGCCTAATGGACTCAATGAATGCATTTCTTTTACATCATTTTTATATGATCGATAGACTCTTTTCAATAATTGTCTATTGGGAACTTCGTTTACTTTACTTTTTTGCTCTTGTGTTTTTCTTACAGTAAATAACAATCACTTTGCTACAATAGTCTCAGGAGCGGCCTCCTTCGCTGTTGATATTTGCTTATCTGTTAATATGTTTATATGTATACTTAGCAATTTTTTCTATCTACAGTATGCAAACTCTTCCTCTGTCTTCAGTCCCTTGCGTATAATCAGTAATTCCGCAGTTTGTTTCCATGACAACTTAGGATGTTGTCAGTGGTTTGTGAACTACTCAGAAGGGATGCTACGTGATTGCCTAGGAACGATTCGCCACTTCCGATTTCCGGGTGGGCGTGATCGAAGGCAACGCGGCACAGTCTGGGTAAGTCCCACTTAATTATTACAATATAAAAGTAATAGATTACATTGTGTTCTTTTACCTTGATGAAGGCCCTTTTGTGGGCCGAAACGTAGTTTTTTTTAATGTAATTTAAATAAACTTTGTTGTTTTATTATACGAAGTCCTCGAGTGCGGTTCCGTCAATGGAATATTTTTTTTATATATATATATATGTCACATCAAGATAAATCCCTCTCTATCATTTAACCCCTTTAATACCTAGTGATTTCCATTCCCCACACAGCAAATATACTCTATACAGCGGAATCGCTCTCTGTACAGTATGTTCACTGTACGTAAGCCCTTTTTGACAGGTACAGTGTTCCCTCTGTTTGCCAAAAAATGCTACTACAATTTACACTATGGCGTGACCTCCATTGCTCCATGCAGGGAAAAACTATAATCTGCAAGCTTTTCAAATAATTTCAACATATAGGCTGTCATGTCCGCTGTGTTGCAAGTTCTAGGGCATGTTCTGAAACACAATTGCAAACAAATTTAATTTGCAATAAACAAATTCCATTGCATTAATCCAGAATTAGACCACATTGACTACAATCACTATTGGGGCATCAACAGGTTCCTTCCAGAATGACTAAAATCAATCTTGGCAGTGAAGGGGTTAAATATAAAAATCTATGCTGGGTCCTTATTACTCATATTCATAATAAAGCATCAAGTATACATAATATAGGGGAACCAAAAGGGGTTTGGAAAAATAAATTGTGTTCTATCTTAGTAGTGTATGGGGTTAAAAACGATATGTAATAGGTGTGGGTACAGTTAATAAGAGAAGCCAACACACTCAAAGCAAAAATCAAAAATTGCTTCAGACCTCAAGTATCAACATGCAAAAAGAGGCTTTGTCACTAAGGCTGGGGTCAGACGAACGCAGTGTGTTTAGCTGCACTTTATTACGGCCGTGGTAGCAGCAATTGACGTCCAACGAAGGCCCACACACGAAGTACGGCCGCACGAAAGTTCGGCCGCGCAACGCAAGTGGCAAACAAACGCATTTTTGCAAGAACGTCGAACCGCTAGTACTGACGTACAGAGTGCGCTGCGTCCGCATAGCGGCGTGTGTGCATGATTAGGAGACGTCACACGCTGCTCATGTCCGGCCAACATAACGTCCAGACATCCGAAGTTTCCTGGTTTGGATCCGTAAAAAATCACGGCCGTAATTGCGCATCGTATGACCGCTATCGCGTATTCCGTGAAAGAGTACGCACTTTTTTATGGACGATTCGAAAAATGCGTTCGTCTGACCCTAGCCTAAAGGGGTTATTCAAAGAACACCGAATTGGCCACAAAATTGAACCAAACAGTGCATTTCCCTGTATGGTGCAATTTCGTGGCCATTCAGCTATTCAAAAAGCTGGCAATTCGCCAAATATTGGTGAATTGCCTGTGAAATATGGTGATCTTTGGTGGCAGTGAAATTCCCTATAGAGAAGTAATGGTTAATCTATTCAGAGAACACCGAACTGCACCAAGATGTCACTGAAATGCCCTGATATTTGGTGCTTTCATTCGACAGGTTTAAGCAGGCTAATCCCATAGGTTTCAATAGAAAAATTCCTGTTTTTTATTAAATATTTATTCAACCGTTTATTTGCAGCAAAAAAGTCTCTTTATTTATTTTTAGGATCTTTAATTCGGCAGTTTTGCAGCGTTTTTTTTCCAGATGTGTTTGGCGGGTTGATTCACCGCACTTCGGGGATCATGCGGTGAATGCTGAATTTAACTGAAATTAACGTTCTGAATAACCCCTGCAGTGGATAATAAATTTGGTTAATTTTTTTGTATTCCTGTCAAACGGTCAGTTGCTGTAGGTATTCTATCAGGATTATTCAGAGAAAGGTGAGAACCAGGAGAACTGGCAGATAAAGAGAACAATCTAGACCAAATAGCCAATTTGAAAAGTGAGATGAATGGGAGAATTTTTATGGTTTTGGCTATTTTGATCTAGAATTTTCACTTCTCCAGTCATTCTCCTGAGTTTCACCTTTCTTTGAATAGGTCTGTTTATCACATTTATACTGTATGGCTACTCTAAATGGGTTTTCTATAAAAACACTGGCTATTGATTGTGGTTTTGTGAAAAACTACTATGGCAGTGAAGGGGTAAGTACAGTGTCATTTGCTTCTTAATCCTAATCCTGTAACCTGTGCTCTAAATCTAACAGATAATGAACATAATTTTCACCCCCTGTTTTATTCAGTCTCCCCCTGATAAATAACTCTATAATAATACTACAGTATAATTATTATATAATCATTAGCTGTAATGGCTTCACTCTAATCATGGTAACATTAAAACATTACTGTAATTAAAGGATTTTTGTAAGCTGTCATTTTCATTGTGACCTTTTAAAAGTTGTTCCATCTGGTACATTTTGATTCCATGTGTAGAATATATCCGCTCAAAGGGTGGATCTGAGAACAAATACCATGTAGGCAGGAAGATGTTGACGTCCCTTTGAGCACATACTGTATGTTCTTTTCAGATTCTTTTTTTGTTTAAGTTTGCTTTTTATGTTTATTATTTCCATGAAAATGTGCGTTCACTATCTGCAATTAAAAATAAAGAATAACAGATGGGATGAACCTCCTTTATAAAATTGATTGCATACACAACAGGGCCCTACTCCCTTCCTAACGCTAAAATGGTGACGCTAACGGGAAAAAACCTGCGCCAAACACTGACACAACATCAAGGTCCACCTAGTTTTCATTTTAATTAAGTGCACATATCACCCTCTCTCTAGGTGGTAGGTTTTAGTTTATACCTAACTCAACCCCATGAATTTAGTATTTTTTTTTTATTTTAGGGAAAGGTTGACACATTTTGGTAGGGGAGTAATCATTTTTGCTAAGTCATCAACAAAGTAAAAAGATAACATCGACCAAATGCAACAGGGCAATAGGGCCCTTCCTCTCTGGACGTTGAAACCCTCCAGGGATATACTGAGGGCATATATTTTTTCTCTATTTTGACATTGTCCAAGTTTATTTACATGTGGATTGATGGATTTAACTTTACGTTTGTATTATACTTTTATTTTAGTTCCCTCATCCTATAACCTCTGATCCAGGACCTGCACCTTACTTGCAGTGCCACAATACAAAAAGAAAGTAACTCGATCCTCATTTTCCTTCAGAGCACCTCAATTATGGAATAAGTAGGGTCGGATTTATAATTAGGCAGAGTAGGCATGTTCCTTTTTTTTTTTACAATCATTTAGACCACTGTATCTCTGGAGCCCTAATGGCTAGAGGGACATATGAGGTATCAAAGGTCAGACTATGGCATTTCCAGTGATACCAAACATATCCAGGTTAGATTTATGTAAAAATAAAATAACTAATAATATTATTTTTCTCTTTTTCTAATGCAGCATTATTATTCAGTTTACAATTTTAAAGTGAACAGTGATGCTGTGCTAACTCACCTTCTCATTTCCCACACTGCCAGCAAGTGTGGAGCTGATTATGCAATGCATTGTTTCATTGGCAACCTAGTTCGTGGCACTGCAGTGAGGTGAGACAGGTGGACTATGGGACCTGTGTCTCTGATTTGTACACGGCACAAGGTTAATTGAGGTGTCATTGGTAGAGGTCATAGTCTGATCTTTACAATGATACCAAATAGGGATGCACTGATACCAATACTAGTATCGGTATCTTGGCCAATACGTCATTTACACAAGTCTGTAAGTATATACATGTATCTGAGTGGGTATATCTGGTCTGAGGTCTGCAAGTATACATGTATCTGTTTGGAAATAAATATATGAGGTCTGAGTGGGTATACATATATCTGAGGTATGTGTGTGTGGTCAGGGTGTGTGTGTAGGCTGTGTAGTGGGTAAATCGGGTGTCTGACCATACATTTCAATATTAACAAACTGAACAGGCTTTCAACAAAATCCTAAAGCTAAATTATTTATTGGAGAGCGGTTACATGACTTTAAATAAAAGTATCGGTACTCGGTATCGGTGAGTAGCTGAGAAAAGTATCAGTACTTGTACTCCGTCCTAAAAAAGTGGTGTTGATTCAACCCTACTACCAAACATGCCCATATAATGTGTAAAATTTAAAAAAATTAAAAAGTAAACAAAAAAATTTTTTTTTCTCTTTTCTACGGCAGACGCAATATATACTTTTACAAATAAAACAAACAATTCCACTGCAGTAACTCAAACTCAACTAAGGCAACAGAGTCTGACCCTACTTTTATTTGAGCGCAGAGAGAAACAGTCTTTCAGTTTTTTAAATTTTCATTTTTTTTAGTTTGCCCCAAAACAAAAATTTAAAAAGTCATTTTGGCATGTTTGTTTTTCTTGTGGGGGAGGGGCCCTCCACATTTCTGTGTCTACAAGCTCCTAAAATGTAAATCTGGCCCTGGAAATAACCTCCCAGATGCCATCAAATCTTCCCCTAGTCTTAAGCCACTCACGAGATCTCTATTAATATACCTCGATACAGAATGCACCTGTAAACATGTAAGATAATGACTATTTCATACCTATTTATTTTCTGTGTTTTCTGTATATTTGTGTTTTGTTTTTAATATCTTGCATTTATTACTTTGTATTTCTGTAACAACTGTAAAAATTTCAATGTTCTTGAACCCAGGACATACTTGAAAATGAGAGAAATCTCAATGTATCCTTCCTGGTAAAATACTTTGCAAGTAAATAAATAAATAATTTTGTATTAAGTGCTGATGTTTTACTGGAAATTTAGAAATTGACCTTCAACATTTTAAAGGACCCTATTGACATTTTTGTGGACACTGGGTGGGTGCATTTACTTTTTGATGGGGTATAACTAGAGGGGGGAAATAGTTTGGGGCTTGTTACGGATGTGCGGTTCAAAGGATGTGTGAATGAAAAGGTCAGGCTATACAATTTTAGAGACGTTTTAGAGCAGGAATCTCAAACTTTGTGCCCCCAGATATTTCTGAACTACACCTTCCATGATTCTCTATCCATTTATTGTATTCAAAGAATTTAGGGAATTGTAGGCAATTAACATGTGGGGGGTCAGATTTTGAGATCCCTATTTTAGAGCAATGGCAGGAGGGAATGAGGTTTGCTCTTGAGAGTTACTGAGCAGGGTCGCCATCAGGGCATTACGCCCCATGCTGCCGTAAGGGGCAGCGACGGTGCTCTTTTTAACTGCTCTGGTATCGGACTCTATGGCTAATGTCAGACGAACGCATTCTGAGCACACTGTGTCCTTAAAGTGACTACCGCTTAGGGACACACACACCTATATGTACAGGTATGCACAGGACAGGATTACTAGACACTGTTATCAAATGAGTGGGAAATGTTTTATAAACAAGAGTGGGAAATGTTTTACCAACAATGAGTGGGAAATGTGTTATCAACAAGGGGTGGGAAATGTTTTACCAACAACGAATGGGAAATGTGTTACCATCAATGAGTGGGAAATGTTTTACCAACAGCGAGTGGGAAATGTTTTACCAACATACAGGACATGAATACTTGAAATAGGCCAGATGATATACAAGGATGTATTCTAACACAAGCCCAAATCGATCAATGTTAGAGTGTTCAGGGATAGCCAAAACGGTATACAAGGGGTATCTAGCCTCCTGGCCAGCCCTGCGAGTTCTGGAATCCGGCACAACTACTGGCACACAGCTTGTTGATGGCGCCGCTGGGTGCCAGGGCCCCCTCTGAGCCCTAGACGTGACAGATACGCTCATACACACTGCACATTAATGTGAGTTTTATTGATGTGGAACGGTGTTATGTCCTTTTGTTTTTGGGCGAAAAGCTGTTATAGGTTGAAGAAGTTTGTGGGGGGGCCCCATCGTGAGGTTCAGTAAGGGGCCCCATCATTTCTGATGGCTGCCTTGCTACTGAGGGATAGGTATGGGACAAAAATACCATTTTAAAGATGTGTGGTCCTATGTCATGGGGTCACGAGGGAAGGATGTGAATTTAAGAAATGTGTCTATTTACTTTACTTTGAAAAATTGAATGTTCAAAGCAGACTGGTTGATTGAATAGCACAGCTAGGAACAATGTACTGAGATCCAGGTTGCATAGCATTTTGTTGGTTTTCAGAACTTTGGAAAGATCAAGACATCGGGGCGCATTTGTGCCATTTAGAAGTGAAATTCTTAGACCTGCACAATTGTGTCACCTTGTCTCAGCTTAGGGAGTGACACAGTCCACCATCAACATAGGGAGTTCCTCAAAAAGAAGAATCAACATAACACATAGGGCATAGTATAGTTGCTTAATAGGTATAAAACACAGTAACATACAGTGGTTCCACTCACCTAGATTAGAGCACCTACGGTTGGCTCTAGTGACTGCACATTCATCACCATTTAGGCTAGGGTCAGACAAACGCAGTTTTAACGTGTGTTTAGCCGCAATTAATCACGGCCGTGCTAGCAGCAAATGACGTCCAATGCCGGGCAACATACGAAGAACGGCCGTACGAAAGTCGGTCCGCGCGACACAAGTGGCAAACGAACGCATTTTTTCAAGACTATCAAACCGCTAGTACTGACGTACAGAGTACGCTGCGTCCGCTAGCGGCGTGTGTGCTTGATTAGGAGAGGTCAGACGCTGCACACGTCCGGCCAACATAACGTCCAGATGCAAAAAAGTGTTTTATTGATGATCCGTAAAAAATCACGGACGAAAATGCGCATCGTATGACCACTATCGCGTATTCCGTGAAAAAATACGTCCATTCGTTCGAACGCACTTTTTCACGGACAACGCGAAAAATGCGTTTGTCTGACACTAGCCTCAGTGGGGTGGTGTTTTAACCCCTGATGAAAGATCCTAATGTCCATTGTTCAGGCTTCTTTCTCCGTTAAAATTCTATTTTTATTGAAACATACTTTTAAAATGCTTAAGAAAACAATATATATGAAACAAATATAACACTGATACGCGTTTCGCTGAAAGAAATCAGCTTCTTCAGTCAGTAAAAGTTGCTCCTGATCAGGCTTCTCTTTTTATACTGGAAAATTCAATTGAACATGGCGACGGTGTACTGCTGCACGCTATCCCGCCATAGAAAATGGAATCTCAACATGGCGCTAATCTTTTTTCTGTAGTTTTCACAAAATAAGGCTTGGATATCAAGGGGAATATGTCTTACTATACGTCTGTGATTTTCCAATATGGCGGCCACGAGTGATGTATGTTCCGCTTGTGATGTGTTTTCCTAGATGACAGCCACTGTTTCAGGATCAGCCACTGTGTGGGAAAAGACCTCTCAGTGGCCATCTTGGATTAGGACAAACGTGGATTTGGAACATATAGCAAGTCTTTTAACCCCTATAACCAGGATTACAAGGCAGTTACATTTAATGACACTTAAGAAATGGGAATACCAGCCTTAAAGTGCTATCTTCCTTGAGAGACTTCAAAATACCTAATAGTAATATATAATATAAAGTGCATGTATAGTGTAAAGCGCATGCATAAAATTTATGTAAAATCCTGAATGAGGGATGCCATTGGGAGATTAAGAAAATACAGATAAATATAAAAAGTAAAAAATAAAATAAAATCCAATTGAGTAGGCAATTCTCATGTTTGCACATCCTCACACCTGGACATCTATCAAAAAAGGCTTAGAATGAGATCCCATGTCAACCCTATTTTGTCTTAAGAGAAACGATTTGGGAAATAACGCTTTCATCAGTCACCATTTCCAGAGTGGAAAAATCCTATCATACATAGATGGTCATGAAAGAGGTTCATCTGATTGTTATACATTTTCAATGTATAGGGATTTTAAATCATGTGGCAGGTCTTCATTGTGCTCATTATGCAGTGGGGTATGAGGGCATTTTCGTCTCGTTTACTGTTTGATCATATGAAGCTTTTTCCCTAAGAGTTAATAGCCCACTGGTCAAGTTTTTTCCAGTCTTGAGAGAAAAAAAAACAGCTTTTACATGCTGGCCAGGTATTTTAGCCAGATTTGTAATTCACAGGAATTAGAATATTCATAACGATAATATTTATTCATAAAGACCCTGACTGCTTACATTACAAGACCCTACGATAACAACAACTGTGGAATAGAGATCTTGAATTTCAAATGGGAATGCTCAGTAGCTATAATCTATTATGTTGCTGATCAAAAATACCACCCCCCACAGTTTTTTTTAACAAGATCATGTTTTGGTTTTGTAATTGCAGATTTGTGTTAAGTGCATAAAATAGGCTCTTGTAAAAAACGTGTATGTAAAAAATAAAAGTAAGTACTCTGTGCACATCACCAAGTGCAATAATGTGCAGTAAATGCAGCTCTCAAAAGTGCAAAATGGATTTTGCAGATGAACTGTCTCACTACATTAACATAATTCAGTTTGTCTAAATAAAGGAAATTAAAATGGCTAAAACATCTGATTTTTTTATGTTTTGCTGTGTGTATGTATATATATATATATATATTAGGGCGGGGGAAAGTAATGATTAATTAAAGTAATGATTAAAATGTTTGATCGCTTAAATTTATTTTGATCGGGGGGAGACCAAATCCGGAGCTTTCCTGGGGCCCTAGGTGACCCTACAGCAGCGTGCAAAGCACGCTGCTTTGGCGCCCTCCTGCAGTCACGTGTACGACACGCGTGATGCACACGTCACACACAGCGACTGGCACAGGAAGAAGGCGGCAGATGAGAAGGCAGCGGAGGAGCGGTGAGTATGGTGCTGCCTGTCTCAGTCCATCCTCGCACCCAGCCAAACCCCAGCAGGGCCCAGACCCCAGGTACACACCAGACCCCAGTCACACACCAGGGCCCAAGACCCAGGACCCAAGGGCCAGGGCCCAGACCCAAGACCCAGGGCCCAGACCCAGGGCCCAAGGGCCAGGACCCAAGTCAAAAGGCCCAGACCCAAGACCCAGGGCCCAGACCCAAGGGACATGCCCCAGGCCCAGGGCCCAGACCCAAGACCCAGACCCAAGGGACAGGGCCCAGGTCCAGGGCCCAGACCCAAGCAGATCAGCTAAAAGTAGTTGGATCTGTATTTGCGTTATAATTAATCGAAATTAATTGATTAATCTAATTTTTTTTAATCGATTAATCGAACACAGAAGTTTTAATCTGTACCAGCCCTAATATATATATATATTATATATATATATACACACACACATATACACACAAACACACATGTATACATGGTTTTTGTTATTTAAAAAAACACAATAAATACACATTTTAAAACCTCAGCTTTTTATTTATTGTGGACTTTTTAAGAACAAAAAATATGTGTATAGACACACACACATTTTTAATTAAAAGCCCACAATAAACGCAAGTTTTAATGCATCAGTTTTTTTGATAAGTATTTAACATACTTCCGTTAAAACCTAAGATGGTATTTGCATACCAAGAAAACCTGTTCAGAGTGAAAGCTATGAAAATCTTTAGTGTTTAAAAAGGCCCATCTATCTCTATATAGTGCACTGAAAGGAAAAAAAAACCATCAGACTGAGATGTGCTTCTTTTACATGTAGGCGTCTCCCTTGAACTAATTACACTGTAACAACCTTCATTTATTCTAGATATAAAAACACATTGACACTGGTTAATGAAGAAAGTAAAACGCTAATTTAGTGGCAGTTCAGATGTACTTTAATAGTGTGCTTCCCTAACTTGTGTGCAGATCAAGGTGCAATTTGCGAAATTGCTTTCATCTGAGAGTGAAAAGTTCTGCATAATTATGTCCTCTAATTAAAGGTTTTAAAAAATACATTATTTTGCCTAGATTAATAGAACATAATCATACATCCTTTGTTTATGTATATGGTCTGTCATTTGAGTCAGTGTGCTCTGGAGGGCTGAGGGCTACTTTCCTTGAACATAGATACTGATACACGTTGTATAAAACAGTAAAGTGTAATAAAAGAATGGATGCTGTAGACATCACCTCTCCAATTAATATTGTTATTGTTTTTATATATTTTTTTATTCTAGGTTATTTTACTCACCTTTTCTCCCTCGGTACACACAGATCCTCCTCATCACCTTTGGGCCTTCTGAATCAGGAAGACAACTGATGTACTGTAAATCAGTGTCCAGAATATACACTGAGGCCAAATTACATTTCTAGCGCTAAAACGCGGGCGCTAGGGAGGAAAAACTTCACCCGCAGTTTTCCTCCTAACGCCCGCGTTTTAGCTCTAGATTACAATGCAGGCGCTAAAAAATCTGCCTGCATTGTTACCCAGCGCGCTAAGCCCCAGGATGCGTGTAGCAGCCCTAAGCGCAGCTGCGTGCATCCTCTCAATGGAGTCCATAAGACTCCATTGAAGCAGACGCTGGCGGTGTGGATCTCGCCGGACGGTCAGCGTAGTGATACGCAGGGGGAGACTGGGGGGACTTTTTCCCCCAGTCTTTCCCTGCTCCCATCGGATGGAGGAGGCGGACGGAGTCGCGGTCATCGCCGTGGGACAGGAGGTGAGTATAGTGAATTTTTTTTGGGGGGGGTTTCTGGATGGTGCTAACGGATTCTGCAGAAGCAGAATCCGTTAGCACCAAGTCCTGGCTCTGGTTAACTGTTTGTTAACCGTAGCTGGACGTTAATCAGCGTTAGGACTTTGTAATCCTAACGCTGATTAACACTTGTTAAGTATAGGGAGCGCAAAGTACAGTAACCTCGCACTGAAAAGTGCAAGATACCAAAAGCAAACAGGTTACTTAACCCGTTAGCGTTTAGATTCAAATATGCGGAAACTACTTTGGCTAACGTTAACGCTCACGCAAGTGACGCTTACGTTAGCACCAAGTATGTAATTTGGCCCTGAGTCTGTTTGCAGTGTCTCATAGACATATACAGCAGTACCCGGAATTTGACCATTGCTTTCAAATACTGTATGAGGTCTGTACGAGCACTGCAAATCTCTTTTACAGTGCATTTACAGATTGTGTGTGGTGTGTCATTTAAGTGGTGCTCCCAAAACCACTGCTTCCTGCCAGTGGTTTTATGGAAAACCACTGGCATTAAAGGTTTAAAACTATAGGAGTTATTCAAAGAGAGTCGAATTTGCCACTGAATTGCACCGAACTGTGAGTTTGAACTGTACGGTGCAATTTCGTGGCAATTCAGCTATTCTAAAAACTGGCAATTGACCAGCATGAAATGTATCTTTAGAGAGTTGTTTTCCATATAATGCTTTGTTTTTGTGTATTTCTTAGATACTTCATAAATACCTTCAGACATTGGAAGAACAATGCCACGCACAGCATCAAACAACAGTGAAATGATTTGCATAATACTAATAGTGTAAAATAACACACAAGGCCATCTTTGTTTCATTCTTCTATAGATTACAAATTGTCTATACAACCTTTTTTTATTTTTAACTTAATAAGCTAGAACATTTTCACTACGTATTTTTCCAGTGGAAAGCTCAAACCATTTGCCAATGTCAGGTTGTATGTCCCTTGCTGTGCCACCAGCTGCAAGGGCAGGAGTTCTCTTGCCACCAGCCAGTAATGCGGTCATTAGAGTTAAGTCAAAACAGATGAGCAGGCGGGATTGAAGACGACAATCATTCATATTTACGATTGAGCTTTTCATCTAGATTCGTATTTTATTTACTATTATTTAAATAACGCATTTTGGATACCTTCAACATTATTGTTATGTTTGCCAGATGGCAAAAGGATGGTCAGTTCAAGGCTGTCAGGTTTTCCTGCTAACGTTTTTTTTACGGTTTTTTGTTTTAGATATATTTTAGTCAACTGCTCCAGAATTTGCTACTAAATACACATGGGTTACAGCAAATGTATGCTTGCAATTGTTATATAATATGCTACATATTTAGCATTGTCTTTATTATTAAGTATGAAGAAACATATGTTTTAATTAGTATTGGAAATAGCATGGTCTACTCTGTTAATATTTTTCACAGAAGCTATGTTTTTTGAAACCATTCAATATTAACCCATTTAATTCGGCTATGTATTTTTATTTTCGAAAGATTCATTTTGCAGTAGGAAGAGAAATCTGTATCAATCATACATATATTGCGACTTGAGAATCCAATGCAGCAGCTCAGTCGACATAGAGCCGTTAATAGCAAGTCGCTGACGGCCAAAAGATCACACAAAAATGATGTGTTGGTGAGTCGATAATACCGCCCTATAGGTACACTTATAAAATTGTACCGCTCATGCAAAACAAACTTTTAGTTTAAAGTCTTATTGGACCTTACTAATCAAAATGAATAATTTTCTGTCAAGATGTTTTATCAAAAATGATTCAAAATGATTTATGTGGCCAAAAATTGCAGTTTTGTCATCTTTTTCTATAAAAGTTTATTCATAAAGAGCCAGTGTTGCAAATCCTGGCAAACATTATCTGTGTTGAAGCCCCGAGGGGTTTTGTAATGGGAATTCACCTGCGAAGGGTATAAACTAAGAGAGACATCATTCAGGGAATCCTGTGTCAGTGGGTTTGGTGCCTTTTGGAGTCCACGCCACTGCAAGGGAAGAACAAGGCTTGCATGAAGTAGGTGTGATGTGACCAGTCCATGTGTCATACCTCATCCAAACACATGGCATGGCCTTGCTTCGTTCAAGTCCTCTGGTGGCCCTGTCCTGCTCTCACTTCATTTCACATGACTCTGTCAACTCTTCCTCCATGCTGCTCAATTCGACTGCCCATTCTTACGGGGAGTACGCCTGTTTATGCTTCTCCAGAATGTAATTGATACGAACAATTGTGCGTCAACCCTGGTACTAAAGCTCATGTACGATCTGGAGCATGAAAGTGACGGCAGAATAGTTGGAGGCTTGGATATCTATTTAAACCAACACCTGAAACATGCTGATAGCCCTGTTGTGGTCAACAGCCCATTACATTGTATTTTCGATCCTTATGCACCGGCCCAGACTTGTTTTAATGACTTAATTACAAGGATCTATCTACTTAAAGTAGAATAGATACACATAGGGTTATATAGTAAAATAAGGTGACTAGCAAATACCCCTGCTACAGGAAATGATCACAAGATATGAGAGAAATGGTATGCATATCAGTAAAGTACATACTCGCCACCCAGGACATACTTGAAAATGAGAGAATTCTCAATGTATCCTTCCTGGTAAAATCCTTTCTCAAAAAAAAAAAGTATAATCAGCCTCCTCGGTGATACTGGAACTGCTGGATCTAGTGGAGCAGACCCGGTATGGAAAAATGACCACAGAAAAGGTGCAGCGTGTGCAGTACAGAAAACAATAAAGGAATAGGAGCTGGATACTAAAATACTGGCTTTAATAAAATGCAATAAAATAATAAGTATATTGGACTGTCAATTCCTGCGCGTTTCATCACATTAAGTGACTTTATCAGGGAAACGTCCATTTAATACATATGGTTTTTATAAGGTTCTGAGAAGGCCAAGACCCATGTTTCAGAAAATTAATAGAATGACTCGTCCACAGGGGCTAGATTGTTCTTTTATTACTAGCTATAACCCTCACACTAAACAGATTCAGGCTATTTTTAACAAATTCTAAAAGCAGATAAGGGTTTACAACCATTTTTAACAGAAAAACCTAAAGTTATCTTTAGAAGGGCAAATAATTTGAAATCAATTTTGGCTCCTACCCAGAAGAAATAAAGGGCCCATCAGCAACAATACATCCCCTTCATCAGAAACCATTGGGATTTTTTTTAATGTGGAAAATGTCTGGCCTGCAAGATAAGAAAAACATTTCCTTTAAATCTACCTATACAGGAAATAAATATTCTATAAGCCTTTTTATTCACTGTTCTAACCAATGTAAATTATTTGTTGCAGTGTCCATTCGGTGCCCAATATGTTGGTCGCACCGGCAGACCTCTACAGGTGAGATTATTGAAGCACAAGAATAGTATTATGAAGAAAAAAAAAAAGGATTATTCTGACCCGGTCCATTGTAATAAGTGTAGGTTCTTCAAGTGGGAAGAGTTTATGTTTATTGGGATACATTTGCCCTGACGTGAGAGGGGCAACATTCTCAAACAATTATCACTTAAAGAATCTAATTGGACAGTAAAATTAGGGGTATTAAAGGTTAGTGGCCTTAATGTTGATTTAGATTTTAAAAATTGCCTAAAAAAAAACTATGTATGTGTTCTATAGCAATGTTATTTTCAATGCAAGTTTTTCTACAGATATGTATATACTGTATACAGTATATCTGTTAATATGCAATTTAGTAACAGTAGGTACAGGCTGAAGAGCGGGTTGGGCAGTTAAAGCCAGGAGATCCAAATGAAGTAAATTGGGATTCAAGGGATTGGAATCATGAAAGGAAATATAAAGTTCAGGGGGTAACAAGTGCTAGCAGTGGTTATAAAAAAAAAGTGAGCTACACTAAGCCAGAAAATCTGATCAAAGAAAAAGGAAGTCCTGGTCAGACCAGGGAAGGTATATAGTTATACAGTATATAACAAGTGAAATAGGCAGGAGAAACATAAATCTGCTCAATGCTGTGGCAATTCCATGTCTGAGCACTGAATTACTGTAGTTTGATGTGGGGAAGAATTGGAGACTCCACCTCCTGGATGGAGCATCTGCTTCTTCCCAAAATAGTTTATGTAGTGTCATTTTAACATAATTATCACCAATGGAATTTTCAGATAACCACTATCAGGAATCAGTGTTTTGTTATTTTAATAATTTTAAACTATACAGTAAGAAATATCTGGAAATACTCCCAATATATTCCTTATCTATTTAGCAAGCAGATGTTGGCCAAAAAGAGTTACTACACATCTAGTCTCTGTGCAGGATCTGCTGGGGAGATGTCAGTTAGACACATCCCCAGCTGGTTTTAAAAATTGTTAGCACCTCAGGCATCATGCCCTCAGCGCTAAAACTTTAGTGGCATGGCCTGGAGCCCAAATGCAAATTAATTTCATTTGCAATGAACAACATTCCTTTGTATTGCTCCTCTGGACACTATATTGACTCTATAACCACTGTAGATGTGTGACTATACTTGAAATACGGTAAATTTTATGTTTATAATTAAAAACTGGTATTGGAGAAATTGTTATGGGTTCATGCTTAATCCATTTTTTCCCCATTTTGTTGAGAAGTATAAAGTATTAATGCATTGTATAATTTACAGTTTCTCTTAGATGTAATCAGGTGGGTTGTCAAAGTCCAATGACCGTTATAAAGCTATATGTGATTTTTATTAGAACCCACTCTCCCACTCTTGTAGTTTTATTTATTGATTGTTAAAGTTGGCCAGTAAGTGAATGTGCAATTAAGATCTATCTTGGCCACTGGTTACATGTGACATTTTTACTTACGTAATATGCCTTTATCTATGCTTAAAAAGTTAAAATGTATATGGAACATGTCTTTTTTTCTAATTAACAATTTTTACAAACCAAAGTAATTATAATATAGTTAGTAAAATCAGGTTAATTAAAAATGTTGCCAATTTTATTCATTAGTTGTTTTAACATGATAGAAATAGAATTGAGCAATATTTACATTAAGACAACCACCAAAAAATCTAGTGTGGTAAGGTGCATGGTATCGCCTGTGAAATTGCTTGTATTTCACCAATATACTTACGAGAAGGACATGATCACTAATCCCAAAGTAGAATATAAACCAGAGTTCAAATTAACCCAACTTTCCTCAGCTAGAGGAGGTAGGTAGCAGTAACTCCTGCCTTGCATTTTTTTCAGATTTTTTAATCATTTTTGAGGATTTTTTCGTTGAAATTTTATTCCGGGGGGGCGTGTCCGGAAGCCATGCGAGCCCGGCTCACATACCCGGTGGAATCCCGTAAAATTACCTGGGTAAGCCCCTTAACTTCAGGGGAAAGCGACGATGGCCCCGCCAAAAGCCCCTCCGAAAGCGCAGCGCTGCCTGGAGCTCCCGGAATTGGCGTGAAAAGGGAAGGCCCAACAAGATGGCGGCTCCCAGGGTGCGTGCTCCCCTCGGCAACGTGAAGGAGCTGGGGAGGGCTCTCCCTCGACCCAAACGGCCTCTCATCCTGCTTCAGAACAACAACTGAGGGCAATGCTGGGAGAACTCAGGGACTCTCTACAGGAGGACTTTAAATCAATTGTGGCAGACCTCCACAACGACATACATGATCTCGGTGACCGCACAGATCAACTAGAAGTGAAAACGGATGACTTATGTCTCACACATAACGAACTGGTGGATGCCTACAAAATCCTTAAAACGACACAGGAATCATTACAACGGAAAGTGGTTGATCTGGAGGATCGCTCCCGAAGAAATAACATTAGGATCAGGGGTATACCAGAAACAGTTAAGGCTGAGGAATTACATGACTATGTCACATGTCTCTTTCAGACCCTTCTACCTTCAACATCAACCCCAGACTTGCGATTGGATAGAGCACACAGGATTCCTAAACCTAAGAATCTAGCTTCCACAATACCTTTAGACACATTAACCCTTTCGCTGCGGAGGACGCGCTCAGCGCGTCCACCCGCAGGTAACGTTCCTTGCGGTGGACACGCCTAGCGCGTCCTCCCTTTGGGGCCAGCGTTCGGCCAGGATCCGGCCGATCGCTGGCCCCCCCGGTGCGGGCTGACATCCTCGATGTCAGCCCAGCACCCGGAACCGCCGCCGGCCTAATTAGGTGTCATCGCAGGTGGCATGTGCGGAGGAGGCGCCTGAAAGGGAGGGGGGGGAGGTCCTTCGGACCTCTCTCCCTCCCGATTGCCGGCATTGCGGGGTTAATCCAGGCACCGTTTGGAAGGGCACAGCCTGCCCTTCCTAATGGTACCTGGAATTAACCCCATGGGGGCTGGATCACGAATCGGCGCCAAAAAGCTTGGATGTCGGCCAAGCTTCCGAGAATGCCCCCTGAGGCCTGGCGTCATCGTGCATAGCACGATGACGCCAGTCCTGGAGTTAACCCCTAACTGCCACCAATGGTGGAGATAGGGGGTTCCAATGAACCCCCTATCTCCCGATCCGTGGCAGTTAGGGGTTAATGTTTGATATTGTTGGATCGGCCAGAGCATGGCCGTTCCAACAATACCAAACTTGACTATGAAAAAAGTTTTTTTAAAAAAATTAAAAATAAAAATAAAATATTTTAAAACAAAATTATAAAAAATAAATAAACAATTTTTTTTTCTTTTTTTTGGTTCGTTAATGCAACAATATTGTTCCCATTTCAATAATAATGTGAACAATGATGCTGCACTAACAATTTTTGTATGCGTTGCGTTTGTTAAAAATCGCGTAATTTTCCCCAAAAAAAAAAGGAACGAGACCCCATCTCTAATTTTTTTAACAAGCGCACCCCATACAAAATATAACCCAATTGCTCGCATGTTAAAATGTGAAAAAAAAACACTTTACACGTTGTAAATTATTGAAAATTCATATTTTATTGCATTTTTTGTTATAATATACAGACAGGTCATGACGTATACATATAATAATAACATATTATGAATCTGCCGAGTCTGACGGAAAGAACGATATATAATATGTCTGGGTCATATACTAAAATAAGCCTTCAAAACACGTTTAAACATGATGAGCAAAATCGGTAAAAATGACCTCAGCACAGAGGTGGGAAATGCCTCAGCAGCGAAAGGGTTAATAAGAGTGCATTTTTTCCGTATCAAAGAAGACCTGATGTCTGAGGTCAGGAAGACAGGTAAACTACCTGATCCCTATTCTTCCATCTCTTTTTTTCCAGACCTCTCTGCAGCAAATATCGCTAAAAGGTGGGAATTTTCCCGTGACCAAAATTTTGAGAGACCACAAAATGCCGTACAGGTGGGGATATCCGATTAAACTACTCGTATGGTGACAAACCGTTCTCCACACGATGACAGATATTGCTTCAGGCTTTCACCTCCTGCGGTAATGGAATCTCACAGGTGACTGCACACCACCCCAAGAGGCTCAAGCAACCCCATCGAAGGAATCACCGGAATGGCATGAGTAAACACCAGAAAATGATCCTGTGGTATTGCCACTGGGGTTCTCACTACTTTTTATAATTAATCTTCCCCTTGACGGAGCTCCAGGGGGCTGCCGAGCCGGGCTGATGCCGCCAGACCGTGCGGGTAAGACGTGCACTCAGCACCCCCTCTGTCCTGGACTTGGGCACGATTTTTTCCCCATACCTCCCCCTGATGAATCAGGGCGAGCTGGATGTTTTTACCAGCTTCAGGAGGAAATTGTTAGTGTACATATTTGGGACGCTAAAGAGTCCCCCTTTTTCCTTTTTATGTTTTGTTTGTCACTGCTTGTTTTTACAGATTTGTCATTATTGTTTCTGCCAATTCCCGGACTTTCGTTTCTGAATTCTGGATCTATTCCTGCAGACAACTCTCTTGATTTTTGTGGCGAGACGTACCGAGGAGATTCTTTTGGTCTCACTGATCCAGCGGCCCTCCGCAATAGCTGTTTTGCCCCCATATAGTAAGTCACATAACATGAAAATATTCTCGCTGAATGTGAAGGGATTAAATATCCCCCATAAGAGACACTCCTTGTACGCGGACATTAGGACAGAGAATCCGTATATTATTTGCCTTCAAGAGACACATTTCAAACATTCTACCTATCCCCGGTTATACTTGCCTCAATATTTGATGCAATTTCACGCTACTTCTTCGACGAAAACTAGAGGAGTTTCCATCTTAATACAGAACCGTCTCGCTTTTAGCCTAATTCACAAGGTGGTTGATCCCAATGGCAGATTTATTCTACTGACGTCTTCTTTGAATCATGTAATTTATGCCATTGTCAACATATACTGCCCGAACGACTCGCAACATCCCTTTATGAACAGGGTTTTGAATTTGTAATCCATACTCTCGAAATTTGTTTGGAAAGGTAAACGACCGAGAGTGAGAGCAACCCTACTGAATCAGACACTAGAAAGCGGGGGCATGGGGGTTCCTAATGCACTGTTATATTATAAAGCATCCATTCTAACAGCATCCCAGGTCCTCCTTATGACTCCACTAGGTCCCCAGTGGTCAAGGTTCCTCTCAATGTATTTGCTCCCGTATACACCTTCAACAATTCTTTGGCTGCCCAGATCTCTACGTCCTAAGCTTCCACCTCTTCCTCCTTTAGCCAGCTTGCTTCGTAGAGAATGGGACGCTAACTCATCTAAACTTATGACTTACCACTCCCTCGCCCTGGCATCTCCTCTCATGGTATTTTACCATTTAATTGCTGACTTCAACCCGCTCGTATGGGCAGCTCATTCCGTGACAAGGATTTTCCAGTTCTTTAATCAGGAGGGTCTCTTCTCTTTTACACAATTAATAGACAAATATGCCATTCCCCGTTCATTGTGGCTTTCATATAGGCAGATCCAATCCCAGTTAGCGGTTTGGGGCCTCAGTGGGAAATTTACGTCTACTCGCCCTCTGCTATCTCAGTTTGAAACTAGATGCTCCCAACCCTTAGAAAGGAGGAAAATGATCCATCTGTTACGATCTACTACTTGAAACCACTGCTAATAAACAGTGGGAATATCAGAGAAACTGGGAGACAGATCTGGGAAGAGAGCTCCCAATGGAACAGTGGAGAAATAGTTTTTCAGATGACAGAAGTAAATTTAAATGTGCCTCATTATGGGAAGCTCGTAAAAAACGACTTTATAGGTGGTACCTGACCCCAGATAGGGAAAGCCACATGTCACGTGGGGCCACCTCCACCTGCTGGAGATGTGGGCTATCAAAGGGCACGTACTACCATACTTGGTGGAGGGAGGTGGCGTCGCTGTGCTCCAAGATCTTAGGTGTCACGGTGGAACCTAGCCCGGAGATACTGCTCCTACAACAACTCTTCCCTACTTCATATTCTAGGCTCCAGAAACAAATGTTAGCACATATCTTGACTATGTCATCCCTGCTGATAGCAGCTAGGTGGAAATCTACAGCACTCCCATCTCTTACCCTAATTACAGATCGCCTCAAAGAGTTTCACCTATTAGATGCAATGTCCCAGAAAGTAACGGGGTCTCTCTCGTTCAAAAGGACTTTCTG
The DNA here is from genome assembly GCA_009667805.1 of Leptobrachium leishanense. Classification (NCBI taxonomy): domain Eukaryota; kingdom Metazoa; phylum Chordata; class Amphibia; order Anura; family Megophryidae; genus Leptobrachium; species Leptobrachium leishanense. The sequence continues at coordinate 100,445,173 of CM019068.1, forward strand.
GTATATTTGGAACACATACCTGGTCTCTAACACTTAGATACTTGAGGACATGTAAGGAGGGCATACACATTGTGGGATATTCTTATATTATTTTGACTACTGAGGACTTTTCGATATGTCCCTCGAGGTGACGAATATAGGACTTATGCTTTTCTCTGATTGTCTGCAATGTTCCATTTAAATGTTGACATTCATAGCAGCGACAACTGTTAGTTTACTGTATGTTTATTGTTTGTTTGAAAATATAATTTCTTTTTCCTTTTATTGTTGTACTAGGTGTAAAGCCTGCCCAGAGGGCAGTCTATTGATAAGTGTGGTGCATTGTGCTTGGTTCTGTGCTCTGTGCCGTTTATTCTGTTGTGCTCGGCTCTGTGCCGTCTATGGTACTGTGCTCGGCTCTGTGCCGTCTATGGTACTGTGCTCGGCTCTGTGGCGTTTTTATTGTGCTCGGCTCTGTGGCGTTTTTATTGTGCTCGGCTCTGTGGCGTTTATTCTGTTTTGCGTTTATACTGCCCCTGCTCATGGATATATGCCCCAACACGTGGATACTGCCCCAGCTCGTGGATACTGCCCCAGCACGTGGATACTGCCCCAGCACGTGGATACTGCCCCAGCACGTGGATACTGCCCCAGCTCGTGGATACTGCCCCAGCACGTGGATATTGCCCCAGCACGTGGATACTGCCCCAGCACGTGGATGGATACTGCCCCAGCACGTGGATACTGCTCCAGCACGTGGATACTGCCCCAGCACGTGGATATTGCCCCAGCTCGTGGATATTGCCCCAGCACGTGGATATTGCCCCAGCACGTGGATACTGCCCCAGCACGTGGATACTGCCCCAGCACGTGGATATTGCCCCAGCATGTGGATATTGCCCCAGCTCGTGGATACTGCCCCAGCTCGTGGATACTGCCCCAGCTCGTGGATACTGCCCCAGCACGTGGATACTGCCGCAGCTCGTGGATATTGCCCAGCACGTGGATACTGCCCCAGCACGTGGATACTGCCCCAGCACGTGGATACTGCCCCAGCACGTGGATACTGCCCCAGCACGTGGATACTGCCCCAGCTTGTGGATATTGCCCCAGCACGTGGATACTGCCCCAGCACGTGGATATTGCCCCAGCTCGTGGATACTGCCCCAGCACGTGGATATTGCCCCAGCACGTGGATACTGCCCCAGCACGTGGATACTGCCCCAGCACGTGGATATTGCCCCAGCTCGTGGATATTGCCCCAGCTCGTGGATACTGCCCCAGCATGTGGATATTGCCCCAGCACGTGGATATTGCCCCAGCACGTGGATACTGCCCCAGCTTGTGGATATTGCCCCAGCACGTGGATACTGCCCCAGCACGTGGATACTGCCCCAGCACGTGGATACTGCCCCAGCACGTGGATACTGCCCCAGCTCGTGGATACTGCCCCAGCACGTGGATACTGCCGCAGCTCGTGGATACTGCCACAGCACGTGGATACTGCCCCAGCACGTGGATGGATACTGCCCCAGCACGTGGATACTGCCCCAGCACGTGGATACTGCCCCAGCACGTGGATATTGCCCCAGCACGTGGATACTGCCCCAGCACGTGGATACTGCCCCAGCACGTGGATACTGCCCCAGCATGTGGATATTGCCCCAGCACGTGGATATTGCCCCAGCACGTGGATACTGCCCCAGCACGTGGATACTGCACCAGCTTGTGGATATTGCCCAGCACGTGGATATTGCCCCAGCTCGTGGATACTGCCCCAGCATGTGGATACTGCCCCAGCACGTGGATACTGCCCCAGCACGTGGTACTGCCCCAGCACGTGGATATTGCCCCAGCACGTGGATACTGCCCCAGCACGTGGATGGATACTGCCCCAGCACGTGGATATTGGCCCCCCAGCTCGTGGATATACTCACCTACATCGGCCCTCCAGCGATGGCGGTCCCGCTTCCAGCGTTCTCTCTCTCTCTCTCCGTTGGTCGCCGGTATGACGTCACGAAAGCCTTTGACCCCCGGGGTCAAAGGCTTTCGTGACGTCATACCGGCGACCAACGGAGAGAGAGAGAAGACGCTGGAAGCGGGACCGCCATCGCTGGAGGAGCTAAGGGCCGATGTAGGTGAGTATGTGTAGGCAACATCCCCTACATTGGCCCGGAGCCGCAGCGGTGGCTGTCGCAGGCTGCCTGCGCCGGCCTCCAGGCTTAGGCGAGCCCCCGGCTCGGCTGGGCCTGTAGGCCCAGCCGAGCCGAGGGGGCTCGCCTGAGCCTGGAGGCCGGCCGAGCAGCCTGCGACAGCCGGAGGACAGTCACCGCTGGAGCTCAGGGGTAATGTAGGTGAGTATGTGCTCTCCACACCCACCCTGCTTACTCGGCCGGTATCCAAGCTTAGGCGAGCCCCCGGCTTGGCGTGGGCCTAGAGGCCCAGCCGAGCCGGGGACTCGCCTGAGCCTGGAGGACGCCCGAGCATGCAACTCGACCGGCCTCCATGCTCAGGCGAGTCCCCGGCTCGGCAGGGCCTCTAGGCCCAAGCCAAGCCGGGGGCTCGCCTAAGCTTGGATACCGGCCGAGCAAGCAGGGTGTGTGTGTGTAGAGCACATACTCACCTACATCGGCCTCGAGTCCTCCACCGGTTCCACACATACTCACCTACATCGGCCCTTAGCTCCTCCAGCGATGGCGGTCCCGCTCCAGCGTCCTCTCTCTCTCCGTTGCTCGCCAGGATGACGTCACGAAAGCCTTTGACCCCCGGGGTCAAAGGCTTTCGTGACGTCATTCCGGCGAACAACGGAGAGAGAGAGGATGCTGCAAGCGGGACCACCATCGCTGGAGGAGCTAAGGGCCGATGTCGGTGAGTATGTGTTAGGCAACATTGGCCCTGAGCTCCAGCGGTGACCTCCTCCGGCCGAGCAGGCTGCTCGGCCGGCCTCTACGCTTAGGCGAGTCCCCGGCTCGGCTGGGCCTGTAGGCCCAAGCCAAGCCGGGGGCTCGCCTGAACCTGGAGGCCCGCCTAGCAGCCTGCTCGGCCGGAGGAGGTCACCGCTGGAGCTCAGGGCCGATTTGGTGGAGTATGTTTTGGGAATTTAGGCCCTGAGCTCCAGCGGTGACCTCCTCCGGCTGTCGCTGGCTGCTCGGCGGGCCTCCAGGTTCAGGCGAGCCCCCGGCTTGGCTTGGGCCTACAGGCCCAGCCGAGCCGGGGACTCGCCTAAGCCTAGAGGCCCGCCGAGCAGCCAGCGACAGCCGGAGGAGGTCACCGCTGGAGCTCAGGGCCGATTTGGTGGAGTGTGTTTTGGGAATTTAGGCCCTGAGCTCCAGCGGTGACCTCCTCCGGCTGTCGCTGGCTGCTCGGCGGGCCTCCAGGTTCAGGCGAGCCCCCGGCTTGGCTTGGGCCTACAGGCCCAGCCGAGCGGGGACTCGCCTAAGCCTAGAGGCCCGCCGAGCAGCCAGCGACAGCCGGAGGAGGTCACCGCTGGAGCTCAGGGCCGATTTGGTGGAGTGTGTTTTGGGAATTTAGGCCCTGAGCCTCCAGCGGTGACCTCCTCCGGCTGTCGCTGGCTGCTCGGCGGGCCTCTAGGCTTAGGCGAGTCCCCGGCTCGGCTGGGCCTGTAGGCCCAAGCCAAGCCGGGGGCTCGCCTGAACCTGGAGGCCCGCCTAGCAGCCTGCTCGGCCGGAGGAGGTCACCGCTGGAGCTCAGGGCCGATTTGGTGGAGTATGTTTTGGGAATTTAGGCCCTGAGCTCCAGCGGTGACCTCCTCCGGCTGTCGCTGGCTGCTCGGCGTGCCTCTAGGCTTAGGCGAGTCCCCGGCTCGGCTGGGCCTGTAGGCCCAAACCAAGCCGGGGGCTCGCCTGAGCCTGGAGGCCCGCCTAGCAGCCTGCTCGGCCGGAGGAGGTCACCGCTGGAGCTCAGGGCCGATTTGGTGGAGTGTGTTTTGGGAATTTAGGCCCTGAGCTCCAGCGGTGACCTCCTCCGGCTGTCGCTGGCTGCTCGGCGGGCCTCTAGGCTTAGGCGAGTCCCCGGCTCGGCTGGGCCTGTAGGCCAAGCCAAGCCGGGGGCTCGCCTGAACCTGGAGGCCCGCCTAGCAGCCTGCTCGGCCGGAGGAGGTCACCGCTGGAGCTCAGGGCCGATTTGGTGGAGTATGTTTTGGGAATTTAGGCCCTGAGCTCCAGCGGTGACCTCCTCCGGCTGTCGCTGGCTGCTCGGCGGGCCTCTAGGCTTAGGCGAGTCCCCGGCTCGGCTGGGCCTGTAGGCCCAAACCAAGCCGGGGGCTCGCCTGAGCCTGGAGGCCCGCCGATCAGCCAGCGGCAGCCGGAGGACGGTCACCGCTGGAGGATCGGGGCATCTGGCCGTGTAAACACACGGGTAGCTGCGCGCGGCTCGTGCCGTTTTTTTTTTTTTTTTTCACGCGGCCGGCACGCGCAGCTACCTGTGTGTTCTAACGGCCGCTTTCAAATGTCCGTCGCGCATGCGCAGTAGGGTTTTGGCGACGGACAGTTTTTAGCTTATCCTTTTATAGTATAGATTGTTGAAAATCTCAATAAAAACTTTTTGAATAAAAAAAAATTAAATATACAGTATGATTCCAATTTTTTTTAAATGGGGTTTCTTTTTCTGTAACAGACCTTTTTATTATTATTCATAGGACCTTATATATTATTTTCAGGCATGTTCATGCAGTACTTTGTTTGAAAACCCCTTTTAAAAGTTGGGGTTGTTTTTTTTTTTTTACTCTGTTCGGCGGCTTGTCGGCTTTTCCCTGAGGCTGGTAGGCAGTCTGTTCGGCAGGTCGTCGGCTTTTTTCAGATCGATTTGGCAGTTTTTAGGCAGATCGTTGGATGGATTCGGCGGTTTTTCAGATTGGTTCAGTGGTTTTGCAGAGATTTTTCAGATCGTTTGGCAGGTCGTTTCGCCGCACGCTGAATGCTGAATTCACAGTAGGGTCAGCGAATCGAACTTGCCGAAGTGTGGGGAAAGGGACATTTCGATGCTATCTGAATGACCCTGTATTACTAAAACTAAATAAAAATTTGCTGTCAAAAATTACATTGATGAAGTGGGGTAGCAAGTGATAGAAACAGGCCCTTGGTCTGAGTAGTGCCCTGGGGGACAGGAAACAAGAACAAAAAGTTAAAAAAAAAGTTTTTAAAGGGACAGTGAGTTTTCCATGAAATAAGGGTTAAAAATAAAAACGAAAAATTCCTTCAAATATCGTGCCTAGGAGGTCCCCATAACCTGCCCGTGAAGTGGTGGATTTCAAGGATGTATAGAAACATTTAAAAACAATGTCTGGGTCCGGGTAGTGTCCTGGGGGACAGGAAACAAGGACAAAAAGTTTAAAAAAAATACGTTTTTAACCCCTTCACTGCTGACGATGTGTGGGACACGTCCTCAGTTACTCCCGCTGTATGCTGAGGAGGACGTGTCCCACACGTCATCAGCTTTGTGCGACCCCGGCGGAGATACTCAACTCTCTGTTCGGGGTCCCGCGGCATTCGGACTTCAGCGTCCTCAGACGCTGACATCAAGCTCCTCCCGACGTAAATGATGTCATCGCGCCATGACATCATTTCCAGGTGACCCCCTGGCAATGCCAGGAGATCGCCTGGAAGCGAGGGGGGGGATCCGTTCAGATCCCTCTCCCTCCCGATCGGGAGGTTCCACAAAAAAAGCCAGGCACCGCTTAAAAAGGAGAGAGTCTCCCCTTTTAAGCAGTGCCTGGCTTTAACTCCTTAACTCCGCTGAAGTGCGGCCTAGCTCCGGTGGGGGCTGCCATCTTGGATGGCGGCTCCACCCCTGGCGGGTCCCCCCCTCACTGTCTGATGTCCTCACGCATTGCGTGATGAAGTCAGATAGCCGGGGAACCCTTAGGGGGTTCATTTGAGGGTTCACAGAGATGCTGTGAGGTTGTGTATTGTTGGGTATATTAAAAGGAAAAATTTCAATGGATGCCTGTAGCCATCTTGTTTTAAATGGAAAGTCTTTTCTTTTTCAATTTTCCCTAGTTTTAGAAATGAACAGAGATTTTTTTTAAATAGTTCACGGCTAGGTGAAACTTTAAAAGCTGTTTTTTTAAAATGCCAGACATGAGGGAACCTTAAAATGTCTTTGTGTGATATAATGCTGAAGCTAAGTGCCAGACATGTCATATTTAAATTTATTGGTTTGTTTTAAGTCTTTAAAACAAAAAGATATTTTCTCTTTGGGTATAGGAATAAAAGTTAAAAATTTTGTAAATGTATGATTATATTCACAAAATATATTCTTATAATCAAGGTATATTTTATTATATTTACAGTGGATATAGATGCTCCAATAAGTATTTGTTGAATATAACTGGTAAATAGTATAATTATTGAAGAATAGATTCTGTGATTTTAACAGAAAAAGGAATTCAACTGATAAAGAGACCTAATAAAAACTTTGAGAGGAGTGGAAAAATAAATCTAATTTGGACAGGATAGACTCAGAGTCTACATTGAAAATAGAGGGTCTTTGTAAATCAGATTGACCTCTTAATCTGAGATAAGAGATATAAAAATTAAATTGTGGAATTAATCTGAAGTGCAACACTGCCCTCGAGGATAGTAAATATTATATTTAATATAGAGAATAGATTGTCAGTGATGTCAAATTGACTGTAATTGGAGCCGCACTGTTTGTTGTAAGGCATTCACGCAAGCAGACCATCACAGGCAGACCATCGCTAGCAGACAAAAACATTCAAGATTTCACACCTAATCTCTAACTCACATGCATTGAGTATCTGACATTGTTTTGGAATATGTGAAAATTATCAATCAAAGAATATTGCCGCTGTAACTCTTGGACAGGTAATGTATGAGAGAGCAAATTTAAGGTTAATAAATTATATATATTTGGAGTATTTCTTGCAAGATAGATCCAGAATCTAAAATATTTATATTCTGCAGAAAGAGATATGAAGAAGAATCGTATATAAGGATTTATCCTAAAGACACTGTTGCAAAGATGATATACAAATATATATATTGAATTTGGAAATTACTGTGATTGAAATTAATAAACAAGGAATTATATAACTATAATATAAAAAGCAGAAGATTAGAAGTTTAATTCTCGATATTAGGGGGGATTCACTAAATAAGTTTTTATTACTTAACTCATCTTTTGTTGATCCACGTAGCATTGAGAGATACATATATCTCTACAAGATCTAGCTTGTTAAACATTGGATTGCTGGGAAATACAGGTTTCGTTAAGCAGAAATGTTTATTAAACATTTGTGTATAGTTACTAACTGATAAAGTAAATTATATTAATCATATATGCAGTTACTAACACGAGATACATATATTGTGAAGCTAGTTTCTATGTGCTGATGGATTTTGTGGTTTATAAATTTTTGTTTATGATATGAGATTTTAAACTTTTTTGTATACGTAATAAATATATATTTTTATCCGATTTATTGATTAGTGTATTCTTCAAAGCAAAACAAAGACAATTAAAAGAATTTAGGAGAATTTCTAGGAAATATAAACGATTGATATTTGTGTCTCGTATAAGTTTCTTATTGAATAATAATCCCTGACAGTATAGAGATGCTGTGAGGCTGTGTATAGAGATGCTGATGGGGTTGTGTATAGAGATGCTGATGGGGTTGTGTATAGAGATGCTGATGGGGTTGTGTATAGAGATGCTGTGAGGCTGTGTATAGAGATGCTGTGAGGCTGTGTATAGAGATGCTGATGGGGTTGTATATAGAGATGCTGATGGGGTTGTATATAGAGATGCCGTGTATAGAGATGCTGATGGGGTTGTGTATAGAGATGCTGTGTATAGAGATGCTGTGAGGTTGTGTTTAGAGATGCTGATGGGGTTGTGTATATAGATGCTGTGTAGAGATGCTGATAGGGCTGTGTATAGAGATGTTGTGAGGTTGTCTATAGAGATGCTGTGAGGCTGTGTATAGAGATGCTGATGGGATTGTGTATAGAGATGTCATGTATAGAGATGCTGATGGGGTTGTGTATAGAGATGCTGTTTGTGTATAGAGATGCTGATGGGGTTGTGTATAGAGATGCTGTGAGGCTGTGTATAGAGATGCTGTGTGGCTGTGTATAGCGATGCTGATGGGGTTGTGTATATAGATGCCTTGTATAGAGATGCTGATGGGGTTGTGTATATAGATACTCTGTGTATAGAGATGCTGTTTGTGTATAGAGATGCTGATGGGGTTGTGTATAGAGTTGCTGTGTATAGAGATGCTGTGTATAAAGATGCTGTGAGGCTGTGTTTAGAGATACTGATGGGGTTGTGTATAGAGATGCTGATGGGACTGTGTATAGAGATGCTGTAAGGTTGTGTATAGAGATGCTGTGAGGTTGTGTACAGAGATGCTGTGAGGCTGTGTACAGAGATGCTGTGAGGCTGTGTTTAGAGATGCTGATGGGGTTGTGTATAGAGATGCTGTGTATAGAGATGCTGATGGGGTTGTGTATAGAGATGATGTGAGGCGGTGTATAGAAATGCTGATGGGTTGTGTATAGAGATGATGTGAGGCTGTGTATAGAGATGCTGTGTGGCTGTGTATAGAGATGCTGTTTGTATATAGAGATGCTGATGGGGTTGTGTATAGAGGTGCTGTTTGTGTATAGAGATACTGATGGGGTTGTGTATAGAGATGCTGTGTATAGAGATGCTGTGAGGCTGTGTATAGAGATGCTGTGTATAGAGATGCTGATGGGGTTGTGTATAGAGATGCCGTGTATAGAGATGCTGTGAGGCTGTGTATAGAGATGCTGTGAGGCTGTGTATAGAGATGCTGTGTATAGAGATACTGATGGGGTTGTGTATAGAGATGCCGTGTATAGAGATGCCGATGGGGTTGTGTATAGAGATGCTGTTTGTGTATAGAAATGCTGATGGGTTGTGTATAGAGATGATGTGAGGCTGTGTATAGAGATGCCGTGTATAGAGATGCCGATGGGGTTGTGTATAGAGATGCCGTGTATAGAGATGCCGATGGGGTTGTGTATAGAGATGCTGTTTGTGTATAGAAATGCTGATGGGTTGTGTATAGAGATGATGTGAGGCTGTGTATAGAGATGCTGATGGGGTTGTGTATAGAGATGCTGTTTGTATATAGAGATGCTGATGGGGTTGTGTATAGAGGTGCTGTTTGTGTATAGAGATACTGATGGGGTTGTGTATAGAGATGCCGTGTATAGAGATGCTGTGAGGCTGTGTATAGAGATGCTGTGAGGCTGTGTATAGAGATGCTGATGGGGTTGTGTATAGAGATGCTGTTTGTGTATAGAGATGCTGATGGGGTTGTGTATAGAGATGCTGTGAGGCTGTGTTTAGAGATGCTGATGGGGTTGTGTATAGAGATACTGTTTGTGTATAGAGATGCTGATGGGGTTGTGTATAGAGATGCTGTTTTTGTATAGAAATGCTGATGGGTTGTGTATAGAGATGATGTGAGGCTGTGTATAGAGATGCTGTGTGGCTGTGTATAGAGATGCTGATGGGGTTGTGTATAGAGATGCTGTTTGTATATAGAGATGCTGATGGGGTTGTGTATAGAGGTGCTGTTTGTGTATAGAGATACTGATGGGGTTGTGTATAGAGATGCTGTGTATAGAGATACTGATGGGGTTGTGTATAGAGATGCCGTGTATAGAGATGCCGATGGGGTTGTGTATAGAGATGCTGTTTGTGTATAGAAATGCTGATGGGTTGTGTATAGAGATGAAGCGAGGCTGTGTATAGAGATGCTGTGAGGCTGTGTTTAGAGATGCTGATGGGGTTGTGTATAGAGATGTCGTGTATAGAGATGCTGATGGGGTTGTGTATAGAGATGTCGTGTATAGAGATGCTGATGGGGTTGTGTATAGAGATGCCGTGTATAGAGATGCCGATGGGGTTGTGTATAGAGATGCCGTGTATAGAGATGCTGTGAGGCTGTGTATAGAGATGCTGTGAGGCTGTGTATAGAGATGCTGTGAGGCTGTGTATAGAGATGCTGTGTGGCTGTGTTTAGAGATGCTGATGGGGTTGTGTATAGAGATGCTGTTTTTGTATAGAAATGCTGATGGGTTGTGTATAGAGATGATGTGAGGCTGTGTATAGAGATGCTGTGTGGCTGTGTATAGAGATGCTGTGTATAGAGATGCTGATGGGGTTGTGTATAGAGATGCCGTGTATAGAGATGCTGATGGGGTTGTGTATAGAGATGCCGTGTATAGAGATGCTGATGGGGTTGTGTATAGAGATGCCGTGTATAGAGATGCCGATGGGGTTGTGTATAGAGATGCTGTTTGGGTATAGAAATGCTGATGGGTTGTGTATAGAGATGATGTGAGGCTGTGTATAGAGATGCTGTGTATAGAGATGCTGATGGGGTTGTGTATAGAGATGCTGTTTGTATATAGAGATGCTGATGGGGTTCTGTATAGGAGGTGCTGTTTGTGTATAGAGATACTGATGGGATTGTGTATAGAGATGCCGTGTATAGAGATGCTGTGATGCTGTGTATAGAGAAGCTGATGGGGTTGTGTATAGAGATGCTGTGAGGTTGTGTATAGAGATGCTTGAGGCTGTGTATAGAGATGCTGATGGGGCTGTGTATAGAGATGCCTTGCGGTGCCGAAGTGCGGCCTAGCTCCGGTGGGGGCCGCCATCTTGGATGGCGGCTTCCACCCCGGGGTCCCCCTCACTGCCTGATGTCCTCACGCATAGCGTGATGATGTCAGATAGCCATGGAACCCCTAGCTGCCCGGAATCCCCTGGTGGAGATGGGGGGTTCATTTGAACCCCGATATCTCCAGAACCGTGGCAGCTAGGGGGTCATGGAGGGTGTCAAGCCTGAGCATGATTCCCAACATGACCAGGCATTAAGTAAAAAAAAATAAAAACATGTATTTTTTTGGTGTGTTATTTTTATTAATGCAGCAATATTGTTCACATTTCAATTATAATGTGAACAATGATGCTGCACTAATGATTTTTTTCTATGGAGTGCGTTTGCTATAAATCACGTAATTCCCCCCACAAAATGTAACAAGTCCCCATTTCTAATTTTTGTACAAGCGCACCCCATAGAAAACATAACCGCAAACGCTCATGTGCTAAAATGTGAAAAAAAAAACACTTTACACACTGCAGAAGTTTAAAAATTCAATCTTTATTGCATTTTTTTGTCATAATATACAGGCAGGACATGACGTATACATATAAAAATGATATATTATGAATCTGCGGTGTCTGACGGAAAGAACGATATCTAATATGTCTGGGTCATTTAATAAAATGTGGCTTCAAATCGCGTTTAAACATGATGAGCGAAAGCGGTAAAAATGTGCTGAGCACACAGCAGTGAAATGCAGGGTTAAGGGGTTAAAGAGCATATCAGAGAATGATTTATTAGAGAAATGAACACTTCTCAGAAGCACAGGTGTTGTTTGATACATGTTCAGATCAGGAGACACCACACCCTCACTACAGACAATGTATCAAATTCATCAGACCAGACTAATTAAAAGCACATGTTATTTCCAAATACTAATTAAACACCTGTTGTTTACGCCCTTTGAGAACACAGGTCATTTAGAGGTGAGAATCTTTGCACGTAGACATTATTTTTTAATTCAATATCTAATAAACCTTTGCTTATAATATTCTGCAGTAAAGAGTCTCTTTATTTCTAGATTTTTTTGTATTTTTTAAGCATTTTTTATACTTTTTTCAAAAGAATTTTTTTTTTCGAACTCGAACCGAACACACCAAAAAGTTCAAAGTTCGCGAACTTGCGAAAAGGCCAAAGTTCGAATCGAACTCCGAACTGATCGAACCGAACAGCTCATCCCTAGTTGAAATTCTTTCGGAAAAGCCAAATTTGCTGTTGCACCAACTTTAAATTGGTGGTTAGTGAATAACCTCCTAAGTGATATTTTCAGTTTCTTGACAGCAAGAACACAATAAATCTTTTACAGCTACTTTTTTTAAATGGACTAAATTTAAATTAATATATTTAAAACAGGGACAGATTGAGACCAAAAAGGACAAAGGTTGGAATGGACACCTCCTCCATGTCAACAGAGTCTGAAGTTGTCGACCACTCCATTGATCCCCCTTTCTTTCTTCAACACCTATTTATTAGATCAGAGTAGACAAAAGTAGACTGGAGTTGATATATGTCATAAATACATAAAAATAAACTGAAATGTTATAGAAAGTGAGCATTAACTGATTTTATTATGCTGCTTGCAAATGCCAAGCACAAGGGACGTACAAGTTCTACACTCCACACCAAAGATCAATACAACTGAAGAATTTGTAAACAGAAAGCAACACCTAGTAATAATATAGGCTACATCAGGATTTTTAGGTAGAGGTGCTACTGGGATTTGAGAATAAACGCTGTTTAAAATCATTTTTTGTTATCCACTGAAGGAGTTTTGGAATATTTGGTGGGTTCATTCTAGGGAATTGGTAAAGTAGACCAAATTTCTTTAAAAATGTGTAATAGTTATGAGCATGTTGTACATGCTTTATGTTCAAAAACCTAATTAGCAACCTAAACCATTCATAAGAGTTCAAACACATTACAGGAGCAAGTCCTTGCTATGCATTTTCTTAAACCAATAACTTAGTCATTGCCAAAAACTGTGGGCCATATTACATACTTGGTGCTAACTTAACCAGAGCTGTTGTAAACTTCCCAGAGCCATTATAGCCTATGGAGGTTTTAAGTTTACAACAGCTCTGGTTAAGTTAGCACCAAGTATGTGTAACGGGTTTTTGCGTAATCCCACAAATACCCCTGTGGTCCTTTACCTCAGTTACCTTCAAGCGCTCTGCAAGCCGATCCTGAGCCTCCGCTACCTGGGAGTTGGGGTACATGACTGCGGCAGTGCCTCCACCCAACTGGACATCCAGGCTTTGGGTGGGAGATCCAGTTGGGAACATATTTAAACAAGCAATAAATCAACACAGAGCTGTCTTTTATAGAACTTTGTATTGCACAGCAAAACTCTATGCAAAAATAAATGTAACGGTCTAAATAAACATAATGCAGTGGAATAAGTAAATAGCGCAAGAGTCAGTATGAGTTTACCCACAAACAATACTGCGGCCCACCCTAGTCTTTTCCCTTATGGTACCATATGTAGGTTGTGCACATTGTTGGGGCCCAGAATAATTGTAATCCACTTTGTTAGTAATATGCTGGGATGTTCCAGGGATCAGAGAAGTCATAGACTGCTGCTTTAGTAACCAGTGTCAGAATGCCTTGTTGTAAAACCAAGGGGAGAGGTCTCAGCTTACCACCCCACAGTCTGCAATCAGATTTTGTCCAGGAAGGGGAGAAGCTGCTCCACTGGGATTCCTTCTTTCTGCAGAACAATCACTGCCAGGAACAGTTCTGTGCTTTGATCTGGATACAGAGTCTGCTGGGAGCCTTTATGCAGGATGCTTCAGCACTGGACACAATACCACAAATCTCAGCCACCATCATCTTCCAGCTTCCTCTCTCTTGCTTCCTCTCTTGCAGCCCTGCCTCCACACACAAAACCATAGAGCCACACAGTCTTGAATCTCAGAGCAAACAGAAGGTCGCCATCTGCTGGTTACTACATAGAAACTGCAGGCTAGTAGAATTACTATACTCCAGGGGTTACATATGTAATATGGCCCTGTATGTGTACGTATTTGCAATAAAGACCATAAAACCAAAACTTAGCCCATGAAACCCTTCATAAATACTTTTTAAAGCAGGTTTGCAGTATTTCTTGAAGAGAAATTGAATTCTCATTAAGCCCCCACGCCTCTCATTGTGTAGAAATTGCAAATAATCTTGAAGGTGGAACACCCACCCTTATTGGTGAGATATATACATAAAGAAAAATCAACATATTGAATTTCTGCATTCCAACAACCCAGTGAGAGGATGGAGCAGAGGGGGAGCTCTGAAGCCACCCATTCTTGCACAGGGATAATATTTAGGTGATTTATAATTTCTCAAAATCCCTATGTAGTACATACCTTGTTATGATACAATCTGTATGCAATGATTATGCCTGCAAGCATATGTTTTCATATTCTGGTATTCTTTTTTGGAAGCTGAGCTGCTTCTAATATCATTACGATTACTTACATACCCATAAGCAGAACATAAAATTTTTTATATAAAAAACATTTACTGTACTTGACAAAAATGCAACTTAATGTAGACCCTGTTTTAAACTGTACAAGATGACACCATCCATTATGTCAGGTTTCACAGGGATGATGTGCAGCACTCAATGTCCGCTTCTGTACACGCCACAAGGTCGAATTAGGTGTCTTTGGAATGCCTGACATTTAAATTTATAAATGTTTCAGAGCATACCACTTTAATATAGTCTTAAAGACTCTAGAAACACCAGACCACAGAGATTTGGTTAAAAAATATGCCCAAAATCATCCTCCAGACCAGTCCCCATACACGCTCAGAATTTAGATCCTTACCAATTAACTTCAGCCCCCATATCAGCTTCAAAACACCTGCAGGCCTCCCCTGTACACCACTAAAACTTCGATCACTCCCTATAAGCAAGCTGGTTTTATCCTGGTGGCTGCCCCCTCAGTATCAGTCTACTTGGTCCCTTTCTCCAGGCAGCACAACGTTCAGCCAGTAGTGTTGTAATGTGAAAGAGGCATTCAACTGGCCAACCAGCTGGGAGTCCTCTACAGTAGAAAATCACCAGCATGCTATTGAGGACCCTTCAAGCTGCTCAGGTGATGCTTGGGATAACTGCTCCACTGTGCGCCTCACATAGTGCTAAATGAGGTAGGGGGCAGACACCCTGATCTTAACAGTAGCCATCAGCCTAGCATCACCATGACCACCGCCAAGGTCCAATGAACCTTTTATGGGCTGGCTCTACTTATGTGATTGGAATAGAAACTAATAAAAGAAAATATTCTCTATTCTCAGTCATACTGTATCCTCAAATATGTCACAAACTACATTATTTTCAAAATGTAACAATAAGAAATATGTCAGTAGTAATTTTCCGTAAAAGAAAAGATGAGCAATATTTTAGAAAGGGTACATCATCCTAGCCAATTTAGATCCTTAACAACCCTGTGAAATAATTAGTTTTACAACCACAAAGTACACAGTACAGATCATTGCCTTCAACCAAGGGAAAAAAATGAAAGCACAGGATTTTCATATGCAGAGATACAAATGATCTCCCTTTAGCAATCACTGTGGGTAGTAGAGCAGACCACCTGTTTCTAAATCTGGCCTGTTACCTGAGGGAGTAATTTGCAATACGAGATAGCATTTATAATATTTCAAGAAGAGAATGTGTTGACTTACTTTAAACAAACTACAATATTTCACATAGAAATGCTCTATAAATATGTTTCAAAAAGTTAAGTTTTCTAAAAGAACATCTTAAAATGATTTAAAAATTCAACTTAAAAGAACCCCTTAAGTATCACAGGCATCTTTTGCACCTACACTGTTGAGTTGAAAGGGGCCCCAGTCTATTAGGACACCGTTTATTATAACCACATGTGTTTGTAAAACTCACTGTGCAGCTTTAAGTTACGACCTTTCCATAGTCAAAAGGGGAATTAACATTTCTGTGCTGATGCAAATTTTTTGTGGCAGAAGAACAGTGATTGAATGGGAGCAGCACCTTACCATCTCTGTATCAGTATGCATGCAGGGCACACATCCAGTGAACACTCCAAAAATGTGATGGGAGCGGTCTTTAATCGTATAGAGGTAAGCGTATACAGTTTTGTGAATTATATTAATTCTCTTCTTCTGGATCGCTCTGCATTCAGTGAACAAAGACTGCATTTTATTTGTTACCAGCCCTTGCCACTTTAACCACTTTAGTAGGTATCAACAGGAATAGCAGCACACACCGACATTGGGATTGATTTATAATTCTTTCAAACATTTTTTAAAAAAAAAAAAAAATACACAGGTCTATACACTAAAGGTGAAACTCAGGAGAATTGGCAAGAGAAGTGAGAAATCTAGGTCAAAATAGATAAAGCAGAAAAAGTCTCCCATTTCACACTTTTCAAATTGACTATTTGGTCTAGATTGTTCTCTTCCCCTGCCAATTCTCCTGAGTTTCACCATTTAGTAAATAGACCTGACAGTCTAATTTCGACCCACATTTTTTAAAAACATCGACTGATTCAGTCAAAAAAAATTGTTCACACCTGGAAATTGAAATTGGTGTTCAGAAAAAAGTGGGCCATTAAAATAGCTGAAAAAGCATACTTTCAACTAGCACCATATTGGTTTTCGCTACTAAAGATGCCTATCTAATGTTTAAATGAGGGTTTCAGTCTGATTTTCTGTTTTCTTGCTTGAAAAATCAATTCATTAACCCTTTTCAAAACTAGTTTTTGTTTTTTTCACTAATATGTCTTATCATTTAATTAGAATTTAATCACTAAAGCTGAAAATTCCATTAGCAAGTGTTGGAACAAGTAACTATAACTTTGAAATCAAAATACTGGTATGGCCTTAAAGCAGTGTTTCCCAAACCTGTCCTCGGGACCCTCCGCCTCGCCCGGTTTGCAGATATCTGAAGCGCAGCACAGGTGATATGATTTGCTGCTCAGTGATTGCAAGATTCAGTCTGCATTTACCCAAGGTGATCTGTAAAATCTGGTCTGGTTGAGGGTCCCGAGGAGAGGTTTTGGAAACACTGCCTTAAACGGACAGTCTATTTAAAAGGTATGTCCCACTTTTTTCCCCTTAAATAAATTATGGCGTGCTCTTACAGCATCTACTCAGTTATTTTTTTTTTACTATAGTTGAAATTTGGAAGCTCCTGCAGCTTCCTAAACAATTTGCATATCCACAAAAATTTGATATACAAGTTACATATCACCTGCGCAGAAAGATGGGTTGGTGCTGTGGACAAATGTGCAGCACCAATCCTTGATATCAGTTTCCCAGAACGAGTGAGGATGATGTCAGCACAAAAAGGACACTATTCCTTGCCCTGAGCTAAAACTGGGACGCTAATGGTAAAATCTCTGCCTGCAGTTTTCCCCCCAGCATCCTCGTTTTAGCACCAGATAACAGGGCAGGTGCTGATTCAGCAGCCTCCCTGTAACGTAGCCCTACCCTCCTGGATACTTGCGGCAACACTAAGCGCCGCCGTGAGTATCACCTCCTGGAGTCCATAGGACTCCATGGAGGGTTGTGCTACTGGGCCGCGAGACCTTTATGATCTCGCTCTCGCAAGATCGTGCAGGGTTGCGTATTGATTCACAGAGGGAGACTGGATACTATTTGTCCCCAGTCTCTCTCTGCTCCCAGCGGCTGGACGTGTCAGATCGGGCCACCGTTCGCACCGCGGGACGAGAGGTGAGTATCAGATTTTTTGAGGGGGTTTCAGCTTGGAGCTGTGGTTAACTTTTTAGTTACCACAGCGGTGTGATAATTAACGTTAGGACTTTGTAATACCTTGCTTATCCAAACGCTAATTACTGATTGCGCTCCTCATGTTAGGTATAGGGTGCGCAAAGTACAGAAGCTCACGCAATCACCAACACGCTAACGGATTTTGGAACCCATTAGCACTTTCTGATTAACCCATTATCTCCCCTTTTGCTGCCTTAAAGGCTAATGTCAGACGAGCGCATTTTGTACGGAATGTGCATCCGTGCTCAACAGACGTACTTTCTGACTGACAAGGTATTGGCCACACAGTCCGTTTTTTTAACTAACGTTATTTTTGACTGATGTAGAAGGGAAAATAAATTAAAATGCAAAACCATTTTGTCTGTCAAAAATGCAGTCCGTCTGACCTCATTCATCACTCACACACAAAACTATGCAGACATTGTGGACGTGGCGCACTCCGCAGTCCATTCTAGCGGTTTTACGTTCGTTTTCCGCGTCCGTTGTGCGTCCGCACTTCTGTGCGGACGTACTTCGTGTGTGGGGCTTCACTGGCCATGATTCCCTGCTACCACGGACGTACTAATGTGCGGCAAAACAGACGTGAAAACTTCGCTCGTCTGACACGGGCCAAAGATGACATTAAAGTTTGTGAGAAGGTATGAATGATTAGCACAGGAGAGCTGTGTATGAATAAATGAGACTCAGGGTTATTGAAAGAGATCCGAATGGCTGGAGAAAGGTAACCGAACGCTGAAAATCACCTTTCTTGGCCATTCGGCTATCCAGACAGCAGGCAATTCACAAATCCTGGCGAATTGCCTGCACATACGATGCATGTTCGGTGCCTGTTCGAGGGCAGTGAAATCCCCATAAAAAAGCACTGCTTCGGCTATTCAGAGAACAAAAACCAGCAGTGAAAGGTTCCCGAAATACCCTGCCATTCGGTGGTTTCATGCGGCAGGTTTATTCAGGAGAATCCCATAGGCTTCAATGTTAAAAATATTCCCGTTTTAATTCAATATCTAATAAACCGTTCATTATAAAATTCTGCAGTAAAGAGTCACTTTATTTATAGATTTTTTAGGATATTTTAAGCATTTTTCAGGATTATTTTTTTTAAAAAAGTCAGATTTGTTTTTTTTTTTTAACTTTACTTATTTTTTCTGTAACAGCCCTTTTTATTATCATTCCCTGGACCTCATATGTAAATTTCAGACATTTTTGCTCGGCAGTTTCTTTGCAAATTAGCGTTTCACTTTTCAAACATTCAAGCAAACTGTTTTCCTAATTAATTCACTGCCTTCGTCTGCGGTGTCGGCTTTTTCCGGAAGCTGCGCTGTGTGTGATCGGCTCCTGCTTGGGTTTTTCTGGAGTCTTCGATGGGTTAATCCAGATGTTATAGCGGGTTTTCGGCATGCATTCGCTGGGTTTTGCGGTTCTTTTTCGTCGGGTTTGCGGTAGCTTTTCCCTGCAATTCGGGAACCCTGTGGTGTTTGCTGAATACACCGCAGGGTCACCGAAATGGGATCGGCAACACGAACCGAATTGAAGAGAACGAAAAGTCACCGAACGTGCGGTGACTTTTTGAATCTCTTTGAATTACCCTGATGGTCTCTTTCCAACTTTTTCTAGTACAAGCCTTCAATACTGATCCCTTTTCACAATACCTGCTGGCTTTCCATTGTCATATTGACAGCAACATAGAGTTCTTGTCACGTATGACGTGTAAAAAAAATAAATAAATGAGACACCCTCATCAACTCATTTTAATTATTGGGAACAGAAAAAAACAATTAAACCAAGCAATAAAGAATCACTAGAGAATCCTACACCTGATAATTGTCTCCTGCTTGATGCCATCTGTTAAAGGTGGCACTGCATTGACAGGTACAAATAACCAGCCATTTCTGCAAAAAAACACATGGAATTGACAAGAACTGGTTACAAATGTTTGAAATAAATACCTATCCAGCAGCCGTAGGCAGCTTTGTATAGGGAAGCAGATGGAATCCTCACTAAGCTGCCACCAGTGTTTAAACATCAAGCTGGCCAAATAATACAAGATTAGTGAAGGACATTCTGAAAAACAAAGATATCTGTAATTCTACTATAAAAACGTTACAACTGGTACAAATATCTACCTGCCAATAAAAAGTCTGAATAGACAACTACAAGATACATGTCAGTTCTAATTTACACAAAAAATGCATTAGTATTGACTGATACTTGACTTTGTTACTAATTCCATTAATACCAATTCCATTAGTATAGATTATTTCAGATTGACTTTAATATCATTATACAGTGAAACTGACAACTAATACTAAACCTTATATTAAAACATTTGTCTGCTGATTTACGTTCCAGTCTTATAGAAAATAGGCAGTTCAATGTAATGCGCTGTTTGAAATACAAATTCTAGAACGCACTTAGGAGAGAAAAGTATACCTGTATATCTCTCATCCTATTGGTTGTAGAGCTAAGTGTGATTAAACCTATAGGAATGTTCACGGACATTCAACAGCCGATACAGTTGCAGCCCATGGTTCCCGGCTGTAACTCAATTTTATTTTTTTAGAAAGATTTTACCAGGAAGGATACATTGAGATTTCTCTCATTTTCAAGTATGTCCTGGGTGACGAGTATGTACCGTTTGGTGTCTTGCCCAAGGAAACTTACTGGAGAGGTGATCTTGCCGGGATCGAACCTGTGTCTCAACAGTCTCTCTCCACAGTTATAGAGCAGTGATGTTACCTCTACTCCAAATATGTCATTACAGTAAGAAATACATTGGGAATATGCCCAATATTTCTTAATGTATAATTAAAGATTTTTCAATAAACCACTGACAATGTTTTTTTGGAAAATTACTTTGTAGCCAAGGGGATAAATAGTTTGGTAAATTTATAAACAGTTCTTTAAGACATCAATAACAAAACCAACTATCAGGTATATGTGGATATGGTATCTTGTTAGAAAGTCGCCACCTTTCGACACAAACGGAAATGATGGAATAAAAAAAGTTGCAAATTTGAAAAAGACACTCATATTTACATGCTAGGAAAAAGCCCTATTTCAAGGAAAAACAGATGCACTAACACTGTTTTTGCTGCAACCAAGCTTTGTACTCAAGTCTATTTTCTACAAAAAAGACGCAACTGAATCTAACCAATCTAAGTGCAGGTTAGCACTATTCCAGCTCCTAACATGGTATAATGCCCAGTCATGCTATTATACTTGTGAGCGCATCATTTATATGTTTTATGCCTATTTTGTGTACCTGCTCGGATGCTTTTGTTGTACCTGCTCGGATGCCAACCACCAGATGTATCCAGAGCAGCAACATGTCAGGGTGCTGGTTCCGGGGTGGCAGTTTGAACTCAATATGCGGTGATATGTAGGAGTTACACAGGTTACAGGGCACAGAAGGATTTATTAAATAAACAAAACAGGAAGCAAATGGATGAATCAGAATAACAGGTAAGCAACAGAATCTATAGGTTGGTTCCAGGGGTTGCTTGAAAGCAGAGTTCCACTTGAGAGCGGGGGGTTCCACTTGAGAGCGGGGTGTACTTGAGAGCGGGGGGTTCCACTTGAGAGCGGGGTGTACTTGAGAGTGGGGGTTCCACTTGAGAGCGGGGGTTCCACTTGAGAGCGGGGGGTTCCACTTGAGAGTGGGGTGTACTTGAGAGCGGGGTGTACTTGAGAGCGGGGGGTTCCACTTGAGAGCGGGGTGTACTTGAGAGCGGGGTGTACTTGAGAGCGGGGTTCCACTTGAGAGCGGGGTGTACTTGAGAGCGGGGTGTACTTGAGAGCGGGGGTTCCACTTGAGAGCGGGGTTCCACTTGGGAGCGGGGTTACCTTTTGAGAGTGGGGTTTCCACTTGATAGCGGGGTACCTTTTGGGAGCGGGGGTTCCACTTGAGAGTGGGGGTTCCACTTGATAGCGGGGTACCTTTTGGGAGCGGGGGTTCCACTTGAGAGCGGGGGTTCTACTTGAGAGCAGGGGGTTCCACTTGGGAGCGGAGGTTCCACTTGGGAGCGGGGTACCTTATTGGGAGCGGGGGTTCCACTTGGGAGCGGGGGTTCCACTTGAGAGCGGGGGTTCTACTTGAGATCAGGGGGTTCCACTTGGGAGCAGGGGTTCCACTTGGGAGCGGGGTACCTTTTTGGGAGCAGGGGTTCCACTTGGGAGCGGGAGGTTCCACTTGAGAGCGGGGTACCTTTTTGGGAGCGGGGGTTCCACTTGGGAGCGGGGTACCTTTTTGGGAGCGAGGGGTTCCACCTGGGAGCGGGGGGTTCCACTTGGGAGCGTGGGGTTCCACTTGAGACCGGGGTACCTTTTTGGGAGCGGGGGTTCCACTTGGGAGCGGGGGGTTCCACTTGGGAGCGGGGTACCTTTTTGGGAGCGGGGGTTCCACTTGGGAGCGGGGGGTTCCACTTGAGAGCGGGGTACCTTTTTGGGAGCGAGGGGTTCCACCTGGGAGCGGGGGGTTCCACTTGGGAGCGGGGGGTTCCACTTGAGAGCAGGGTACCTTTTTGGGAGCGGGGGTTCCACTTGGGAGCGGGGGGTTCCACTTGGGAGCGGGGTACCTTTTTGGGAGCGGGGGTTCCACTTGGGAGCGGGGGTTCCACTTGAGAGCAGGGTACCTTTTTGGGAGCGGGGGTTCCACTTGGGAGCGGGGGGTTCCACTTGAGAGCGGGGTACCTTTTTGGGAGCGGGGGTTCCCCTTGAGAGCGGGGTACCTTTTTGGGAGCGGGGGTTCCACTTGGGAGCGGGGGGTTCCACTTGGGAGCATGGGGTTCCACTTGGGAGCGGGGTACCTTTTTGGGAGCTGGGGGTTCCACTTGGGAGTGGGGGGTTCCACTTGGGAGCGGGGTACCTTCTTGGGAGCGGGGGTCCACTTGGGAGCAGGGGGTTCCACTTGAGAGCGGGGTACCTTTTTGGGAGCGGGGGTTCCACTTGGGAGCTGGGGGTTCCACTTGGGAGCGGGGTACCTTTTTGGGAGGGGGGTTCCACTTGGAGCGGGGGGTTCCACTTGGGAGTGGGGGTACCACTTGGGAGCAGGGGTTCCAATTGGGAGCGGGGGGTTCCACTTGGGAGCGGGGTACCTTTTTGGGAGCAAGGGGCTCCACTTGGGAGCGGGGGGGTACCAATTGGGAGCAGGGGGTCCTTCTTGGGAGCGGGGGTTCCAAATGGGAGCGTGGTACCTTTTTGGAGCAGGGGGTTCCACTTGGGAGCGGGGGGGTCCTTCTTGGAAAAACCCTTTATAACAAGCAGCGCTGGGAGAAGAGAGGGACTTAAGAAAATGTGTGTTATTTCCCCTCCCGCTCTGCATAATAGGGTCTTAGGTCTGATACATTTTATATTATCCAGGAGCACTATCCCCCTTTCCTCATCTATAATACACATTTTATATAAAGTCCCTCTCCCCTCCCAGTGCTGCTTGTTATAAAGGTTTTTTTTATGTCTGATACATTTAGTATCCAACTCACAGTTACTCTGTTATTATGAGCTGTCAGTGTGATTTATTTGAATTTTTTCCCTGGATTTAAAGTGCTTAATTTTATTATAAAAATAAATTTGCACCAGACATCTCTTCTCTGAGCTTTCAGACCGATTTTTGTTAATATTTGCCGTCTCCCCTGCTTTTATATTCCTGTCTCTCTCCCCCACAGAGATGCAAAGTTTAAGTAAAAGTTCCCTCTCCTGTGCTGGATAAGCATTGCATTCTGAAGTTCTGCACCCTCCACATGCCAATGCAGTAGGTCCTACTGAGTAGGATGTTCTACACAGAGAGGGGCATTAATGAATGCAGGAGGATGTTCTATACATTATACAGAGAGGGGTATTAATGCAGGAGGATGTTATCTACATTATACAGAGAGGGGTATTAATTAATGCAGGAGGATGTTCTATACATTATACAGAGAGGAGCCTTTTTTGTAGCCCTTTAATCTAGTGGCTGTGAGCACTGAGATCGGCTGCTTGTTATATTATCTCTCAGTACAATGTATCAGGCTCAGCTGTTACAGTAACTGACTGTAACAGCGCTCAGTTTCAGTAAAACAAGGAAATAATATTGTAAAACCTCTTATATATAAAAATATTATTTACTAGTTTTACTGAAACTCTGAGCGCTGTGATGAGCAGCAGTCAGTTACTGTAACAGCTTTGCCTGACACATTGTGCTGAGAGTGAGAGATACTGTAACAAGCAGCGATCTCAGCACTCTGAGGAGCCACTACAATAATAATTGTATCCACTGGTTTTCAGATGAAATTAGTTTTCATACTAAAGAACTGAAAACGAATTTCTTTAGCAACTAAATAAAATGCATTTTAGTACTAATCCACTAGTTCAAAACGAAATTTTGTGCTGTGCACATGTCTAGTTGGTATCTCTTCTGGATCTGTGGATAAAGGCAAGTTAGAAACTGTACTAGCAATATGAATTTTCAGAGATAAGGTTATAGTTGGCTTCTTGCCCGTATGAGGGATGGGAGTGTCCACTTTAGTTATTCCAGTTATCCTCCTGGAATAGACAGATTCATATGAGAAAGTACTCGGATTAGGTGCACGGATAGTAGAGTTGGTAGCATTTAGGGATGAGCTGTTCGGGTTCGGAGTTCGACCCGAACTTTGGCAGCTTGAAAGTTCGCGAATTTCGAGCTTTTTGGGTGTGTCAGTTCGAGTTCGAAAAAAAAATAAAATTTGAAAAAAGTATAGAAAATGCTTAAAAAAATACAAAAAAATCTAGAAATAAAGAGACTCTTTACTGCAGAATATTATAAGCAATGGTTTCTTAAATATTGAATTAAAAACTAATGTGTACGTGGAAAGATTATCAACTCTAAATGACCTCTATTCACAAACGTGCATAACACCAGGTGTTTTTGGTCTGGTAATCAATTTGATACATTGTACACCATACTGAGGGTGGGGTGGTGTCTGCTTCTGATTGAGATTTGAGAATTAATTTCCCTAAAACATCCTAATATGCTGCATTTAACCCTTTCGCTGCTGAGGCTTTTCACACCTCTGTGCTGAGCTCATTTTTACCGCTTTCGCTCATCATGTTTAACCGCGTTTTGTAGCCATATTTTGATATATGACCCAGACATATTATATATCGTTCTTTCCGGCAGACTTGGCAGATTCATAATATGTCATTATTATATGTATACGTTATGTCATGTCTGTATATGATATAAAAAATGCAATAAAATTTGAATTTTCAATAATTTATTAGGTGTAAAGTTTTTTTTCACATTTTAAAATGCGATCGTTTGCGGTTATATTTTGGATGGGGTGCGCTTGTTAAAAAAATTAGAAATGGTGTCTTGTTACATTTTTTTTGGGGAAAATGTAGCTTTTTTTAACGAACGCACCGCATACAAAAATCGTTAGTGCAGCATTATTGTTCACATTATAATTGAAATGGGAACAATATTGCTGCATTAACAAAACAAAAACAAAAAAAAAATAGTTTTATTTTTTTTAGATTTTTTTAAATATATATATATATTTTGTAAAAAATTTTCATGCTCATGTTTGGTATCCTTGTTAAGGCCATGCTCTGGCCGATCCAACGATATCAAACATTAACCCCTAGCTGCCACGGATCGGGAGATAGCGGGTTCATTGGAACACCCTATCTCCACCATTGGTGGCAGCTAGGGGTTTACTCCAGGACTGGCGTCATCGTGCTAAGCACGATGATGCCAGTCCTCAGGGGGAGTTCCTGGAGTCTTGGCCGACATCCAAGATGTCGGCCAGCTCCAGGAGAGGTTCACGATCTGGCGCTTTTCAGCGCTGATTCGTGATCCGGCTCCCCAGGGGTTAATCACAGCCACCGTTTGGAAGGGCAGGCTGTGCCCTTCCAAACGGTGCCTGGATTAACCCTCTGCCCCTCGGCGATCGGGAGGGAGAGAGGTCCGAAGGACCTCCCTTTCAGGCGCTTCCTCCGCACATGCGGGGGGGGCGCCTGAATTAGATGTCATCGCGCTGCCGCGATGACATCTAATTGCTCTGCCGGGGTCCCGGAGTGCTGGGCTGACATCCAAGATGTTAGCCCACACCGGGGGCGCAGTAAACCGGCGGAATCCGGTGGATTGCTGCCTCCTGTGCATGGACGCGCTCAGCGCGTCCATAGCACAGGAGAACCACTTGGCTGGATGCGCTGAGCGCGTCCATAGCAGCCAAGTGGTTAACTGTTGTTTGAAAAAAATTCTAAATAACATCTAAGGCTACGGTCAGATGAGCGCATTTTGTACGGACTGTGCGTCCGTGCAGTACGGACGTACCTACTGACTGACAACAATGTAGTGGCCAAACAGTCCGTTTTTTTCACTGACCTATTTTTTGACTGATGTAGCAGGGAAAATAAATTAAAATGAAAAAACATTCTGTCCGTCAAAAATGCTGGACGTATAAATGCAGTCCATCTGACCTAGTTTCATCACTCCCATACAAAGCTACACGGACGTTGCGGACGTGGCGCACTCCGCACGTCCGTTCTAGCAGTATTATGTTCTTGCCTAACTTGCGTCCATTTGCTGCGTCCGCCATGCATCCACACTTCCGTGCGGACGTACTTCGTGTGTGGGGCTCCATTGGTCAGAATGCTATGCTGCCACGGACGTACAAATGTGCGGCAACACAGACGTGATAACTGCGCTCGTCTGACACCAGCCTTAAGCAATGTTATTTTTCAACTCGGGATTAAACATTCACAGCGTTATTCAGAGAGTGGTGAAAAGCAGGAGAATATCTGGAGAAGTGAAAATTCTAGGTCAAAATAGCCAAACCAGAAAAATTCTCCCATTTAACTCACTTTCCAAATTGGCTATTTGATCTAGATTGTTCTCTTCTCCTGCCAGTTCTCCTGGCTTTCACCTCTCTCTCAGGGTTGTTCAGAGAATTAAGTGTGCCTAAACGCATGTTAAAAATTCGCTAGTCTGACCCTAGCCTAAATGGGAGAATTTTTCTGGTTTGGCTATTTTGACCTAGAATTTTCCATTCTCCAGTCATTCTCCTGCTCTACACGATCTCTGAATAACCCTGACAGGGTTATTCAGAGAAAGGTGAAACTCAGGAGAATGACTGAAGAGAAAATTCTAGGTCAAAATAGCCAAACCAGAAAATTCTCCCATTTTTCTCACTTTCCAAATCGGCTATTTGGTCTAGAAATTTTCCATTCTCCAGTCATTCTCCTGCTTTTTCACCGCCAAAAAATCAGTAAACTTTTTCTGCGTGTCCGAAAATGTCTCCTCTTTTCATACAGACTGCTGCCCAAGCAGTTGTTATGGATAGATTAAAGGAAAAGCATTTACCGTCATTTGAAATGTTTCATTTTTGTTTTTACATATTTCTATACATCCTAGAAATCCGCCACTTCACGGGCAGGTTATGGGGACCTCCTAGGCACGATATTTGAAGGAATTTTTCGTTTTTATCTTTAACCCTTATTTCATGGAAAACTCACTGTCCTTTTAAAAACGTTTTTTTTTTTTACTTTTTGTCCTTGTTTCCTGTCCCCCAGGGCACTACCCAGACCCCCATACACTTTTTATGGCAATATCTAGCATATATGCCCTCTTGGAGGGCACTCTAAAAACGAATTTTCAGCCCCATTGACTTGTATGGAGTTCGAGTCGGGTTCGGGTTTGGATCCGAACATTTGGAAAGTTCGGGTTCGGCCGAACCGAACTCGGGGAGTGTTCGACTCATCCCTAGTGGCATTAGCAGAATCTAGGAGTGTAGGTAAGACACGGATGTTCGCATCTAGCAGCATGTTCTGTACGAATACATGTTTACACTGGAGATCTTTCACGTTTTGGGCAAGGGCACCAACCTGTTCAGTAAGTATAGCCACAGAGGAGACAAAAGCCACATAATCTTGAGTAGTGATGGATTCAGTGGTCACATCAGTGGAAGTCTTAACAGTTCTTTTATTCTGACTAACCTCATTAGCCTCTGTCATGAGACGTGGTACTTCAGCATAGACCGGGATCTCTGTGTCATACTTCTGTAAGGACCGGAGTCTGGATAACAGGTAACTCTGTAGGACATGAAGTCTTGACATTTGACACATTGGTAGATAAGAAAACATTAGCGGCAGGTACCTTGGCATGTACCGGAGGCTCGGCAGCAGGCACCTTAGGAACGGGCACCTTAGCATGAACCATTGTCGCGGTAGCGGGCACCTCAGCCTGGATAATGACTTTCTTCTCAACCTTATCAGCGTAAATCTCGGGGTTCCCAAGCTCAACCTTTTGGGTGGTTGAGGGAGCTGGGTCTCGGGTGCCAGTATCAGAGGCATAGGAACAGGGAGAACTTTTTGAGGGCTGGATAGGCACAGTTGTAAACATGGCACCACAGAATAATGGATAAGGTGCTCCAGTTTTAGGTACTGCACCTGAAGAGGGAACAGGTATATGAACATAGGAGCCTTGATTGTACAAGTGGTGGGAGTAGCAGTCCTGGTACTTCCAGCTTTCTCTAAAGCTCCTCACCTTTTAGGTCCCTCTCATTATCCAAAGAGTCAGGTAGGTAATAGGAAGGAGGTATGCCATCTTGTGGTTTTCTATAGGGTGTACCCACAGTACAGCCGAAGTTTCCTGCACGCCGACCTGGGCCACCATGGGGATGACGGGCATACTGGAGCGGCATATCACCATCAGAGTCAGCGCTGATTCTATCCCCTGATCCAGAACCATATGAAGGATGGCAAGGCAAATATGGTGGTTTGTTTTGCTGGCTGAGAATGGTGGTGTCTCAGAAGAAGCCAGAGCAGATCCAATCTGCATGGGTATAGGGGAATCATAATCCATGGTTGTAGAAGGGTACACTCCATAGGCTGGATAGGATCAAATTCTGGGTATACAGTGGGTTCAGCCTCCATGGGCTCAACAGGGTAATAGGCCTCTTCTGAGCTTGGTTTTGGGGGCACAAGTTTATTTACTTTGGCACGGGTGGTCTTACGTGAAACATTAGGTGGAATTTCTTTTAGTGCTGGTTTGGTCACTTGAGGGTTCTTGATAGCAGGTTTGGTAGGCGTAGATTGGGGCACTGGGACTGATTTCTTGGGATGAGATTCGGAGGTAGCAGTAGTTTTAGGATTAGAGTTTTTTGAGGGTCTTAGGGGGGCAAAGGGGGAGCCAGTGGCCTGGCAAACTACAATAGATACACAAGTCCGCAGAAAATCTTCGGGTACGCTCCTCAGCAGATAAGGGAGAGTGGGGCTTTCTGGTTCCAGGAATGCACAGTTTAGTAGAGGAGTTCCCAATGTTCTGCAGCATGCTGATTAGGAAGTTTGCCAGGTGGTTAATGATTTCCTGAAAGGATCCTTGAATTAACTCTATGATTTCCTTAGTCACCGCTGGTTCAATAGAAGGCTTCATTATTATGTCAGGGTGCTGGTTCCGGGGTGGCAGTTTGAACTCAATATGCGGTGATAAGTAGGAGTCACACAGGTTACAGGGCACAGAAGGATTTATTAAATAAATAAAACAGGAAGCAAATGGATGAATCAGAATAACAGGTAAGCAACAGATTCTATAGGTTGGTTCCAGGGGTTGCTTGTGTGCAGGGGGTTCCACTTGAGAGCGGGGTACCTTTTGGGAGCGGGGGCTCCACTTGGGAGCGGGGGTTCCTTGTAAACAAGCAGAGTTTTAGTGAGCTGGAAACAGGATGACAGATATACAAAGCTCTTGGGAGAGCAGGCTTCTTCTTTTACAGACAAGCTGAACAAAATAATGAAGCAAGGTGTTGTGTGTGCTCCACCCTTAAATAGTGATTGAACAGAAGGGTAGGAGCACCTGTATCCTGTAATAGTGCAAAAATCAAAGCTGAAAGGGGGCTGCCAGGTTATTGGCAGGAAGGAGCAGTCTTTGGTTTATTCTTCTTGCGCCGCCTGCTGCTAGGACCATGACACAACATGTATAAAACATAAGAAAAAATATGTCATCTGCACTTATTCCCATTATACCGTGTGAAACTAAACACAATTAGAGGGTTTGGTTTCTATTAATGGCCATTAAGAGAGTAAGCTCACCCACCAAACGTCAAGACACCTCTAGTGAGAGTGAGTCCTATCAAAAAAATGAAGCCACAGGCTGCTTTGTAGCGAACCATCACTGCTCACGCTGCTTTTCAGTCATGAGGTAGAATGATGGGCCTTTATTTAATGCCCTCCCAGAAACAAAATCCACCTTGGGATCAAAAAACAAAAGACACAGAGCGGTACATGCTGCAATGATGACCTCGCTGGAGGTACAATAAAACATACATAGTACAGGAGGGGTGGGGTCATGCCTATTCCTCGATGGGGCGGCTGCAACCACCAGATGTATCCAGCCCAGCAACATGTATAAAACATAAGAAAAAATATGTCATCTGTGTTTATTCCCATTATACCATTTGAATCAAAACACGCTCCTTGTCTTTTGTTTTTTGATCCCAAGGTGGATTTTGTATATTTTTCTTATGTTTTATACATGTTGCTGGGCTGGATACATCTGGTGGTTGCAGCCTCCCCATCGGGGAATAGGCGCAACCCTACCCCTCCTGTACCATTTCAAGTACTGGTTTAGGGTTTCCCTTGTGTTTTGTTTGGTTCTCTCTGTGAGCTGAAAATGTGACATTTGTGGGATAGCTTTACCTCTAACCCTAACCAACAGACTCTGCTCCATTTTCAATTCCTTTTTGGCAACACATTCTGCTCCTCTTTAGAAGGAGAAGAATATGCTGCCAACAAATGAAGAAAAAGATGGAGCAAAATTGTCAAGTTAGGAGTTATTAGAGTGAATCCTAACCCTTTCCATAAAATTTAACCTAACCCTAAAATCAATACTAGTGTATTTGCTTCACCATACTCATGTCAGAAATCTCATGCAAGTGGACACAAAAGAATAAGGGTGTATTTTTTGCACCACAAATATGAAATTTTTCTTTACTAGTATCTAAATATGAGTTTTGTTTTCAATGACTCTCTTTTTGTGCCATTTCTATCTCTATCCAGAAGGTGGTTATTTTTGTATTAGTAGCCAGTAGTTAACCAGCATAGTCTGATATTTGTTGCATGTGCAGCAGCAAACAGATTTTCAACTTTTTTTTTGACACATGGTCCAGTCAAAACTGAATTCACTTAAACAGGTTAACATGAGACAATATTGAGTATACTATTTTGTGTACTGGATACGGAAAGTAAATTGTTGATGAGTTTACATCAAAATCTACCATAGGGGTGGCCAGAATTGCTAAGTACTAACATAGTTTGTATGTGATCAGGATCAGTTTGAGCTGTTTTGTGGATTTGTTTATTCTGTCAGCTGAAGGTAAATATACAGGGTTATTCAGAGAGTGGTGAAAAGCAGAAGAATTACTGGAGAATGGAAAATTCTAGCCAAACCAAAAAAATTCTCCCGTTCATATCACTTTCCAAATTGGCTATTTTGACCTAGAATTTTCCATTCTGCATCCTCTCCTGCTTTTCACCGCTCTCTGAATAACCCTGTAACACTTGAATTATGACACAACCTGTAAAAGGATTAAGTCAAAATGACATTCTTGTACATTATTACAAAATAGATAACCCTTACCTAAATGTTGCTTTGGACTGGGTCTATTTTTCACCCAGGCAGTGCTAGTTGGCAAATAATTTATGGGTTCTAGGGAAGATATCATTATTGTTGCATGTAAGGGTAGAGTTTGGGGCAGGATTTGGCGAGCATGACATTTTTCACAAACTCTGCTAAAGGATGAGATACCTTTGGTCTCCCCACCAGCTCTGACTAGCTCTCACCTTACAGATATAGGACTGGTGGGAACCTTTTCTCTCCCAGCTGACCTTCAGCTTTATGCATTGGGCTCCACCAGGCATTTGCTTAGATTGCCAAATGGCAAGACTAGTTCTAATTTCTAAAGCAGCCTATTAAAATGTAAAACGATGATATATTTAATCAGCTAAACATTTTAGATATTCATTAAATTTAGACAGTAAATAAATACATAATGGATATATGTGTTAAATCATGCCAAGACACTGTTTAAAAATTGGTTATGTGAGCATGTGTATATTATAGTGTAGACATTACATTCTTTTTATGCCATTTCACTCTAAATGTAATGGGTTTGTACATTCTTTTTCCTCCTTTTCATTTTTCTATCTCTGGTTTATTTAAAGATGTTGCTTTAACTGACCTTAACCCTGCAACATTATAGCTTTATTTTAGGCATCAATATATTTACAATTAAATGCATTTTTCAAATGATCTGGATTCCTAATCTCAAGAGGACACTTTGAATTCCACAATGTGTTTCTCTATCAAGTCCTAAGGGGATAAACAGCATGGTGAATCATGATTCAAACGTGCTGTTCAAATTGCAGTTTCTCTAATACAAAGAATCATGAAGCTATAACCAATTAAAGGAGGACCTTGAGCATGCCTGCAATTTTAATGGAAAGAAAGATGACCTTCTGAGATTTGTTATCTATTACACGGATCATACTGATTCAAAATAGGAGATGCAATACAGGGTACTTGTTTAATTTTATATATAAAGCCTGTAGAGCCCTGTGCAGACAATGATTTGCTGGTTGTTTCAATTTAAAACAGTTAAGTCTGACATCTGCATTATATACATATTGATGTGATTATACTCATTGTCACTGGCTATTGCTAAAATATATCATGATGTGAGTTTTTTGTTGGTTTATGTAAAATTAGAACAATTCTAATATATATAACATCCAAGAGTAGAAATGGGGAAGCAACTAAATTTACTTGTTGTGGTATGGTGCTGCTTGAGTTTTGCTCCTGTAACTGCAAAATAAAACATAGAAAGCTGCAAGGGACCTGTTAAACATAGAAAAGATGATGCTGGGTTTTAGTAGGTCACATCTGTAGGCATGACTAAACAGGAGTCCTGCCAGTTGTCCTCACAACTGTAGCCAACCCATGTCCCCAGGACCATTTAGTTGGTCTTCTTCACCATAGGCTGTGAGCTCAAGATATGGTCAAGCCATGAATAAGAATAGAGTGGGACGGAGAAGAATTTGTATTACTAGCCCTGTGAGTTAAGGATGCCCAGGCAGGGTATCACAGAGATTAAAATGCTCTAGGAAGATGTGAAAATGGGGATTTAAGGACAGAAGGAATACCATTGAAACCTTATTGGAATGGTCTGTGTAGTCATTAATTCTTCCATTGATGTCTCATGCCACCAGATTATTAAACATTTATTTATACTCCAGAAGTGCTAATGTAACCAATGAAAGAAGTGTCAAGTTTGCTAAATGTATTAAACATTGAAATGTGTGATAAGAAAGACTACCTTTAAGTACAAAGAAAGGACGACTGGGATCAGATATATTATGGTATTTTTTAAATAAAACAATAGAGCAGAAAAATGTGGAAAACTCACAAAGCTTGATGGAAGCAAAGAAGTTATGATCAGAGAGGTATTGATTTTTTTGCATACTGCATATTGCATATCTCTTAATACTGGTGACGTCATTGGAGAAACCATCTGAGTTCCCTAGCGTATTTCGCGCCGACCAGATACGTATTTTTTGTATATAGAGAGGTATTGATGTTCACAGACTTTTGCAAATTGCTGTATCCCCAGTTTTGCTTACAAAGTGATTCAATCGGAGCACCAAAATGTCGCTGACATTTCGGTGCTCTCTCATTCCCGCACTTCTTTGCATTTCGGGGAATCAAAGTTCCCCACCCTGCGGTTAATTCACCATTCACCGCAGGGTCCACAGAGTGCAGAGAATACTCGCCACAAACCACCGCACACATGCCGAACACGTCGAAAAAAGTAGACGAGCCGCCAATCTCAGCGCAGACCAGCCACCGGAAAAACAGGGTAAAAAAGAAACCACAAGTGAAAGTGTGAAAATTGAAACGCTGTTTGGAAAAAAACTACTCAATGGAAATGCCTGGAATTGACATATAAGGTCCTATGAATGTCAATAAAAAGGTTTGTTACAGAAAAAAGAAAAACAAAAAAAAACAGAAAACAAATTGCTGAAAAAAAACCAAAAATGCCTAAAAGATCTTAAAAAAAATCAATAAATAAAAATACTTTTTACTGCAGATTAAAATAATAAACAGTTTGTCAGATAGTGTATTAAAACGGGAATATTTTTAACATTGAAGCCTAAGGGATTCTCCTAAATAAACCTGTTTCATAAAAACAATGAACAGCAGGGCAGTTCGGCAACGTTTCCCTACTGTTCTGTGTTCTCTGAATAGATTAGGGCTCAAAATTTTCACTCGCCTACTCACATTTGGTGAGTGGAAATTAAATGAGAGCGAGTGGAAATGAACACGCAGGCAGCACAATAAATTATTTTGTGCTGTGTATTCCGGCAGTGCCACCGTGCACCCCCCCTCCTCAGGCTGCACGGTGGCAGGGAACAGCTGCCTAACCTGACCCAGCTTGTCTCGGTCACTGGCAGGGGGGTGGAGAAGAACTTCCCTGCCTCCTCGCTCTGCTCATACTGGGGTCTGATGACTACGTATACATGTATCTAGGGTCTGATGTCTGGGTATTAATGCTATTTTGTAACTTTGCTAAAGGTTTTATTTAGAATAGTGTAATTTCATAAGATAATTTAATGGGGTGTGTTTAGGGGCAGAGTTAAGGGATGGGTAGTGTTAGGTGGAGCAACTGGTGGCGAGAAACTCTTATGGCCTGGTTAGTATGGATGGGCTGGCGGTTCGATGCGAACATGAGTTTGCATCAAACATTGGCCGTTCGACCGTTCGTCGAACAGCGAACATTTCCGTGTGTTCGCCCACAATGCACCACAATGGACCACAATGCACTTTTCCACTGGCCTGAAGCTTGGAATTGGCAACAGCCTTGCACCTGACCACAGGTCAGGTGCAAGACAGGCGCAAGACTATGCCAATCAGGGCTCAGAGTCCTGATTGGGCAAATTTTGCCCAATCATGGGCTCATAGAGCTAAGTCCCGCAGCACACTATATAAGGCTTCCCCGCAGCCCCAGCGTGTGTGTTGCAGGAGTGAATCAGAGAGGAGAGCAGATTGTTGCATATCAGGGTGTATCACTGAGTTATACCAGAGTTCTGGGATTTTGAATCTGTGTCTTGGCACTGCCAGCTATCAGGGTGTACCACTGACTTATAGCAGAGTTCTGGAAAATCTTTATATCTTTAATTCTAGATACCATAGAATACCACAGTTGAATCAGAGTTCATTTGTATCTTTAATCTGTATCTTTATCTATTCAGAGTTGAATCTGGGTGTTGCCAGCTATCAGGGTGTTGCAGCCTGCAGGAGAGGAAGTGAATCACAGTGAGAGTAGAGGACATTGGCAGCCTTGCAGGGAAAATATCAGTGAAATTGCTGTCTTATTGCAGAGTTCTGAATATCTTTAATCTAGATAACACAGTTGAATCCGAGTTCTGCATATCTCCAGAATTGAATCAGAGTTCTGCATATCTCCACTCTATATACCAGAGTTGAATCAGAGTTCTGTATATCTTTAATCTATATATCACTCACCATGTCAGAAAGGCCAAAAAGGACAGGCAGACGCACACAGACACAGATAAGAGGGCAAGCAGCCCCTGTGTCAGAAGGCTGTGCCCCTGGTCGCCGTGGACGTGGTGCATCCTCTGCAGGGGCACACTTGTCCTTTCTAACTGGTGCTGGCCGTCTTATGCAGCAGCAAAATACAGAGGATTTGGTGGATTGGCTAACCAGACCATCCTCATCCTCTGAGTCCTCTGCCAGCCAGGCTTGTAGTGGTTTACAGTCCACCTCAGCTGCTAAAACATCTAATTCAGCCTCCATGTCCACAGTTACTCCTGCCGTAGCCTCACCATCATACACAGAGGAGTCAGCTGAATTGTTTGACTACAATGACAGTGACATGCTCCTTGAGGATGCGCAGCAACTCCAGTGCTCTGATTCACACTCTGAGGTTGAGGAAGGGAGTATAATCAGCCTAGAGGGAGGGGGTGCCAGTGACACACAAAGAACTGGCATTCATGTTCCCCCAGCAGCTGCAGCATACTGCCAAGTTGGCTCCAGTGACAAGGAGATAGGGGGTGATGACGATGATGAGGTCACTGACTCCACCTGGGTGCCTGATCGAACGGAGGAGTCAAGTGAGGAGGAGGCACAACAAAAACAAGGCACAACGTCCTCTATGAGCAACCGTAGCCAGTCCAAGGCATCAGATGTCAGAGCTGCTCAGGTGCAGAGCGCTGTTGTCTCAAAGCATATGTCCAGGAACTCTGCTGTCTGGGAGTCCTTCACGACATGTGCAGCAGACCGCAGCATTGCTATTTGTAAGCATTGTCTGAAGAGGATCAAGCGTGGGAGAAACATCAGCCGCTTGGGTACCACGTGCTTGAAGCGACATATGACCACCTGTCATGCATCCCGTTGGCACAACACTTCCCTTTGGTCCTCATCTGTCTCTACCCCCACTATATGTCATGCAATATCTACAACCTCCACTGACAGGGATGATGTTATAGTAATGGGTGTACCAGGTCCATCCTCAGAATGTGACAGCATCCCATCAGTTGCAGATTTATGCAGTCAGATTTCATTGCCCCAGCTGCTGCAGCATAAGAAAAAATATAGTCCCAACCATCCCCTTGCACAGCGTCTAAATGCCAGCTTGGCAAAATTACTTGCATTACAGCTGCTGCCTTTCCAGCTGGTGGACTCTGCCTCCTTCTGTGAATTTGTCGAATGTGCTGTACCACAGTGGCAGGTTCCAAAATGCCAGTTCTTTTCACGGAAGGCCATTCCAGCACTATACCAGCACGTGGAAGACAATGTTATGGAGTCATTGGGAAAGGCAGTCAGCAGCAAGGTGCACATTACTTTAGACACGTGGTCCAGCAAGCATGGACAGGGCCGTTACATTTCCGTCACGGCACACTGGGTAACTCTGCTTGCAGCAGGGAGGGATCCAGGACGGGGCTCTGTGCTGGAGCTTGTTCATTCACCAAGCCACCAGAAAGCAGCTTATATGAGGTCTGTCTGCTCCACCACCTCTTGCTCTTCCTCCTTCTTCTCTGTCTCTGGCGAAGTGGCAGTTAAACCATCGCGTTGCAAAGGCTACGCAATGGCTCAAGCAAAAATATGCCATACTGTCCTTTAGTCTTTTTTTTTTAGTGGACAGGAGCCACACCGGGCCAGAAATTCTGTCAGCTCTGCAGGGGCAGGCACAGAGATGGTTAACACCATGCCAGCTTGAGCTGGGAATGGTCATCTGTGATAATGGCAGCAACTTTCTCTCCGCCCTACGCCTGGGTAAATTGACGCATGTACCATGCCTAGCACACGTCCTAAATCTGGTGGTACAGCGTTTCCTAACCAGGTACCAAGGGCTGGCAGAGCTTCTCAGCCAGACCAGAAAAGTCTGCAGCCACTTCAGACGGTCATTCCCAGCAAGCGTTCGCCTGGCAGAAATTCAAAGAGAATTCCACCTTCCCACAAACCGTCTGATCTGTGACATGCTCACCAGGTGGAACTCGACATTGGCAATGCTGCAGCGTCTGCACAAGCAGCAGAGGGCCATCAATGAGTACCTGTGTGAGTATGGCACAAGTACAGGTTCAGGTCAACTTTTTTTTTCACCCCGCAGTGGCTGATGATGAAGGATACATGCACTGTACTGTCACCATTTGAGGAGGCAACGAGGATGGTGAGCAGGGACAGTGCATGCATCAGTGACACAATTCCTTTTGTGTTCCTGCTGGAGCGCACTCTGCGGTGAATTCTAGATTTGGCACTAGAGGGAGAGCAGCGGGAGGAAGAGGAGGACTTCCCTAGCTCTCAAGTCCCCAGTCTTTATGCAGACGGCATTTCTGCAGGTCCTCAGATCAGACAGGAGGAGGATGAGGAGGAGGAGGAATATTTAAGTTGTGGGGATTGAAGGTGGGGATTCCTCAAGGGAGGGCTTTGTGTCCCCAGAAACCCTGGGACTAGTTCGTGGCTGGGAGGAGGTAGTGCACGATACGGTCATCCTTAGTGACCAGGAACACTCTGAAGCTA
Organism: Leptobrachium leishanense; assembly: GCA_009667805.1. NCBI lineage: Eukaryota > Metazoa > Chordata > Amphibia > Anura > Megophryidae > Leptobrachium > Leptobrachium leishanense. The sequence goes on from CM019068.1 coordinate 100,482,642, forward strand.
ATGCCACCTCCAACCTACGCTGCATGGGCTCCCTTATCTTGCAAAGCCTGATAGAGGACCCCATGATTTGTGCTATCAAGGAGAGGGATCATTACTGGTTGGCAACCCTTCTTGATCCACGATACAAGGGTAAGGTTGCAGAGCTCATCCTGCCCTCACAGAGGGAGGACAGGATGAAACAACTTGAGGAAGCTCTAAAGCGACACTTGAGTAACAGCTTTCCAGGCACTGGTAGGTTAACAAGTGATGACACAGGTGCTTCTGAGGCTGCGGTTTATCAGAGGAAGAGCGGTAAAGGGGGCGCTTGACTGATGCCTTTTGCAATTTTGTTAGTCCACGACACCCAGGGACTTCAAATATAGGCACCCATTGCTAGCGTCTTCACCATATGGTGCAGGAGTACTTAGGGGCAAGAGCAGACCTGGATACCTTTACAGCAGATGATCCACTATCTTACTGGGTGTTGAGATGGGATCACTGTCCAGAACTTAGCCAATATGCTATGCAGCTACTAGGTTGCCCTTCATCCAGCGTGCTTTCTGAATGGACATTCAGTGCCGCTGGAGGTTTTGTCACAGACCAAAGAGTGCGTCTGTAGACCGGCTGACATTTATAAAAATGAATCCGTCCTGGATCAGCAGCTATCACTCCCCTGATGCTGATGTAACTGAATAGATCAGGGATCTCTTCGGAATTCACAAAACCTCTGCCACTGCACTCTTCCACAATACCTCAGAGGGGTTACGGTGTGAAGGCACTAGCTGGCACCAAAGGCAAAAAAAATTCTGGTGCAATGCCACTGACGCGTGTACCAGATTCATATCATTGTAATATTTGATGGCAGGGTCCATCCCTGAACTCTTCCACAATACCTCAGAGGGGTTACGGTGTGTAGGCACTAGCTGGCACCAAAGGTCCAATTTTAATGCACCTGTTGTTACTTTTATCCAAATCCTGCATACGTTTCACCATAATTTAGCCAAAAAATCACTAAACTTGTTCTGCGTCTCCTAAAACGTCTCCTCTTTTCATACAGGCTGCCGCCCCAAGCAGTTGTTTATGAATAGATTAAAGGAAAACCATTTACCGTCATTTGAAATGTCATTTTTTTCTTTTGAAATGTTTCTATACATCCTACAAATCCGCCACTTCACGGGCAGGTTATGGAGACCTCCTAGGTACGATATTTGAAGGAATTTTTTGTTTTTATTCTTAACGTTTATGTCATGCAAAAGTTTTTTTCCTTGTTTCCTGTCCCCCAGGGCACTACCCGGACCCCCATACACCTTTTATGGCAAATATCTTGCATATATGCCCTCTTGGATGGCACTATAAAATTCGAACGTTCGAGTCCCATCGACTTGCATTGAGTTCGAATTCGAACTTTTTCAAATGTTCGTGTTCGAATGCGAACAGTGGTGTCCGGCCTATCCCTACTGGTTAGTAGCTTGGGACTTGAAATTTTGAGCCCTGATGATTAACCATTGCTTCTCTATGGGGGATTACACTGCCTTCGACCAGCACCGTACTTCTTGGCAGTTCGTCAAAATTTGGCGAACTGCATGTTCTCTGAATAGCCGAATGACCATGACATTGCACCGTATGGGGAAATTCCCTGTTTGGTGCAATTTCAGGGCCAGATCGGTTCTGTGAATAACCCCTTTAATTTTTTTAATCACAAAACAGTTCTGTAAATGATGGACAAATACATTAAAGTGTTAAAAATCAACCCCTGATGATTGCTTTAATCTTATAAAGACTCTGTCATGATACCCCTTAGGAAATAGATACTAACCCCTATAATCACAATACTACCTACTCTTCCGATCCTTGAATGGTCGGCACAGCTACCTATTGCCAAAAAGCAGAGTGATATACTGTATAACCCCTAAGGGTGATATATAGGACTTGGCACTAAGGCATCTGGTGATACACAAATCATGGTTCTTAGAAAAAGCCATGGGCATGAACAAATCAGGGTTCTCAGACAAAGCCATGGTCATGCACAATAGCAAGTAACACAATATAAAATAAGCCAAAAGCACTGGGGAAGTAACTCCACGTCAGGGCGCGCAGGCAACTGAGACACCGGGATTTGAATCCGGCAGGCGCCGCATCATCAAGATGCGCCCCGCCTCCCAGCATCTCACATGACCGCGTCTCTCCTGCTTTTCACTCGGCACCCGGCCAACGGGCAGGACGCTGCTGGGCGCCGAGCTGCATTACGGGACATGACAGACTAACCAGGAGGGAATTGCAGATGCCTTTCTAGGCACCTTGGTATTTCAACTCTGGTAACTCTTTTTGAATGACAGCAGTCTGATTTACATATGGTAATGTCTTTTCTATCACCATCATCCAGCTAAAAAAAAATGAGAGCTAAGTAGTGACTTACAGGGTTATTCAGAGAAAGGTGAAAACCAGGTGAATGACTGCAGAAGTGAAAATTCTGGGTCAAAATAGCCAAACCAGAAAAATTCTCCCATTTATCTCACTTTCCAAATCAGCTACTTGGTATAGATTGTTTTCCTTTCCAGCCACTTCTCCTGATTTTTACCCTTTCTCTGAATAACCTTGTTACTGAAAGGTAGCCACTTATGCTGCTGCCCATTTTCAGGAGATGGTGTAATATTTGCATATGTATATCCTAGCCAACTATATGCCAGTGTTCAAGTTGTCTGGTGATCGTTACACTGTCTGTGGTCAGTTAGTAGTTTGCCTCTGGAAGCAACGGTCATTCAGCGGCTCTGCTGTATTATAATAAAACCAGTACCTCACTTATCCTTAAGTCTGCATCCGAGAGTCATTTGTACAAACGCCTCAGCAGCACGAAAACTTAACATTACAGATTGCTAATGCAATAACATTTACCAAGAATAATTACAAAAATTTTAGCATCAACACATCTGACAGCTCAAAATATTGTGGTTTGTTTCGGTGCTCATCGCTGTTCAAGGGTAAGTGTCAGAAGATCCTCATAGATTTGGTGGTAGTGGGGGAGTCTGTGCATATTAATTAAGGAACTGACAAATTGCTGGAAACACGGTATTATCTCAATACAATATCTCTCAACTTGTCACTCATAAATAGTCATGGCCACAGAGCTCTGTGGGACTGTCCCAGAAGCAGGACATTTCCTTATCTTGTATAACGCAGATACGATGGTCCTGAGAAGTCTTTTAGTAATGCATTGGAAAAGGATGAACTTGCAAACTCTGCAGTTTCAAATGGCTTAAACCATTGAAGAGCATCGGCACCACAAATAGCGATGATCTAGTTTGCCTAGATGGCAACTGGTTGTTTGCAAAAGGACAATAAATCTACTTGGAAATCTGCCTTGGTCATCATAATGTCATTAAATGAAGGAGTTTATTTTTCAGGAAAATGGATATGCCAAAAAACACAGTGCATACTTTGTTTAATGTCTAATTTGTACATTTAATATAACACAAAACTGAGCTAAATAACATATTTTGGATGAAAGTAACAAGTGTATCTGGTTCTGAATCCGTTTCGGTTACAGAACAATATTAGAGAAGAAAAACTACTTGGACACACTTAGTAGCAATAATAATAAAAAAACTTTAAACTGTCAAATAAATGTTCTCATCGGTTCTTCCACTTCAGCTCAATTTTCTGCCATGTTATTACATGAAACAACCCCATAAGTCATACTTTATCTTCTGTTATTTGGATGCAGCCAAAATTAGAACGTACAGAAAGTTATGGCCATGGGATATACTATCCATGATTTCTGTAGATTTAATCTGCAGCTGGACAACCTCTTAAACTTAGAAACGATCTGTGGACTGCCAAACGTTTAGCGAAATGAAGGTACAGTCATTTTCAAATCAAACAATCAGCAATATAGAATATTTTTAAGATTTTGTTATTTTGACAGAACATTGCATTGTGCATTTTTTTATGTGAAATTTTTCCTTTTACAGGTGACATTAAATTGATTGAGGTAAACTTTTCCTTTTTTTTTATCTAAATTGAAAAAAGTTATGCTTTCAAATGATTTCTATCCAAAAATCTTAGAGTGTATCCCCAAAACGATGAACAGGTTTTGATAAGCTAGCTAAAAAATGTATCCCACTGACTTTAAATGGAAGGCACATTGTAATAACATTCGTATCGGAAATCTATTTTACATTGTTATTTAACCACGTCACTGCAGAGCGATTTCACCTCTGTGTGCTGAGCTCATTTTTACCATTTTTTCTCATCATGTTTAAACGCGATTTGAAGTCACATTTTGTTGTACGAACCAGACAAATTATATATTCTTTTTTTGGCAGACTCCGCAGATTCATAATATTTCATTATTATATGTATATGTCATGTCCCTCCTGAATATTATAACAAAAACTGCAATAAAATTAGAATTTCTAATGATCTACAGTGTGTAAAATATTTTTTTCCACATGTTATCATCTGAGCCTGAAGTTATATATTCTATAGGGTACGCATGTTAAAAAAAATAGAACTGGGAACCTGTTCCTTTTTCTCTTTTAGAAATTATGTGATTTTAACATTTTTAATTTTTTTAAATTTATTTATGTATTATTGTTATTTTTAATTACTTTTAACCTGGTCATGTTTGATATCATTGGAAAGGCTATGCTTTGGTATTTCCAATGATACCAGACATTAACCTCTAGCTGCCACAAAGCTTCATATTGAAACCCCTTGACAGCTAGGGGTTAATGCTCACACTGATGTCATCACGCCATGTGCAATGATGTCAGTGAGTGGGGAAAGGACCCGGAGGCTTGACTGACATCAAGGATGTCAGCCACCTCCAGCAGAGGTCCGCAATCTGGCGCCAAATAGTGCCGGATTGCGGACCAGCACCCCAGGAGTTAAAAAGAGGCATTTCTGCATGTGCTCTTTCCAGCACTGCCTCTCTTTCTCTTGTATCTCCTTCCAGATTGGGAGGGAGAGGCGTCCGAAGGACCACCCCTTCTTTCAGGCACTCTTCCGGCTTTGCTAGGTGGGCGTCTGAAACTGACGTCATTGTGCTTGTCGCAATGACATCAGTGTGCCGGGAGTGGGTATAAAGCAGCATCTAACTTCCAAGAAGTCAGAGTGCCACGGGACCCTGGAGGAGAGAGGTGAGTATAGCGAGCAGAGCCTGCTTACCAGAAGACATGTGGGGAACGTCCTCTGCATGTAGCTGGAGAATCCCATGACGTTTCCCACATGTATTGTGCAGTGAAGGGGTTAAACGTTGTCTTTGTTAACCCCTTAATGTTGAGGCTCATGTGGGCAGAAGGCGAGCTTGAATGCTTCAGGGCAACATAGCACACCCACGGCCCTCCTCGGGTCCATCTCACTTCCCTGCAGTCTGATCATTGTCCCCCTCAGTTAATGGCAGCAAATGGCCGCTGGGAAAGGGAGGCAGGCAAGTGGAAGCCAGAAATCCAGAGGGGGTGCTGTGTGACATTTAAGTCCACCTGCCGCCAGGATAGCATAGTATGCCATACGGCGTTAATCAACTAAAGTGCACCTGTAGCCACCAGGCAATTACATTTTTTAGAATTTTTAGGCATTTTTTGGGTGAAATTTTAGGTTTTCTAACTTTTTTAAAGAAACGAGGCTTTTAAACCCATACAGTTGTGTTCAAAATGATTCAACCCCCAATGCTGTAAAGAGTTTTAGGGAATTTAGTGTACATTTGTAATTGTATTCAGAATGAAATCCTACAAGGACTTTTTAAAGAACCATATGCAACTAAAATGACATCAATTGGTTTTGTAATACAGTAGTAAATGTTTCTTTTGTGAATTCTTCATTGACACAATTATTCAACCCCTTAAAGACTACCACTCTGAAGAACAGAAGTTCATTCAAGTGTTTTCAATCAGGTATTGAAAACACCTGTGGATGTCACGGAGCAGCAATAAAGCATAATCAGCACCAATTAGGCAGCTTTAAAATGACTGTGATACTCAGCTCCTTCTAGACATTTACTGGTGTGGTTACAAACATGGTGAAGTCAAGAGAATGGTCCAGGAAGACAAGAGAAGAGGTGATTACTCTTCACAGGAAGGGCAATGGCTATAAGAAGATTGCAAAAAAGTTAAACATACCAAGAGAGACCATAGGAAGCATCATTCGCAAATTCAAGGCAAAGGGCACTGTTGAAACGCTACCTGGTCGTGGCAGAAAGAAGATGCTGACTTCGACTGCTGTGTGCTACCTGAAGTGTAGAGTGGAGAAAAGTCCCCGTGTGACTGCTGAGGAACTGAGAAAAGATTTGTCAGATGTGGGTACTGAAGTTTCAGCTCAGACAATACGGCGCACACTGCGTAATGAAGGCCTCCATGCCAGAACTCCCAGGCTGTCTCCAAAGAATAAGAAGAGTCGACTGCAGTATGCCAAAAGTCATGTGGACAAACCACATGCTTTGGGGCTGTTTTGCTTCTGCAGGTACAGGGAAGCTTCAGCGTGTGCAAGGTACCAAGAATTCTCTTCAGTACCAGGAGATATTGGATGACAATGTGATGCAGTCCGTCACAAACCTGAGACAGGACAATGATCCCAAGCATACCTCCAAGTCCACTAGAGCATGGTTGCAGATTAAAGGCTGGAACATTTTGGAGTGGCCATCGCAGTCACCTGACTTAAATTCGATTGAGAACCTCTGGTGGGACTTAAAGAAAGCAGTTGCAGTGCACAAGACTAAGAATGTGACTGAACTGGAGGCTTTTGCCCATGACGAATGGGCGAAGATACCCGTAGATCGCTGCAAGACACTTGTGTCAAGCTATGCTTCACGTTTAAAAGCTGTTATAACTGTAAAAGGATGTTGTACTAAGTACTAAGATTGAATGTCACTTGGGGGTTGAATAAAACTGATAATGATGTGAGCACAGAAAAGACATTTGTGGTTATTTCATTATAAATGTTATGTTATATTTGTCTGACCTACACGTGCCTCTTTGATTTAATTGTAAGCAAGATGACTGAATGATCAAAATCAATGTCAAACTGGCCAAAACACTCAATTTTAGTGGGGGTTGAATAATTTTGCACACAACTGTAGGTTTCAATGCAGCATATAAATCCACACGCTGCTAGGAAGCGCCTTTCTGCAGTATAATTAATGCAGCATATGAACCCACACACTGCTGAGAAGCGACTCTCTGCAGATCGATTCGGTGATTTGGATCGATTCATTTTCCGGATCAAATATTTTCTTGTTTTTTATGAGTCCAAGGGTCCCATATCAGAGCTCGTGAACAGGGAAGGTCCCTGCTGATGGTGCCCCCCCTGGCGGCAGGCACCTGAACGCATCATGGACTGTAATGCCCCGATGACGGCCCTGAATGTAGATCCACTGCAAACTAAGGGACACCATCTAGTGTCTACATTTTTTGATCCCATTAATATTTTTGTAGATGAACAAATAAATAAATGCAAGATGTTCAAAATTTGTGTTAAACTTTTGAAACTATCTCAGCATAATAATGCTATGTACAGAATCAGCTTTTTTTAAAATCAAACAACTTATTGTTGGCATAGCTATGCCTATTTAATGCTTCAACAAAATGTTATGCTAATATTTCTTCAAAAGTGCTTGATAACAAATGGGTCAACCTAACCAGAGTTTTTCCTGTGTGACAGATAAAAAAATTGCAATAAATAAGACAGTGTTAAAGGTTACATGTCAAAACCTTTGACAAACTTTGGTATGCTTCAAATCGTAAAGTTTTGCATTCTGATTTTGTTTACCATTATAAACTGTTTTCTAGGCAAAGAATAATTTTACTAAAAGGTCAAAGGTATCAACAACTGCATTTGAAATTGTCAAAGTTTAGGCAACGTTATACTCCAAAGATGTCAATTCTTTATATATTTCAATCCTGACAACCAATTAATGGGAATCTACACAATTCTCACTGTTTTGAGATGAAATCAAAGATTTAAGGGGAAAAGAAAGTAGAGTATGATGGAAACGTCTGTGATTAAGTTGTTATAAATATAAATAATAAAGCAGTGGAGCCCTGAACATATGAAAACTTTAGATTTAGCAAAAAGACACCCAAAATGTAAGTTTATTACATTTCTGAATGCACTTATGTATATAGATGTATATTGCATATATGATGAACACAACTTTTCATAAGGGGTTATTCACAGTCGCTGGTGTTTACCTGTGTTACAAATAAGGAAGAAAATCATTGGTGCTGCAATGCAAACAAACATAGGCCTTTCACAAAAGCAAAATCCAAAGAGTAAAAGAAGCTTTACAGTGCAGCGCCTCCTATTGCTCTTCGACTTAACTTTTGTGAAGTACCAGCATTGAAGATGTTACAACACCTGTGATTTTTGACAGTATGGAAATAGTAAAAAAGTTCCTATGAATAACAATGAAAAGGTTTGTTACAGAATAATAATAATAATAATAATAAAAAAAACCGCAATTTAAAAAAAAATTCAATCATACATTTTGCCAAAAAAATCTTGAAAAATGCCCAAAAAAAATAAATAAATAAGAAGACTTTATGCCGCAAATGAAAAGAATAAGCACTTGAATAAAAATTTGGAATTTTTTTTGCATTGAATCCTATGGGATTTGCCTGTTTCAACGTGTCAAACAAAATCTGAGCATTTCGCCAACTTTTCGCTGCTGTTTCGCGTTCTCTGAATAGATTAACCATTACTTCACTATTGGGAATTTCACTGCTGCCGAATTGCACCTTATTTCACTGGCAATTTGCCAATATTTGGCCAATTGCTAGCTTTCTGAATAGCCGAATTGCCACAAAATTGCTCTGTACAGGGAAATTCACCATTCGGTGCAATTCGGTGGCAAATTCAGCTTTCTTTGAATAACCCCCATAGTTTGTGACTCAGGCAAACTCAGGTGCTTGGTGAAGAACCCCTGTGGTGTCTGCACATTACATGATAAATATAAATAAAAACATAATTTGGTGTTACAGTATATTAACCCCTTAAGGACGGGAGTAATTTTACGACTTTGGCGCTCTTTCGGAAGTGAAATTTGCTGATGTTTTTGCTCATCATGTTTAAACGCGGTTTTAAGTAACGTATTATTATACCACCCAGACAAATTATATATCGTTCTTCCGGCAGACTCGGCAGATTAATAATATATCATAATTATATATATACGTCATGTCCTGCCAGAATGCTATAACAAAAAATGTAAAAAAATGTGAATTTTCAATAAAATTTCAATCATCCACAGTGTGTAAAGTGTTTTTTTTTTTTCACATTTTATTATCCGATCCTTTGCGGTTATATTCTATGGGGTAGACTTGGGAACCCATTTTTTTTTTTTGGGGGGGGGGATTACGTGATTTTAGCTAAACCCCCCCCCCCAAAAAAAAATCATTGGTGAAGCATCATTGTTCACATTATAATTGAAATGTGAACAATAATGCTGCATCAAAAAAAAAAAGCACGTTTTTATTTTTTTATTAATTAATTAATTGTTTTTTAATTTCTATTTTTTACACTTTTATTTTACTTTTTTCATTGTCATGTTTGATATCGTTGGAAAGGCCATGCTCAGACCTTTCCATCGATGTCAGGCATGACCCCCTAGCTGCCACCGATCAGGAGATAAAGGGGTTCAAAGAACCCCCCTATCTCCTGCAAGGGATTTCCATAGGAAATCCCTTTGCAGCTAGGGGCTTCCCCAGTTAACTGACATCATCGCGCATGGCGCGATGAGTCAGTTGACGCGGGGGGGGGACCCAGAGGTGGGGGCTGCCATCCAAGATGGCGGCCCCCACCGGAAATAGGCCGCGATCGGGCACAAATTAGTGCCCGGTCGCGACCTGGCAGCTCATGGGTTAACCCCCATACATCGCTGGAAAGGTCAGGCTGTGACCCTTCCAGCGATGCTGGCCACAGCCTGGTAGCACCCGGCGATGGGGAGATAGAGGGATCCGAAGGATCTCCTCCCCTCCAGGCGCTCCCCATGCTCCGGCGGGGGGGGCGCCTGAAACTGACGTCATCGCGCCAGCGCGATGACGTCAGTGCGCCGGGAGGCTTGAAAATACGCAGATCAGGCTTCATCGAAGCCAGATCAGCGTGGGAGCCGCCGGGGAGGTAAGTATTACCGCGGCTGGGCTCCTAATGCCGAGGACGTTCCATGCCGTCCTGCGGCATTAAAGCCCGCCAAATGCAGGACGGCATGGAACGCCCTGCGGCGTTAAGGGGTTAAAAGTCCTCATTATCTAAAAGTAATAATCTGTATTTATATGAATTGTGAAATGATGAGACATATTGTAATCATACACTTCTATTTAATTGCTTTATAAACATTTTGCTAAAAGAACACTCGTGTAACAAAAACGACACTCTCAGATCAGTACATGATGATAAAAGAAATACACATACGCATATTTAATAATGTCGTATGCATAGCAAATTTTTTTTCCTCCTCAAATTTCGATACTGTTTAAAGTGTTTACCAGTCTATGAGAATCGTGTTTCATGGTGTGTAGCGCATATCAGGTTTATTCCTAGGTAATGTTACAATTGTGGGAATTACTTAATGCATTTTGTAGCGGACAAACAAAATTTTGTTTATTTGTTTTCTTGTCATCCCAGCACTGTTTGGATCATTTTTATAGGATTATGAGAATTTGAGAAAAATAAAATCATCTCATTAAGCATATAACTAATGGGTAGGTAAATCATACTTACATTGTTCGATCTGGGCTTAGCTTTCACAGAAACAGCATAGGAACAATGCTTTCCCTCTCATTAGAGCTCTGTTTGCATATGTTTGCCGTAGAACATAAGCTCATTGTTTTCTGATACTTCTGACGAGGTGAAATCTTTCATGTCTATCGTGACAGTTCTGTATTTTTTTCATTATGCTTTGTGTGCATGATGCTGCATTCTCCGTGGTACACTAGTTCTCTTTGACAAACCAGAAACTCAAACAGACAACTTTATCATCGCTCTCAAGCAATAAACAGACTGTAATTTGAAGAGGTAAATATGTCTCTAGATCAGATGTAGTGGAAGACCGATCTCAGTCACCCAAACCTGCAGGTGGTTTGATGGTTGTAGATAATGAAATGAAGAATTTAAGCAACAATTTTTGAAAATGAAAATGTCATTTTTCTATTTGTGATTTTCAATAGCATTGGGAGCTGCTTAAGGGAAAATGCAGCCCAAGTTGTTGTCCATTAGTGGCTCCTATTACTTGCTCAGTTACGAGCGACCTGCTATAATGGATGCTCTCTCGTAATAGAGAGTCACTAATGGATAACAACTCGCACTGCATTCTCATTAGCAGCTGCATTCTCTCATTATAATGGCTCCACTCATAATAATAGGGATCCAGAAATTGATACAATCAGCGGCGTCCCTGCTGGTGTTATCTCCTGCAGTCCATAGAGACTTGAGCGAAAATCCTTTGTGAGTTCTGGTGAGCAGGTCCGTACAGGGTCAAAGGAAGAGTTTGGGAATGATTGTTCCTACTTCCTTCTCCAAGTAGTGACAGGGCGCAGGGATTGTGCAGTCTAGCGTACCATGGAATCTGAGGTAACTAAAACGGCTTTTTAAGTATTTTTTTGTCTTAACCTCTTTGGTACCAGTGGTTTTTTTTTAAACATTATCAAAGCATTTATTTGAAATCTGTTATTAACATGAAATTGTTGGATAAGTTGGCAAAATCACTTGACATTAGGTTTTGAGAGATGCTAGGTCTTTTTTTGTTTTTCCTTTTGCCCACTCATTAGCACTTTATATGCACAGTATAGAAAATATTAATTTACAGTGACCTGCAATAGCAGCTGAGCAACAAGTAAAGCTTGCGACTCATTTGGAATAGCAGCCATGAGCATTATTAAATGGGGATCTTATGGTTAATGGGTGAGCTGTTAATATAACAACTTGCCTGGAATAGGGCTATTTGGTTTAGTTGCCAAAGTAAATCTCAAGAACAGAAAAGCAACTTTAGTCAGGCTCCCTATGTATACCTCATCTAATGAATAGCAGCTATGAGTTAATATGTAAGTAAAGAGAATTGAATGTTGCTGCCGGCACAAATCCAAGAATTAGAAGGTCAAAATTAGCATTAAAAATCTACAACACTATATGGAGTTCACATTATTATGCACCTCACTGAAATCCCTGCTAGATGCCAAACCCTAAAGGGACATATTACTGATAATACATCTGTATTATACTCAGAGCAATAGATGTGGTAAATTCCTGGCGAAGGCTCTGCAAAACCGCTATCAAGCATATTAAATACCCTCGACCAGGGATCTCAAACTCTGGCCCCCCAAGATGTTTCTGAACTACAAATACCATGATTCTCTAGCCACATTTTTCATTCAAAGAATTCTGGGAATTATAGGCAATAAACATCTGGGGGGCCAGAGTTTGAGATCCCTGCCCGGGCCTAGAAAATAGGAGACCGGCAGAACTGTACATACAGTTACAAGTATTTATAAAGCGCTAGCAAGTTCCATAGCGCTGTACAATGGGGGAAACAGAATAACAAATGTATATACAAGTTAAACACAAAGAACAGTATAGAGAGATGACTCTGCTCTAGAGCTTACAATCTAAGAGGAGAGGGGTGACACTAGGTGAGAGTAAATAAAAAAACTTGTAACGGGGTGCATGTGGGTGGGGTGGAAAAATAGCATAAGACATACATCTCACAAAGATATAGATCATACTGTACCTGTGAGGAATGTTAGAAAACCCTCTATAAACGCAGTATATACATACTACACTTTTTTGGTGCGCTGGGAGAGTATTTACATTCTGCCTTTTTTATGGTTTTTATAGTGTTTTCAGGTATCGTGCGCAGATGTTTTCCCCCACAAAGCAGCACTGGTGAAGAAGTTTCTTACATACGTTTTCTATTTGGTATTTCTGTACATATCGCCTGTTTATCACATACGCTCTTGTATCCTATTTTTCATTCTTATTTATAATGCACCCATATAATTGAGGTGTATTTAGGTTTTCCATAGTGGGAGCTAGCAATATGTAGGAAAATAATAAGCCGAAATATTGAGGTATATGCAAAAACCAATAGATGGATGGATCCTAGATTTGAATAAATTCTGTTTCATGGATTTTAAATAATCCTATTAATATTTCAAATTACCTTGAGTCATTAAATACCCTGTTAATTATCACGATGTGAAGAATGCTTTCTTGAAGTTGAGGATTATTTTGAATGCTAGGGGTTAACGGTCCAATCCCAATGCAGAATAATCGTACGAGTCAGAAACAGTGTAAATCGTAACTTTTCCTGGCATCCAAGAAAGTCTACATTCGGAGTTTACATCCTCCAATAAAATATCATTTTCTTTGTGTAAAGGCCGACTATCCTTCAATGTCAACTGCTTCTAAAAACCAAAGCACTAGAACAATATTATTTACTGTTCTTTAGATGCAGTTGTTTCCGACACCATCATAAATACCTACTTTTTCAAGTGCTTTTTGTTACATGGAGTACTGCTGGTCTACTGAGAAGGTTTGGAGCAAGTAGGAATTATGGATCAAAGTGAAGCAAGCAAGGACGTTTTGTCACTGGATTGAGGATATACAGGCATAGCTACATTCTGAGCTATATCTGTTAATAGCACTGCAGGTAGTGGCACAGTGCTGGCTCAGCATGCTTGTTTATCCTTTGCCCTCGATCTCCACAGTGATTTTGATATATGTCTGAACTAAGCAAGATACTTTTTATATATTGACCAGAAAATATATCTTTGTTAAAAAAAAAAGTGATTCTAGATTCCCTTATTTGATATATAAACTTGGATACTGGTAATCTAAGAGGAGATCTAGAAGCAATTACCTTTTATATTAATCAAACATATTATGTGATCTTGTCTTTTGAAAAGACCTTTGACTACAAAGTATAATTGCACACACGTTAAAAAAAAAAAAAGTATGTTATTTAGTTTGTCTCATACAGTATTTTCAAACTGTGGTAATCAATAGGGATTTTTATGTAAGGGTTTCATCAAAGAGCACCGAATTGGCCACAGAATTGCACCGAACAGTGAATTTCGCCATCCAGTGCAATCTCGTGGCTATTCAAAAAGATGACGATTTGCAAATATTGGTGAATTGCCAGCGAAATGCGGTGACCTTCGGGGGCAGTGAAATTCCCATAGAGAAGTAATAGTTAATCTATTCAGATAACGTCGAACTGCACCGAAATGTCAGTGAAATTACCTGATTTTCAGTGGTTTCATTCAACAGGTTTAACCCTTTCGCTGCTGAGGCATTTCACGCCTGTGTGCTGAGCTCATTTTTACCGGTTTCGCTCATCACGATTAACTGCGTTTTGAAGCCGTATTGTATTATATGACCCAGACATAGTATATATCGTTCTTTCCGGCAGACTCGGTAGATTCATAATATATCATTATTATATGTATACATCATGTTCTGTCTGTATATTATAACAAAAAATGCAATAAAATTAGAATTTTCAATAATTTACAACGTGTAAAGTGTTTTTTTTCACATTTTAACATGCAAGCGTTTGCGGTTATATTTTCTATGGGTTGTGCTTGTTAAAAAAATTAGAAATGGGGTCTCGTTGCATTTTTTTTTGGGGAAAATTACGTGATTTTTAACAAACGCACCCCATACAAAAATCGTTAGTGCAGCATCATTGTTCACATTATAATTGAAATTGGAACAATATTGCTGCATTAACAAAACAAAACAAAAAAAACCTTTTTTACTATTATTATTTTTTTAAATATTTTTTTTTTAGATTTTTATTTTTTATTTACTTTTGCTAACTTTTTACATGGTCATGTTTGGTAACGTTAGAAAGGCCATGCTCTGGCCGATCCAACGATACCAAACATTAATCCTTAGCTGCCACGGATTGGGAGATAGGGGGTTCATTGGAACCTCCTATCTCCACCATTGGTGGCAGCTAGGGACTAACTCCAGAACTGACGTCATCGCGCTATGCACCCCCAAGGGGTTAAAGCCAGCCACCGTTTGGAGGGGCAGGCTGTGCCCTTCCAAACGGTGCCTGATTTTCACCGCTGGCCCCAGGCGATCGGGAGGGAGAGAGGTCCAAAGGACCTCCCCCCTCCCTTTCAGGCACCTCCTCCACACTCACGGGGGGGGGCGCCTGAAATAGATGTCATCGCGCCAGTGTGATGACATCTATTGTCCCCGCCGGGGTCCCGGAGTGCCGGGCTGACATCCAAGATGTCCAAGATCTTGGATGTCAGCCCGCACCGGGGGGCACAGCAATCGGCTGGAATCCCGGCCAATTGTGCCTCCTGTGCTAGGATGCGCTCAGCGCATCCATAGCACAGGAGCAGCACTTGGCAGGACGCGCGTCCTTAGTAGCCAAGTGGTTAAGCAGGTGAAATCCATAGGTTTCAATAAAAAATATTCCCTGTTTTTTTAAAATATTTATTCAACTGTCTATTCTTTTCATTTGCAGCAAAAAGTCTCTTTATTTCTTTTTTAGGATTTTTTGACAAAATTTTTAATTCTGATTTTAATTAAAATTAAATTTTTTTCATGGCATTTTTGTTTAAATTCTATATCAACCCTTTTTATTATTATTCATAGGACCTTTTTTTTTTACCCCTGTTTGGCGGCTTGACGGCTGTTCGGTGGGTCGTCGTTGGTTTGCAGATCGATTTGGTGGTCTGTTCAGCGGGTCGTCTGCATTTTTAGGTGGGTTTGTGGCTGCGTGCGGTGGTTTTGCAAAACAATACTGCGGTTTTTTTACTCGTTCTGATCGTTTTAGGATGCGTATGGCAAGTCGATTTGTCGCACTTCAGGGACCTAAATCCACTGCTGAATTCACCGCAGGGTCGGCAAATTTGACTCGCCAAAGTGCCTTGAATGAGAGAGCATCGAAATGTCGGTGGCATTTCGGTGCTTTCTGAACAACACCTCCAGAGTTATTCAAAGAGATCCAAATTGTGGCCGAAAGGTAACCGAACAGTGAAATTCAGCATATGGTTACCTTTTTCTGGCCATTCGGCTTTTCACAGAGCAGGCAGTTCACCAAATTCTGGCGAATTGCCTGCACATACGGTGCCTGTTCGAGGGCAGTGAAATCCCCATAGAGAAGCAATGCTTCGTCTATTCAGAGAACAAAAACCAGCAGTGAAAAGTTGCCAAATTGCCCTGCTGTTCAGTGATTTCATTCGACAGGTTTATTCAGGAAAATCCCATAGGCTTCAATGTTAAAAATATTCCCATTTTAATTCAATATCTGATAAACCGTTGATTATAATATTCGGCAGTAAAAAGTCTCTTTATGCATAGATTTTTTAGGATCTTTTAGGCATTTTTTGTGATTTTTTACTGAATAATTTTTTTTATTTTTTTTCAAATCTTTTTTCTTTTTTCTGTAAGAGCCCTTTTTATTATCATTCATTGGATCTTATATGTAAATTTCAGACATTTTTGTTCTGTTGTTTCTTTGCAAACAGCGTTTCACTTTTCAAACATTCAAGCGTACTGTTTTTTTTTTTTTACTCTATTCGTCGGCGGTGTCAGCTTTTTCCGGGGACTGCTCTGTGCTGTGATTGGTGGCTGCTCGGGTTTCTCCGGTGTGTTCAGCGGGGTTAATACAGATGTTTTTGCGGGTTTCGGTGTGCGTTTGCTGGGTTTTGCGGTGAGTGTTTGCCGGGTTTGCGGCGGGTTTTCCCTGCACTACGACGGCCCTGTGGTGCTTGCTGAATACAATACAGGGTCACCGAAATGGGATCGCCAAATCGCACCAAATTGAAGAGAACAAAAACTCACCGAAAGTGCAGTGACTTTTCGCTTCTCTTTGAATAACCCTGCTAGAGTTTTTTTTTCTATAGACTACTGGTAACAAATGGATTGGTCAGCTGTAAACACTCCATGGGACATTTGGCCAAATGAGACCCAAGCTGTTAATTTAAATGCTTTTTTGAAAATTTTATTTGAAAGTCAAGTTTAGCTTTTGATTGAAGACTAAAAAGGAGCAATTCATACAAAGCAAGAGGACACATACAGTTATGAAGCACTAGATGAACTCTGCATATTTCGTTCCCTTGTACTTTGAACGAGATTTCAACATTTTAGTCCCAATTTCATGATTTTTAATATGCTATAACTGTTTCTTTTCCTCCAGCAATCTTTTTAATGAGGACAACTGAAACCCTACATTATTTCTTTACAGCAAAAAAACTAAAAATGAGGCATGACGTTTCCTAAGGATCTCTAAACTCATATATATTTAAATTCACAATGATTCCCAACATTGAGTGAGAACAGTGAGATTCTCTACATTAAAAGAATATGGATAGGTCTTATGAAAGAGGGTGCAGTTTTAATTGCTGCCCTGAAACTGAAGCCTTGGTTAAATCATTATGGAATAAAGGGTTGTAACTGCAAAATACGATATCTTCATATAGAGAAAAGTACACAACCTTTAAATGATTCTTGCACATGAGCAGATATGTCATTGATAGAAAATGCAGAGAAATATATTTACACTTTAACCACTTGGCTGCTAAGGACGCGCTCAGCGCATCCTGCCAAGTGCTCCTCCTGTGCTATGGACGCGTTGAGCACATCCTAGCACATGAGGCAGCAATCGGCCGGGATTCCGGCCAATTGCTGCGCCCCCTGGTTTAGGCTGACATCTTGGATGTCAGCCCCGGCACTCCGGGACCCCGGCGGGGATGATAGATGTCAACTCCCTCCTCCACCCACCCGCACCTCCCCCCTCATCTGCCTTTAGTGCTCAGGACCTGGCCGATTACTTCTTAAATAAATCTTTCACTATCAGAAGCAACATCCCGACACAAGCCAGTAATCCACCACCTCCACTCGCAGAACCCCCCTCTGCTACCCTCTGCCGCTTCCTCCCAGTCACTGAAGAGTAAGTTAATTCCTTACTGTCCTCCTCACATCTCACTACATGCCCACTTGACCCCATTCCCTCACATCTAATACCTCCACTCTCATCCTCACTCACCTCTGCTCTCAAACAGACCTTCAACCTATCTCTCTCTACCGGCTAGTTCCCATCCACCTTCAAACACGCACAGGTTACCCCTTTACTAAAGAAACCCTCCCTCGATCCCAACTCTCCATCCAACTATTGTCCTGTATCCCTGCTTCTGTTTACCTGTAAGCTCTTGGAAAAACTAGTTTTTAACCATCACTCCCTCTTCCTGTCCTCTAATTCCCTACTTGACCCCCCTGCAATCAATCTTCTGTCCCCTACACTCAACGGAAACTGCCCTCAAAGTCATCCATGACCTCCTAACTGCTAAAAACCACAGCCACTATTCTATTTTCATTCTGCTTGACCTCTCAGCTGCTTTTGACACTGTCGATCACCCCCTCCTTCTATAGACTCTCAGCTCTCTCGGTCTCTGTGAAACTGTGCTCTCTTGGATTGACTCTTATCTGTCTAACAGGTCTTTCACTGTGTAATTTGCTAGTAACGCCTCCTCTTCAATGCCTTTATCAGTTGGTGTACCTCAAGGCTCTGTCCTAGGTCCTCTGCTCTTCTATATCTACACCTCCTCCATGGGCAAAATCATTAACAGCTTTGGCTTTAATTACCACCTCTATTTATGCACTGAGGTGCCAGTCAGAGCATGGCCTTCCCAATGAAACAAAAAAATATAATAAATATCTAAAAATAAAAACGTGTTTTTTTTTAAATTATGGAGGCACTATTGGTCACATTTCAATTATAATGTGAACATTGATGTTGCACTAATGATTTTTTTTGGTTTTAGCTAAAATCAGGTTATTTCTCAGAAAAATAAAGTAAGGTGTTCCCACTTCTAATTTTAATAACAAGCGTACCCAATAGAATATATAACCGCAAAGGCTCGCATGATAAAATGTGAAAAAAATCATTTTACACGCTGTAGATGATTGAAATTTTAATTCACTTTTGTTTTCTTTTTTTGTTAGGGCATGAAGTATCAAATAATAATGATATATTATGAATCTGCCGAGTCTGGCAATAAAAGGATATATAATTTGTCTGGGTTGTATAATATAACGTGTCTTCAAATCGCGTTTAAACATGATGAGCAAAAACAGTAAAAATGAGCCCAACACATAGAGGTGAAATGGTCCAGCAGTGACGGGGTTAACCTCTCTGGCGGTTTTCCTGAGTGTGGCTCGTGGTTAAATTTCTATGCTAAAAGCGGTAACCCCGAGCCACACTCAGGCTGAATACATACCTGTACCTGTGCTCCCTCGCTGACCTCCCACAATCACATTCTCCTCCTTACGATCGTGGCGTAATGCTTCCTGTTTCCCTTCTTGCGAGAAGGGAACCAGGAAGCAGGATGCCGTGATCGGCCAGAGGTGACTGCGTGGGACAGCGAGGGAGCGCAAGGCCAGGTGTGTATCCAGCCCGAGTTTAAGCATAGAAATTTAACCCCGAGCCACACTCGGGAAAACCGCCAGGGGGCTAGATTAATGCACCGATTCTGACATATAAAATATATGTTAGAATCGGACCGCCAGGGAGGTTAAACAGGTGAATCCCATAGGTTTCAATGTAAAAGAAAAACCCCATTTTTATAAAAATTTTATTCAACCGTTTATTCTTTTCATTTTCATTTGCAGCATATAGTATTTTTATTAATTTATCTTTTACAATTTTTAGGCATTTATCTGGATTTTTTTCAGCAAAACCTTTGATTCCGATTTATTTAAAATATCATTTTTTTAATTTTATTCTGTAACATTCCTTTTTCTTGTTATTCATAGGACCTCACACATTATTTCCATGCATTTTCATGCAGCAGCTTTTTTAAAACATCTTCGAAACTTTGCAGGTTTTTTTTACCCCTGTTCGGCGGCTGGTCGGCTTTTGTTGGATAGATTTGATGGTCTGTTCGGCGGATTGTCGGATGCATTCGTTGATTTTTCATCAGGTTAGGGGATCGATTTGGTGGTTTTGCGTCAGTTTCACAATGCTTTTAGAGGTGTTTCAGATCGATTCAGTTGTTTTTGGCAGGGTTTTCGATTCGTCGGTTTTGTGGCAGTTTGAAGATGTGTTTGGTGGGTCGATTCGCTGCACTTTAGGGACCCTGCGGTGAATTCAGTGACATTTTGGTGCTCTCTAAATAACCCCTATAGTTTTCTAGTGTTGCATATAGCTTATTCTCCTTTCTAATGGCACCATAAATAAAAATGCTTGTAGAAGACCTGAGTAGATACACACTGAAGGGCAGGTCACCAATGACTTTGACCATGCTCGGTGTTCTTAGAGACCAGTTTTTGCACTTGGCAAAGTCTAGCGATGTCAGGAAATGATGCCAGGACTCTACCAATTAATCAACGTTGTCATGAGAGGCAGCAGTCTGTTGCATCAGTTGCTGCTGGAAAAGTTGCCTACCATAGAGACTTGTTCTGTAAAAAAAAAAGAGCCATGCATGCTAGAGGGCCATATCAGGAATCATTGGAAAGGATAAGGCGAGACTTCAAATCGTGTTTAAACATGAGGTGCACAAATGGTAAAAATTAGCTCAGCACACAGAGATGAAATGGTCCTGCAGTGAAGGGGGTTAAGAAAATAATTAAATGTAAAATTTACTTTTTTCCCCTTTGTTCTAAGGCAATGACATTATATGCTTTTCCTTATAAAGGTTTTCCACGTTAGCGCCCCCATTTTAGCACCTACTAGGGAATAGAGCCCATAGACTATACTGGCTCTGGAAATTTAACAACAGCTCTGGCTAAGTTAGCCCCAACTTTGGAATAGGGCCCTTAGTTTTTTCAGTTTTGGTTAAAAGTGCATATTATTCTTCTTTAAAAAAAATGCTGTAACAGGTTCCCATTTCTGATGTTATTTAAGAAGAGTACCCCATAGAGGGCACTGTCATGTAACTTTCGCTAAAACAGGGAAAACCTGTGCCCCTTAGCGTCCACGTTTTAAACAATGTATCAGGACCTTGGACAGCTATTGTAGCTAACCATGGTGCTGATTGCTGGAAGTAACATCAATTTTTTTTCACGTTGAAACCTAGAATCAATTTAAACTTTCACCCAAAAATTTCAGAAAAATGCCTAAAAAATCCTAAAAAAATCAACAAAATGGCTTATTGCTGCACATGAAAAAAAATTAACGGTTTAATAAATATTTAATAAACATGCAGATTTTTTTAAGATTGAAACCTATGGGATTATTTTGTTACCGGCTGGTATTTTTATTGTAGTATACTGGCTTTATTTTTTTTTTGAGGCAATGTAAGCCATGAACTGGTCCATCTAGCAAGGAAGCAAGGTATATTCATCATGTTGAAATCCACGTGTGCACTTCACTTCTCTTTTCTTTTAGGATTCTTATGCTGCATTAATTATACTGCAGAGAGGTGCTTCCCAGCAGTGTATGGATTCATATGCTGCATTAAAATTATTTTTGGATCATTTGGTTCCGTTTTAGATCATTTCGTTCTGTTTTTTTTTCGTTTCCGTTCATTTTGTTCTGGTTTTTTTTGTTGCATTTGATCATTTCGTTCCTATTTTTCAGCATTTTGTATAATTTTTGTTCCATTTTCTTTTCATTTCAGATCCATTACGAATTGATTTCATTTGTGTGTTTACCGCGATTCGAAATTTCAGATCGATTCGAAAATTCGGACAGTCAATTTTTCGTTTTAGAAATTCTCCCGAAATACGAAAATGGTGATTTTCATCAGACTTTGGATTCGGAACGAAACAAATTGCACATGTCTAGCGCTAACAGGTGTTTTAACCCATTAGCGTTCGGGATGTAATAAGTGGGGCATGTGTTAGCCTCATTTAACCTAGCATATGTGAGCACTAGCACTAAAGGAGGTAATAGGGTCCTCTGAATTGATGGGCACCTTGCAGGGCCAGATTTGCATCTCAGGAGCCTGTAGGCACAGAAATCTGGAGTATTCCACCCCCCCACACCACCACCACCATAAAATTGACCAAAACTGGAGGAATTTGTTTATTTTCTTTTTGTTTGAGAGAAACAAAAAAATAATTGCACATTTAAAAATAAATTGAAATACAGTTTCTCTCTGCACTCACATCAAAAGAAGGGGCACAATCTGTTGCCTGAAAATGAAGCAAAGATTAATCAGAATGTTTTGGCTAGAGTTAACTATAACCCTAATCCAAATGATAACCTAACCCTAATTTCTAACCCTTTCTATGAAAAATGATGCTTCATTTTGGCCCGTAGCATCCAAAATTCTGGATATCAAAATTTGGTTGGCAATTGGTGTAAAGCTGCTGAGCAGAATTCACAAAAAAGGATAGGTATATGAGATATATATGTGTATTGCCTTTTAAATGATTACAACATTGTGTAATTAGGTTTCAATTAAAATGCAGACTTTATTTTTAATTACTCACAGCTTGTGAACGGTTAATTAAAAAGTGTGTATGATCAAATATGCTTCTTCATTAAGACTGCAGCTTAATGAATACAATAATTGATTATGCAAGTTTTGAAATAATCAGGATTTATTTCCTAGAGGATACAAATGCTTGTCTATCATAGTTCTATGATAGAAATAGGATATAATTCTATCATAGAATATAGATGCAGTTAGTTTTTTTCCAGTTATTTTAATTTATTAATTAGCGATCTCTAAGAGATATGGGAATGTCCTAGCAGAGTTGTGTATCAGAGTCTATTCTGTGGTATTGAGATTTATGTATTGTCCAGCAGGCATATTAGTTACCTTTCGATGGTTAACCCTTTCGCTGCTGAGGCTTTTCCCGCCCCTGTGCTGAGGTCATTTTTTACCTGTTTTGCGCATCATGTTTAAACGTGTTTTGAAGGCTTATTTTAGTATATGACACCGACATATTATATATCGTTCTTTCCGTCAGACTCGGTAGATTCATAATATGTCATTATTATATGTATACGTTATGTCATGTCTGTATATTATAACAAAAAATGCAATAAAATATGTATTTTCAATAATTTACAACGTGTAAAGTGTTTTTTTCCACATTTTAACATGCGAGCAATTGCGGTTATATTTTGTATGGGGTGCGCTTGTTAAAAAAATTAGAGATGGGGTCTCGTTACATTTTTTTTTGGGGAAAATGACACTATTTTTAACAAACGCACCGCATACAAAAATCGTTAGTGCAGCATCATTGTTCACATTATAATTGAAATGGGAACAATATTGCTGCATTAACAAACCCAAAAAAAAGAAAAAAAAGTGTTTATTTTTTTTTTTTTTTTTTTTTTAATTTTTTTTTCTTTTTTTTTTTCTTTTTCTTTTTTTTTTACAACATTTTTAACTTTCATGTTTGGTATCGTTGGAACGGCCATGCTCTGGCCGATCCAACAATATCAAAATTTAACCCCTAGCTGCCACGGATCGGGAGATAGGGAGTTCATTGGAACTCCCTATCTCCACAGTTGGTGGCAGTTAGGGGTTAACTGTAGGACTGGCGTCATCGTGCTACGCACGATGACGCCAGTCCTCTGGGGGAGTTCCGGAGGCTTGGCCGACATCCAAGATGTCGGCCAGCTCCCGGGAAGGATCGCGAATCGGCGCTTTTCAGCGCCGATTTGCGATCCAGCTCCCCAGGGGTTAATGCCAGGCATCATTTGGAAGGGCAGGCTGTGCCCTTCCAAATGATGCCTGGGTTAACCCCCTGTGCGCCGCCGATCGGGAGGGAGAGAGGTCCGAAGGACCTCCCCCCCTCCCTTTCAGGCGCCTCCTCCGCACATGCGGGGGGGCGCCTGAATTAGGTGTCATCGCGCCCCCGCGATGACACCTAATAATGGCGGCTGCTGGTCCGGATGCCGGGCTGACATCCAGGATGTCAGCCCGCACCGGAGGGGCCAGCGATCGGCCGGAACCCGGCCGAACGCTGACCCCAATGTGAGGACGCGCTCAGCGCGTCCTCAGCACACCAGCGGTAATGCTGAGGACGCGCTGAGCGCGTCCTTAGCATTGAAGTGGTTAATGAGTAAGGTTATTAATTTTTTTTTACATATTCAAGTTTATTCAGAATAAGGCACATTACAGAAATGCAAGGAAAACAGTGAGCATCACATTACCAGGCACATGACAAATAGCAAACCAACAATAAAAGAAGGCTAAATTAGCCCAGTTCAGAGTTAATGATATATACGAAATTTATAGCTTTAAGAAGGGGTGAGACAATAATACAGGGAAGGAGAGCCATGAGGACTCAGGGAATAAACACAAAATAAAGTACCCATGACTGATAACACATTTCAAGGGGTGTAGAAGGTTCATGAGATTCGGCGTACATCTGATAACCAGTAATACCATTTTGCGGAATAATCCGTGTAGCGATGTCGGGCACGGAAAGTGAGTTCATCCACCCCACGGATGAACTCCACTTCATCAAACCATACTGAAAGAGGGGGGGAGATATCCTGCTTCCAAAATCTGGGGATCGTGAGCCGTGCAGCATGTAACAGGCATGTAATGATAGATTTTTTATAGCCTGAGATGCTGTAAAGCGTGTGGTGTAACAGATAAAATTCTGGCGTGAATGGAGGAGAGGGCTCCACCAGCTTACAAACGTATTCATGTATACGTTCCCAAAATGCCTGCACTTTTGGACACGACCACCAGATGTGTAGATGGTCTGCATGTGGCACTACATCTCCAGCACAGGTCGTCTTCTCCACGATAGTGCCATGTAACAAAAGGAAGAAGCACGATTCTTAAGCCTCCTGTGAATCGAACTGTGTGAACCTTCCATCGGTGGCGGATCCACGTGGCGATCTGCGCTATCGATGGGCCCGTTGAGGCCTCGGAGTAGTGGAAGTGAGAAACCGTATTGGGTCAGGCCATTCCATGATAGTATCAGGCAGTAAATTCAGCGTGGAGAGAAATTCAGGCAGTTCGTCACCACCACGCACCGTGACTGGGCCTTGACGAGTGCGGACTTGTAATCCTGCTGGGTATATCCACCTATATTTTAATCCCGCTTGTTGTAGATCCGTTGTTAGGGGTTTAAGTGCCCTCCTGGAGTGTAGAGTGAGTAAGGATACATCCTGAAAAAGTTCCACTTTCGCTCCTTCAAATTGTAAGGCCGACTTATTCCGTGCCCCAGCCATGATAGCCTCCTTAACGCTAAATCTTAAGAGACAGCAGATGACGTCACGAGGGGGGCTGCCTGGGGGGCCCCAGAATCTTAGGGCACGATGCCAGCGCTCCATTTCCACCACAGCATCCGGCGCCTTTTGCAGCAGAAAATTAAATAAATTGGTGAGGATGCGGTGTAAATCATCCGGATCGCGTTCATTTTCAGGCAGGCCACGTATCCTAATGTTATTGCACCTTCCCCTGTTTTCGAAGTCTTCAAGTTGTCTGGTGAGGGTTTGGAGTAAGATATGATGCAGAGTTATCCGTGAGGAGTGGGCCTGGATAGCGTCCTCGTGTGCCTGGTGTCCCCCCTCCACTGCCACAATACGCTGGGTGAGGCCCAGGACATCTTGTCTCACCTGCTGTATTTCCCTGAGAGGGAATGGCGCAGTTCCCTGGTGGCCACAGTGAGGTCATCTCTGTAACGTTGGGGGCTTCCAGCCCTACCTGTGTGCTTGAGGACAGCAAGTCTGATGCTGCTCGCTGACCACTGCCCGGTTTAAATGGAGACAGGCAGGGAGGTGATTGCATGAGGTGTGGCTTGAGTGGGGGGCGTGGTCTGGTGAAGGTCTTTAAAAACCCTCAGTATAGTTTCAGAAGTTGCCAGATCGTGGTTATCCATACCTGAGCCCCTTGTACCTGACTGCTAAATTGATTTATCCTGTTATTGACCTCTGCTTGTGTTCTGACCATTCTGCCTTCTGTTGCCCTAGACTATTTTCTTGTACTACGCTACTGCTCTGATACCGACCCGGCTATTCCATTTGACCATTCTGAACTCTGTATTCCTGATTCTGGCTCGGCTGACTCCTCTCCGTATTGTTAACCCTTTTCTGTCTAGCTAGTTTACCTGGCCAATTCTAAGGACCAGACAGATAGGGATCATTCACAGCTACACTGTTGGTAGCTTCTGAGTTTTGTGGAGTGTTGGGGGTTAAGTACTGCGTGGTGGGATCCGGGAACCGTGACATTACGATCTGGCCAATATGGATCCCGCAGATTTAACACAGCACTTGGCTACCTTTGTATCCAGACAGGATGAGCAGGATCATAGGATGGATCAGTTTGCCATTGCCTTACAAACTATCCTGAATCGTACTGCACACCTGGAACCAGTTGGGGTTGCACCCCCGCCTGCTATACCTGTGCCCCCTGTCGTTCAGACATCCCAGGTACACATGACCGCTCCTATGAGGTTTGACGGTACTCCCTCTGAGTGCCGGGGATTTTTGGTCCATGTGGATATTCATTTTAAATTAAATCCACAAATGTTTTTCTCTGACATTGCCAAAGTGGGGTTTATTATTAACCATCTGTCTGGCAGAGCGTTGACATGGGCGACTCCTTTATGGGAGGCAGAAAGACCTATTGTACGGGATTATAAAGAATTCATAGCCGAGTTACAACGTACATTTAATCCTACCAGAAAGGCCACGATAGCCGGCAAATCCTTGTTCCGCATACGTCAAGGGAACAGGACTGTGTCTGATTATGCCATAGAATTTAAAACCTTAGTTTCTGATGTGAACTGGACAAATGAGACACTGGTTCTGGCGTTTATGGAGGGGTTATCAGAGTCGTTGATGCATGAATTAGCTCCACGTAAACTACCTGAGGTATTGTGTGAACTCATTGATTACTGTATAGATCTGGATAATCAGATAAGGGATAGAAGGACTCCAAGAGAGAGACCCAAAAGACCGTTACCTAGGTTGGCCCCTGTCTTTCAAGCACCACCCAGAGAGTTATCTCCTCCCTCAGAGCCTATGCAACTAGGCCGTACTAGGCTTACAGAGGAGGAGAGAACAAGGCGTTTTCGTGAGGGATTGTGCCTGTATTGTGGTTTGGAGGGACATGTACGATTTCAATGTCCTACTCGCCCTAAGATGCATGATAAGCCGGAAAACTACCGCACCTAAGGCAGCTGAGGAGACAGGCCTTGGGTGTGACATGCATGTCTCCTATCAAAGACACTAAACTTATGTTACCAGTATCCTTGGCTTGGGAGACCAAGACCACACATACTACCGCTTTTTTGGATTCTGGGGCTGCTGGCAACTTTATCGATGTTAACTACGCTTCTTCCATTTCTCTACCTCTGGTTGTAAGAGAGACACCCTTAGCCGTTGAAGCCATAGATGGCAGGCCGTTATCCTGCCCTAGGATTACTCACGATACGGTTACAGTAGTTCTTACTACTGGTCTCTTGCATAAAGAAAAGATCATATTCCAAGTTATCCACTCACCTTCCAATCCTGTTGTACTTGGTTTCCCCTGGTTGGTGGAACACAATCCCGTTATTGATTGGGTTAAAGGAGAGATACTGTCTTGGAGTTCTGCATGTTTTGGGACTTGTTTAATACCCATTCAGCATGTCGGTGCCCTGAACAACCCACAGCCCCTCCATTGTCTACTGAAGTTCCTGAACAATATGCAGACCTCAGGGCTGTATTTGATAAAAGAGAGGCAGACAAACTACCTCCACATAGACCATATGATTGTGCTATTGATATTCATCCAGGTACCATGCCTCCCCGAGGCAAAGTTTACCCTCTTTCCATAAAGGAGAACCAAATTATGGAGGAGTATATCAAGGAGAATTTGGAGAGAGGTTTTATCCGACGTTCCTCTTCTCCAGCAGGGGCTGGATTCTTTTTTGTGTCGAAAAAAGAGGGAGATCTACGCCCGTGTATTGATTATAGGGGGCTTAACAAGATCACCATTAAGAACGTGTACCCTATCCCTCTCATATCGGAACTGTTCGACAGGTTAAGGGGTTCAGCAGTATACACTAAACTTGATTTAAGAGGAGCTTACAATTTGATACGCATAAAAGAGGGGCATGAGTGGAGAACAGCATTTAACACCAGGAGTGGGCATTATGAATACTTGGTCATGCCTTTCGGTCTTTGTAATGCTCCAGCGGTATTGCAGGATTTTATTAATGATGTGCTCAGAGATTTCTTGCAAACCTTTGTTATAGTATACCTAGACGATATATTGATTTACTCTCCCGATCTGAAAACCCACCATGCACATGTCAGACAGGTATTAGCTAAATTACTGGACAATGGTCTTTATTGCAAACTAGAGAAATGTTTATTCGACATTACTACTGTGAAATTCCTTGGGTATATTATCACTCCAGAGGGTTTTGAGATGGATCCTTCTAAACTCACGGCCATCTCAGAATGGCCTCTTCCTCAAGGTCTCAAAGCCATACAGAGGTTTCTGGGGTTTTCTAACTATTATAGGAGATTTATCAAGAATTATTCCGCTATAGCCTCTCCTATCATTAATATGACACGTAAAGGTCTGAAGAACCAGATCTGGTCTTCTCAATCTAAACAAGCATTCGAAGCCCTCAAACAGGCTTTTACTTCCGCTCCCGTGTTACGGCATCCTGATCCCAGGATTCCGTTTATTCTTGAGGTTGATGCTTCTGAGATAGGCATTGGGGCTGTCCTGTCTCAAAGAGAATCTCCAGGGAAACCACTACATCCTTGTGGGTTCTTTTCAAGAAAATCATCACCAGCAGAACGCAATTATGATATTGGCAACAGAGAATTGCTTGCTATTGTGTCTGCCCTGTCAGAGTGGAGACATTTGTTGGAAGGTACTCTTGATCCTTTGTTGATAATCACTGATCATAAGAACCTTACGTACATCGGGGATGCTAAACGGTTGAACTCGAGACAGGCCAGGTGGTCATTGCTACTGTCCTGGTTTAATTTTGTATTGACTTACAGACCAGGTGACCGCAATGTAAAGGCTGATGCCTTATCACGTCAATATGACCCATATGAATCTAATACACAAGACCACAATCCTATAGTTCCTCCTGAACGTATTGTGGCTTCCACAGTCTTGTCTGTCTCCTCGCCTTTCCTGGAACGTCTCCAGGCAGCTCAAGTGGGGGCTCCACCTGACAAGCCTCCAGATATGTTGTTTGTACCTGAAAAGGAAAGACAAGAATTACTCATAATGTTTCATGATTCTAAACCAGCAGGTCATCCTGGTATTACTAAGACTCTTACCAGTATTTCCAGACAGTTCTGGTGGCCCACCATGCGACAGGACGTACGCCTGTTTGTTTTGGCTTGTCAAATCTGTGCCAGAAGCAAAACCAGTAAAACCTTGCCTGTCGGTCTATTGCAGCCTTTACCCACGCCTAAGAGGCCTTGGTCTCATCTATCTATGGATTTTATTGTGGACTTGCCGAAGTCCAAAGGTCATACTGTGGTTCTGACAGTTGTAGACCGCTTCTCCAAAATGGCTCATTTTGTTGCTTTACCTAAGCTTCCTACAGCCAAAGAACTGGCGGTCGTCTTTGCTAGAGAGATTGTACGAATACATGGGGTTCCGTCTGAAATAGTCTCTGACAGAGGAGCTCAGTTCGTCTCTCGTTTCTGGAGGGTTTTCTGTGCGGAGATGGGGGTGCGATTGGCCTTCTCTTCAGCATACCATCCACAAACCAATGGGGCAGCAGAGAGGGCAAATCAGGGTCTCGAGCAGTACATACGTTGCTTTACCACACAACAACAAGACAATTGGTCGGAGTTGTTGCCCTGGGCTGAGTATGCACATAATAACGCCGTTAATGAGACCACTGGCCACTCTCCTTTTTCTGCTATCTATGGTTTTTTCCCTCCGGCTCTACCGCTTCAGTTTAATGAACAGGCCATCCCGGCTCTCGATGACCATCTCACTCAACTACAAGAGATTTGGAGACAGATTTGCGTAAATATGGAGCGCAATGTTGCTGTCCAGAAACGCAAGGCTGACAGGCATAGGTTACAAGCTCCCTCCTATAACGTGGGGGATAGAGTTTGGTTGTCCACTAGGAACGTGAAGTTGCGGGTGCCTTCTATGAAAATGGCACCTCGGTTTATAGGTCCATATAAGATCATTCGCCGCATTAATCCTGTGGCTTATGCTCTTGCCCTTCCTAAACATCTTCGCATGCACAACGTCTTCCACACCTCCCTACTGAAACCTTTGTTGTGTAACAGGTACACGCGGGTCGTTCCTCCTCCTCCACCTGTTCAGGTTGATGGTGAATCAGAGTATGAGGTTAGGAGGGTTTTGGATTCTAGGTTGTGCAGGGGTGTTCTGCAGTACTTGGTCGATTGGGTGGGCTATGGCCCGGAAGACCGGTCCTGGATTCCAGCTTCCGACATGTCTGCCTCTAGGTTGGTCAGGGCGTTCCATGCCTCGCACCCCGATCGCCCTGGTGGTCGTATTTCCGCTCGTCCTGTTGGTCGTCCGGTGGCCTCCCGTGGAGAGGGGGGTACTGTAACGTTGGGGGCTTCCAGCCCTACCTGTGTGCTTGAGGACAGCAAGTCTGATGCTGCTCGCTGACCACTGCCCGGTTTAAATGGAGACAGGCAGGGAGGTGATTGCATGAGGTGTGGCTTGAGTGGGGGGCGTGGTCTGGTGAAGGTCTTTAAAAACCCTCAGTATAGTTTCAGAAGTTGCCAGATCGTGGTTATCCATACCTGAGCCCCTTGTACCTGACTGCTAAATTGATTTATCCTGTTATTGACCTCTGCTTGTGTTCTGACCATTCTGCCTTCTGTTGCCCTAGACTATTTTCTTGTACTACGCTACTGCTCTGATACCGACCCGGCTATTCCATTTGACCATTCTGAACTCTGTATTCCTGATTCTGGCTCGGCTGACTCCTCTCTGTATTGTTAACCCTTTTCTGTCTAGCTAGTTTACCTGGCCAATTCTAAGGACCAGACAGATAGGGATCATTCACAGCTACACTGTTGGTAGCTTCTGAGTTTTGTGGAGTGTTGGGGGTTAAGTACTGCGTGGTGGGATCCGGGAACCGTGACAATCTCTAGTTGGCAGGGCCCTTATGATCTGCAGGATGTCTGGCGGTGGGTCCCAACAGCCACCGGGGGAAGCTGGGGAGTGTGGCGCTGTCAATGTAGTAGCAGCCGCCATCTTAGGCCCCTCATGTGCGGTCGACCCGGCCGCCATCTTGGATTCCCCCTGTGTAGCCGGCGCTCCAGTTTGTGGCGGAAAATAGCCACGAATTCCGCTGTGAGGTGGGCTGTGGCGTTCCTCTGGAGTTCCAGGGGCTTGGGTGAGCCTTTTGTGCTTACCCATGTCGTTTTTTAATGAAGCTGTGCTGCTGAAAGGTGAGAGTCCCTGGAGAGCCCAGCTAACAAGCGGCCATTAAGCTCAGCGGTCCGGACACGCCCCGAGTAAGGTTAGTCTAATACACCATTTAATCGATAACTGTCTTATCTTGATATATATTCTTTGGTTTATATGTTAATAAATCATATCCTTTTTACTCAAATCTGTCATTCTGATTGATATATGCAGGAGATATTAATCAGTTGATATTGCATCTCTTCACGTTCTTAACCCTTTCACTATAAAGTGATTTTTCCAAAAAATGCATTGTCAGGAACTAGTGTTTTTTTGAAAAATCATTAATTAATTCTACGATAAGAGCTATTTTGGCATATTCCCAATGAATTTCTTACTGTACTAACATATTTGGACAGTAGATGGTGCCATCTACTGCCAAATTGAGTTACAGCCATTGCAGTGAACCATGGGCTGCAACTGTATCAGCTTGCTGAATATCCAATGTCATGACATTCAGTTAGCTGATTTTACAAGGTTTTAGCTCTTTAGGCATTATGCCCACAGGGTTTAAACTTTTTGGGCACATTCTGCAGCCCAATAGCAAATGAAATTTGTTTGCAGCAAATAGATTAACCAATGCTTTTCTATGGGGAGTTCACTGCTGCTGAAGATCACCTGTATTTTGCTGGCAATTCGTCAATATTTGGCAAATTGACAGCTTTTGAATTGCCGGATGGCCCCGGAATTCACCATACAGGAAAATTCACCGTTTGGTGCAATTTCTGGGCCAGTTCGGCTCTCTTTAAATAACCCCTTATATAGCGGCTGGTTTTGATTGCCTGTAAGCCTCTTGCAGGGGGCTCCTCACATCAACTAACGATAGAGCTTGTTCTTATCAATGTAGTATAGCCTCAAAAAGAACGAAAGTACATACATGGTTATTCAGAAAGCAGTGAAAAGCAGGAGAATGACCGGAGAATGAAAAATTCTAGATCAAAATAGCCAATTTGGAAAGTGAGATGAATGGGAGAATTTTTCTGGTTTGGCTATTTTGACCTAGAATTTTCCATTCTCCAGTCATTCTCCTGCATTTCACCTCTCTCTGAATAACCCTGATAGTGTAAAACTGCAGATCAATCAGTACATAGAAGATATCATAGGAATTCACTCACGTGATCCAGAGCCTCCATGGAGTGGTAAAAAAGCCTTTGGACTTCCTATGGTAATTCAGGGGGGAGGAAGGGTGGAAGGGGTCCCACCCTACTCGTCGTCGCTTGTAGCAGCAGATGACACCAGGCCCACAAATAGATGGATAATCCCCCACATCTTCCCGGGGTGCTTCAGCATTGCACAGTAGTCAGCATTGCTTACTGCTCAGTACCAACTTGGATCCTATTCAGCAAGAAGCCTTTTTGCCTAATCGATTCCCAGACCATTTTGCTTGAATACCGGACTTTACCACACTCTGTTCACCATCGACCCTTGGCTTGCCCCTGACCACTCTTTTGTATTACCCTTTATTGGACACCTCGCATGGCTACCCTCATCCACTACTGAGACTGTCATCTGCTACTGAACCCTCATCTATTGTTTAACTTGCCCTATTGTCTGGATTCCTGGACTCCTACTCTCATCATCCTTGTCCATCCGTCTCTTAATCAACCACTAGCTATCCTTTCTCTGTAAGTATCCCCTGTATCTGTTGTCAGTCCTGTTCCTGCATTGTCCATATGTCTGTTAGTTAAACCACTCTCTGTCCTGAGTTCTGGATGTTCTTTGGTTAACCCCTTCCAGTCCTATCTCCCAGTTTCCTCTGTATTTGTTAGTCAGCCCTATTTCCGCCTTGCCCCTCACCTTATACCATATCACCCAAATAAAACCTCCTTGTTTAACTCATTTGACCTCCTGTGTATCACTGCACCCCTGGCTCGTTCCCTCACCCTCCTGTGTTGGCTGACCCCTGGTACAGAGAACACAGAGCCGTGTGGACAATATATAAGGATTTACTTACAGTCTATATACCAAGAACCTGTTTATAGCTTCCTCTTCAAGTATTTGTCTACAGCCCATATCCAAAGAATTATCCACAGAATGCACTCTAAGGACTCAGATCTACTACCACCACTTCAAGGATAACCTTCCTCTCCTATTCCCCTTACTCTCTTCCAAAGGTCCCACTATATGCATTTAATATAACTGCACTCCAACTCATATTCCCTTCTATCTATAACCTTTAATGTTATTTTTGTGTCTCCCTTCTGATTTCTTCTGTTCAATACCAGTAACCAGCTTTATTCCTGTATTGTCCATCTGTCTTTTTATCCTAAGTTTAGCGTTCTTGTCTATTCCTCTGTATCTTTGGATAGCGCTATTGTTTATTACATATCCAACATTTTCCCTTTCTCACCTAGCCTCCTTATATTTACTTATAGCTTGTTTCATCCATCTGTATCTATTAATAAAACCCTTATTTGCTTATACCTGCCTCCATCTACGCTTTTGTTCATTGCATATCGGGTTTGAACCTGCCACCCTGGAACCAGCACCTGACAGACCTCAAATTGCGGTTAAACATGATGAGCACAAAACAGTGGAAATGAGTTCAGCACAATAAGGGGAAATGGCTCAACAGTGAAGGTGTTAAGAAAAGCTAAAAATATGTAAACATTGAATATTTCTAAACTCAGGACAAAATTTAGAAACTATCTAGTAAGTCTTTTTTTTCAGTTGTAGATTTAGGGGTCAAAGTTCAAAAAGTGTGTGTGTGTCTTTTTGTTTCATCATATTTCATAAATTTTTATAGTAAATTATACGATAAGATATCTATTTTTATTTTCATCAAAAAGTCCCTTTAATGGGGAGAAAAAGCCGGTATATAATATGTGCAGGTTCCATAAACAAGGAAAAGGAAAATTAGAGCTAAACACAAATTAGGGATGTGCATTTCGGGTTTCGGAATTTCGGAATTTTCACGAAATTTCCCGATTCGTGTTTTCGGATGCGGCAGAATTTCCGAAAATTTTTAGATCCGAAAATGGCAGATCCGAAAAGTTTTCCGAGCCGAAACGAAATATTTTCGGAATTTTCGAATGGACTTGAAATGTGTCAAATCGAAATTTATTGCTTTGAAACGAGGAGAACAGACGTTTCGAAAAAAATGAAAATTTCCAAAATTACGAAAAATCGATACAAAAAACGAGCAAAGTGACATGAAAATACGAAAAATGGTCGATATTCCGAAAAAAAAATGTACACGAAAAACGAATCGAGCCGAACCGAATCGAAACAGAAATCGGTCGAAACGAGCCGAATCGAAAAGTTTAAAAATCCGAAAAATCGAACCGAATCGAACCGAAAAAAAAATCGGTGCACAAGCCTAACACAAACTGCACATAAATGTAAAAACCACAGTGGGTACTTTTGGACAGACTATGGTAAAACAGCCTGGTCACTATAGGGTTTAATATCATTTTTTAGAATGATCATTTCATATCAAATGGACATGAATTTTTTTAATTGGAATTTTTTTACCGCACAGTCTATTGCATGTATATTTTATTTGTTACACCCATTCTAGCGTGTGTATAGAGGGAGTCTGTTATCTAGAATGCAGCTGATTTAAAATCTCCTCTTTTCTATTTGTTTACCATTAGCATTCCGATATTCCAATGATATTAGAACACATAAACAGAGATAAAACATAATATAAACTATTATTTATTGTGAGGCTCTGCTGATTGTATAAAACATTCGTGCCATTGTGCATAACTATATTGTACTCGGTACATTTAAACAAATAATTTTTTGACCTTGAGCAAGCTTCGTGTTCTTGTGAGAGCAACCAAAAGTGGAAGCTGTCAAGCACAATAAATTTATACAAACACTGAAATATAAATGTTGTGATTGTTGCAGATCAACGTGAAGGTACAAGTTTCTTCTAAACTATAATTGCTTTTGGAATTCCAACATTTCTGTCAAAATTTGCGAACGTTTCACTGATCAGGTTTTCTGGCTAATGCAGCTGCACAAATACTTTTAGAAAATGGAGGCATGGAAAGCATAATTGTAATCTGGAAAAGGCAGTGTGCTTGTCTCTGTGTCTATTGTCACTAAAGCTATGTTTATATTTGCTCTCTAGAGTAATTGTACTAACACCAGAAAAAAATTGCCATATTGTTGTTGATGCCTCTGTAATTTCACAATTGCACCCTGTCACTAACAATAAGGAGCATTACTTCATGCGTTTTACGAACATAAAACGCAGTCCATGGTTGGATAAATATAGATAACCCATACACGTTTCAAGCAGTGACTTACTTTCTGAATGTTTAATTGTCCAATAAAGACAAAAGAATATGAATAATGACAATGATAATAATGGTTAATTGTGATCAAGTGGTGTTTTATCTATTCTTCTGCAGAATTGGAGATTGTATATAACGAAGCAGGCATTTTTAACATACATACTATATTATTGTTTGCTTGTGATTATTAACATTACTAATTTATGAATAGTTTAAGGTTTGCAAAAGCTTTAGATGTTTCGTGATGGATAATAGAGAGAAAATGTAAAGAAAAATGCAATGATGGGAAATTGAATTTAAAAGTTACCATTATCAATGTTTTCATTGTGGCTTAAATTATTTTCTTTGGATCACAACCCAACTTAACAGACCCCTTAGCTTTTATCCCAAGGTGAGAGTAATTTATGTGATGCCATGAATTTTTTGATTTTTTAAATTCTAAATGTTGGCATCATGCCAGTATATGCACTGCAGGGGATTCCTGTATGGCAGTGATTAGAATGTACTTTTCATGCTTTAAAACTGTCCCAATTTTTTTTTATGCTAATCACTCTAACATGATTACATGCCAGAAGACACCCTTAATAGTTATTGGGGCTTCCGCATTGGAATTACAAATGAAAAAAAAAGAAAATGGAAGACATACAATTATGTTAAAAATATAAATTAATAAATGTATCACTTCTTAAAGATACAGTAGGATTAGCAGGATTGCAATCCAGGTCATGTGTAACTGTATCTATGGCTTCAAAAAACTTGTCAAAAACATTTGATTTTAACAAGTTTGTAAAGGTGCCCAGATATTAATTAAATGGATACTCTATGGTTAAAATGAGAGGACACGTACAGTGAGGGGGAAAGAAAAATATTTGGTTCCCTGCTGTTTGCCCACTGACAAATGATCAGTCTATAATTTTTAATTGTAGGTTTATGTTAACATTGACAGACAGAATAAAAACATCCAGAAAATCGGATTTCAAAAAAGTTATAAATTGATTTGCATTTTAATGAGTGAAATAAGTACTTGACCCCCTTCTCAAAACATGACTTAGCACTTGGTGGCAAAACTCTTGCTGGCAATCATAGAGGTCAGACGATTCTTGTAGCTGGCCACCAGGTTTGCACACATCTCAGGAGGATCTTTGCAGATCCTCTCCAAGTCATTAAGGTTTCGAGGCTGACATATAGCACCTTCAGCAACCTCCACAGATTTTCTATGGGATTAAGGTCTGGAGACTGGCTAAACCACTCCAGGACCTTAATGTACTTCTTCTTGAGCCACTCCTTTGTAGCCTTGGCTGTGTGTTTTGGGTCATTGTCATGCTGGAATACCCATCCACGACCCATCTTCAATGCCCTGGCTGAAGGAAAGAGGTTCTCACTCAAGATTTGAGGGTACATGGCACGTCCATCACCCCTTTGATGCGGTGAAGTTGTCCTGTCCCCTTAGCAGCAAAACACCCTCAAAGCATAATGTTTCCACCTCCATGTTTGACGGTGGGGATGGTGTTCTTGAGGTCATAGGGAACATTCCTCCTCCTCCAAACACGATGAATTGAGTTGATGCCAATGAGTATGATTTTGGTCTCATCTGACCACAACACTCTCACCCAGTTCTACTCTGAATCATTCAGATGTTCTTTGGCAAATGTCAGACAGGACTGTTCATATGCTTTCTTGAGCAGGGGGGCTTTACGGGTGCCGCAGGATTTCAGTCCTTCAAGGCGTAGTGTGTTACTATTTGTTTTCTTGATGACTATGGTCCAGCTGCCTTGAGATCATTGATAAGATCCTCCCATGTAGTTCTGAGCTGATTCCTCACCGTTCTCATGATCATTTAAACCTCACAAGTTGAGATCTTTTGCATGGAGCCCCATATTGAGGGAGACTGACAGTTAATTTGTGTTTCTTCCATTTGCGAATAATTGCACCAACTGTAGTCACCTTCTCGTCTTGTAGTCCATTCCAGCCTTGTGTAGGTCTACAATCTTGTCCCTGTCATTCTTGGACAGCTCTTTGGTCTTGGCTATGGTGGAGAGTTTGGAATCTGATTGATTCATTGCTTCTGTGGACAGGTGTCTTTTATACAGGTAACAAGCTGAGATTAGGAGCACTCTATTTAAAAGAGTGCTCCTTATCTCAGCTCGTTACCTGTATAAAAGACACCCCGGCGACATTTTTTTAAATGTGTTTTTCTGGATACTTTTGTTATTCTGTCTCTCACTGTTAAAATAAACCTACCATTACAATTATAAACTGATCATTTCTTTGTCTGTGGGCAAAACATTCAAATATTGCCTCCAATATCCTAATACCCCATCACACAATTTAATTTTACAATATACATGTCACTGTTGTCCTGGAATGTTGATATTGGCATAATTCCAGCTTCTTTATGATTTTCATTGCTACA
The DNA here is from genome assembly GCA_009667805.1 of Leptobrachium leishanense. Lineage (NCBI taxonomy): Eukaryota > Metazoa > Chordata > Amphibia > Anura > Megophryidae > Leptobrachium > Leptobrachium leishanense. The sequence goes on from CM019068.1 coordinate 100,520,573, forward strand.
GCATTTCAGCTCTGACACATTTTATTTCTGCTGCCATGGTGACAATTTACTTACATCCAATGCCTTATATACATCTGTTCAATAACACAAATGGCAAAACAGTGAATCTCGTGGCAGAATCTGAGTATAAAACATGTATGGATTGTAAAAAGGTTAATAGCTGTTCGGCTTACCACTAGAAGTAGAAAAAAAATGGTTCTAAGTGACTGCCTGTGGTTTGATTTGTTTGGACATGTTTGTTTATGAATTTTAGAGACAGCTGACAAGGTTTTTGGTCTCTTTGCCAGGCTTTCTAAAGTTTACAATGAATAGTGCACTTGACAGTAAAACTACTGCAAACGTTAGGCCTAAGACTAAACATATCTTGTAAATGAAGACATTGACAATGCCAGACTGACAGCTATTTTAACAATGCTTTAGGGTGTAGTTCAACTTGCACTGCTGTTAACTAAGAAATGGAAACCACGGCCCTTACTGCATCTGAACCATTAAGCTAACGACTCATGCAATTCTACACTGATCCACTCGTCTTACCTATACATTTTGTAAGAGCCCTTAATAATGGCTGAGCAAGAGAACAACAAGTAATTCCCTAGTAGGTTTCTGTTCTCAACTTGGTATTCTGCAAATAATACCAGCTTGCAGAACCTGGTGTTAAGTGATTTTGCTTTTGCAAAATCACTTAAAACTTAAAAGTAAATCAGATTTTTAGATGTATTTCACTCTGATCCTGGTGCAAGATGCCACCTTCTCCAAAAATATGCAGCAGAACACCTGGAACAAACACTTCCCAGTTTCCTTCCACTGCTCCTGTGTGATGTCCGTATATGGAAGTTCACACAGAGCTCGTGGCAGGGTTGCACATGCCTTTGCGGAGTCTTATGGACTCCAGGAGTCAATATCAGCAGTAATGCTACTGCCTGAATCCACAAATAATTCCCAAATGTTACCACTTGAACTGGTAGTAGAGCATCTCAGTCGAAATAGAGCAGTTAATAGAGTGCCCCTAATGCAGGGATGGCAAACCTTTTTGAGCTTGAGTACCCGAACTGGATCGCTGAGCCAAATTATGTGTCTCAAAGTGCCAACCCTGCAATTAAACTGGAATATTGATAATTTATTTTAGAAAAAAACTTCATGCAACTGTTTGAACTAATTATGTGCTTAAGAATGCATGCCAGAAATCATCTGCTTTTCGAGGGGAAAGGGGTATTCCATATCGTACCAAATATATATTTACAAGGTTCCAACAAGTAGTGGTCAGGTTCCTCCTAAAATTCATCCAACTTGATACTGGAAGATAGTAAAGTGGCATTGGTTTTAGACATTATCTGTGGGAGAAAACAATGAAAACTAGTTAAACTGAATGAAATTATTATTTAAGCTGAACTTTATTCTGCATTTAATAAAACTGTAAATTATTTATTAGTTAAGCTCTGCTCTACTATACTTTCAATAAAATTATAAAATGTATAACCTTGGCTCATGAGCTTTTAACATTGAGCTGAGAGTGATTGCAGCACACATCTGAGTTTGGCCTTGATGGTTGGACCTCACCTGACGTTAGAGAGGGAATAAAAACCAAAACAACCCAACTTTTTTTATACATTGTAATACATTTGAAATTCATTGCTCTGAGACATTTTTTATTTATTTGGTATATAATAAAGATGTATATTAATTAATTTTACCTATAAGGCTATGTCAATATTATAACCAACAATCTGGTGCAGAAAAGCTTTGTTTGGTTTGCAGTTTAATTTTGAATTTTCTATTTGATGCAAAGAAAACATGAAAATCTTAGTGCAGTCACCTTCATAATATGATCTTTCTGATATATTTAGCAATATAAAATAAATTTACTAATAGATGGTGCCTGACCCAGATTTAACTTGTGTTTTCAACTGTTAGAAAAAAAATGATGCTTCAAATAACTGGTTAAATTAAGATGGTGGACTTGATTTAATAAAAATGAGTAGGTAGTAGAAGGTGATCATTGGTTGACATCATTGTTCATGCCTTTTGGGGCTCATTAGTACTATTTCTGTGTTACCCTGTGGAATGAATGGCCTCAGCGTAAGAATTATAATAGGTTTCAACTAATTATTACTCTTGATACTATAGCACGGTCGTTAGTAGACAGATTTGGCAAGAAAAAGTGAGGCAACAGCTGACAATGCCACTTTTAATGGATGTTCAATTAGGATTCTGGGAAATGAAAAAGTGAAGGTAAAAGCTGATGGCTTTTAAAATCATTAGGTTTTAGTTATTAGAGAAGAAGAAAAAAGAGTTTCTGCGTAATTGAAGACATTGTTGTTTGGAAAATGTACACTCGTTCCAAGACAAAAATGCTTTGTATAACTGACTATATAATATACTATTTTTCTCAGCATTTCTATTTAAAGACTGTAACCGTTGTTTCAACATTAAGTTGCTTCAACATTATACAAACAGACATAATTATGGAAATTGTTAGTGTCAATGTGAAAAAAAAGGAAAAATTAGCAGGGTTATTCAGAGAGTGTTATTCGGTGACATTTAGGTGCTCTCTGATTCACTGCACTTCGGCGAGTCCAAGGTGCTGACCCTTCAGCAGTCACTGCAGGGTCCTGGAAGTGAGGCAAATCAGCTGCCGAATGTCGCAGCAGAATCGGTGGCCACCGCCGCCTGCCTCCTGCCTCCTTTCTGTATAGCGGAATGGCCACAAAATTGCACCGTACCGGGAAATTCTCTGTTCGGTGCAATTTCAGGCCAGATCGGCTGTCTCTGAATAACCCCTTAGAAGTGATTACCGTATTTTTCGCTCCATAAGACGCACCTGACCATAAGACGCACCTAGTTTTTAGAGGAGGAAAACCGGAAAATAAATATTCTGAATGAAATAGTGTAATAATGGATATACTGCCCCAGCTCGTGGATATGCCTTAGCTCACACGTGGATATGCCTTAGCTCACACGTGGATATGCCTTAGCTCACACATGGATTTGCCCCAGCTCACACATGGATTTGCCCCAGCCAGCTCACACATGGATCTGCCCCATCAGCTCATGGATTTGCCCCAGCTCACACATGGATTTGCCCCAGCCAGCTCACACATGGATCTGCCCCATCAGCTCATGGATTTGCCCCAGCTCACACATGGATTTGCCCCAGCCAGCTCACACATGGATTTGCCCCAGCCAGCTCACACATGGATTTGCCCCATCAGCTCACACATGGATTTGCCCTAGCCAGCTCACACATGGATTTGCCCCATCAGCTCACACATGGATTTGCCCCATCAGCTCACACATGGATTTGCCCCATCAGCTCACACATGGATTTGCCCCAGCCAGCTCACACATGGATTTGCCCCAGCCAGCTCACACATGGATTTGCCCCATCAGCTCACACATGGATTTGCCCCATCAGCTCACACATGGATTTGCCCCATCAGCTCACACATGGATTTGCCCCATCAGCTCACACATGGATTTGCCCCATCAGCTCACACATGGATTTGCCCCATCAGCTCACACATGGATTTGCCCCAGCCAGCTCACACATTGATTTGCCCCAGCCAGCTCACACATTGATTTGCCCCAGCCAGCATGGATTTGCCCCATCAGCTCACACATTGATAATGTCCCAGCTCACATATGGATATGGCCCAGCAGCTCGTGGATGTGCCTCCGCTCACCTGCCGCCGCCGCGTTCGTCTCCCTCTGAGCATGCGTCCGGCGGCAGGAAGCTTGGGCACTCGCCTGGGGGAGCCACGTGACCGCGATCTCCGCGGTCACGTGGCTCCCCCAGGCGAGTGCCCAAGCTTCCTGCCGCCGGACGCATGCTCAGAGGGAGACGAACGCGGCGGCGGCAGGTGAGCGGAGGCACATCCACGAGCTGCTGGGCCATATTCGCTCCATAAGACGCACCCACTTTTCCCCCCACTTTTTGGGGGGAAAAAAGTGCGTCTTATGGAGCGAAAAATACGGTAATTTCTTGCTAAACTAGAGGGGTTATTCATAGAGAGCCGAACTTACCCAGAAATTGCACCGAACAGTGAATTTCCCTGTACGGTGCAATTTCGTGGCCATTTGACTACTCACAAAGCAGGCAGTTCGCCAAACTTTGGTGAATTGCTAGCGAAATACGGTGCCTGTTCGTCGGCAGTGAAATCCCCATAGAGAAGCAATGGTTAACCTATTCAGAGAACACTGAACAGCAGGAAAATGTCAGTGAAATGCCCTAATGTTCGGTAGTTTCATTCGGCAGGTTTAATCCGGCGAATCCCAAAGGTTTCAATGTTAAAAATATTTCCGTTTTTATTCAATATCTATTAAACAATTTATTCTTTTAATCTGCAGCAAAGAGTCTTTTTATTTTTTTTAGAATGTTTTTAGACATTTTTTGATAAAAATTTCAGATTTTTTTAAAGCTTTTTTTTTTTTCCTTTAAACGGACCTTTTTATTATTAGTCGTAGGACCTTGTATGTTAATTCCAGACATTTTTGTCCAGTAGTTTTTTTGCAAACAGCGTTTCAAATTTGACACTTTCAATTGTATTGTTTTATTTATTTTTTTTACCCCGTTCGTCAGCTTGTCGGCTTTTTCCGGTGGTTGGTTGGCACTCTGTTCGTGGTTTTTTTCTGCAGTTTTGCGGTAGATTGTCAGATTTTTTTCTGACACGTTCGGGTCTTCTTTGGCTGTTTTGCAGAGAAACGTCGGCTTTTTGTGGATGCATTCGGATTTTTTTTGGCGGTTCCTGCATTCGAATCGGCGGGTTTGTGGATGCGGACGGCAGCTTTTTCCTGCACTTCGGGGACCTTCTGGTGAATGCTGAATTCTCCGCTGGGTCGGGGAATTTGATTCCCTGAAGTGCGGAAAACAAGAGAGCGCCCAAATATCGGTGGAATTTCGGTGCTCTGTGAATAACCCTGTATGGTCCCAGACCAAGTATTCTCATTGAGACTTTTTCATGATCATAATTAGGGATGAGCCGAACGCCCCTGTGTTCGGTTCACATTCGAACTCGAACAATTTAAAAAAGTTCGAGTTTGAACTCAAACACGATCCGAACTCAATGTAAGTCAATTGGACCCGAACGTTCGATTTTTAGAGTGCCCTCCAAGAGGGCATATATGCTAGATATTTGCCATAAAATGTGTTTGGGGGTCCGGGTAGTGCCCTGTAAGACAAGAAACAAGGACAAAAAGTAAAAAAAAAAATCATTTTTAAAGGAACAGTGAGTTTTCCATGAAATAAAGGTTATGAATAAAAACGAAAAATTCTTTCAAATATCTTGCGTAGGAGGTCGCCATAACCTGCCCGTGAAGTGGCGGATTTGTAGGATGTATAGAAACATTTAAAAACAAAAAAAGGGCATTTCAAATGACGGTAAATGGTTTTCCTTTAATCTATTCATAAACAACTGCTTGGGGCGGCAGCCTGTATGAAAAGAGGAGACGTTTTAGGAGACGCAGAACAAGTTTAGTGATTTGTTTTGACTAAATTATGGTGAAACTTATGCAGGCTTTGGATGAAAGTAACAATAGGTGCTTTAAAATTGGGTCTTTAGTGTCGGCAACAGTGCCGTTACACCGTAACCCTTCTGTGGTATTGTGGAAGAGTGTGGGGTTGGACCCTGCAGTCAAATATTAAACTGATATGAATCTGGTACAGGCGTCAGTGCACCCAAATATTTTGCCTTTGGTGGCAGCAAGTGCCTTCACACCGTAAGCCCTTGTGGTATTGTGGAAGAGTGCAGTGGTGGACCCTGCGGTCAAATATTAAAATGATATGAATCTGGTATAGGCGTCAGTGGCAGTGCACCCAAATATTTTGCCTTTGGTGGCAGCAAGTGCCTTCACACCATAACCCCTCTGTGGTATTGTGGAAGAGTGCTGGGTTGGACCCTGCGGTCAAATACTAAAATGATATGAATTTAGTATAGGCGTCAGTGGCAGTGCACCCAAATATTTTGCCTTTGGTGGCAGCAAGTGCCTTCACACCATAACCCCTCTGTGGTATTGTGGAAGAGTGCAGTGGTAGACCCTGCGGTCCAATATTAAAATTATATGAATCTGGTATAGGTGTCAGTGGCAGTGCACCCAAATATTGTGCCTTTGGTGGCAGCAAGTGCCTTCACACCGTAAGTAACCCCTCTGTGGTATTGTGGAAGAGTGCCATGGTGGAGGTTTTGGGAATGCAGAAGAGATCCCCGATCTATTCAGTTACATCAGCATCAGGGGATTGATAGCTGCTGATCCAGGACTGATTCATTTTTATAAATGTCAGCCGGTCTACAGAGTCGGTGGACAGACGCACTCTTTTGTCTGTGACAAAACCTCCAGCGGCACTGAACATCCTTTCAGAAAGCACGCTGGATGAAGGGAAACCTAGTAGCTGCATAGCATATTGGCTAAGTTCTGGCAATGGGTGCCTACATTTGACGTCCCTGGGCGTCATGGACTAAAAAAATTTAAAAAGGCATCAGTCAAGCGGCCCCGGCCTTCACCACTATTCCTCTGATCATCCGCAGCCTCAGAAGCACCTGTGTCATCACTTGGTAACCTACCAGTGCCTGGAAAGGTTTTACACAAGTGTCGCTTTAGAGCGTCCTCAAGTTGTTTCATCCTGTGCTCCCTCTGTGCAGACAGGATGAGCTCTGCAACTTTACCCTTGTATCGTGGATCAAGAAGGCTTGCCAACCAGTAATGATCCCTCTCCTCGATAGCACGAATCCTCGGGTCCTTTAGCAGGCTTTGCAGGATAAGGGAGCCCTTACAGCTTAGGTTGGAGGTGGCATTTGCTTCCGAGTCTTCCTGGTCAATGAGGATGACCCCATCGTGCACTTCCTCCTCCCAGCCAGGTACTAGTCCTTGGGTTGCTGGGCACACAAAACCCTCCCTTGAGGAATCCCCACCTTCAATGCCCCCACTACTTAAATATTCCTCCTCCTCATCCTCCTCCTGTCTGATCTGAGGACCTGCAGGAATGCTGTCTGCGTAAAGACTGGGACATTGAGAGCTATGGAGCTCTCCCTCTTCCTCCCGCTGCTCTGCCTCTAGTGCCACATCTATAATTCCCCGCAGAGTGCGCCCCAGCAGGAACACTAAAGGAATTGTGTCACTGATGCATGCACTGTCCCTGCTCACCATCCTCGTTGCCTCCTCAAATGGTGACAGTACAGTGCATGCATCCTTGATCGTCAGCCACTGTGGGGGAGAAACAAGTTGACTTGAACCTGTCCTTGTGCCATACTCACACAGGTACTCATTGATGGCCCTCTGCTGCTTGTACAGACACTGCAGCATTGCCAATATCGAGTTGTGGGCATGTCACAGATCAGGCAGTTTGTGGGAAGGTGGAATTCTCTTTGAATTTCTGCCAGGCAAACACTTGCTGGGAATGACCATCTGAAGTGACTGCAGACATTTCTGGCCGGCTGAGAAGCTCTGCCAGCCCTGGGTACCTGGTTAGGAAATGCTGTACCACTATATTTAAGACGTGTGCTAGGCATGGTACATGCGTTAATTTACCCTTGCGTAGGGCGGAGAGAAGGTTGCTGCCATTATCACAGACGACCATTCCCAGCTGAAGCTGGCATGGTGTTATCCATCTCTGCAGAGCTGACAGAATTTCTGGCCCGGAGTGGCTCCTGTCCCCTAAATAAACCAGCTCAAGCACAGTATGGCATCTTTTTGCTTAAGCCATTGCGTAGCCCTTGCCACGCATCGGTTTAACTGCCACTTCGCCAGAGACACTGAAGGAGGAGGAGGAAGAGGAGGAAGAGGTGGTGGAGCAGACAGACCTCATATAAGCAGCTTTCTGAAGGTGTGGTGGATGAGCAAGCTCCAGCACAGAGCCCCGTCCTGGATCCCTCCCAGCTGCAAGGAGTCAGTGACCTCATCATCGTCATCACCCCCTATCTCCTCGTCACTGGAGCCAACTTGGCAGTATGCTGCAGCTGCTGGGGCAACATGAGTGCCAGTTATTTGTGTGTCACTGGCACCCTCTCCCTCTAGGTTGATTATACTCCCTTCCTCAACCTCAGAGTTTGAATCAGAGCACTGTAGTTGCTGAGCATCCTCAAGCAGCATGTCACTGTCATTGTAGTCAAACAATTCAGCTAACTCCTCCGTGTATGATGGTGAGGCTACGGCAGGAGTAGCTGTGGACATGGAGACTGCATTAGATGCATTGGCAGCTGAGGTGGACTGTAAACCACTACAAGCCTGGCTGGCAGAGGACTCGGAGGATGAGGATGGCCTGGTTAGCCAATCCTGCAAATCCTCTGTATGTTGCTGCAGCATAAGATGGCCAGCACCAGTTAGAGAGGACAAGCGTGCCACTGCAGAGGATGTACCATGTCCACGACGACCAGGGGCACTGCCTTCCAACACAGAGGCTGCTTTCCCTCTTATCTGTGTCTGGGAGCGTCTGCCTGTCCTTTTTGGTCTTTCTGACATGGTGAGTGATATATAGATTAAAGATATACGGAACTCTGATTCAACTCTGGTATAACGATTGGAGATATGCAGAACTCAGATTCAACTCTGGTATATAGATTAAAGATATTCAGAACTCTGATATAAGTTGGCAATTTTACTGATATTTTCCCTGCAAGTCTGCCAATGTCCACTACTCTCTCTCTCTGATTCACCTCCTCTCCTGCAGGCTGCAACACCCTGATAGCTGGCAACAGCCAGATTCAGCTCTCAATAGATAAACAGATGAACTCTGATTAAACTGTGTTATTGTATGGTATCTAGAATTAGATCAAAGATATACAGATTTTCCAGAACATTGCTATAAATCAGTGATACACACTGTCCCTGATAGCCTGGCTGTGCCAAGACAGATTAAAATTTGCTGAACTCTGGTATAACTCTCTGATACACACTGATAACAGGCTGTGCCAAGACAGATTCTAATTTGCTGAACTGTGGTATAACTCACTGATACACACTGATAACAGGCTGTGCCAAGACAGATTCTAATTTGCTGAACTGATAGCCTGGCAGTGCCAACACAGATTCTAGTTCCCAGAAATCTCCTACAACTCACTGAAAAACACTGTCCCTGATAGCCTGGCAGTGCCAACACAGATTCAAATTCCCAGAAATCTCCTACAACTCACTGAAACACACTGTCCCTGATAGCCTGGCAGCGCCAACACAAATTCAAATTCCCAGAAATCTCCTACAACTCACTGATACACACTGTTCCTGATAACCTGGCAGCGCCAAGACAGATTCGAATTCCCAGAAATCTCCTACAACTCACTGAAACACGCTGTCCCTGATAGCCTGGCAGTGCCAACACAGATTCAAATTCCCAGAAATCTCCTACAACTCACTGAAACACACTGTCCCTGATAGCCTGGCAGCGCCAACACAGATTCTAATTCCCAGAAATCTCCTACAACTCACTGATACACACTGTTCCTGACAGCCTGGCAGCGCCAAGACAGATTCAAATTCCCAGAAATCTCCTACAACTCACTGATACACACTGTCCCTGATAGCCTGGCAGTGCCTTGACAGATTCGAATTCCCAGACATCTCCTACAACTCACTGAAACACACTGTCCCTGATAGCCTGGCAGTGCCAACACAGATTCAAATTCCCAGAAATCTCCTACAACTCACTGAAACACACTGTCCCTGATAGCCTGGCAGTGCCAACACAGATTCAAATTCCCAGAAATCTCCTACAACTCACCGAAACACACTGCCCCTGACAGCAGTAGGTGATGTGTGTAAAGCTGAACCCGATGGCGCATGTCTTTTTTCAGTCTATGTAACTATATAACTATGTTATGTTAAAATATATATTATATAGTTGCACAGGCCGAAAAAAAGACATGCATCCATAAAGTTCAGGCTTTCCCAAAACACTTACTGTTGTGGATCCCAAAGCTCTCACCAAAATGCAACATACTGGGAGAAAATTCCTTCTCGACTCCAAATGATGGTCAGATTTCTCCTTGGATCAAGCAGCTTTTACCCACAATTTAAATCTTAGAACCCCTAATATTGTATTTTTGCAATACAGATAATCAAATCTACAACGTCATGTCAATAATGCCTCCTCATCTTCCTTTTTCACTGAATGTGCCTTTCACTGCAATTTCCTGTTCTATTCACTATTCTAATCTGTCTGTGTATGCTGTTTGTTTCCACCTCACAGCCAGCAAGGTAATGTTACCACAAGGTAGTGTCATCTCAATCTTCTCCTGATTTGGCAAAGCCAGTGGCAGGGAGATATGCAGGATTATGTTTAACAGATCTGTGCATTCCCTCAATATTTGTCTGAATTACAAAGCAACAAATCACTGCATGACCGAAACAAATTAATAACAAACTGCCTCCGTAATTTCATTATCTGTTAATTTGTTGGTGCATTGTGGCTTAAGTAGTGACTGAACAGCACTTGCTAACTAACCACCACTCTAAAAAAATAAATCCCTGTGGGGGCTATTGAACTGCTTAGGGATTGACATGGTCATCCCTCCTGTCTCTACTCTTGCATGAAAGGTGGTGCCTATAAAAAAATAGAGGTGGAGGAACATGTCCTCCTCCGCACTCTCTCTTCTCTCAAGGAAGATGTTGGATGGCAAGTATAATTTAGAGCAGTAATTACAGTATTCGGTTCCACTCACTATTATTAGGGTGAGGTAGGAAGGCATTTTTTTTATTGGGAAGTTAGTGGTTAGGTGCCTGAGGACCACTAAACTGAAGGGCTTATATTTGAGGGGGTGAATGTTGTTGAACTTGAATAGCCACCCACCAGATGCGTAAGTGGAAGGCTGGGAAGAGATAATGGCAAGTCCTCACCACACTGTTATTGATAGCCTTCACCCTTCGCAATTAGGTGGGAAAAATGGCATGCCCTCAAAACTTTTTTTTTCATAGTTTCCACCTACTGTGTCTAGGTGAAGAGTCCCTATTTTCCATCCCCAGTTATGTCATTAGCTCTGCACCCGATACCATGCATGGGGACTGTGGAAAATACCAACTTCATGTTTTTCTCCCCTGTTTTATTATACACTTCCCCTCGCCTTCCTCTCTACATGCAGGGGTAGGGTGTGGACAATGGCATGTCCACTCTTTAATGTGCATTTTGCAAGCTGCACCTGCCAGTCACGGGTTTACAGGGGGGGGCAGTGCCATGATCCTCCCTCCTGATCTAAAGTGGCCCTCCTCATTCTGTATTAATGACTGGGCAACAAGAACAGCTCACTCACTAATATCCCAGTGCTGTGTAGGTAATGGTGAGTGAAGCAATTATGATCAATTCATGATTTAGTCTTTGCAAACAGAATTTTAGGGCCACACAAAACTACATCATGATGAAATTCAATTCCTCAGGAACTCAAAAAAAAATACATAAATTGGACTAGCCTTTATTTTTTTTCAGATGAAGTCACACGACGAAACGCGTCGAGCTGTTGAAACTTCGTGACTGGTTCATCCTTGCTGGTTCCATTTATCCCTTGATCCCGCCGAGGTCCTGGATCTTTCCATCGGACCGCCAGATGCTGATTGCTCCTTCTGCCTACGGAGTTCCATTTGAGGCTGACGGTTTTCACACCAACTCGTGAGGCGGTGACTATTGGGATTTTATATGTATATGCTGTTTTGCGCACAGATTTTATATTGTGTGCCACTATCCTTGTGAGTGGTTCGATTACTCTTTTACTTGTTTTATTAAATAGTGACGCTTTTACGCTATGATGCTTTTGTACAATTTATTGTAGCCCACACCTGGAGATTCCAGATCTTACTCCATGGTTTAAGTGAGTTTTGTACAAGCCTATTTATTATCCACTGCATGCTCCATTTTTTGTCTTTTCATTCTATGTCTTAGCACTATTCTTGTGCGGGGGAGTGCTGTGAGATGCTGTGTGTACATATGATAGAACACACACTACACTTGTGTTTGCTACAACTTTCATTGCAAACAATGCCTTAAATCAAACTGAGTCCCTGTGTAAAATCAATGCCATTTTTAAGTAGTTTTTAATGTTTAATTATAGATTATTTTCTTCCTTTGTCAACCTTTTATTCTTCTTCCATAAAAAACACCTAAAAATAGCGCAGGAGAGCACTACCCCCGGGTACTCCACAGAACAATGCAATAAACGGCAGTCAATTTTCAGCCGATTTAGACATCCATATTTTTTTTATCTATTCCTTTACAAGGCGTGTGTAAGAAAATTACCTTTATCAGATTTGTAAAATTGGTATTCTACATGTTTTTTAGATATTATTAGCACAATGTCTGAATTTTCAGACAACATTCTTGTTTTCCCTGATTTCGCTCTCATATATATTGTATGTGTGTGTGTATGTATATATATATATATATATCAGAACATTTAAAATTCATTTTCATATAACAGTTAAGATTCTTCTCCTGTCCACTGTATCATGATGACATCTGCTGGACAAAAACTACCCAAGCAAAGCATTCTTCATAAATATAAACTATTTGCAATCTTCTTAATGCCTATCCAATTGTTCCTGCTGATGTCTCTATTGTTATAAATCTCTAAAGAAATTACAAACTATAAAACAAAAAGGGGCTATTTAGAAGTACATGGAAAGCTGATTAGAGCAGTATTATATGGGACTCCGAAGATCAAATATGTTCAGTTAATCTCCTAAAAAATCCATCAGATATAACATTTCTATATTTGTTAGCTAACACATGGATAAAAGATAGGATTAGGATAGGATAGGGCTAAAGAACAACTATTAATATAACATATCTCGATTACAAATGCTTATGATCAATGATATTTGACATTGGTGTCAATTGCAAGCATTTCAAGACAGAAAATAGCATAAAAGACACTCTAATATGAATGTTATATAGCAGTGATGGTGAACCTTGGCAACCCAGATGTTTTGGAACTACATGTCCCACGATGCCTATTCAAAATTAAGGATGGCCAAGCATCATGGAGCATGTAGTTCTGAAACATCTGGGGTACTAAAGTTCACCACCACTAGTATATAGTCACAGTGAATTTGTCCTTGGATAGTAGGAAAGGTTGTGATCGTTTAAAAGTAGAAAATGTCCTCTGAATCTTATATGTCCAGCGGGTGGAAGGAGAAACATGCTCTGTACCCAATGATGTCGGTGGGTTGAGGAGGCTGATGCTGCTTAAGTTAAATGCAGCATTAATGGTAGTGGTCAGAGGAACCTATCGGCTCACTCTACTGTTTCCCCGCTGTACATTCTTGCGCCATCTACCCACCCAGCCCACATGCACCCCGCTTCTTTACCTTATCTATTTATCCTTACCTAATATACCTCCCCTCTCCTCTTAGATTGTAAGCTCTGAAGCAGGGTCCTCTCTCTTACCGTTATTCTCAGATTTGTTATTCTGTCTCAGCCATTGTACACAGCGCTATGCAACTTGTTAGCGCTTTATAAATACTTGGAACTGTAACTGGTCACAGGTGTAGAAACTGAAGGGGAAAGATCCCCCCATGGGTATCGTGGAGGGATAAGGGGGCTGAGTCACTGATAATTCCCCCAGGTCTCTGGATTTAATTAATCCCTGCTCCAAAACTTCTGACTCAGGAGTCGACGGATGCATCCTGTGGCTGTACTGACTGCAAAAGCACCGTGCAAGGAGTAGAGCTCCTCTGAATAGACCAACATCTTAAGGTCCCATGTGACCTGCCTGACACCAGAAGCACCAAGCTATTCAGAGAAGCAAAATATAATCAATTCTCCATATTCCCTCCTTTCTGTGTCATGCTGATTTCAGTGTGATACCACACAGGGTTGAGACAAGTCAGCATGATCTGAAAAGGCACTCTGCTTTTAAATACAGAAGGGAAAATAGAGCAGAGTTTTAAAGGCAGGGCGATAAGGGACCAGGGAGGTGTTGGGATTGATGAAGCACAAAGATATTGAAGAGAGTAATGTCCCAGGAAGATCTGGAGGGGTAATGGACCTGGGAAATATGGAGGGGTTAATGGCCAGTGAGATGTGGAGGTGACAATTATGTGCAGTCATGAGGGTGGAAATTAGTTTGGTTGTTTGAAGGCATTACTGGGACTGAGGATTGTGAAATGCTTAATGGGATTGAAAAATGTGGAATAGTTAGAGGACCAGGGAGATGTGGAGGCAGTAATGGGATTGGGAGATTTGGAGGCAGTAATGGGATTGGGAGATGTAGAGGGGTTAATGATGTTGAGGTTCTGAAGGAATTAACGGTATAGTTATTATTAAATTAGGCTCAGGGCTACAGTTTAAGGTTTATGGTTATAGTTTCTATTGGGTGGCATGGAGGGATCCTTACATCTATGTTTCTTGCTTCACAGGGTTTCGCAAAAAATAAAGGTGGCTTTAGTGCTTGATGAATTGCCAGGTCTATATATCCATGGGAACCAATCACTTGTTCAGGAATAAATGAAAAATAAATTCCAATTGTATAAAGAATCTTTTATTCTAATAAAATCGTATAAATGAGTATAAAAAGCCCGACGTGTTTCATCTATTAATTAGACTTCCTCAAGGGCAATGTGATATATAAGCAATCAAAATATAATATCATATTCACAGGGTTTGGCAAAGGACAGGGCACCCTGAACATATCATGGGCTGTCATTGTCCTAATGGTGGGCTTGGCTTTGAACTGGTATAATAAAATGAATATGCAAATAAACTATAAGGTTAACATGTGTGGCGAAATGTGCCTAAACATGTTTCTAGATTTTATTTTTAAAAAGAATGAGCATTTTTCTTTAACAAAAAGTTATTTTGAGCCAAGAATAATATACAAGAAATGTAAACTTATTTTCAAAGAGTCGGCTGTTCTTCTGCTTCAACACCAAATTATTTAAACTACATCTTTTTAACATTTCTTTGTCTTTTTTTATAGATTTTTTTTCTGTGATCTTGGTTTTATCTCTTCTTTCTACATTGCATAAATATAAGAAAGGATTATTTCTTCTCTGCGTGCCCAAACTGGTCCTTTTGCCCTTTGAAGAAACATCCTATTTATTTTTTTATTTTAATATTTGACCGGGAGCAAGTCAAATAACATGGATTTTCATCACCTTTATGTCTACCACATATGCTTTATCATTTCAAAACCTAGGTTTTCAGGGTTCAGAGAAAAACAAATGTTGTGTATGTATCTTCAAATTAATATGAGAGTGAGATTTGTTGGATACAGTCATTTTCTGTTTTTTAATAGTGGTGTTTGTCTTGTTTTCAGTTATTGTTGCAGTATGTTGCGCTTCTTCGGGTCTATTCATTCAGCAGTAAATTGGAGGCTGAAATTAGAAAACATGCCGGAATAGCTGGTTTGAGTTTAGAATGTATCACTATAGTTGTTTTTAACATTGTTCTATGAAAGACAAATTGTTAGGGAAGGGAGTAGTGTACACTAGAGGGTTGCTATATATCTCATCTACTTGGATATTGGTAGGCACATTATATGATTGCACATAAAAGACTACTGTATAAATGGAATTTATACAATTGGTGTAAGCAGTATCTTCTAGTGGCACTATAGTTCCAATTGGATTGGCAGGCTATAAATTTCAAGCTATATAGTACAATATCATAAAAATGACGGACAACCTACAATTTTCACTTAATGTACCATAACATAATTTCAAAAGAATTACAAAACAAAATTGCACAAACAACATGTAATTAATAAGTACTGGTTTGACTGATTTATTTGACTTTTCCTTTTTCTCCAATATTTTAGCTGTATATATATATATATATAAATAATGTTTATAGTTACATATTTTTCTAAAATAAGCAAACAATAATATGAATGCTTAAAGTTTTTTGTCAAATAAAAATCAAATAGTTACATATCATGAAAAAAAGACTTGCGTCCATCGGGTTCAGCCTTTCACACATCACTTACTGCTGTTATTTTATTTATTTATTTGTTGATCCAAAAGAAGGCAAAAAACCTTGTTTGAAGCGCTCGCCAATATGCAACATACTGGGAAAAAATTCCTTATTGACCACAATGTGAAAACAACTTATAATTATTTTACAGAAATATATTTAATGGGATTGGGATACTCCTATGAAGGACAATCACTGAATAGCATTAGGGAATAAATGCACGAGAGACCAGGTTATAACAAAATGAGAAATGATTAGGGTCAGGAAAGAAATGTATAAAAAGATAAACTTATAGATTTGTTGGCAATTAAACATAAATTCTTAACCAGTTTTATGTTACTAAAAAATAAAATTACAAATGCACAAATAATATTAAGGCATATACATGTGTTTAGACACAATAATATAAATTATATGTCTTAAAATTCAGTTCATAAAACAAAATGTAGCAAAGAAAAAAAATAATAAATTGTCAGGTTTACCTGTTGCTTGACTCCATCCTGGCATCATTTGTGTGAGCAACAAATAACCAGCCCTATCTGAGTATTCCTCTCACTGCCTTGAACTGCACTTGTGTCATTCTGGGAGATGCAAATGAAGCCTGTGCCATTTTCAACTTTGTGGCATTAGGTCTGGTGTGGAGCACTAAGCCATGTGTCTTTTTATGACCATACAGAACGTAATGAATCCGACTTTGCAATAACATCTTTTCGGCGCTATCGTATGTATACGTTCCAACGTACAAAGATGACACCTGAGTCATTAGATGATTTCTTATTAGTCCCACCCTGTAATGGTACCCAGGGCCCTGTTGTGGTTCAATGTGACCCATCAGCGCGTGTTAATACTGTGTGTTTAGTGTACTGACCCGGCTTGACCGACTTTGCACATTGTCCTAGTTCCCAGCTTTTTCCGACTTTGCATATCTCTATAAGTATCGTGTACCAACCAGGTTATCCTTGACTAGTCTCTGTGTCCTTGGTTCCACGTGTACCGACCCAGCTGACTCTCCACTTGTGTTTTCTAGTCACTTCAAGGACTGGCTATTTCTGTATTTGTTCCCTTAATAAATCTGCCTTTGACATGTTATAAGTCCAGGAATTACAAGGACTGGTTATGGGACCTGCTGTTGGTTCATTATCTCCACCATTGCTACTCCTATTAGATTTAAAGAATGGTGTTGTTCCTTGATAAGAGAAATTTTGACGTTGCATGTTGGGGTATCCCACTGTAGTCCTAAACCATCATGTAAATAAATAAGTCCCAGGGAGTATAGGTAGCTTTGAAAGGGTTCCAAATAGTAGTGAATTCTTGATGAATAAAACCACAATATTGCTGTTCAGGATTCACTATTACTCAGAAATCCTTGGGACTGCTCAGGCTACTCAGAATTTATTTACTCTATTTTCATTGCTATGTTTATTGCGTTAAATTTTTTAAATATTCTCAGCTTTAATCCTCTGTATGTTTATTTTTCTTTGTCAATTAAAATACAATAATTCTGGGGGCGTGACCAGCTGGAGCCTCTCATTGCATCACCCTTTAATGAGATCCCTGGACGACTGGCCATAATGGGGATTGCTTCGGGGTATGTTTTTGTCCACCCCATCCGGAGCACAGCAGAGTTTTAGCCCGGTGGGCCTGTTGCCTGTCGGCCATCTTGTAGCCTACTCCTCTGCCTTCGGACGGGTGTTGTTCCCCCCTGCTTCCTCAGTGGAGATTTTGACCTGGTGCTTGGCGGCTGCGGGGATGGAGGGCCCCCGTCTTCCGGTCGCATCTGTGGCGCCCTTGGAGCTGTTACCGAGGGAGCAGGCAGAGTGGCGTGGTCTGGAGCGGACTCCCCCTGCTAGTGGTATGGAGGCTGCGTTTGCGGCCCTTGAGGCCTGCTTGGCGCAGCTGCGGGAGGAGTATGAGAGCCCAATATCTCTCACCTGATGGTCGCGGTGAGGACTGGCCAGGTGCCCGCTGACTTACCAGATGAGGGGAAGGGAATTGTTGTCCCTGTTGATTGCGGAGAGGAGATTGGACCACCGCACATAAGTTGTGACCCGGGGTACATGGCTCCAGAAGATGAAACTTCCGAGGACGTTCCCAGGGGCGGACGGACCGTGGTGGTGACACACCAGCAAAATGATGCCTGGGATTGTGGAGGTCGGGGAGCGGCTGATCGTGGAGGAGGTGTTAGCTCGCCGGATGCCGCAGTCTAGTACCCCGATGAGAGAGCTGCCCCCGCGGCATTCACTAGTGGCGCCTGCCCGAGGAGAGTTGCCTAACCAGGAGGAGCCGATGGGTGTGCTGGTGACACCCTCTGGTCCCGACCGGTGTGTGGAGGAGGCAAACTGTACCCTTGCTTTCGTGGGGGTGATGATGACTGGTCACTTGCGCTGTCCTTCACTCTGGAGACGTCTGTGGCCTTACCCTGCGACGCTGGGGTCCGATGTGGTGAAGCGGGTGCGTATCTATTCGACCTGGCTGCCTCGGATCTCGCTGATGAGCCTCACCTGTTCTGCCTTACCCTGCCGGCCCCACGACTGCTACCGCTCCGGGACACTGGCTGAGAACAGCTCTTTATTTTTCCTTCATTACCATTACAGTGACGATCTGCAGTTCCATTTTATTTTGTTTTCCTTCACGCTGAGACTTTTTAATTTTTGATCCCCCTATTTCAAGCTGAGACTTTATTCTTGGATCCTACTGCTGTCTCTCTATTGTGGTTTCCCGGCTGGGAATTTTGAGAGACACTTGTTTGGGGACTTTCCGCTGTTTTTTGAATGTTTTATGACTTTTTATTTTCCCCTTTTTTTTGTCTTTCCCCCCACCAGCTGAGATTTAATTCCCCTTTCACATGTTTAGCGGCAAATTAATGTGCACCCACAGCTGTTCCATCCCCCCCAACTCAGACGTTTTGGTCACCATCTTATTTTCTTTTTCCCGCTGATTATCCCCGGGTGGGGATAAATTTTTGCTTCCCGGAGACACTGTATTTTTGTTTTGCTTTTATGTCGTGTCCACCCCCCAGGCCTCTTCTTTTCCTTTCATCGAGAACTCCCTACTCCTTTTCGGCTGACATGGACGTGGACTCTTCCCTCCCCTTTATATTTTCTATCATAAGCTGAGATTTCTTGTTCCTGATTTACGCAGAGCAACAGCTGTCCTTTTTATTTTTTCCTTTTTCATACTGATTTACGCTGAGCTTCTGCTGACTCTTTATTTTCCCTGAAATGTACCTGCTGATTTTTTTTTTGTCCTCCCCGGTTTTCTGATGTTTTTTCAGAGCTTATTTTGAGATTCTCCCCCCCCTTACATTTTACATGTTTTATAAGTATAAGCTGTTTGGCTCTGCAAAGCCAACCTTGATGGTCGAATTGTGACTTTCTTTTGCAAAATAAAAATTTTAAATAAACAAAAAACAAATACAATAATTCTAAAGAACGGATAATGGCTGACACTAAATTCTTTCATTACTGCCTCCCTATGACCTGCTCAGAAAAAATAGGGCCTGCTGTGATTCATGTGTAATTTACATGTGAGTGGAATTAATAGTTATTTTAATAGCTTTCTTGATGTATACTAGATATTATTTTCATTTATGTGTAGTGCTTCCTTATCAATAATAAAATATATCTGAAACAGCATTTAATTAGTTTACCAAAACTGGCCATCGCTGGAGTCTAAATGCACCCTTCACCTTTCCAACCTGGTGTTTAAGAGCTTTTCTGGAAAGCTGTCACCCTACTTGAATAGGCTGCTTCCCCAGAAGCTCCCTCATCCTATATCCTCCGATCCAGGACCAGCACCTTACTTGCAATACCACAATACAAAAAGACAGTGGCTCGGTCCTCATTTTCCTACACCGCAGTTATGGAATAAGCTCCCAGACGCCATCAAATCTTCCCCCAGTCTAAAGTCACTCAAGAGCTCCCTATTAACATACCTCAATACAGAATGCACCTGTAAACATGTAACATAATGACTATTTCCTACATATTTATTTTCTGTTAATCTGTATATTTGTGACAGCTTGCATTTTATTACTTTGTATTTCTGTAACGACTGTAACATTTCAATGTTCTTGAACCCAGGACATACTTTAAAACTAGAGAAATCTCAATGTATTCTTCCTGGTAAAATACTTGATAAATAAATAAAACTGGAGTGTCCTTTATTATAATACCACATTATAGCCACTGATATATGGTGGAATAGGCTGGAATTTTAAGGCCCAAGGCAGATGAGCTCTGGCATTGTTCTACCTGCTGTGCTATTGAGAGGGTCCTCCTCCAGAGCTCCTGGATATTATTTGTATCTTTGTTCCAGTTTTGCTTGCTGTTGATCCTGCACTACATCTCCTGGATATCCAGCCTCTGCATTTAACTACTGCTGTGGTCCCAGGCATATGTCCTTATCTCCTGGCCAGAAGGAGCTACTGTGCTGGAGCACACTTTGCATGCTGACATCATCCCATCTCCAAGTGCAAACTGCGGACAATGCGGATACCTTTAGGGAGATGGCAGCTGAGAACTACTGCTGCGCATGGGTGCGCAGTACCAATCCATCGTTCAGTGCAGGAACCTAGAGGGGAATATTTAAAGAAGAAGATCTACGGATTTTCCCCACACTGCGCAAGGACCTTATATTGTTTTATGTAACATTGTGAGCGCAAATGCTTTCATGCGCTGGTACGCAGATGGTATTACAATCGATGCGCAAATTTTTCCGAACGACGTTTGCGCGTAAAATTTAACGTCTTTTAAAAGCTGGTGGTAACTGCAAATCTGAACGTTCTGGCTGAAACCAAATACACCAGCACGAAAAAAAAAATACAGCACAGTATAGTTACACATTCTACACATACCCAAATAATAAAATTGATAGGTTATGCGTGTTTTTATTATTGCTGCAGCATATATACTCAGATTGATTTTGACAGGGGCAAAAACTGAAGACAATTGTGGTTCTTAATTCTGAATGACTGAATCGCGTGAAAAAAGTGTTAATTTGCACGCTTTTTCGCACGTATTTTTTACACGCGATATTTTCGGACGGATGAAAAGATGCGCTCGGATCGTAACACCAGCAATAATTTATGCGCGTTAACATTTAACGCTGCGTGCAAACAAAAATTGCGCTGCGCGAGCGTTTTTACACAACGAATGTAACAGAGCCCTAAATGTCTGTAAATATTAGGGCTGAAACAATTGATTACTCTCATTATTGATTAGTTGTCGATTAATCGATAATGAGACTAGTTGTCAACTAATTGATTGGTCAATTAATCGGTCTGTGTACAGCACACACTGTTTAGGGTCAAACTGAGTTAAACATTATTAACCTCAGATAATACTTTGAAGCTGATTGTATGATGTTCTAGGGTTATGTTGGACAGAACAAATTTTTTTTTATTTAGTTTACAACAGTAGGAGACCTATCACACAGACCGTGGGTGCTGCCACTGGGTGGTTGGAGCTGTATCACTAAAGTTTTATCCTTACTTGGACCTGGAGTCCTGTGCCACTACCCCACCCTCCCTCACTCCAGTACAGACCTGCTGTCACTGCTGTTGTTTGTGGTCCCTTCCCTGCAAACTCCCTCTTAAACTCAGGTCCAGTCTCTTGCCCAAACTAACTCCCTCTCACACTCCAGTCCGGTCGTTACACAAACTCCCTCCATCTCATCTATAGTCCCGCCCCCCACTCAGTTTGTTAATGAAATAATTTTAAAAGGGACTCACTACGCACCCTGACTGCTTTAGCTTATTAACATGGTCAGCCTGTGTGGAATTTTCCCCACCTTCTCATCCTGCTTTGCTTGCTGACACCATCATGTCTATCCAAGAGCTCCTAGCAGCGTTTGTTCAGGGAGAAAGCAGACATGAGTTTGAGTTACGCATGCAGCATCGATCAATCACTCTTGGCCAGGTAGTCTCAAAACTTATGTGTGAAAAGTACACAAGATACGTAATTTGTGTATCTACGTACATCACGAAATTGCAAAACAAAAAAAAAAGTGTTTTGTTTATTATCCGATGAATTGAAATATTAATCATTATAATAATGAAAATAATCGTTAGTTGCAGCCCTAGTAAATATCCAAATCACTTTTGAAAAATTATTATACAGGGTAAATTGCAACAGCATGCAATGTCATAAAAAAACACCAGAAACGGATTCTGTTGTATCTCTGACATATTAGTAGATTATTGTAGACCTGGGCAAACAGAAGTATTCCAAAGGATCAGAGGAAAGCAGATCTGGTGCAATTATGTGATATTTATGTAGAAAGCATCAAAATCCAAGTCCAGAAATTACAGAACTGTAAATTTAACATGAGTTTGGAAAATCGGTTTGTACGGCACGTATTGGAGTTTATTACGAATATGGCTTTTCTGCCCATATGGTTTTATATAACTATAGTCAATGTTGCAGTAGATATAATTACTTTGATTTTACACAGTTTTCACAAACATTTTGTGGTGTAAAATGAAAGCTATTTAGAAAGAAATACTTGTTCTTGGATTGAAATGGGGGGAAAAGAGACTTTCTCTCTTAAGTCTTCATTACTGATCTTACAAAAGACTGACTCCTGTTTTTACACTGCATTTCAGGCTTTGTTGTCTTTTGTAAATATATGTTTTTTATTTCTGAGTTTTAGATAATTACTGTATCATGAAGTGAGATCAGCTCTCGGTCATCTGAGCTTCTGGGAGAAGTTAAACCCCTGCATTTGAATCACATTGAATTATCACAGTGCCAATAATGTGCCTCTAACCCCTTCACTAGAAAGTGATTTAAAAAAAAAAATACTGCCCAGAACCAGTGTTTTTTTTTTAAATAATCTTAATTAATTAAACAGTTAGAAATATACAATAATAAAAATATAGAAATATCCAACACGTTTCTTACTGTAATAAACTATTTGGCAAATATCACCATCTGCTGGCCAAAAGGAGTAACTACAGTTCAGGGCTCTATGCAGGATTAGCTGGAGAGATGTCATTGAGATAGTCACGCCTGATTTTAAAAAGTGTTGGCACCTCAGGCATCATCCCCACAGTGCCAAGACTTTGGGTGGACCTTCTAGAGCTCAAATGCACATGAAAATTAATTTGCAACCAGCCAATTTAATTTGCAATGATACAGCGTAGCCCCAGATAATGTTTCTAAGATCTCGGGCTGATGTGTTTGCTGTTGCTGCTGCTGATCATTTAAACCTGATCACAATAGTGAAGAGGTTAAATGCAGAAATTAATTTAACAGAAGTTAAAAACACTCAAATGTCTTCTTAGAACAGATAACTATCTTGCAGTTTTTGAATAAAATACATTCCATATTTCTTTACTTGTATTTTCTTTTTGCGTTCATCTTCAAGTCCATGTTATTTGTGAACTCAAAAAGAAGCAGATTAGAACGTTTTATTCTTGTTCAAAACATTTTAAGTAATGCTTTGTCATCCTGAATTATATCACATTTTTTTATCAATTATTTTTGGAAAAATAAATCGGTCAGAATGATAAAGATTGGCAGTAATGATCTTCTAATATTTCAAGTAGAAGCTGTATTTGTTTAGGAATCAGTTTATTTAACAGGAACACAGCTTATTTAACAAGATTGTAACATCAGATTTTTTTTAAAGCTAGGATTTCATATTCCTTAAAATGTAATTGGATGCATTACAGATATTCTTAACATGTAAACTGCCTCAGAGATTACCTATTTCCAGTCAATATATACAGTATGCCAAAATATATAAAACAAGAAGACTAGTCATTAATTATTTGGGTTTTAATCGCATGTGCAAATGGCATGGCATATGCACTGCTAATTAGCATTACTCCCGTTGAATCAAAATCTTATTTTTAACAGCTAGTGTGCATGACAGCCCAGCATCACTCCTTAGGCATATGTCTACATAGCCTTAGGAGTACAATTAAATACATCTAGGGACATTCCAATCAGTCTATTTTGTTTGAAAGCAATAAATGTTTTTCTTGATTGCATATGGAATTCAACAAGATAGGTCACGCATCTTATAAATGCTAAATGTATATTTCTAGTTAAATCATATGAATTCTTATTCCAAGAGGATTTTGTGCTTAATGGTGGAATTTTAAATAACAGGCAGCATTGAGTACTTTACAGGAGAGAGCTTTTGTTATTTTTACCATTGTGTTAATTTTAGGGATGTGCATTTCGGGTTTCGGAATTTCGGAATTTTCACGAAATTTCCCGATTCGTGTTTTCGGATGCGGCCGATTTTCCGAAAATTTTTAGATCCGAAAATGGCAGATCCGAAAAGTTTTCCGAGCCGAAACGAAATATTTTTGGAATTTTCGAATGGACTTGAAATGTGTCAAATCGAAATTTATTGCTTTGAAACGAGGAGAACAGACGTTCCGAAAAAACGAAAATTTTCGAAAATACGAAAAGTCGATACAAAAACGAGCAAAGTGACACGAAAATACGAAAAATGGTCGATATTCCGAAACCGTTTACAATTCCGAAAAACGAAAATTTCCGAAAATACGAAAAGTCGATACAAAACCGCGCTGACACGAAAATACGAAAAATGGTCGAAATTCCAAAAAAAATGTACACGAAAAATGAGTCGAGCCGAACCGGATCGAAACAGAAATCGGTCGAAACGAGCCGAATCGAAAAGTTTAAAAATCCGAAAAATCAAATCGAATCGAACCAAAAAAAAAATCGGTGCACAAGCCTAGTTAATTTACTCGGTGAACAGATCTTCCCTATATCCTTCTATATCTAAACTGCATTGCCAAACTCTGGAACCCCAGAGGTTGATTGCGTACAATACTCAGAAATCTGAATGCAATTGATGGCCAGAATTCCATGGGAATTGGAGTTCTGAAATATACGAGGGGGGGGGAGGTGGAGTTTGACATCTCTGGTATATCTAATAATTTGTAATACATTTATTGAATGTTTTTCAATGAGTACAATAAAATCATGAGATCATAAGGTTCTTCTGGGGATTACTGGTGTAATGTATATATTTATCAGCTACAAGTGGTGTCAGATCACTCAGCAACAAACTGAATTATTGTCAAACTTAAACTTGTCTACTTGCCTTTCGAATGTTACAACTAGAGGCAGAATTATATTTAGAATCAGGAAAATGCACCGCTTTAAAAAGGAAGAAGTACATATTTATTTATTTAGAAAGTATTTTACCAGGAAGGATACATTGAGATTTCTCTCGTTTTCAAGTATGTCCTGTGTATATACAGAATACATTTAAGGAAATGAAAGAAAATAGGAAGAATGATACTATTCTTGTAATGAGAAAGTTGGAAAAAGGAATGTTTCAGGTTGTTCACCATTGTGTAACTGTTTGCCTAGTACTTTTCTTCAGTTAGAGATTTTGGTAATTTCTCAATATGGTGTACACCAGTGATGGTGAAACGTGGCACCCTAGATGCTTCTGAACTACATGTCCCTTGATGCTTAGCCAGTCTTACGTGTGACTAAGCATCAAAGGACATGTGGTTCCAAAACATCTGGGGTGCCAAGGTTCGCCATCACTGTTGTACACTATTCTCGGTTGCAAGATTGCTTTCAAATCCAACATGCAAATTGTGTTCTATAGCTGAAATCGTTCATCTAAATCTTTCAAATTATACCCACATTATTGTACATTATCTACAGCCTATAATATGTTATCTAATTACAACATCTAATTACATCATAGCATACTCAAAGATGCATTTCTACTTTTAGTTATGTGGACTAGTTAATTTCAAAGGACTTATTCACTGAGCTATTTTTATTAAAACTCTCCAGGTGAGAGATGCGTCTCCCTTTAGTGAAGGACAAGCAAATTAAAATCATTAAACCTGTTATCTCCATTCATTAAGAGGAATTCTCATTGGAGTATTAACGAAAAGAAACAATTGGAAGCTGCCCACATCAACAGTATGATAAATTTCAATTACACGGACGGTGATATTAACCTTTGCTATTGCTATTAAAACTAAGCATGCCAACATTGTAGACATCTGGAATGTGTGTGAGTAGAGGATGGTTTAGAAATGCAAATACAGGCATTCCAACAATAAAAATACTTAAAAAATTAGGTTTTGACTTCAGTTGATCTAACACGATTGGTCTTTGAAATCTTAATTGCAGCTATAAAGGTGTGTGTTTTTTAACCAAGGGGACACTCAAACTCAATAATGATAGCCACTCTTTCTCAAACCTTGTGAGGTTGCTGTGCATTGGTGTCTCTAGGGGGCAGGGGGGCAATTGCCCCCTCCCCAGGTTATTCCTTGCCCCCCCACCAGGGATCAGCATCCAGCTTTCCCCACATTTTTGGACCGCTGTATCTCCGGCCCCGTGCATAGTACGTGACCGATCTAGGTGTCATTGGAAAGGGCAGATCTTGGCCAACATGACCATATTGAATGTAAACCCAAAATCATAAAAATAAAATATAAACATAAAGAAAAAAATTCACAGGGTGGAAATGGCTCAGCAGTGACAGGGTTATTTATCAGACTATATATTACATTGTGTATTATTTTAGTTTTTGCCTTGGTTTAGTTATATATTAAGGGTTAATGGGCAGATTTCATCCCTCACAGTATACGTTTTATTTTTTCCTTTATTAACCCTTTCAATGCGGAGGACGCGCTCAGCGCGTCCTCCGCATTCCCGCTGCTGTGCGGAGGACGCGCTGAGCGCGTCCTCCCATGGGGTCAGCGTTCGGCGGGTTCCGGCCGATCGCTGGCCCCTCCGGTGCGGGCTGACATCCTGGATGTCAGCCCGGCATCCGGAACAGCAGCCGCCGGAATTTGGTGTCATCGCGGCAGCGCGATGACACCAAATTCAGGCGCCCCCCGCATGTGCGGAGGAGGCGCCTGAAAGGGAGGGGGGGACGTCCTTCGGACCTCTCTCCCTCCCGATCGGCGGCTCTGCGGGGGTTAACCCAGGCATCATTTGGAAGGGCACAGCCTGCCCTTCCAAATGATGCCTGGCATTAACCCCTGGGGAGCTGGATCGCGAATCGGCGCTGAAAAGCGCCGGTTTGCGATCCTTTCCCGGAGCTGGCCGACATCTTGGATGTCAGCCAAGCCTCCGGGAACTCCCCCTGAGGACTGGTGTCATCGTGCGTAGCACGATGACGCCAGTCCTAGAGTTAACCCCTAACTGCCACCAACTGTGGAGATAGGGAGTTCCAATGAACTCCCTATCTCCCGATCCGTGGTAGCTAGGGGTTAAATTTTGGTATGGTTGGAGAGAGCATGGCCAGAGCATGGCCGTTCCAACGATACCAAACATGAAAGTGAAAAATTTTGTAAAAAAAAAAAAAAAATGAAAAAAAAAAATAAAAAAAAAATAAAAAAAAATTATAAAAAAAAAATAAACACTTTTTTTTTCTTTTTTTTGGTTTGTTAATGCAGCAATATTGTTCCCATTTCAATTATAATGTGAACAATGATGCTGCACTAACGATTTTTGTATGCGGTGCGTTTGTTAAAAATAGTGTAATTTTCCCCCAAAAAAAATGTAACGAGACCCCATCTCTAATTTTTTTAACAAGCGCACCCCATACAAAATATAACCGCAATTGCTCGCATGTTAAAATGTGAAAAAAAACACTTTACACATTGTAAATTATTGAAAATACATATTTTATTGCATTTTTTGTTATAATATACAGACATGACATAACGTATACATATAATAATGACATATTATGAATCTACCGAGTCTGATGGAAAGAACGATATATAATATGTCTGGGTCATATACTAAAATAAGCCTTCAAAACACGTTTAAACATGATGAGCAAAACCGGTAAAAATTACCTCAGCACAGGGGCGGGAAAAGCCTCAGCAGCGAAAGGGTTAATGGCATTTTAGAAGTTAATGGATAGGCTGCATGCCCCACAGTGTATTCATTTCATGTTTTCCCTTCATGGCATTTTAGGGGATAATGGGTAGGCTACATGCCTCACTGTCAGGTATTGTACCTGGGTGGTACCGAGGTGGTAGGATATTGAGCCCGGGATGCGCTGATGCACCAGTACAGGGGTGTGCAATGAGGTGATTCAGGAAGCAGCAGAACAATTGGTTTGGAGGTGAGGAACAGGACACGTATAGGGCTTGACAATAGGGAAGCAGGAAACAAACCAGGACAATGGGATTTTGGACACACTGGATACTGGAGGGTATGGAGACACAGGAAAGGCTGGTAATGACGGCAAGGTTTGTGGTTCAGGATAACACAGGAGAGCCACAACATAGTTCCTCTCTCACTGTTTGTCAGGTCCCTCTCCACAGATGCCACAAAAGGTCCTCATCTGGGTCTGCGCCAGCCATGGAACCAGCTACACCACCCCTGTCCCAAACCAGGTTTCCCATCTAGCCCTCTCCTTCATCCAGTCCCCCATCCTCCAGCGCCGTGTTTCCCTTCTGTCTAGCCTTACATTCATTACCCCTCACCTTTGGTATCTCCCATATAGGGAGACTATGCCAGGGCAAGAATGGGACATAAAATAAAAGCACAGCAGCCCATTTTTTTTGAGAGAGACACACATAGATATACATTTACACAAACTTACAGCAACACTTACAAACCATATATTCCCTGATGCACACATTCCAGAACACACCCATACAAAGATCACACATACACAGAACACGCACAGGCATATCACTCAGCACACACAGGCATATCACTCAAAGCACACACAGGCAGATACAGCAAAAAGGCAGATACACACAGCACACACACGCATATCACTTACAGCACAAACAGGCATATACACACAGTCAGATACAGCAAAAAAGGCAGATGCACACACAGGCAGATACGCACAAGCATATCACTCACAGCACACACAGGCAGATACACACAGACACCTCTCCTAACTGCATGAAAATTCAGCAACTCACCAATTTCCTGCAGCTGAAGGTTCCTGGCATTTGCAGGGAGGGGGCGGAACCAACTGGTCTCTCAGTCGGCTGCCTCTTACATAATGTTCAGGGACTTCACGAGCGGCTCATGGAGAGCTGCATCCAGCGGCACTCTTTTGAAGCAGGGCCACTTGGATGAAGTCTCCTGTGGGGCCTGAGTGCCCTTGCAGGTACCCTGCCCTTATGCAGATGCCGGCCGGCTGCTTGCACAACTGGCCGGCTTCTCTGTATAACGGTCTGCATTCTCAGCTGCTGGACTGCTAGTACAGCAGTCCGTCGGCTGACTGGCCCTGCAGCCAATCGCCCCACTGGGCAAAAACCCGGGGCTCCTTCCTGCAGCTGAAGGTTCCTGACTTTTGCAGGGAGGGGGCGTAACCAACTGGTCTCTCAGTCGGCTGCCTCTTACATAATGATGAGGGACTTCCCGAGCAGCTCCTGGAGAGCTGCATCCAGCGGCACTCTTCTTTTGAAGCAGGGCCACTTGGATGGAGTCTCCTGTGGGGCCTGAGTGCCCTTGCAGGTACCCTGCCCTTATGCAGATGCCGGCCGGCTGCTTGCACAACTGGCCGGCTTCTCTGTATAACGGTCTGCATTCTCAGCTGCTGGACTGCTAGTACAGCAGTCCGTCGGCTGACTGGCCCTGCAGCCAATCGCCCCACTGGGCAAAAACCCGGGGCTCCTTCCTGCAGCTGAAGGTTCCTGACTTTTGCAGGGAGGGGGCGTAACCAACTGGTCTCTCAGTCGGCTGCCTCTTACATAATGATGAGGGACTTACCGAGCGGCTCCTGGAGAGCTGCATCCAGCGGCACTCTTCTTTTGAAGCAGGGCCACTTGGATGGAGTCTCCTGTGGGGCCTGAGTGCCCTTGCAGGTACCCTGCCCTTATGCAGATGCCGGCTGGCTGCTTGCACAACTGGCCGGCTTCTCTGCATAACGGCTGGCATTCTCAGCTGGTGGACTGTTAGTACTGTACTGCTGGACTGCTCGCTAGGCTAGCCGGGCACCGCACCGGTCCTGAAATGGCAGCTCCCAGTCCCCACCGGTCCTTGCAGCAGCCGAAAAGGAGCCGGCGCTAGCCACAGCCAGGCCAGCCCAGTCGCACCCTCGTTGTCCACCGGCATCCACTCCCCCTCCTTGACCTGTCTGGACAGAAGTGACAGGCGTCAGAGCAAGGAGTGGAGGCCGAGAAGAAGGTAGGTCTATATGTATCTGTGGGCATGATCTGAGGTCTATATACATCCTTTACATTCTGCGTGAAGACACCAAACACTCGCAATAGAGATTGTTATGCATTTCTATCCTGATTGGCTTGACATGACACAGATGGGGGGGGCACCAAAACTGTAACTAGATTACTTGTGAATTACAAATAAAAAACATTATAAAACACATGCTGCTGTTTTTTCTTTGTTTGAATTAATTGCATATGAAGAGAAAAATAAGGTTAGGTTTTTATCTCCTTCTATTTTGTGGATTTTTCCCATGATTACCAAAATAGTATAGCAAGTCTCACATTACAGATGTGGTTTGTGATAAAACAGTAGTGAAAAGACAATGGGGTGGAGGAGAGGATGTTTAGACAAGGTTGCGTTGTCAAGGCCAGGGTTTCTGAACTCAGGTCCTCAGGTACCCCCAACAGTCTAGGTTTTAAGTATTACCATGGGAAAATGCAGACTGAATACTACAATCACTGAGCAACAAATCCAAACACCTGGGATGTGCTTCAGATATCTGTCAAACCTGGCCTGTTAGGGGCACTTGAGGACTGGAGTGGAGAAACAATGGTCAAGGCTACTTGAGAGAAGAGATGGCAGCTTCACGAGATATGAAAGTGGGCTTCCAACACTCTATTTTGTGATATCATTTGCATATAGCCCACACACATGCAATCCTTAGGGGTTGGTTTTTCTAGATATCTGACCCATAGAAACCATTCCATGACAAATGCTACACAGTGAGGAATAAGTGCTATAAAGATATTGGGGAGGTGGGTAGTTTACAGCACAAAATATCACAAAAAGCATGCACCCAGTGACATATATAGAGTGAAATATTATCTTATCTAAGGCTAATGTCAGATGAGCTCATTTTTACGGACTGTGCGTCCGTGCAGTAGGGAAGCACATTCCGACGGAAGACGCAGTAGTGGCCACACAGTCCGTTTTTGTGACTGACGTTATTTTTTTAAATTTTTTTTTAAATGTCATTTTTTATTTGGAAGACTTCACACCATACAATTAAAAGCAATGCAAATAAGAATCAATAAGTATGAGTCATTTCCATTTTTAAATGTTTCAAAATGAGACGTCTCTCGAAAAGAGAGAACGTCAGACTAACAGAGAAAGAGAAAGGAGGGGTGTGCCCAAGCCCCTGAGAAGAAAGAGAAGAGGGGTAAAAGGTGAGAGATAAAATAAAGGGGGGGCATATCACATACTATATATATAATACTCCAATATGATCAACAGTGAATACCCCTACCAACGACGAGAACCTCTGCTTTTTAGACATGTGCATTCGTTTTAGTACTAAAACGATTTAGTCCGAATTTTGGGATAATTTAGTTTTCGTATGACTCAAGAGATATGAAACTGCTCGGTCCAAAAACGAAAGAAACGAAAGGAAAATGCATTACATTTTAGTTTCAGTTCTTTTTGTTATTACATTGATGAGAAAAGGAGACCAGCAATGAGGAGCACTTTAGTATATACAGAGAAGGGGATAAATTGAGGAGGATGTTCTATACAGAGAGGGACATTAATTAATTCAGGCGGATGTTCTATACATTATACAGAGAGGGGTTTTAATGCAGGTGGATGTTATATACATTATAAAGAGAGGGGTATTAATTTATGCAAGAGGATGTTCTTTATATTATAAAGAGGGGTATTAAAAATGCAGGAGGATGTTCTATATATTATTTAGAGAGGAGCATTTTTTTTTGTTGAGCCCTTTAAATCCAGTGGCTGTGAGCTCTGAGATCGGCTTCTTGTTACATTATCTCCAAGTACAATGTATCAGGCTCAGCTGTTATAGTAAATGACTGCTGCACATCACATTTCAGTAAAACAAGGAAATAATATTGTTATAACCTCTTATATATAAAAATATTCTTTACTAGTCTTACTGAAACTCTGAGCGCTGTGATGAGCAGCAGTCAGTTACTGTAACAACTTTGCCTGACACATTGTGCTGATAATGAGAGACACTGTAACAAGCAGCCTATCTCAGCACTCTGAGGAGCCACCACTACGATATTAATTGTATCCGCTGGTTTTCGGATGAATGAAATTCATTTTCATACTAAAGAACTGAAAATTAATTTCTTTAGCAACTAAATAAATTGCGTTTTAGGACTAATCCATTCGTCCAAAACAAAATTTTGTGCTGTGCACATGTCTAGTATGCTGGGAGGGTGTGGGTAGTAAGTACTGTAAGTAAATCCATTAGCTGCACATCCTGGATTTTGGAGTGGAACCATGTAAACGAGGGTACTTGGGGGCAGTTCCAGTCTTCTGCTAGAACTCTGAGCTGCTAGTGCAATTTTAGATAAAAGCTTGTTTTCCTTTCTGGTCAAGTCCATGAGAGGACAGGAGAGTAAGAAGGTCCATGGGTCCATTGGAATGTCCTTGGAAAACATGGCAGTCATCAGAGTCTGAGTCTGGGACCAAAAGTTATGCAGTTTTTGGCATGTCCATCACATGTGAAGATAAGAGCCACGTTCTCCACAACCCCTCCAACAGGTGTCAGGAGTCCCAGGAGACATGCGGGAGAGCTGTACAGGAGTCACGTACCATCTGAATATCATTTTAATGAGCTGTTCCTGATGGGTAGCGCAAATCGAAACCATTCTCATAGAGTCCCAGATATCAGACCAGTCTTCAGCCTCCAGAGTCTCCCCCAGATCAGATTCCCAGGCCGCCACATAATGAAGTTCTTACCAATCTAGAATGGTCATGAGAGAGTGATAGAGAGAAGAAATTAGACCTTTCGGGTAATATCTGTTCATACAAAGCTGTTCAAACCAGGTCGGAGGGGATAGAGCCACTTCCTTGATATGCTTTCGGGTAGCAAAAGCTTTCAGTTGTAAATATGACAAAGGATGAGCTTGGGAGGCAGCTCCGGTTGGTTGGAAGACTTCCCGAGGGAAAAGGTTTCCTCCAGGATATAGATGATGCAGCCGTTGAATCAGGGTACCTCTCCAGCCCTCCTCTGGTTTAGCATTGTATCCTGGCAGAAATTCCTTGTTGAGTATAACCGGTAAGAGTGGAGACGGGAGCGAAGTGAGGTCACACTTTGTGGCAAGTTTGTCCCATAGCCGTATTGAGTTATAGAATAGCCGGGCAAGCGGTGCGCAGTATAGTCCGGTGAGGTTTCGAGAGCCAAATCCAAAAATGTGGGTGGTAAGGGAGCATGAGGGCGCGTTCCAAATCCACCCATCTGCGTTTACCCGCTGGTGAGTGCCACGTATTATTTGGGCCAATTGCATCACATAATAGTATGAAAATATGTATGGAAGTCCCAAATCTCCTTAGGTCGGTAAAGGGCTGACCTGGCAATGCGATGACGTTTGCCTTTCCAAATAGACTGGTCTATCGTTCTCTGTAAAATTTGCATATTGTCCGGGGAGAGGGCAGTTGGAAGTGCCTGAAAAAGAAAGTAAGCGTGGCAACACATTCATTTTAACGGAGTGCTCCCTGCCCACCCATGATATTTCATATTTGGACCAGCATTCCAGATCTTGTTTGAGTTTAGTGAGGAGAGGGGAGAGGTTCATTTTGTAGAGGTCCCCGGTATAGGGGGCAGGTATATACCTAAATATTTAATCTTAGAGGGGGACACCAGGATAGGGAATTCAGCCTTCATATGGTCAATCTCCACGTTTGTCATGTGCATCGAGTTGGCCTCTGATTTAGCTACGTTCTCCTTGTAACCCGATATGTGTGCGAATTCGTCTAATTTCCGTAAGACCGTAGGTAGGGATGTCAGCGGGTTTGTCAGTGATAGCAGAATATTGTCGGCATATGCAGATAATTTAAACTCCTCTTCTCTCACGATAAGACCCAAAATAGACGGGTCCCATCGAATGTGTAGGAGTAGGGGCTCCAGAAATAAAGCAAACAAGGCCGGTGATAAGGGGCAACCCTGTCTGGTACCATTAAGAACTGGGAACGGTTTATGGTATGTTCCGGGAATTATAATTTGCGCCATTGCGTTAGAGTATAGTGTCTGAATCGCATTCACAAAAGGGGGGGAGGAAGACCAATATGTCTAAGAAGAGTAAACAGGAATTGCCATTCTGCTTTGTCGAAGGCCTTTTTTGTGTCCAATGACAGGAATAAAGAGGGGATCTTTCGTGAGTGAGCCAGTCAAATAAGGTTGGCAGAAAGTCTTGTGTTTTCATAGGCCTGTCTGTCTGGAATGACACCCACCTGGTCTGGATGGATCAGGTCTCCCAGAAGGAGGTCTAGACGTTTAGAAAGGATTTTGGTGAAAAGTTTGAGATCCGTGTTATTGAGGGAGATGGGTCGATGGTTTCCCACTAGCTGAGGGTCTTTTCCAGGTTTAGGAATAAGGACAATGGAAGTGGATAGGGAGTCAGTCGGGGGGTGTACCCCCTTCCTGCAGATTATTAAACATTGAAACTAGGCGGTGAACCAGCACGGTAGAAAAAGTTTTTTAATAGTGGTAGCTAAAACCGTCAGGGCCCAGGGCTTTGTGAGGTTTCACACTGCTCAGTGCCCCGCAAATTTCTTCCTCAGTCACCCGGGAGGCCAAAGTCTCCAATCGTGATTCTGAGAGGACAGGCAAGGAGGCGGCAGTGAGTTATTTCCCAATGGCATCCCCTAGCTCCCTATTCGCAAAGGTGTGTGAGGGGGTATGGTCATAGAGGGTCTGAAAATAGTAAAGGCATCTCTAATAGCTACAGGTGTGGTGTGCAATTGACCATCCTCATCTCGTATCAGTGCTACTGGGTGAAACTGGGGCCTAGATTTAATCAGGCACGCAAGGAGAGTGTCCATTTTATTCGAGCATTCGTAAAAGCGCTGTTTGTACCACAACATGGAACGTCCCACATCCTCTAGAAACAAACTATTTAGCGCCGTTCGGGCTTGGCTGAGGGAAGCATAAGTTTCCGGTGAAGGAGAGGATTTATGTGCGAGCTCCAGTCTCCGTAGGTCATGTTGGAGGGAGTTAATCTCCCCCATTTTTACTTTCTTATGATGCGCTGCGAGGCCCAGGAGAGTTCCCCTTATCACCGGCTTATGAGCGGCCCATAGAGTCTGTGTGGACACATCTGGGGTATCATAGCGTTGAAAATAGTCGTTCAGTGCAGTCGTGACTGTGTCAAGTACGCCTGGCTTATTAAGGAGGAAAGGGTCCAGTCGCCAGCGTCTACCCACATAGGGAGAGAATGGGCGCAATGACACGATACATCCGCGTGGTCCGACCATGTTATCGAACCAATAGTAGAAGAGAGGATGTGCAGTATACAGTCTGGTGAGGTCAGGATGTAGTCAATACGGGAATAGGAGTCGGGGACTGGGGAATAAAATGTGTGATCCCTACATGAGGGGTGGTGGGCCCTCCAGACGTCTATAAGTCCCATGTGTTTTACAAAGTGGTAGAATTGTTTATCCTGGGAGGAAGAAGTTAGTGGGGACCTCCTGCCCTTAGGGTTAGATCTGTCAACCGGTGGGCATAAAGTAGCGTTAAAGTCGCCTCCCATTATAAGTCTCCGTCGGGCATGTCGTGAGATAAAGTCCGCCGTTGTTGCCCAAAAGTCAGAATCTGGGCAGTTCGGGCCATAAAGAGATATTAGTGTGAACTGTTGATTAGAGGCCGAGCCCTGTACTAAGATGCATCTACCCGCATCATCCCTGTGCACTTCGTCCACTATCAGAGGGCATGAGTTGCGAAGCAGGATTGCAACACCGTTGCGTTTAGGGGTAGCGCAGAATAAAAAAACTCTAGAATATGTTGTGTCTGACAAGCGGAATTCCGCCTGTCTAGGAAGTTTGGTCTCTTGTATAAAGGCAATATCAACAGATTTACGTTTGAGCTCGCAAAATAATAAGCGCTTTTACGTGGAGAATTGAGACCTTTCACATTCAATGAAATCACATTTATTTTAGCCATAAGGGTAAGAAATCAGGGTTGTGAGATAAGAGCCACCGGACGTCCCGCCCCTCCACCCCACCCACGGAGGGCACAGGGCCCGTGAGGCGGCCGGGACAGGACACCCAGCGGTAGGGCCAATGAGTTGGAAGAGAGTAGGAGAAGGAGTAGGAATAGAGAGAAAAAAGAAGAAAAAGCGTGAGAAGAGAACAGGAAAACAGGGAAGAGCCCCTAGCTGGACAGGCCCGGGGACAGAAAAAGCGCTTTCCGAGTGGGGAAACCGGAGGGAAAGGGAGTCGGGGTGGAGAAGGAGGAAAGAAAGAGAGGTACGCCAGCAGTGCATAGAAAGGAGACAACCGGTAAAATTGCGTGCACCTCCTGCCGCTAAAAAGCAAATATGTATTCCGTATGGAATATCACCCCATAGTGTACTAGGAAACCTTAAAATATCTATATAACTTATACTGAAACAATATCAAACATAACCATTTAAACAAGTAAAACACAATCTAAGTTGTAACGTTGGAACTCGCCTGCCACGAGTGAAATCCAGCCCAAAGAAGGCCGGAGTTCAGCAACAATAAATCACGGGACATGAAAAGTCCCCGGGTCAGATAGGTGTACGGTCGTTGTGGATTAATCCCCCGCTGGCAGTCACTCCTTTGTCAGGCGAGACATCAGTTGCGGGGGGGGGGGCAGATCAGTAATGGAGGGGGGACCGGCAGGTCCAATTTGCGTAGTAGATCTTTCGGCTGGTACAAATATGAATAAGCATGTGACCTTTTGTTCTTAAAGACGATGAGTTTGAATGGAAATCCCCATGCAAATCTGATATCATTGCATCTCAAACGTTCAGTGACTTCCCTCCACTCCTTACATCTGGCTAGTGGAGTGGAGGGGACAAGATCCTGGAAAAAATAAAAGCTTAGATCCCTCATATTCCACATCTTGGGAACGTGCCGCTCCCAGGAAGGCAAGGTAATGTAGTGGAATCTGGCCATGACATCTCTGGGTACCGCTGAGCGATCTCGGCATGGTCCAAGGGCCCTGTGTACTCGGTCCATAATCAGTTGTTGCGGTGGGTGGTCCGGGAGGAGACGTTTAATGATTCCACTAAAAGTGCTGCCCAGGTCTGCTGGTGTGAACGATTCTGGGAGGCCTCTCAAGCGAATATTATTCCATCCAGGTTAAGTATCCATGTAATTGGGCAGACTAGATGGGCCGAAAGGTTCTTCTCTGCCGACATTTTTTCTATGTTTCTATGTTTCTATGTTAGAAAGGTATTCCAGGGCCTCTTCCAAAAATATAACCTGGTGTTCTAGCGCTTCAGAGTGACTCACCAGTTCATTGATAGAAGCCTGTGATCTTTTCAGTCCGGTCCTCTAAATGAGCAGTGCACTCCCTCACTGCTTGTATCTCGGCTGAGAGGGTGTGTGTGGATCAGTCCAGTTCCGCGGCGATGAAAGCCTGCAAATTCCGGATGTCTGCTCTGGAGGCCGGTGGCTGGTCAGAGGTGGCAGCCGCGTGAGCTGAAGGTGGAGGAGATGCGGCTCGGGCGCCATCTTGGGTCAGGCTCTCCGATCGTTGCCAGACCGCGAATATAGGCGCCTCCTTTTGTTTTTTGGGATTTTTTGGGGTCTGCTCCATATTAGGGATGCTTTCAGTCCCCAGTAGGAGAGATTGGCAGGTGAGTTGTTCGCTTTTTGGGGGATTTTGCGGTGGGAATCGCAGGAGCTCCTTTAACAGTCGACCGCTTTCATCGCTGGCTCGGCTCTGCCCCCGACCGACGTTATTTTTGACTGATGTAGAGGGGAAATTAAATTAAACTGAAAAACCAGTTTGTCCATCAAAAATGGTGGATGCATAAATGCAGTCCGTCTGACTATGTTCCATCACTCACACACAAAGTTATGCGGATGTTGCGGACGTGGAGCACTCCACACGTCCGTTCTAGCGGTTTTACGTTCTTGCCTAACCTGCATCCGTTTGACGCGTCCGTCATGCGTCCGCACGGAAGTGCGGATGTACTTCGTGAGTGGTGCTCCATTGCTCAGAATGCTATACTGCCACGGACGTACAAATGTGCGGCAACACGGAAGCTAACACTGCGCTCGTCTGACACGGGCCTAAATATACATGAGAAAATAAAGTACATGTAAGATATCAGCAACAAAATATAAAGAAAAAAAAATTCTTTTTTTTGTGGTACTGTCCCTTTAACGTTTCTATACAGGGTTATTCAAAGAGAATCGAAAAGTCACTGCACGTTCGGTGACTTTTTGTTCTCTTCAATTTGGTGCAAATCGTATTTCCCATTTCGGCCACCCTGCGGTGTATTCAGCAATCACCACAGGGCTGTCGAAGTGCAGGGAAAAGCTGCCGAAAACCTTGCGAAAACCCGGCAAATGCACACCGAAAACCGTAAAAACATCTGGATTAACCCATCGAAGACGCCGGAAAAACCCGAGCAGGAGCCGATCACACGCAGCGAAGCCGCCGGAAAAAGCCGACACCGCAGAAGAAGGCAGTGAATAAATTAGGAAAACAGTTTGCTTGAATGATTGAAAAGTGAAACGCTGTTTGCAAAGAAACTACTGTGCGAATATTTCTGAAATTTACATATGAGATCCAGGGAATGATAATAAAAAGGGCTGTTACAGAAAAAATAAGTAAAGTTAAAAAAAAAAAAAAATCGCACTTTTTTGAAAAAAAATTAAAAATGAAAAATGCTTAAAACATCCTAAAAAATCGATATGAATATGTCTGAAATGTACATATGAGGTCCAGGGAATGATAATAAAAAAGGGCTGTTACAGAAAAGATAAGTAAAGTTAAAAAAAAAAAAAAATCGGACTTTTTTGAAAAAAAATTAAAAATGAAAAATGCTTAAAACATCCTAAAAAATCGATATGAATATGTCTGAAATGTACATATGAGGTCCAGGGAATGATAATAAAAAAGGGCTGTTACAGAAAAGATAAGTAAAGTTAAAAAAAAAAAAATCAGACTTTTTTGAAAAAAAATAAAAAATGAAAAATGCTTAAACTATCCTAAAAAATCTATAGATAAAGAGACTCTTTACTGCAGAATTTTATAATGCATGGTTTATTAGATATTGAATTAAAACGGGAATATTTTTAACATTGAAGCCTATGGGATTCTCCTGAATAAACTTGCCGAATTAAACCACCGAATGGCAGGGCATTTCGGGAACCTTTCACTGCTTTTCTATGGGGCTTTCACTGCCCTCGAACAGGCACCGAACTGGCACCGTATGTGCAGGCAATTCGCCAGACTTTGGCGAATTGCCTGCTCTCTGGATAGCCGAATGGCCAAGAAAGGTAACCGTACGCTGAAAATCAGCGTTCGGTTCCCTTTCTCCAGCCATTCGGATTTCTTTGAATAACCCTGATAGTTTTCTTTGTGAAAATACTTACAGGGTTATTCAGAGAAAGGTAAAACTCTGGAGAACCTTTGGAGAAGTAAAAATTCTAGGTCAAAATAGCCAAACCAGAAATATTCTCCCATTTAACTCACTTTCCATATCAGATATTTTGACCTTGAATTTTCACTTATCCAAAAGTTCTCCAGAGTTTCACCTTTCTTTGAATTACCCTGCTAGTTTTGTTTGTGAGATGCCATTTTTAACTTTGCTGTGTATCCATGGCTAGTATTTCTGTGCCATGGCTCTAGCACCTCAAACTCTGCTCAGATCAAACCTTCATTTATCATGTGGTTAACTACTCAGCTCTTGATCAATGCGGAAATTATAATCTTTAATTTTTCAAGCTGATATGTACTTGAGAGAAGGACTTCTGGAAAAATTGACTTTAAAAGTTATATTAAAATTAGTAACATAGAAAAGCATGAAGAAAAAAATCTAAAGTGGCAAAACCAAGAACCATGAAAAAGTATATATACTATATATATTTCAGATAAGCAGATACATTCTTTCAGTAGAAATAAATTAATGACACTAAGGTGATGTTGGTTATCCCCCACCAAATCTTAATCCTGTGTAAAATGAAGAATATTATCTATTTTCTTGTTAACCTCTTAAGGACCGCTGGCGTACTATGTACGTCCTGCCCACGGGTCTCCCTTAGACCCGCTGACGTACATAGTACGTCTCTCTAACCCCTCTCCCGCCCGATACTTACCTCCCTCACTGAATCCCTTGCAGATCTGGCAGGGAGGAAGCCTGCCCTCCTGATTTACATGGGCCGGCGAGCTCGATGACGTCACCACGCTGCGTCCTCCTCATTGCCTCTATCTGTTGGTGTACCTCAAGGCTCTGTCCTTGGTCCTCTGCTCTTTTCCATCTACACCTCCTCTCTGTGCAAAATCATCAACAGCTTTGGCTTTAATTACCACCTCTACGCTGATGACACTCAGATCTACCTCTCTACCCCTGATCTCTCTCCCCCTGTCCTTTCAAAAGTCAGTGACTGTTTATCTGGCATCTCCTCCTGGATGGCCTCCCACCACCTAAAGATCAACATGTCAAAGACTGAACTCCTACTTATTCCTCCCTCCAATGCCTCCCCACCTCCTGACTTCTCTATCACGGTGGAGGGTATCACTATCTCCCCATCAAACCAAGTTCGCTGCCTTGGAGTTACACTTGACTCTGCTCTTTCCTTCATCCCCCACATCAAGTCTCTTTCCACCTCCTGCCGATACCAACTGCGTAATATTTCCAGAATTCGGCCATTTCTTACCGCTGTCACCATAAAAACAACTCATACACGCCCTGGTAATCTCCCGACTCAACTATTGCAATAATCTCTTATCTGGCCTCCCTCTGTCCCGCCTCTCCCCCCTACAATCCATCCTGAACGCCTCCGCCAGGCTAATTCACCTCACCCGCCGCTCTGTCTCTGCCACTCCCCTCTGCGAGTCCCTTCACTGGCTCCCCATCCACTGCAGAATTAAGTTCAAAATCCTTATCCTTACCTACAAAACCCTCACTAACTCAGCTCCCCACTACCTGTCCTCACTAATCACCAAATACACCCCAGCCCGCTCCCTAAGGTCAAACAGTGACCTGCGCCTAGCTTCTCCCCGCATCACCTCTTCCCATGATAGACTGCAGGATTTCTCACGCGCAGCCCCACTCTCTGGAACACTCTCCCTCGTACTGTCAGACTTTCCCCTAACTTCTCTTCCTTCAAACTCTCCCTTAAAACATTCCTATTTAGGGAAGCCTACCACCCAACTCACTGACGCAACCAGCAATCACTCTCACCTTACAGTCCTCTCCTCCTGTTTCCAACCCCAACCCTCCCAGATTGTGAGTTCCTACGGGAATAGGGCCCTCATCTCCTCCTGTACTGTTTGTCAAATGTTGTTCAATGTATTGTAACCCTGTCTATACTGTGCTTATTGTACAGTGCTGCGGAATATGCTGGTGCTTTATAAATAAAGAATAATAATAATAAT
Organism: Leptobrachium leishanense; assembly: GCA_009667805.1. NCBI lineage: Eukaryota > Metazoa > Chordata > Amphibia > Anura > Megophryidae > Leptobrachium > Leptobrachium leishanense. Next base: position 100,561,947 of record CM019068.1, read on the forward strand.
AATAAATCAGCAGGCGCCCCATTGAAATCAATGGAGGGGAGGGGGGCTCCTTTGGAGCCCTCTATCTCCCCAACCATTGAAGCTAGAGAGATGCAAGTTGCACCACTGGAAAGGGGAGAGTCTCCCCTTTTCAGCGGTGTACTTTAACATTAACAGTTTTGCTGCCGGATCCTGATTCAGTGCAAATTTGTGCCGAATTGCGATTTAAACATGGAGGGGGCTGACATCGTGGATGTCAGCCAAGCCTCCAGGTCACCCCCCACCCACTGACATCCTCACCATATGAGTGAGTATGTCAGTGGGCCAGTTAACCCCCTAGCTGCCAGGGTCATATTTGATATCATTGGAAAGGGCTGATCATGGCCTTTCCAATGATACCAAACATGACCAGGTTTGGTGTAAAAATAAAACTTAAAAAAAAAAAAAAATGTAAAAAATTATTTTGTCTGGGGGGGGGTTCAGTTAAATAGGACCTAGCCTGTCATCTAAAAATAATTAGCAAAAAACGGTCAGAATGAGCACAGTGCACATAGGTGAACTGGCTCAGCAGTGAAGGGGTTAAAAAGCAAAAACATGTAATAATTTGGTATTTCTATTCTCGGGACAAAATTTTGAAACTATTTAGCCAGGGTCTTTTTTGGTGGTTGTAGATTTTGGGGATTAAATTACGAAAAAGTGTGTTTTTACAATTTTTTCATCATATTTCATATTTTTTTTTATAGTAAATTATTCGATATGATGGAAATAATGGTATTTTTAGAAAGTCCATTTAATGGCGGAAAAAACGGTGTATAATATGTGTGGGTTGACTAAACGAGTAAGAGGAAAATTTGACATAAACACTAACAGCGCAGAAACGTAAAAACAGCAGCTGTCACTAACGCTGGGGTCAGACCAGCGCACTTTTAACGTGCGTTCTGGCGCACATAATTACGGCCGCACTAGCAGCAGATGATGGGCAATGACGGCCAATATACGATGTACGGCCGCACAAAAGTCCGGCCGTGCAACGCAAGTGGAATTTGAACGCATTTTTTTGAGAACGTTGAACCGCTAGTACTGACGTACAGAGTGTGCAGCTGCCGCATAGCGGCGTGTTTGCATGATTAGGAGATGTCAGACGCTGCTAATGTCCAGCCTACATAACGTCCAGATGCAAAAAGAGTTTTATTGACGATCCGTACAAAATCACGCCCGAAAATGCGCGTTGTCTGACCGTTTTTGCGCATTCCGTGAAAAAATATGTCAATGCGTTCGGACGCACTTTTTCACGTTCGCGGGAAAAAATGCTTTCGTCTGACCCTAGCCTAAAGGACGGATTTGTGTAAAACCGCCCGGTCACTAAGGGGTTAATTATTTATATTTAAGTGTTTTTTTGTCAACCTATTATACAATGCGAATTGATGCAATAACCAATTGTTTGAGTAAAATTACTGCTTGGCTGCTTGTGTAAAACTGCAAAAAAATATAATCAGGTATTGCATTTGTTCTTTATAATCATTCTAATGTTTCACTTTCTGTAAGTATTATCTTAAGTCCTTCATTAATGCAAATTTACAGGGAAGCCTACCTCTGGTCATGATGTACATATGGTGATAAATTGTTTTCCAGAGGGCTGTGTGTAATTGCAGCTTATTAAAGAGTCTCACGATTTTGATTTTTCTTTGTATTTTTGTTAGTTCTCTCACCTAACCTAAAGCAAAGCCTTAATTATTACAAAACAAGTTTGAGATCAATATGTGTTCATTTCATAGAACTGTACCTTCACGGACGTTAATTTTTTTTATAAACTGTTCATGTTTATAAATCCTTCCTTTCACAAGGTAAAAGCAATTCAAATTCATTTGAGAACTTTGCTACGAAAAAAATGTATTCAACATGTCTCCTCTGTCAGTGTGCGCGAAATGGTACGCTTCCACCAAAAAATGAAATGTTCTTAGTTTGTTTATCTTAAGTTGCTGATATTTTATGTCCTTTGTTTTTCTCTTGTATGTTTAGTTTAGAAAATATTTTACTGCATATGTTTCTCTACATCACTTGCTCCTCACTGTGTGGCTTTGGCCGTAGAATGGCGTCTCTCAGGGTTATTCAGAGAACGGTGAAAACCAGGAGAACTGGCAGGAGAAGAGAACAATCTAGACCAAATTTTGGAAAGTAAGTTAAACGGGAGAATTTTTCTGGTTTAGCTATTTTGACCTTGAATTGTCACTTCTCCTGTCGTTCTCCTGAGTTTCACCTTGCTTTGAATAGACCTGTATGAGTCAGGCAGCCAACTCATTGTATTGTGTGGAATGTTTTTGAAGGACATCACCAGGGTGTAGATTAGACATCTTTTAAGCTCCCTGTTTTATCTCATTCAGCTACCATCTCTTATCTCGAGTAGCATATAGAACACAATACAGCCCCCGCTCCTCCACCCCACAGACTGTTAATTACTGTAGAAGCAATGCTACAGATGTAACGTAAAACATTTCCACACATTTGGGTAATTGCTGCCTCATGGGAAAAATCAACAAACAGATAAAAAGTGTGCAAGAATGTATATGGTCAGAGCTTCAAAATTAAAGGTGTATCTAAAAAATACATGTAGCGCTCACCCCCGGAGGAGCCGCTGAATAACCCCAGGAGAGTCTCACCGCACTAGGAATCACTATACACCAGCACTGTTGTGGATTTTCTAAGTTATATACAATAAAGTGGCTTATAATACACATGTACGTTGATATAATAACAGGAATGTGCAATTCGGGAAAAACACACGCCAGTATGCCCACTTCCTGTTCCTTTTGCCAAGGCTTCTGGGAGATGAAGTCTTTTTAGTCCAGCATAGCCCAATAACGTCTCCAGGCTCTGTCTCCCTCTAGTGGCAGCAGTAGTCAATTACATAAAGCCAAACTAATACAGCGCTACATACATAAAGTGCTTGTTAAATCACAAATGCAGCCAATAGCGTACTGATAATACATAAAAACCCATTACCAAAATATGTACATAAGTGCAAACAGGAATATACTGTGTCATAAATACAGTAGTGTAGTACAAATTATCCACGTGTACTAGATTTCGCAGTATCTCTATATATAAATGCATTTGTAATCCGTCTGCCGCTGGCTGCGCACACACCCGTCACAGCTGCTCACTCAGCCCTCCCTCTCGGCAGTTAGAAAAACTCCTCCTGCCAAAAGTGATGCATGCTTTACAAACAAATGTGGTACGCGAAAGAAATATATTCAAAGTAGGCAGAAAAAGAAGACCTTGATAAAGAAAAAAACATGGGACAGAACTCACAAGGGGTTCCACATTGTCTGCCCTGGGTGCATTTTTATTTCCTGCAAACCACACTCTACAACAATAGACTGCCCTCCGGGCAGCCTTAACACCTAATTATTATAATAAAAGCGACTGTGCTCATGTGCAAAATGCATGCAGTAGTAAATACAAGTATGGCATTAATTAATTGTCTGAAAATTAATTTATGAAGATAAAGATATTATATAAAGAGTAACCTAATGATTATTATGTTTTATAAATTATATATAAACACATATGACACATAATAAAGATCATGTAACTCTTTAACATTCATATAAGAAACATATCCTGTTACTCTGTGTATTCATTCTATCCGCAATACATTTTAATGTTTGTCTTTTGCCATTTTCATTGATAATATCCATAGATAAAAGCAAAATTCACTTTTTCCCAAGCGGGGTTGGATGCTCTGCAGATTACCCAGGTGAAGCTGTGGATAGTCCCCAGATAACCCGGGTGAAGATTAAGGCTAGGGTCAGACGAACGCATTTTCACGTTGTCTGTGAAAAAGTACGTTCGAACGAGTGGACGCATTTTTTCACGGAGTACGCTATAGCGGTCATACTATGCGCATTTGCGTTCGTGATTTTGTACGGATCATCAATAAAACACTTTGTGCATCTGGACGTTATGTTGGCCGGACATTAGTAGCGTCTGATATCTCCAAATCACACGCACACGCCGCTAGCGGACGCAGCGCACTCTGTACAACCGTACTAGCGGTTTTACGTTCTCAAAAAAATGCGTTCATTTTCCACTTGCGTTGCGCAGCCGGACTTTTGTGCGACCGTACTTCGTATATTGGCCGTCATTGCCCGTCATTTGCTGCTAGTGCGGCCGTGATTAAGTGCGCCTGCACGCGCGTTCGCACTGCCTCAGTCTGACCCCAGCCTCAGACTTGCACATTATCCAGGTATTGTGCGAACTTTTCAGCTCTTCCAAACTGTTACCCAAGGGCAGTTGGTTAGTCCGAAAATTACCCGGGGAAAGTCTGAAATTTTCATTGTTTTGCAGCTTTACCCAGCGGTTTTGGGTAATGTCAGGATTACCGGGTAATCCTAGGATTAACCACACTTCGGGCTTTACCCGTAACATATACAGTATATCCTCAAAGACATAAGGGTAGAAGGAAAAGTCCCATGGTGCAGAACATCTTAATATGGATGTATTAGATGGTAAACATAAAGTGATACACTCACCAATGATGGAACCCCACTATATTTGGCTCTATGTATGTTCAGATAACACCGTTATGTGAAAGTCTAGCCCGCTGTGGTTTGCCTCCAGAAGGTGGATTGGTGGTATAGGCAGATAGATATACAAAAAGGCTGGTAGGACTCCAGTTGTTTAGCAGCACGATCACACAGGAAATGACTCAATGGATTGGATTTACTCTTCTACTCTACATATAATCTAAAACCCATCATAAATAGTATATTCAGACATCCACATTTTAATACAGGCCAGACTACATTTATAGCAGGACAATTTGGTATCTGTGAACTTGTAACCAACCCGCATGGCACCATATGATTGTGCTTTATTCTTCAATCATTTTGGGATTAGCTACCATTGTGATGCAGAGAACAGTGATGGAAAATGTCATGAGCAACCCCTTCACTACTGTGATCGTGTATTCACAATCAGCGGCAGCAGACGCTGCAGCCCATGATTGTGTTAACATGATTTGGGGCTATACTGTATGATTGCAAAGGAAATTTGTTTGTTGCAAATGAATTTTGTTTCCTTTTGAGCCCCAGAAGTTGCCCCCAAAGTTTTAGCCCTGTAGACATATTGTACAAAGTGCTAAAACTGGTTAGAACGAGCTGGGGAATGTCCCCTGACATATGGGGCATTTCCCAGCTGACACGGCGACACGGACTGCAGTTCTAACTTCAGAATCTGTATTTGGCCAGTAGATTTGGAACTTCCTCCCGAATAGTTTATTACAGTAAGAAATGCATTAGAAATACTCCCAAATATTTCTTACTTTATAATTAATTATTTAAAAATGATTTTCCAAAAATTCACTGGTTCCTGAAAAATCACTTGGTAGTGAAGGGAACCAGAAACCACTATTCTAGACAAATTATTTGGATCCACGTTTCTTCCATAATAGACTGTAAGTTCATATGAGCAGGGCCCTCTACACCTCTTGTTTCCATATGTACATTTATCTTGTTCCCTTTGGTTATTGTAAAGCGCTGTGGAAACTGTTGGCGCTGTATAAATGACATATATAGATGACAAAAATAATAATAATAATTTACTTGCAATTGGAATTCATAGTTGAACAGTTACATAGTTACATAGTTTGAAAGAAAGACATTAGTCCATCGATTTCAGCATTTCCCATATCCCCTACTGCTGTTAATCCAAAAGAGGCAAAAAACCCAGTCTGAAGCACTCGCAACGCAACAAACTGGGAAAACAATCCTTCTTGACCCCAGAATGGCAGCCAGATTTATTTTTGGATCAAGCAGATTTTACCCACATATTAAATATTATAACCCTTAATATTATGTTTTCACAGGAAGTCATACAGCCGTTGTTTAAAAGTAAGTACAGTCTCCGACCCAACCACCTCAACAGGCAGAGAATTCCACAGCTTTACTGTTCTCACTGTAAAATAACCTTTCCTATGCTGTAGGTTGGATTTCCTTTCGTCCAGTCTAAATGGGTGACCTTGCGTCCTGTGTAAAGTCCTAATAATGAATAGGTTTCCAGACAATGGTTTATAATGACCCCATATATATTTATAGAACGTTCTCAGATCCCCTCTAAGGCGCTGTTTTTCTAAAAAGGTTAAAGCTTGTTATCCTTTTCTCATAACTTAAATCTTTCATTCCCCTTATTAATTTAGTTGCCCGTTTTTTCTAGCACCATAATATCCTTTCTTAAGACAGGTGCCCTAAATTGAACCGAGCAGTTGACAATGACTTGCTAATAATGGATAAATTGAGTGCAAGCTGTAATCCGTTAATGGTTCACTATAAAAGCTCTAGTCTGACCAATCAACTACACTGGAAAAGCTCATTCTCTGACTAGGAAGAAATTAGTGGCTTCTTTACAAAGCATAGGGGCCTTATTTTACTGTTAGCATTAGCAACATCTGAACCACAAGCAAAGATAGTAGCTTGTAGCTCAGCCAGAATAAGGGATTGAGCCATTACTATTGCAGCTGCAGCCGTAAGCACAATTGTTTTAAGCCTTTAACGTAACAGCTCAGTTGGAATTGGTCCCCCCAGTGTTTTAGAGGTAAAAGCATTAAATCTCTAGAGATCCCAGATGGGCTAATCCTATTACTCTGCAGTGCTTAGTGAGTTCTGTAGTGATCATTTACTGTACATATGATGACTTCTGTTTGTTTTAGAATACCATGCTTAATACAAAAGAGTCAACAAGAAATAAATATGTAACAAAATAGTTTTGCTACATACACATTGTCAACTTTAAATATCATGCTAAATTTTTAGATTGAGGAAAATCGCAGGTTTTTTTTACAAACCATGAACGTTGGTTTCAGAAGAGAATTTTCACTTCTCAATGCATGTCAGGATTGTTGTCAAACCTGTTTAATTCTAATTAATTTCCACATGATTGCCTGCCTACTGCATGTGTAATAGTGACTGACAGGGCAGGTCCAAGCCACTGTGCTTGCTGGATCCATGGATGAAATACTGCCCCCTCCAAAAAAAAACACTCAGTGTGTATGAGTGTAATAGAAACCACAGTAATGTGTGGTGTGTATGAGCATATCAGAGCTCCACAGCAATAAAACTTCCAACATGTCATCTAAGTAAGTGATTGCGGAAAGTTTCAGCTTTTTCTTTATTTCTCTCCAAAGTGTCTGTAGGAAGCCAGCGTTCTGCCTGTCTGGGACCTCATGTCCCTGCTCCCCATATAGCTTCAGGCTACAGCGTGGCCCCTGCATGGGGTAGAAATAGGGATTAATGGGGATCATTTAATGCCCTAATCCACATGGGACCCATTGTCCATCCAATTGGGCAGCATGAACTCCCGTCATACCTCGGTGTAAGGCTCCGAGCTGAGCTCTTAGATTGTAAACTCTAGGGCAGGGTTATCCCTCCTACTGTTCCATGTGTGTAACGTGTATGTATATCCGTCATTCTGTCATTGTACAGCGCTAAGGAATTTGTTGGCGCTTTATAAATGCTTGTAACTGTAGCTGTTACGACTGATGATCGGCAGGCGGCCCAAATAGGTGAACGTGAACCAGAAGGAAGAGCTTCTTCACCTTCTGGTACATGCTTATCAGTTTGGGCAGCCTGACGATCATCCGTCGAGTCAGTGCTCAGTTCAAACCCTTAAGACACACTGAATGTGAAGAGTTGCGCAGCACGTGTAGACATTGCTGCAACTCGAGACACGCTCAGTGTATACTGCCCCATCTTCTCTGCGCGCTCAGCCGGCAACAGACCTTGTGGCTGAGCAACCAGAGCTGAAAATAGCCAGCTTTGTCTGCAATGCTTCGCACGTCAGTCAGTGTGTCTCCAGCTTAACATAGAGGTATGGAGGGAGCTCATGATGAGCAGTGTGTCCCTGGAGTTGTGACAGGAGGACAGGGCCAGCCGGCTGCAGGACTGAGGGGTCAGGCAGCCAAAATTTAACTCAAGCAGAGGCAGAACAGCAAATACTATTTTAATTTGTAATGCTAGTCCTGGACTCTGGTGGTGCACACACATACAGTCAGGTCCAGAAATATTGGGACATCAACACAATTCTAACATCTTTGGCTCTATACACCACCACAATGGAGTTGGAATGAAACAAACACAATGTTCTTTAACTGCAGACTGTCAGCTTTAATTTGAGGGTATGTACATCCAACTCAGGTGAACGGTATAGGACTTACAGCAGTTTGCAGATGTGCCTCCCACTTGTTAAGGGACCAAAAGTAATGGGACAGAATAATAATCATAAATCAAACTTTCCCTTCTTAATACTTGGTTGCAAATCCTTTGCAGTCAAACACAGCCTGAAGTCTGGAACGCATAGACATCACCAGATGCTGGGTTTCATCTCTGATGATGCTCTGCCAGGCCTCTACTGCAACTGTCTTCAGTTCCTGCTTGTTCTTGGGGCATTGCCCCTTCAGTTTTGTCTTCAGCAAGTGAAATGCATGCTCAATGGGATTCAGGTCAGGTGATTGACTTGGCCATTGAATAACATTCCACTTCTGTCCCTTCAAAAACTCTTTGGTTGCTTTTGCAGTATGCTTTGGGTCATTGTCCATCTGCACTGTGAAGCGCCGTCCAATGAGTTCGGCAGCATTTGGCTGAATGTGAGCAGATAATATTGCCCAAAACACTTCAGAATTCATCCTGCTGCTTTTGTCAGAAGTCACATCATCAATAAATACAAGAGAACCAGTTCCATTGGCAGCCATACATGCCCACGCAATGACACTATGCTTCACTGATGAGGTGGTATGCTTAGGATCATGAGCAGTTCCTTTCCTTCTCCATACTCTTCTCTTCCCATCACTCTGGTACAAGTTGATCTTGGTCTCATCTGTCCATAGGATCTTGTTCCAGAACTGTGAAGGCTTTGTTAGGTGTTGTTTGGCAAACTCTAATCTGGCCTTCCTGTTTTTGAGGCTCACCAATGGTTTAAATCTTGTGGTGAACCCTCTGTATTCACTCTGGTGAAGTCTTCTGTTGATTGTTGACTTTGACAAACATACACCTACATCCTGGAGAGTGTTCTTGATCTGGCCAACTGTTGTGAAGGGTGTTTTCTTCACAGGGAAAGAATTCTTCGGTCATCCACCACAGTTGTTTTTCGTGGTCTCCCGGGTCTTTTGGTGTTGCTGAGCTCACTGGTGAATTCCTTCTTTTTGAGAATGTTCCAAACAGTTGTTTTGGCCACGCCTAATGTTCTTGCTATCTCTCTGATGGGTTTGTTTTGTTTCTTCAGCCTATTGATGGCTTGCTTCACTGATAATGACAGCTCTTTTTATCTCATCTTGAGAGTTGACAGCAACAGATTCCAAATGCAAATAGCACACTTGAAATGAACTCCGGGCCTTTTATCTGCACATTGTAATTGGGGTAATGAGGGAATATCACGCCCCTGGCCATGGAACAGCTGAGAAGCCAATTGTCCCATTACCATTGGTCCCTTAATAAGAGGGAGGCACATCTGCAAACTGCTGTAAATCCTACACAGGTCACCTGAGTTGGATGTACATACCCTCAAATTAAAGCTGACAGTCTGCAGTTACAGCACATTGTGTTTGTTTCATTCCAACTACATTGTGGTTGTGTATAGAGCCAAAGATGTTAGAATTGTGTAAATGTCCCAATATTTGTGGACCTGACTGTGTGTACAGTTGCAAGAAAAAGTATGTGAACCTTTGGGATTACATGGAGTTTTGCATGAATTGGTCATAAAATGTGCTCTGATCTTCATCTAAGTCACAACAATTTGAAAAACACAGTCAAAGTTAAACAGCCACAGTCACAGTTAAAATAATACAACACAAACATTATATGTTTTCATGTTTTTATTGAACAGAACATGTAAACATTCACAGTGCAGGGTGGAAAAATTATGTGAACCTTTGGACTTAATAACTGATTCACCCTCCTTTGGCAGCAATAACCTCAACCAAACGTTTCCTGTAGTTGCAGATCAGACCTGCACAACGATCTGGAGTAATTTTGGACCACTCCTCTTCACAAAACTGTTTCAGTATAGCAATATTCTTGGGATGTCTGGTGTGAATCGCTCTCTTAAGGTCATGCCACAGCATTTCAATCGGGTTGAGGTCAGGACTCTGACTGGGCCACTCCAGAAGGCGTATTTTGTTTTGTTGAAGCCATTCTTTTGTTGAATTACTTGTATACTTTGGGTCATTGTCCTGTTGCATCATCCATCCTCTGCGGAGCTTCAGTTGGCAGACAAATGGTCTTACGTTTTCCTGCAAAATGTCTTGATAAACTCTGGAATTAATTTTTCCATCAATCACAACAATGCGTCCAGGCCCTGAGGCAGCAAAGCAGCCCCAAACCATGATGCTCCCTCCGCCATGTTTTACAGTGGGGATGAGGTTTTGATGTTGGTGTGCTGTGCCTTTTTTTATCCACACATAGTGTTGTGGGTTTTTTCCAAACAACTCAATTTTGGTTTCATCTGTCCACAGAATATTTTGCCAGTAGTGCTGTGGAACATCCAGGTGCTCTTTTGCAAACTTCAAACGTGCTGCAATATTCTTTTTGGACAGCAATGGCTTCCTCCGTGGTGTCCTCCCATGTACTCCATTCTTGTTTAATGTTTTCCTTATTGTAGATGTGTCAACAAAAATGTTAGCATGTGCCAGAGATTTCTGTAAGTCTTTAGCTGACACTCTAGGATTCTTCTTTACCTCATTAAGCATTCTGCGCTGTGCTCTTGCAGTCATCTTTACAGGACGACCACGCCTAGGGAGAGTAGCAACAGTGCTGAACTTTCTCCATTTGTAGACAGTCTGTCTTACCGTGGACACATGAACATCAAGGCTTTTGGAGATACATTTGTAACCCTTTCCAGCTTCATTCAAGTCAACAATTCTTGATCGTAGGTCTTCTGAGAGCTCATTTCTGCGAGGCATGGTTCACATCAGGCAGTGCTTCTTGAAACCAGTAAACCCAAAACTGGTGTGTGTTTTTAAAGGGCAGGACAGCTTTCAGCAACACATCATATAATATCACACTGATTGGACTCAAGGTTGGCTCACTCCTGGCTCCAATTAGCTCTTGGAGAAGTCATTAGACTAGGGGTTCACAACATGTTTACATGTTATGTTCAATAAACACACGAAAACATATACAGGGTAATTCAAAGAGATCCGAATTGCTTGAGAAATGTAACCGAACGCTGAAAATCAGCATTGGGTAACCTTTCTTGGCCACTCGGCTATCCAGAGAGTAGGCAATTCGCCAAATCCTGGCGAATTGCCTGAACATACGGTGCCTGTTCGGTGCCTGTTCGAGGGCAGTGAAATCCCCATAAAAAAGCACTGCTTCGGCTATTCAGAGAACACAGACCAGCAGTGAAAGGTTCCCCTAATGCCCTGCCATTCTGTGGTTTCATGCGGCAGATTTATTCATACGAATCCCATAGGCTTCAATGTTAAAAATATTCCCATTATAATTCAATACCTAATAAACCGTTCATTATAAAATTCTGCAGTAAAGAGTCTCTTTATTTATAGATTTTTTAGGATATTGTAAGCATTTTTCATGTTTAATTTGTTTTCAAAAAAGTCAGATTTTTTTTTATTTTTTTAACTTTACTTCTTTTTTTCTGTAACAGCCCTTTTTATTATCATTCCCTGGACCTCATATGTAAATTTCAGACATTTTCGCTCAGTAGTTTCTTTGCAAACAGCGTTTCACTTTTCAAACATTCAAGCAAACAGTTTTTCTAATTTATTCACTTCACTCGTCTGCGGTGTCGGCTTTTTCCAGCGGCTTCGCGGCGTGTGATCGGCTCCTGCTCGGTTTTTCCATGGTTTTCGGCAGGTTAATCCAGATGTTTTTGCAGGTTTTCGGTGTACATTCGCAGGGTTTTGCGGTTAGTTTTCGGCGGGTTTGCAGTGACTTTTCCCTGCAATTCGGGGACCCTGTGGTGCTTGCTGAATACACTGCAGGGTTGCCGAAATGGGATCGGCAAACAAACCGAATTGAAGAGAACGAAAAGTTACCGAACGTGCAGTGACTTTTCAATTCTCTTTGAATAACCCTTATAATGTTTGTGTTGTATTATTTTAAGCAGACTGTGTTTTTCAAATTGTTGTGACTTAGATGAAGATCAGAGCACATTTTATGACCAATTCATGCAAAACTCCACGTAATCCCAAAGGGTTCACATACTTTTTCTTGCAACTTTAACTGGTAGAGGAGAAACGAGCTGCCTGGCTGTCATGTCCCATGTCTGGCACCATGATCCGAACCTCTGGCAGCACTCTTCATGTACTGCTCATCACCAGCACTGGGACCGCTGTGCATGCTTAGTTAGTCTAACTGAGGAAGCGGCTGTGACCCGCGAAACGCGTTTTAGTGTTTCCTTATTTTACTCTTTTATCATGTATTTAATTCGAATTTTACTTTTAGAGGAATAAAAACGTTTTAAAAAAACAGCAGGTGAACGTTTTCCTCTTTTCATCATGGCTAAGGCACAGTGCCTGAAGCAGTATGCTCTAAGGAAACAGCTCTTTACAGAAGAACTTAGCTGATGTATCCACCACAGAGGAGCACCAAACCCTGCAACAGCCCCTAGATGTAGCAAATGCCTTTAATAACTACAGGTATTTTGTTGGATGCGCCAACACCCTGATTGCTAAGCTAGCAATTGGAACACATTCAGAAAGGCAGCACACAAGTCAGATCCTTCCAACTGTGCAAAAACCCTGTATCAAAGGGAAATTCAGTTTTAGACAGGTGCCTGTCTGTCAGGATCGGGTAACCCCGCTTGCAGACGATAAGCCAACAGACCCAGACCAACCGGTCCTTAGTAATGGCTGGGTTATGGTCAGTAATACTGAGAACGATGAACACAAAGAAAGTGGCGGAGTGCAAAGTAAAACAACCTACTGAATGAAGTAACCCACAGTGCTCTAGCTAGCAGGTCCTTAATAATGGCCGGGTTAAGCAGAGCAGACAAACAAAAACACACTTAGGTGGGGGTTAGGGTGGAGCCGAAAACTCCCCGAGTTTGGTTCGGGCCCGAACCCGAACTTCCCATTTGTTCGGGCCCGAACTCGAACCCAATGCAAGTCAATGGCGCTGAAAATTCGAATTTTAGAGTGCCCTCCAAGAGGGCATATATGCTACATATTTGCCATAAAAGGTGTATGGGGGTCCGGGTAGTGCCCTGGGGGACAAGAAACAAGGATAAAAAGTTTAAAAAAAAAAAGTTTTTAAAGGGACAGTGAGTTTTCCATGAAATAAGGGTTAAAAATAAAAACCAAAAATTCCTTCAAATATCGTGCCTAGGAGGTTCCCATAACCTGCCCGTAAAGTGGCGGATTTCTAGGATGTATAGAAACACTTAAAAACAAATAAATTACGTTTCATATGACGGTAAACGCTTTGTAACAATGTAACAATAGGTGCTTTAAAATTGGGCTTTTAGCGTCGGCAACAGTGCCGTCACACCGTAACCCCTCTGAGGATATGAATCTGATACAGGCGTCAATGGCAGTGCACCCAGATATTGTGCCTTTAGTGCCAGGAATGCAAGTACTATCATACAGTAACCCCTCTGTGGTATTGTGGAAGAGTGCAGGGGTGGACCATGCGGTCCTATATTAAAAAGATATGAATCTGGTAATGGGTGTCAGTGCACCCAGATATTGTGCCTTTAATGGCAGGCCATCAAGTATAATCATACAGTAACCCCTCTGTAGTATTGTGGAAGAGTTCAGGGGTGGACCATGTGGTTGGTCCTATATTGAATTTTTTTTTTTTATCTGGTAATGGGTGTCAGTGCACCCAGATATTGTGCCTTTAATGGCAGGCCAGCAAGTATCATCATACAGTAACCCCTCTGTAGTATTGTGGAAGAGTGCAGGGATGGACCATGCGGTCCTATATTAAAAAGATATGAATCTGGTATTGGGCGTCAGTGCACCCAGATATTGTGCCTTCAATGGCAGGCCATCAAGTATCATCATACAGTAACCCCTTTGTAGTATTGTGGAAGAGTACAGGGGTGGACCATGCGGTCCTATATTAAAAAGATATGAATCTGGTAATGGGCGTCAGTGCACCAAGATATTGTGCCTTTAATGGCAGGCCAGCAAGTATCATCATACAGTAACCCCTCTGTAGTATTGTGGAAGAGTGCAGGGGTGGACCATGCGGTCCCATATTAAAAAGATATGAATCTGGTAATGGGCGTCAGTGCACCCAGATATTGTGCCTTTAATGGCAGGCCATCAAGTATCATCATACAGTAACCCCTCTGTAGTATTGTGGAAGAGTGCAGGGGTGGACCATGCGGTCCTATATTAAAAAGATATGAATCTGGTATTGGGCGCCAGTGCACCCAGATATTGTGCCTTCAATGGCAGGCCATCAAGTATCATAATACAGTAACCCCTCTGTAGTATTGTGGAAGAGTGCAGGGTTGGACCATGTGGTCCTATATTAAAAAGATATGAATCTGGTAATGGGCGTCAGTGCACCCAGATATTGTGCCTTTAATGGCAGGCCAGCAAGTATCATCATACAGTAACCCCTCTGTAGTATTGTGGAAGAGTGCAGGGGTGGACCATGCGGTCCTATATTAAAAAGATATGAATCTGGTAATGGGCGTCAGTGCACCCAGATATTGTGCCTTTAATGGCAGGCCATCAAGTATCATCATACAGTAACCCCTCTGTAGTATTGTGGAAGAGTGCAGGGGTGGACCATGCGGTCCTATATTAAAAAGATATGAATCTGCTAATGGGCGTCAGTGCACCCAGATATTGTGCCTTTAATGGCAGGCCATCAAGTATCATCATACAGTAACCCCTCTGTAGTATTGTGGAAGAGTGCAGGGGTGGACCATGCGGTCCTATATTAAAAAGATATGAATCTGGTAATGGGCGTCAGTGCACCCAGATATTGTGCCTTTGGTGCCAGGCCAGCAAGTATCATAATACAGTAACTCCTCTGTGGTATTGTGGAAGAGTGCAGGGGTGGACCCTGCTGTTCAAAAAATTCAAATTATATAAATCTGGCACAGGCATCAGTGCAGCCAAATATTGTGCCTTTCATGGCAGCAAGTGAATTCACACCGTAACCATTTTGTGGTATTGTGGAAGAGTTCAGTGCTGGAGGTTTTGTGCATGCAGAAGACATACCCGATCTATTCCGTTATTTTGGCATCAGGGGATTGATAGCTGCTGATCCAGGACTGATTAATTTTTATAAATGTCAGCCGGTCTACAGAGTTGGTGGCAGCCGCACTCTTTTGTCTGTGACAAAACCTCCAGCGGCACTGAACGTCCTTTCGGAAAGCACGCTAGATGAAGGGCAACCTAGTAGCTGCATAGCATATTGGCTAAATTCTGGCCAGTGATCCAATCTCAACACCCAGTAAGCCAGTGGATCATCTGCTGGAAAGGTATCCAGGTCTGCCCTTGCCCCTAGGTAGTCCTGCACCATATGGTGAAGACGCTGGAAATGGGTGCCTACATTTGACGTCCCTGGGCGTCGAGGACTAAAAAAATAATTTTTTAAAAATGCATCAGTCAAGCGGCCCTGGCCTTCACCGCTATTCCTCTGATCACCTGCAGCTTCAGAAGCATGTGTGTCAGCAGTAGCACTTGGTAATCTAACAGTGCCTGGAAAGGTGTTACACAAGTTTCGCTTTAGAGCGTCCTCAAGTTTTGTCATCCTGTGCTCCCTCTGTGCGGGCAGGATGAGCTCTGCAACTTTCCCCTTGTATCGTGGATCAAGAAGGGTTGCAAACCAGTAATGATCCCTCTCCTTGATAGCACGAATCCTGGGGTCCTTTAGCAGGGTTTGCATCATTAGGGAGCCCATGCAGCGTAGGTTGGAGCTGGCATTAGCTGCCAAGTCTTCCTGGTCAATGAGGATGACCGTATCGTGCACTTCCTCCTCCCAGCCACGCACAAGCC
This sequence comes from Leptobrachium leishanense, assembly GCA_009667805.1. Lineage (NCBI taxonomy): Eukaryota > Metazoa > Chordata > Amphibia > Anura > Megophryidae > Leptobrachium > Leptobrachium leishanense. Next base: position 100,577,896 of record CM019068.1, read on the forward strand.
CTTCTGTTTCTGGGCACAAAAAACCCTGCCTTGAGGAATCCCCACCTTCAATGCCCCACTACTTAAATAGTCCTCCTCCTCCTCCTCCTGTCTGATCTGAGTAGGACCCGCTGGAATGCTGTCTGCGGAAAGACTGGGGCCTTGAGGGCTAGGGAAGGCTTCCTCCCGCTGCTCTGCCTCTAGAGCCACATCTATAATTCCCCGCAGAGTGTGCTCCAGCAGGAACACTAAAGGAATTGTGTCACTGATGCATGCACTGTCCCTCCTCACCATCCTCGTTGCCTCCTCAAATGGTGACAGTACAGTGCATACATCCTTGATCATCAGCCACTGCGGGGGAAAAAAAACAAGTTGACCTGAACCTGTCCTTGTGCCATACTCACACAGGTACTCATTGATGGCCCTCTGCTGCTTGTGCAGACGCTGTAGCATTGCTAATGTCGAGTTCCACCTGGTGGGCATGTCACAGATCAGACGGTTTGTGGGAAGGTAGAATTCTCTTTGAATTTCTGCCAGGCGAACGCTTGCTGGGAATGACCATCTGAAGTGGCTGCAGACTTTTCTGGTCTGGATGAGAAGCTCTGGCAGCCCTGGGTACTTGGTTAGGAAACGCTGTACCACCAGATTTAGGACGTGTGCTAGGCATGGTACATGCGTCAATTTACCCTTGCGTAGGGCGGAGAGAAGGTTGCTGCCATTAACGCAGACGATCATTCCCAGCTCAAGCTGGCGTGGTGTTAACCATCTCTGCACCTGCCCCTGCAGAGCTGACAACATTTCTGACCCGGTGTCACGTACCTCTCCTGGCCTCAGCGGCTCTTCCTGTGGCTGACTGGACTCCTGATAATTCCTGGGCCCCAAGATCTGTCCATGCTGAGGAGACATTATAATTCTGGTCCTTCTCCTTCAATAACTAAGGTCTGAATGAAAAGCACACGCGCGCGAGCAGGCATCCTCCCATATAGCCATTACAGCTGCAACTCACCTGGAAGTCTGGACACGCTGATGCACGCCAGCTGGATCCAATCAACTCGTTATACCTGCCTATAAAAAAACTACAAGCTGAGTAAGTCATTGCTCGTTTATTGCGGTTCACAACCTGAGCCTACCTGTGAAATCCTTACCTGAAACCTCCTACCTGTGGAATTCTTGCCTGAAGCCTCTTACCTGTGGAATCCTTGCCTGAAGCCTCTTACCTGTGGAATCCTTGCCTGAAGCCTCTTACCTGTGAAATCCTTGCCTGAAGCCCCACCTGTTACCTGTTCCATTGAATACTTGCCAAATTTCTATCTTGCTGAAGTACTACCTACACCAAGCTGTTGATCCTTGTCTCCTGGAAAATCTACTAGCAAGTATATTCTGATATTGATACCTGTCGCCGACCTTTGCCTGTTATTGATTACGCCTGATTGCCGCCTGCCTTTATGATCCTTTACTTCTGAACTAACCGTGCTGAGAGACTGTTTATTGCTATATATATATTAAATCGGTTATCGTGGTTGTGCTAAGAAATGTTCCAAGAGTTCTCTGTCTGAACATCACTCCTACTGAGCGAGAGAGGTCTGTGTAAGCCATTCAGCTCTTTTTGCCAGCAGCTATACTGAAAGGGCCGCTACTTCTGCACAATTGGTTCCTCTGGAAAACTGGTACCTGACAGAATAAACGAGCCATCTCATGGAACCAGCAGATATAGCAGAGGCCTTGAGCACCATCACAGATCAACTAGCAAGTCTTGCACAGACAGTCCAGGATCTGCAAAGGAACCAAGTCGCCATACAAACCACACAAGCCCAGTTAACCACAAGACTAGCTGCCGCTACCCCTTTACCAGGAACTACAGCTATGATTAATACTCCTTCTTTCCACCCAATAGCTGGATCAGCAGAACCATACGTTTCTCCACCTGAGAAGTTTAACGGGGACCGTTCCAAGTTTTGTTGTTTTATCACTTCATGTACAATCATGTTCTCTCTCCAGCCTCTTACCTACTCTACCGATTTTGCACGCATTAACACAGTTATATCCTTGCTTACAGAAAAACCACAGTGCTGGGCTCATCACCTTATACATGTCAACAGTCCTATCCTATCTAACTGGAATTCCTTTCTACAAGCTTTAGAAGAAATGTATGATGACCCCCACAGACTTGAAAGCGCAGCTCAAGCATTATCTAACCTAAAACAAGGAAGAAGAGACGTAGAAGACTACATTACTGAATTTAAACATCTAGCCTTGGATTCAGAATGGAATGAGCCTGCACTATTAGCACAGTTCAAGTCCGGCCTTGCTGAACACATAAAGGATGAGCTGGCTAGAGCTGAAAAACCTACATCAATAGAATCGATGATGACCGTATGTACACAAGTTGGTAGAAGATTCCGAGAAAGGAGAGCAGAAAGAGCTGCTACTTTTCATCCTCCAATACACAAGCGCCCACCTCAACTAGCTGTAATGCAGCCGACACCTTTGCCCGCCTTGCATACACCAGAAGAACCTATGCAAATAAATGTAATAAGAGGTCCTTTAACTGACAACGAGAGAGCACGAAGAAGATCACTGGGGCTCTGTATGTACTGTGGACGCTCGGGTCATCAATTAAGAGAGTGTCGAGAGAAACCAGAACACCGCAGAGGTAAGACCTCACCTCTGTTTTATGCCATGTCTATAAAAAATATTAATGGTTATATATCTACACACCTAACCATCCCTGTGTCTCTCCAGTGGAAGGACGATCACGCCAACCTCAATGCGATGATTGATTCTGGCGCAAGCGGTTGTTTCATTGATCAAACTCTTGTAAGCATTCTACGAATACCCTTTATAACTAAACAACATTCTGTGGCATTGCAATTACTAGACGGTAGCCCTTTAAAAACTGGTCCTATTACAAAAGAAACAATTTCTTTGTCTGTATCCATAGGTACCCAGCATAAAGAATCATTTTCTTTTGATATCGTGAGTTCTCCAGCTTTTCCGTTGATTTTTGGACTTCCTTGGTTAAGAAAAAATAATCCGTATATCGATTGGGAAAGAGGTACGCTAACGTTAAATCTACCAAAACAGAAAACCTCAACTGATATTCCATACAACACTTCTTTAACTGCTACAGCAGCTACCACCTTACCTGAAATTTATGAAGAATATTCTGATGTGTTCCAATCTACAGGAACAGACACCTTACCACCTCATAGGGTCTACGACTGCCCTATAGACTTATACCCTGGCTCCCCTATTCCGTTTGGACGAGTGTATCCTTTATCAGAACCCGAGCTCAAGGTGCTCAAAGAATACATCGATGAAAATTTGACCAAAGGGTTCATACGACCCTCTACTTCTCCTGCAGGAGCTCCTATTTTTTTTGTGGGTAAGAAGGATGGAGGCCTGAGACCATGCATAGATTACCGGGCATTAAATAATATAACCATTAAGAATAAATATCCTCTCCCTCTAATCACGGAGTTAATGGACAGACTAAAGGATGCCAAATATTTCACCAAACTTGACCTCAAAGGAGCCTATAACCTTGTAAGAATTAAAAGCGGACATGAGTGGAAAACAGCTTTTCGTTCCCGCTACGGGCATTACGAGTACCTTGTGATGCCTTATGGCCTCTGTAATGCCCCTGCAACGTTTCAAAGGTTCTTAAATGATATTTTCCGTGAAATACTAGACGTTTACGTAATTATTTATCTAGACGATATACTAATATTCTCATCTTCATTATCAGAACATCAAGACCATGTGACATCAGTACTTAAGAAACTAAGAGAGAACAAATTGTACGGTAAACTAGAAAAATGTATATTCAACAGTCAAGCCATTGAATTCCTAGGGTTCATCATAACACCAGGTAACATCCAGATGGACAAGACCAAAACAAAAGCCATAGAAGAATGGCCTATCCCTGCTAATAGAAAAGGGGTACAATGTTTTCTTGGATTCTGCAACTTTTACCGTAAATTCATCCGCAATTTTTCTTCTATTGTCAAACCCCTAAACGAACTAACACGTATCACTATCCCTTTTTCCTGGAACAGTCAAGCACAGAAAGCTTTTGAAAAACTAAAAGAACACTTTGTTACAGCACCCATATTGTCTTTACCGGATCCATCAACCCCGTATTCCATCGAAGTCGATGCCTCCAACTATGCGATAGGAGCAGTACTATCACAGAAGGTAGGCGATAAACAAATTTTACATTCCCGTCGCCTACTTCTCCAGAACATTGACAGCACCAGAAAGAAACTACGATGTTGGTGATCGTGAACTTCTAGCTATAAAAATGTCATTGGAAGAATGGCGACATCTATTGGAAGGTTCTGAATTTCCTATTACAATCTTCACAGATCATAAGAATCTAGAATATCTGCAGAAAGCAAAACGCCTCAAACCCAGACAAGCTAGATGGGCATTATTTTTTTGTCGTTCAATCTTCATATCACCCATAGACCAGGAAACAAAAATGGAAAGGCAGATGCCTTATCACGTATGAATTTTGTACAGCTGCCAGACGAAGATGAATACATCCTTCCTAAATCCTGTTTTGTTACCAGAACCTCCTCCATCTGGGATACCATAAAATTATATTCAAATGATATTAAAGATACTATATCTCATATTCCTTTACAGAAAAAGAACGGTTACGTATTTCGAAACAATCGTATAGTCGTTCCTCAAGAAGCCCGTCTACACGTTCTTCAATACTTCCATGACACTACTATCGGAGGGCATACCGGATTCCACAAGACCTTTGAGGTAATAAAGCGTTCCTTCTGGTGGCCATATATGAAAAAGGAAATAAGAGCATACGTCCACCACTGCCCTACATGTCTTCAGACTAAACCACTCCATACTCTCCCCAAGGCCTGTTACAGCCATTACCCATACCGAAAAGTCCATGGACTGATATATCCATGGATTTTATAACTGAGCTACCTATGTCTTCGGATTGTAATACCATAATGGTCATAGTAGACAGATTCTCTAAAATGGCCCACTTCATCCCAGTGAAAAGTATACCTTCCGCTACAGAAACTGCTCATCTATTCATCAAAAATATATTTTCATTACATGGTCTCCCAGAGACCATAATCACGGACAGAGGGACACAATTTACATCCCGTTTCTGGTCAGCATTTTGTAAATGTTTACATATACAAAATAATCTATCTACTGCATTTCATCCACAGACCAACGGTCAAACGGAAAGAGTAAACGGCGTATTAGAACAATATCTCCGTTGCTTTATTACGCATCTACAAAATGATTGGATACAGTACATTCCTATAGCTGAGTTTACCTACAACAACCAGAAACATTCTTCTACCGGTATGTCGCCTTTTTTTGTTAATCACGGCAGACATCCCATCATGCTTCCTGGTTCTCCAATTCTAGGTGATGTACCTTCAACCAATGAAAGAATAAGAAATATTCTAGATGTGTACAAGACCGTGCATGCTGCATTGTTACGTGCTCAATATAGGTACAAAACATTTGCAGATAGAAGACGATGTCCTGCTCCGGTATACAAGGTAGGAGACAAGGCATGGTTGTCAACAAGACATTTAAAGGTTGAATATCCAGAAGCTTGGGTTACGATACATAGGACCTTTTCCTATTATTCAAGTCGTCTCTTCTTCAGCAATCAAATTATTATTACCTGTTTCATATAAAATTCATCCTGTGTTCCATGTGTCGTTACTGAAACCAGCCTATGATGATCCTTTTCCGGGACGCCTCCCATGCAAACCAGGTCCTATATCTATGAGTGACGAAGAAACCTACGAATCAAGGAGATCTTGGATTCTCGCCTTCGGAGAGGTCATTTAGAGTATCTTATCAGGTGGAAGGGTTATGGTTCGCAGGATGACTCATGGATTCCCGCTGTAGAGGTTAGTGCTCCTCGCTTGATTCGGAGATTCCATCAATTACACCCATCTCGCCCCCAGAGGGGTCGCCTTGTTGGGGGGTTCTGTCACGTACCTCTCCTGGCCTCAGCGGCTCTTCCTGTGGCTGACTGGACTCCTGATAATTCCTGGGCCCCAAGATCTGTCCATGCTGAGGAGACATTATAATTCTGGTCCTTCTCCTTCAATAACTAAGGTCTGAATGAAAAGCACACGCGCGCGAGCAGGCATCCTCCCATATAGCCATTACAGCTGCAACTCACCTGGAAGTCTGGACACGCTGATGCACGCCAGCTGGATCCAATCAACTCGTTATACCTGCCTATAAAAAAACTACAAGCTGAGTAAGTCATTGCTCGTTTATTGCGGTTCACAACCTGAGCCTACCTGTGAAATCCTTACCTGAAACCTCCTACCTGTGGAATTCTTGCCTGAAGCCTCTTACCTGTGGAATCCTTGCCTGAAGCCTCTTACCTGTGGAATCCTTGCCTGAAGCCTCTTTTCTGTGAAATCCTTGCCTGAAGCCCCACCTGTTACCTGTTCCATTGAATACTTGCCAAATTTCTATCTTGCTGAAGTACTACCTACACCAAGCTGTTGATCCTTGTCTCCTGGAAAATCTACTAGCAAGTATATTCTGATATTGATACCTGTCGCCGACCTTTGCCTGTTACTGATTACGCCTGATTGCCGCCTGCCTTTATGATCCTTTACTTCTGAACTAACCTTGCTGAGAGACTGTTTATTGCTATATATATATTAAATCGGTTATCGTGGTTGTGCTAAGAAATGTTCCAAGAGTTCTCTGTCTGAACATCACTCCTACTGAGCGAGAGAGGTCTGTGTAAGCCATTCAGCTCTTTTTGCCAGCAGCTATACTGAAAGGGCCGCTACTTCTGCACAATTGGTTCCTCTGGAAAACTGGTACCTGACACCCGGTGTGGCTCCTGTCCCCTAAACAAACTAGCTCAAGCACAATATGGCATCTTTTTGCTTGAGCCATTGCGTAGACCCTGTCAGGCGTCGGTTTAACTGCCACTTCGCCAGAGACAGAGAAGGAGGAGGAGGAGGAGGAGGAAGAGGTGGGGGTGGTGGAGCAGACAGACCTCATACAAGCAGCTTTCTGGAGGCGTGGTGGATGAACAAGCTCCAGCACAGAGCCCCGTCTTGGATCCCTCCCAGCCTGCAATTAGAGTTACCCAGTGTGCCGTGAAGAAAATGTAACGACACTGTCCATGCTTGCTTGACCACGTGTCTAAAGTGACATGCACCTTGCTGCTGACTGCCTTTCCCAATGACTGGAAAACATTGTCTTTCACGTGCTGGTATAGTGATGGAATGGTCTTGCGTGAAAAGTAATGGCGTTTTGGAACCTGCCACAGTGGTACAGCGCATTCAGCAAATTCACGGAAGGGAGCAGAGTCCACCAGCTGGAAAGGCAGCAGCTGCAATGCGAGTAATTTTGCTAAGCTGGCATTTAGATGCTGTGCTTGGGGATGGTTGGGACTATATTTTTTCTTTCGCTGCAGCAGCTGCGGCAACGTAATCTGACTGTGTAAATCTTCAGCTACTGGGATGATGTCATATTGTGAGGAAGGACCTGCTGGTACATCCATTACTGTAGCATCATCCCTGTCGGTGGAGGTTGTAGGCAATTGCATGGCAGGACATACAGTGTGGGTAGAGACAGATGAGGAGGAGGAGGACCTACGCAAAGTTTTGCCCCAACGGGATGTGTGGCACTTGTTCATATGTCACCTCAAGCACGTGGTACCCAAGTGTCCGGTGTTTATCCCACGCTTCAGCCTCCTCTGACATAGATTACAAATAGCAACGCTGGGGTCTGATGCACAGTTCTTAAAGAACTCCCAGACAGCAGATTTCCTGCATGTGTTCTTTGAGACAACAGTGCTCTGCACCGGAGCAGCTCTGACATGTGATGCCTTGGACTGGCTAGTGCTACGGTTGGTCACAGAGGATGTTGTGCCTCGTGTTTGCTGTGCCTCCTCCTCCTCCCCCTCCTCCTCACTTGATTCCTCAGTTCGATCTGGCACCCAGGTGGAATCAGTGACCTCATCATCATCAATGTCATCTTCACCCCCTATCTCCTCATCACTGGAGCCAACTTGGCAGTATGCTGCAGCTGCTGGGGCAACATGAGTTCCAGTTATTTGTGTGTCATCACTGGCACCCCCTTCCTCTAGGTTTATTATACTCCCTTGCTCAACCTCAGAGATTGAATCAGAGCACTGTACTTGCTGCTCATCCTCAAGCAGCATGTCACTCTCATTGTAGTCAAACAATTCAGCTGACTCCTCCGTGTGTGATAGCGAGGCTACGGCAGGAGTAGCTGTAGACATGGAGGCTGCATTAGATGCTTTGGCAGCTGAGGTGGACTGTAAAGCACTAGAAGCCTGTCTGGCAGAGGACTCGGAGGATGAGGATGGCCTGGTTAGCCAATCCACCAAGTCCTCTGTATGTTGCTGCTGCTTAAGATGGCCAGCACCAGTTAGAAAGGACAAACGTGCCCCTGCAGAGGATGCACCATGTCCACCATGACCAGAGACACAGCCTCCCGGCACAGGGGCTGCTTGCCCTCTTATCTGTGGCTGGGAGCGTCTGCCTGTCCTTTTTGTTCTTTCAGACATGGTGAGTGATATATAGATTAATATATACAGAACTCTGATTCAACTCTGGTATAAAGATTTAAATAACTCTGGTATAACTCAGTGAGACACACTGATAGCTGGCAGCCAGTGACAAGAGACAGATCACCTTAATTCACAAATGTTTTAAATAAATTAGTGAGCCCCAAAATACAGCGTGGTACTGTATGTATGACGAGCCACGGATCTCCATAATTCCCAAGTGTTTTAACGAAATTAGTGAGCCCCAAAAAAAAATGCTGGCTGTGTGACGAGACACAGAAGATCACCTTAATTCACAAGTGTTTTAAAGAAATTAGTGAGCCCCAAAATACAGCGTGGTACTGTATGTATGACGAGCCACGGATCACCTTAATTCCCAAGTGTTTTAAAGAAATTAGTGAGCCCCAAAAAAAAATTGCTGGCTGTGTGACGAGACACAGAAGATCACCTTAATTCACAAGTGTTTTAAAGAAATTAGTGAGCCCCAAAAAGAATTGCTGGCTGTGTGACGAGACACAGAAGATCACCTTAATTCACAAGTGTTTTAAAGAAATTAGTGAGCCCCAAAATACAGCGTGGTACTGTATGTATGACGAGCCACGGATCACCTTAATTCCCAAGTGTTTTAAAGAAATTAGTGAGCCCCAAAAAAAATTGCTGGCTGTGTGATGAGACACAGAAGATCACCTTAATTCCCAAGTGTTTTAAAGAAATTAGTGAGCCCCAAAATACAGCGTTGTACTTTTTGTATGACGAGACACAGATCAACTTAATTCCCAAGTGTTTTAAAGAAATTAGTGAGCCCCAAAAAAAATTGCTGGCTGTGTGACGAGACACAGAAGATCACCTTAACCCTTTCGCTGCTGAGGCTTTTCCCGCCCCTGTGCTGAGGTAATTTTTACCTGTTTTGCGCATCATGTTTAAACGTGTTTTGAAGGCTTATTTTAGTATATGACCAGACATATTATATATCGTTCTTTCCGTCAGACTCAGTAGATTCATAATATGTCATTATTATATGTATACGTTATGTCATGTCTGTATATTATAACAAAAAATGCAATAAAATATGTATTTTCAATAATTTACAACGTGTAAAGTGTTTTTTTCACATTTTAACATGCGAGCAATTGCGGTTATATTTTGTATGGGGTGCGCTTGTTAAAAAAATTAGAGATGGGGTCTCGTTACATTTTTTTTTGGGGAAAATGACACTATTTTTAACAAACGCACCGCATACAAAAATCGTTAGTGCAGCATCATTGTTCACATTATAATTGAAATGGGAACAATATTGCTGCATTGACAAACCCAAAAAAATAAAAAAAAATTTTTTTTTTTAAATTTTTTTTAATTTTTTTTTTTTTTTTTTTTTTTACAAAATTTTACACTTTCATGTTTGGTATCGTTGGAACGCCATGCTCTGGCCGATCCAACCATACCAAAATTTAACCCCTAACTGCCACGGATCGGGAGATAGGGAGTTCATTGGAACTCCCTATCTCCACAGTTGGTGGCAGTTAGGGGTTAAGTCTAGGACTGGCGTCATCGTGCTACGCACGATGACGCCAGTCCTCTGGGGAGTTCCCGGAGGCTGGCCGACATCCAAGATGTCGGCCAGCTCGGGAAAGGATCGCGAACCGGGGCTTTTCAGCGCCGATTCGCGATCCAGCTCCCCAGGGGTTAATGCCAGGCATCATTGGAAGGGCAGGCTGTGCCCTTCCAAATGATGCCTGGGTTAAGCCCCTGTGTGCCGCCGATCGGGAGGGAGAGAGGTCCGAAGGACCTCCCCCCTCCCTTTCAGGCGCCTCCTCCGCACATGCGGGGGGCGCCTGAATTAGGTGTCATCGCGCCCCCGCGATGACACCTAATGCTGGCAGCTGCTGGTCCGGATGCGCGGCTGACATCCAGGATGTCAGCCCGCACCGGAGGGGCCAGCGATCGGCCGGAACCCGGCCGAACGCTGACCCCAATGTGAGGACGCGCTCAGCGCGCCCTCAGCACACCAGCGGGAATGCTGAGGACGCGCTCAGCGCGTCCTTAGCATTCAAGTGGTTAAGGGACCAAAAGTAATGGGACAATTGGCTTCTCAGCTGTTCCATGGCCAGGTGTGTGATATTACCTCATTACCCCAATTACAATGTGCAGATAAAAGGCCCAGAGTTATTTCAAATTGCTATTTGCATTTGGAATCTGTTGCTGTCAACTCTCAAGATGAGATCCAAAGAACTGTCACTATCAGTGAAGCAAGCCATCATTAGCTGAATAAACAAAACCAAACCATCAGATCATGCCTGGGTTAAGCCCCGTGTGCCGCTGATCGGGAGGAGAGAGGTCCGAAGGACCTCCCCCCCCTCCTTTCAGGCGCCTCCTCCGCACATGCGGGGGGGCGCCTGAATTAGGTGTCATCGCGCCCCTGCGATGACACCTAATTCTGGCGGCTGGTGGTCCGGATGCCGGGCTGACATCCAGGATGTCAGCCCGCACCGGAGGGGCCAGCGATCGGCCGGAACCCGGCCGAACGCTGACCCCAATGTGAGGACACGCTCAGCGCGTCCTCAGCACACCAGCGGGAATGCTGAGGACGCGCTGAGCGCGTCCTTAGCATTCAAGTGGTTAATTCACAAGTGTTTTAAAGAAATTAGTGAGCCCCAAAAAGATTTGCTGGCACAGTGACAAGACCCAGAAAATCACCGCAATTCAGAAATGTTTTAAATAAAGTTGTAAACCCCAAAAAAACTTGCTGGCACAGTGACAAGACACACATCACCTAGATTCCCTGATATTTGGTATAAATGAGACCCAAAAAGACTTGCTGGCACAGTGTGACAACACCCAGAAAATCACCTCAATACACAAATGTTTTAAATAAAGTTGTAAACCCCAAAAAAACTTGCTGGCACAGTGACAAGACATACATCACCTAAATTCCCTGATATTTGGTCAAAATGAGACCCCCCAGACCCCCCCAGTAGCGTGGCAGACAGGCAGTAACAACACACAACAACAATCTCCTATGAAATCTCCTCTCAAATGCATGCTGAAGCGGTGTGTGGGAACCTTATATGGTGTGCTGCGGGACTTAGCTCTGTGAGCCCATGATTGGGCAAAATTTGCCCAATCAGGACTCTGAGCAGTGATTGGCATAGTGTTCAACCAGTCTTGCACCAGACCTGTGGTCAGGTGCAAGGCTGTAGCCAATTACGAGCTTCAGGCAGTGGGAAAATGCATTGTGGTCCATTGTGGTCGAACATGCGGCGAACACCCGGAAATGTTCGGGGTTCGCGATCCACCCGAACAGGCTAAGTTCGGGTCGATTCCCGAACCGTCCGAACCCGAACAGCTCATCCCTAGTGGGGGTTAAGGAATAGAGGTCCGTTTATACTATGCCAAAATTCAGGGTGCCAGAATACAAGGAAATTGAGACAGGATCGTAATAACCAGGAAATCAGTCAGATAGGAATGCAGCAATAACAACAAGGCACTAGGCTTAAATGGAACCACGCTAGGGCAATTTGCTAGGATAAATGAAGCCCTTTAAATGGAGCCACATCACTTCCTATTGGTGCTCAGAGGAGACGCCCTGCTCTGCTATAGGATCGCCGGTCATGTGGTGCGATTGGTTGTCCTTCCTGCATGCTGCATCTGATTCGGGGGTGGCACCATTCTCTGTCCAGTAGTACACAGTACTCAGGAATAAGGCTTTCTGGATATCAGCTGCTGTGACGACCGCAATACTTCCCTAGACATGGGCCGACGACGCAACACTTCCCTGGACATGGGCCAAAGGTGCAACACTTCCCTGGACATGGGCAGAAGGCGCAACACTTCCCCGGACATGGGCCAAAGGCGCAACACTTCCCTGGACATGGGCCGAAGGCGCAACACTGCCCTGGACATGGGCCACCGTGACACTGTCAGTGCTATTACTAAACTTCTCTGTAACCAAAAAATGAAACACCAGTCAGGACCTGTCCAAGTCCCAGCAATGCTGCTGAAAATCAGCGCGCCAGCAATTGCAAAACCTGTCGCAACCCTAATCAATGAATCACTGGCGACTGGATATATACCCAAACTCTGGAAGACTGCTAGAGTGGTACCTATCCATAAAAGTGGAGACAATACTTTGGTATCCAACTACTGTCCAATATTATTGCTTCCTGTAATGTCAAAAATTCGGGAAAAATGTGTTTACACTCAACTACGAGATTACTATCAGTATTGGAACTATTTAACCCCATATCAATCCGGCTTCCGTCCAAATCATTCAACCACAACTCTCCTTTTAAAAGTTTCCAATGATATCCAGGCTTGTATGAAACAAGGAAACCTAACTAGAGCCATCTTCCTTGATTTTGCCAAGTCCTTTGACACAGTAGACCATGGCATCTTATTACAAAAACTTAAAGACTCTGGTATTGGGGATCGCACGCTTGTAACGTTGGGGGCTTCCAGCCTTTCCGGTGTGCTTGATGGCAGCATGTCTGATGCTGCTCGCTCACCAACGCCCGGTTTAAATTGAAACAGGCAGGGAGGTGGCTGCATGAGGCGTGGCTTGAGAGGGGGGCGCGGTCTGGTGAAGGTCTTTTAAAAACCAACAGTTCCTTCTAAGCAGTGCCAGATCGAGGTTATCCATACCTGAGCTCCTTGTACCTGAATTCTCTCATGATTTAACCTGTTATTGACCTCTGCTTGTTTTCTGCCTATTCTGCCTTCCGTTGCCCTAGACTATTTCCTTGTACTACGCTTCTGCACTGATATCGACCCGGCTATTCCATTTGACTATTCTATACTCTGTATTCCTGATTCTGGTTCGTCTGACTACCCCCGTGTTGCTGACCTGGTTTTGTATTACGACATTGTCTTTGATTAACTCTTTCTGTCTAGCTGGTATACATATACCTTGCCAATTTTTAAGGACCAGACAGTTAGGGATTCCTGTACGGCTACCCTGTTGGTAGTTTTTTGGCTCTGTGGAGTGTTGGGCTTTAAGGACTGCGTGGTGGGATCCGGGAACCATGACATTACGATCTGGCCAAATTGAACCCTGCAGACCTAACACAGCATTTGAGTAACTTTGTATCCAGACAGGACGAGCAGGACCATAGGATGGATCAGTTTGCTCTCGCCTTACAAACTATCCTGACTCGTACGGCTCACCTGGAACCAGCTGGGGTTGCACCTCTGCCTGCTATTCCTGTGTCCCTGTCGTTCAGACATCCCAGGTACACATGACTGCTCCTATGAGGTTTGACGGTACTCCCTCGGAGTGCCAGGGATTTTTGGTCCATGTGGATATTCATTTTAAATTTAATCCACAAATGTTTATCACTGACATAGCCAAAGTGGGGTTCATTATTAACCATCTGTCTGGTAGAGCGTTGACATGGGCAAATCCTTTATGGGAGGCAGAGAAGCCTATCGTACTGAACTATAAAGAATTCATAGCCGGGGGGCGTGGCCGGCTACGAACAGGAGCGGACGTGTTCTGGTGGAGCTCCTCACGTCTTCCTTGATTAAGGACTCTCAGACAGTCTCACCTATGCAGATTTTCCCCTTAAAGGTCCTTGTGTAGCTGGCCACTGGTACCGACCTGTCCGGAGCCCATTCAGTCCCCCCTCCAGACCAGAGACTTTGCTCTTTACGGACTGATTCTCTGCTGGTGGACATCACTGGCGGCCATTTTGAGGCCTACCCCCCAGCTCCTGTTGGCCCCTTACTGTGATCCCTTGATGTGTGCGAACATGGATAGGGTCCTGCTGCAGGCTGCGGAGATGGAGGGCCCCATCTCCTGGCTGTGGAGGTGCCTGATCCTGGAGGGGTGGACGGAGGTGGTGAGGTTTGGCAACGGGTGTTCCCCCCTTTGCATGGAAGATGGCTGTGATTGCAGGCCTAGATGCCTGTCTGGCATTACTGGATGCGGAGGGTGACAATTCCTGCCCACTCACAAAGGGGACCTGGAGGAGGATGATGTCCGCGCTGAGGGGCTGTGTGGGAGCGGTGGATTTCAGCCCCAGTGGCACAGAGGAATGCCTACCTTATTGCAGTGCTGGGAGTTTGGAGACAGAGATTGATGGGGAGGACTGTGCAGCTGATGGTTCACAGGCGGCGTTGCAGACAGACCCACCGCCAGATTCAAGCAGTGAAGATACGCTGGTGCTGGAGGAGACTGAATTCGGAGCGGCGGCTCCTGAGTTTTCTGCCGAGTGTCCCCCTGCGTTGTCTGTGGAGGTGCAGCTGGGAAAGACGACTGATTACAGGCCAGGATCTTGCTCTGGGTCCCGCGTTGCGGCATTTACTGCAGTCGAAGATGTCTGGGTGCTACCCGCCCAACGGGCCTTTCGTGGGGTGCTTGTGCCCGGTGGAGCTGCCCTAGCAGTCTCTTGGTTGGACACGGGCTGATGTGGGTGTTTTCCCCTCGCCTCTATTGAATTCGAGACCCGCTGCCCTTAGTTAGGTGCGTCTCCCCCCGAGCAATTTTTTTCCCCTCCTTCTCCTCACCAGCTAGCTGAGACTTTCTTGTTGAATATTTGAGACTTATTTTTCTGATGCTGAGGACTTTTGTTGCTTTTCTGCCTTCTTTTCTTTATTTTTTATTCAGGTGACGTGACGCTACCTAAGATGACTTATGTTTTTATTTTCCTATGCTGTTGCCACTGACGTGTCTTGGCCCTGCATGGCCATTTTCACTTATATTTGTCTTGTTATTTCTGCAAAACTTCAAAATAAAGAATTAAAAAAAAAAATCATATCCGAGTTAAAATGTACATTTAATCCTACCAGAAAGGCCAAGGTAGCTGGCAAATCCTTGTCTCGCATACGTCAAGGGAACAGGACTGTGTCTGATTATGCTATAGAATTTAAAACGTTGGTTTCTGACGTGAACTGGACTAATGAGGCTCTGGTTCTGGCTTTTATGGAGGGGTTATCGGAGTCATTGATGCATGAGTTGGCCCCTCGTAAATTACCTGAGGTGTTGAGTGAATTTATAGATTATTGTATAGATCTGGATGATCAGATAAGGGACAGAAGGACTCCAAGAGAGAAACCTAAGAGACCGTTACCAAGGTTGGCCCCTGTCTTTCAGGCACCACCAAGAGAGTTATCCCCTCCCTCTGAGCCTATGCAACTAGGCCATACTAGGCTTACAGAGGAAGAGAGAACAAGGCGTCTTCGTGAGGGATCGTGCCTGTATTGTGGTTTAAAAGGACATTTACGACTTCAATGTCCCACTCGCCCTAGAATGCATGATAAGTCGTAAAACTACCGCACCTAAGGCAGCTGAGGAGACAGGCCTTGGGTGTGACGTTCATGTCTCCTGTCATAGACACTAGACTCTTGTTACCAGTATCCGTGGCTTGGGAGACCAAGACCACGCATACTACCGCTTTTGTTGATTCTGGGGCTGCTGGTAAATTCATTGATGTTGAATACGCTTCCTCCATTTCTCTCCCTCTGGTTGTAAGAGAGACACCCTTGGCCGTCGAAGCCATAGACGGTAGGCCGTTATCCTGCCCCAGAATTACTCATGATACTGTTACAGTGGTTCTTACCACTGGTCTCTTGCATAAAGAAGAGATTATATTTCAGGTTATCCATTCACCTTCCAATCCTGTTGTGCTTGGTTTCCCTTGGTTGGTGGAACATAATCCTGTTATTGATTGGGCTAAGGGAGAGATACTGTCTTGGAGTCCTGCTTGTTTTGGGACTTGTTTAATACCCATTCAGCATATTGGTGCCCTGAACACACCTACAGCTCCTCCATTGTCTACAGAGGTTCCTGAGTGGTATGCCGATCTCAGGGCTGTATTCAATAAAAGAGAGGCAGAGAAACTACCTCCACATAGACCGTATGATTGCGCCATAGATATTCATCCAGGTACCATGCCTCCTCGAGGCAAAGTATATCCTTTATCCATAAAAGAGAACCAAATCATGGAGTAATACATAAAGGAGAATTTGGAGAGAGGTTTTATCAGACGTTCCCCTTTCCAGCAGGGGCTGAGTTCTTTTTTGAGTCTAAAAAAGAAGGAGATTTATGCCCGTGTATCAATTATAGGGGGCTTAACAAGATCACCATCAAGAATGTGTACCCTATCCCTCTTATATCAGAACTGTTCGACAGGTTAAGGGGATCAGCAGTATACACAAAACTCGATTTGAGAGGGGCTTACAACCTGATACGTATAAAAGATGGGCATGAGTGGAAAACAGCATTTAACACCAGGAGTGGGCATTATGAATATCTGGTCATGCCGTTCGGTCTCTGTAATGCTCCAGCTGTATTCCAAGATTTCATTAATGATGTACTCAGAGATTTTTTGCAATCCTTTGTTATCGTATACTTAGACGATATACTGGTTTACTCTCCCGATCTGAAAACCCACCATGAACATGTCAGACAGGTATTAGCAAAATTACTAGACAATGGTCTTTATTGCAAACTGGAGAAGTGTTTATTCGACATTACTACTGTAAAATTTCTTGGGTACATTATCACTCCAGAAGGTTTTGAGATGGATCCTTCCAAACTCACGGCCATCTCAGAATGGCCTCTCCCTCAAGGTCTCAAAGCCATACAGAGGTTTCTGGGGTTTTCCAACTATTATAGGAGATTTATCAAGAATTATTCTGCTGTAGCTTCTCCTATCATTAATATGACACGTAAAGGTCTGAAGAACCAGGTCTGGTCTTCACAATCCAAACAGGCATTTGAAGCTCTCAAACGGGCATTCACTTCCGTTCCCGTGTTACGGCATCCTGATCCCAGAATTCCATTTGTTCTTGAGGTTGATGCTTCCGAGATAGGCATTGGGGCTGTCCTATCTCAAAGAGAGTCTCCAGGGAAGCCTCTACATCCTTGTGGGTTCTTTTCAAGAAAATTATCACCAGCAGAATGCAATTATGATATCGGTAACAGAGAATTGCTTGCTATTGTGTCTGCCCTGTCAGAGTGGAGACATTTGTTGGAAGGTACTCTTGACCCTTTGTTGATAATCACTGATCATAAGAACCTTACGTACATCGGGGATGCTAAACATCTGAACTCGAGACAGGCCAGGTGGTCATTACTACTGTCTAGGTTTAATTTTGTGTTGACTTACAGACCAGGTGACCGCAATGTAAAGGCTGATGCCTTATCTCGTCAATATGACCCGTATGAATCAAATACACAAGACCACAATCCTATAGTTCCTCCTGAATGTATTGTGGCTTCCACGGTCTTGTCTGTTTCCTCGCCTTTCCTGGAATGCCTCCAAGCAGCTCAAATGGGGGCTCCAAGTAACAAGCCTCCAGATATGTTGTTTGTGCCTGAAAAGGAAAGACAAGAATTACTCATAATGTTTCATGATTCAAAACCAGCAGGTCATCCTGGTATTACTAAGACTCTTACCAGTATCTCCAGACAGTTCTTGTGGCCCACCATGCGACAGGACGTACGTCTGTTTGTTTTGGCTTGTCAAGTCTGTGCCAGAAGCAAAACCAGTAAAACATTGCCTGTCGGTCTATTGCAGCCTTTACCCATTCCTAATAGGCCTTGGTCTCATCTATCCATGGATTTTATTGTGGACTTGCCGAAGTCCAAGGGTCATACTGTGGTTCTGACAGTTGTAGACCGCTTCTCCAAAATGGCTCATTTTATACCTTTACCTAAGCTTCCTACAGCCAAAGAACTGGCGGTCGTCTTTGCTAGAGAGATCGTACGAATACACGGGGTTCCGTCTGAAATAGTCTCTGACAGAGGAGCTCAGTTCGTCTCTCGTTTCTGGAGGGATTTCTGTGCGAAGATGGGGGTGCGATTGGCCTTCTCTTCAGCATATCATCCACAAACCAATGGGGCAGCAGAGAGGTCAAATCAGGGTCTCAAGCAGTACATACGTTGCTTTACCACACAACAACAAGACAATTGGTCAGAGTTGTTGCCCTGGGCTGAGTATGCACATAATAACGCCGTTAACGAGACCACTGGCCACTCTCCTTGTTCTGCTATCTATGGTTTTTTCCCTCCGGCTCTACCGCTTCAGTTTGCTGAACAGGCCATCCCGGCTCTCGATGAACATCTCACACAACTACAGGATATTTGGAGACAGATTCGCGAAAACATGGAGCGCAGTGTTGCTGTCCAGAAACGCAAGACTGACAGGCATAGGTTACAAGCTCCTTCCTACAACGTGGGGGATAGAGTTTGGTTGTCCACTAGGAATGTGAAGTTGCGGGTGCCTTCTATGAAAATGGCACCTCGGTTTATCGGTCCATACAAGATCATTCGCTGCGTTAACCCTGTGGCTTATGCTCTTGCCCTTCCTAGACATCTTCGCTTGCACAACGTCTTCCACACCTCCCTACTGAAGCCTTTGTTGTGTAACAGGTACACGCGGGTCGTTCCTCCTCCTCCACCTGTTCAGGTTGATGGAGAGACGGAGTATGAGGTTAGGAAAGTTCTGGATTCTAGGATGTTCAGGGGTGCTCTGCAGTACCTGGTCGATTGGGTGGGTTATGGTCCGGAGGACCGGTCCTGGATTCCGGCTTCCAACATGTCTGCCTCTAGGTTGGTCAGGGTGTTCCATGCCTCGCACCCCGATCGCCCTGTTGGTCGTCCTGTCACTCGCCCCAGTGGTCATCCTGCCACTTGTCCTGTTGGTCGTCCGGTGGCCTCCCGTGGAGAGGGGCGTACTGTAACGTTGGGGGCTTCCAGCCTTTCCAGCCTTTTTGTGCTTGACGGCAGCATGTCTGATGATGCTCGCTCACCAACGCCCGGATTAAATTGAAACAGGCAGGGAGGTGGCTGCATGAGGCGCGGCTTGAGAGGGGGGCGCGGTCTGGTGAAGGTCTTTTAAAAACCAACAGTTCCTTCTAAGCAGTGCCAGATCGTGGTTATCCATACCTGAGCTCCCTGTACCTGAATTCTCTCATGATTTAACCTGTTATTGACCTCTGCTTGTTTTCTGACTATTCTGCCTTCCGTTGCCCTAGACTATTTCCTTGTACTACGCTTTTGCACTGATATCGACCCGGCTATTCCATTTGACTATTCTATACTCTGTATTCCTGATTCTGGTTCGTCTGACTACCCCGTGTTGCTGACCTGGTTTTGTATTACGACATTGTCTTTGATTAACTCTTTCTGTCTAGCTGGTATACATATACCTGGCCAATTTTTAAGGACCAGACAGTTAGGGATTCCTGTACGGCTACCCTGTTGGTAGTTTTTTGGCTCTGTGGAGTGTTGGGCTTTAAGGACTGCGTGGTGGGATCCGGGAACCGTGACAATGCTAACCTGGTTTCAATCATATGTGTCTGATCGGTTGCAATATGTGTCCATTTCTAACAGCACTTCCCTCCCAGTCAAGTGCGGTGTACCCCAAGGCTCGATACTCGGCCCCCTGCTATTCACAATATTCATAAATGATCTGCCCAATGTCTGCAAAGCCTCAACTATACACATGTATGCAGACGACACTGTAATCTATACCAGCAAACCAGATCTCCCACAGCTGGAGGCCGTGCTGCAAGACCAATTCACAGAGGTAGAAAAGTGGATCAAAGATAACAAACTTTTTCTAAATGCTGACAAAACTGTTACAATGCTCTTTGGAACAGCACCTAAACTACACAAATTGCAAACACCCCATCTATGTGTCAGTACAAAATCAAATGGCACGTTGACCACAGTCCCTTCTCTCAAATATCTAGGTATGTGGTTAGACCAAAATCTATCTTTTGGCCCCCACATCAAAAAACTCTCATCTAAACTCTACCCCAAACTAGGTGCCCTGTACAGAAACAAATCCTGCCTGAGCCCCGTGGTAAGAAAGCAGATTGTACAACAAATGCTTATGAGAGCTATTGAATACGGAGATGTAGTGTATGCAGCTGCCCCGCAAATGCACCTCCAGAAACTTACTACATTGTATAACTCATTCTGTCGCTTTGTGCTACAATGTAACTACATGACCCACCATTGTGACATGTTAAAAGAGCTAAACTGGCCGTCGCTGGAATCTAGACGCACTCTTCACCTTTCCAACCTGGTGTTTAAGAGCTTTTCTGGGAAGCTACCACCCTGCCTGAATAGGCTGCTTCCCTCAGCAGTTCCCTTATCCTATAACCTCCGATCCAGGACCAGCACCTTTCTTGCAATACCACAATACAAAAATACAGTGGCCCAATCCTTATTTTCCTACAGAGCACCACAATTATGGAATAACCTCCCAGAAGCCATCAAATCTCCCCCCAGTCTAAAGTCCCTCAAGAGCTCCCTATTAACATACCTCAATAAGGAATGCACCTGTAAACATGTAACATAGTGACTATAATTCCTACATATTTATTTTCTTTTAAAATGTATATTTGTTTTGTGTTAATGTCTTGCATTTTACTACTTTGTATTTCTGTAACCATGTTCTTGAATCCAGGACATACTTGAAAACTAGAGAAATTTCAATGTATCCTTCCTGTAAAATCCTTTATAAATAAATAAATCTCCTGTTGCAGAGCAAGACTAGAGGTCCAACACTTCCTGCCGCAATCTGGGGAAATCTGGCGTTCCCATATAAGTCGCCAGCCACCTTCAAATCTGGAGTTCAAACGCAGAGGCCATATTCTTTCGAAGTCTATCCACGTAATTTCTATGGGAAGCTACCGACGTCTGGTCCAGAGATAGCCCAAATGCCAAATCAACTGGCAGTCGAGCTTCTCTTCCAAACATAAGATGGTACAGTGAGTATCCAGTAGCGTCACTCTCCGTACTGTTATATGCATGTACTAGCGTAGCTATGTGACGACTCCAACTCTGCTTCTCTGTGTCTGACAGCATCCCCAGCATATTTAGCAGCGTGCGATTGAACCTTTCGGGCTGAGCATCACCTTGAGGGTGATATGGTGTAGTTCGGGTCTTTTGGATTCCCAGCAGTTCCAGTAATTGCCCAACAAGCCGGCTTTCAAAGTCTCTACCCTGATCAGAGTGTGTTCTCCTTGGTAGGCCGTAGTGAACAAAGAACTTTTCCATCAGAACCTTCGCCACTGTCGGAGCGCGTTGGTCTTTTGTAGAAAACGCTTGGGCGTAACGTGTGAAGTGATCAGTCACTATTAGAATATTTGCCTGCCCACTAGCATCCGGCTCTAAGCACAGGAAGTCACTGCACACCAAATCCATGAGTCCTTGACTTTGCAGATGGCTCATTGGAGCGGTTCGGGTCGGTAGGGTCTTCCTTTGAATACACCTCAGACATGAATGGCAGTAACTTTCCACTTCAGCTCTCATGCAAAGCCAATAGAACCTGTCTTGCACCAGCTTAAAAGTCCTTTCTGCACCCAAATGTCCATGCTCATCATGTAGAGGCCCCTTCGGTAGACCACCCCATCCAACATCTTAAACCGTTCCCACTCTTTGTAGACCAATCTGGCTCCATCTGGGGAATTGGTCCGCAGAATTTCCCGCTGGTTCGCAGTTAGGGCCTTTATGGTTAACGCAATTAAAGGGTCTCTAGCCTGATCAGCTTTCAGATCCTGTTTTGAAAAGGTAGGCAGACTTTCATCCCTCAACTGCGTAGGGTTGCAGTAGAACTCCGGAACAGCCGCAGCCATGACTCCTATGGCCTCCGCTTCAATCCCTCCCTTGACCCGGCGCTCTGCTCCTTGACACAAAGCTTGTACCCCGTCTGGAGTTAACTGAGTCCATTCTGTAGTGTAGGGTCTTCTCGACAAAGCATCAGCATCTCGATTATTCACCCCAGGGCGATATTTCAGGCTGAACCGAAACCCTGACAGAGCAGGCAACCACCGATGTCCCGTTGCGTCCAGTTTTGCAGTAGTAAGGATGTAGGTAAGAGGATTGTTATCCGTCTTTATCACAAACTCGGCCCCATACAGATAGTCCTTTAGCTTGTCTACCACTGCCCACTTTAAGGCTAGGAACTCCAACTTGTGGGTAGGATAGTTCTTTTCTGAAGGCGTAAGGCTCCAGCTCACATACGCTACAGGCCTCAGCCATCCACCATACTCTTGATACAGGACTCCTCCTAGACCTTCTCTGCTGGCATCCACATGTAACTCGTACGGCTTGTGAGGGTCCGCATAGGCCAAGACAGGAGCTTGAGTTAAGCTCTCTTTCAGCTTCATAAAAGTACCCTCACACTGACTAGTCCATTCTCCCTGGAAGGACTCTCGAGCTTTCCTTGGCCCTGGAGCTGACGAGTTTTGGTCAGAGACCTTGCAGCCTTCTTCTGTGGTTTCCTTCTGCAGGAGTTTGTTCAGTGGTTGAGCTATTTTCGCGAATCCTCCCACAAATCTTCGATAGTAGGAACAGAATCCCAAGAAAGATCTAAGTTCAGTGACGTTTCGGGGTCTAGGCCAAGAAGCTACGGCCTCTAACTTCCGAGGGTCTGTTGAAACGCCTTCTGCTGAGACCACATGTCCCAGATACGTAACAGACGGTAAACAGAATTGACATTTCTCCAGAGACAGTTTCAATCCCTCTTCATGGAGCCTCTTCAAGACCTTCTCCAAACGTTGTTCATGTTCTTCCAGAGTCTTCCCGAACACAATTATGTTATCCAGGTACACTAATACTTTGATCAGGTTCATGTCCCCGACTGTCTTCTCCATTAACCATTGGAACGTGGCTGGAGTCCCAGTAAGGCCTTGAGGCATTCTGTTAAATTCGAAGAACCCCAATGGGCAGATGAACGCAGTCTTCTCTTTGTCTTCAGGATGCATTGGTATCTGGTGATACCCACTTCGCAGGTCTAGAACACTAAACCATTTTGCTCCAGACAAACACTGTAAGGCATCTTCTATCCGAGGAGTAGCATATTGATCTGGGATGGTTCTCCGATTCAGCGTACGATAGTCTATGCATAGGCGGACAGAATCATTCTTCTTCCGGACCATTACTATTGGAGATGCATATGGGCTCCTGGACTCTTGGATCACCTTGGTTCTTTGCAGTTCATTCAGCTGTTCTCGTAGATCATCCAAGTCTCCCAGCGGAACTCGTCTCGACCTTTCACGAAACGGCTTGTCCTCTTGTAATCGAATGCGGTGCTCAGTACTTTTAGCTAGGCCCATGTCGAACTCATCTTTCGAGAACAAGTCTCTCCACTTTAGAACTTGGGACTGAAGACATTTCTTCCATTCAGGTGAAATGGGAGCGTCCTTGGGGTAGAACCTTTGATCTGGAATCTCTTTATCCACTCCCCCTCCTAAATCGTTAGGAGAGAGGGGTGTAGCGGATGCTACTTGCCCGATAGGCATTCGTGCTTTAAGGACTACTGGAGAATCAGACACATTGCACACGCTGACTGAGACCCTTCCTCGTGTTCTTTTCAAAGCTTTAGTGGAGATTATTTCAGGGATTACTTCTACTCCGGCTTCACCCCCATGATTAAAATCGGTTTGCAGTACTACATAGGGCCCTGGTTGCGATCCGTTCAACTTGACTGAAGCCCGGAAACTCGTTACTTCTCCTGCTTGCAGAACCTTCTCTGTTCCTTCCAATCTCCACAGGCGCCCAACTTCAGCAGGTGCCTTCTGTTCTTCGACCATTCTCTGATAGACTGGACGTAACATTGGGTGTACTCCTTTAGTAGAACCTTCTTCCAGTACGATAGGTGTCAGGAGGCGTCGCACCAAATCAGTATTCGTCCCCACTGTCATGGAACTCCTTTTTGCCCCTGAAGGCCGAGGACACACAATTGCCAATGCATCACAACCTCCGGACTGTCCGATGACTTCGGATCCGATCTCCAACTTCACCTGTAGATACCCGTCATAAGGGAGTTTATCAGTTCCGATACCCCAGATTTCCAGATCCTTCAATTTCTGTAGAGGTATGTGCTTCAAGTGTTTCTCATAGAAGTCTCGGTAGATCAAGGTCACTTGAGCCCCTGAATCCAACAGAGCTTTAGTGTAGACTCCCTCCACTTGGATTGGCACAATAGGGGAAGGACCTATCAGCTGGTCAGGAAACTTGGTGGTGGCAACAGGACATTTAGACCCAGTTTGTTGTACCCTGGCCTTCTTCTTGGCCCATTTAGGTTTTGGGTGTGCATTGCTTCCCCATGACGTAGGTTCGGATGCTAAGGGAGTGACTCTTTT
The DNA here is from genome assembly GCA_009667805.1 of Leptobrachium leishanense. Taxonomy (NCBI): domain Eukaryota; kingdom Metazoa; phylum Chordata; class Amphibia; order Anura; family Megophryidae; genus Leptobrachium; species Leptobrachium leishanense. Next base: position 100,602,548 of record CM019068.1, read on the forward strand.
AGTCCTGGCAGGCTCAGCAGTTGGCAAGACTCTGGGCCCTCTCGACCTTTCATTTCTGACTTGAAAATTTGAGCATTTCTTTTAGCCGGGTGCCTGGTTTGCTCCCTTACCAGGGCCCTCTGGAGTTTCCCGCCTGCAGGGTGGACAACAGTTTCTCCACAGCCTTTAGGAGTTCTTCGACCGGTTTCTTTTCAGCCCTCCCTTGTGGGCATTGAGCCCTGAAATGGCCGATTTCCCCGCAGCCAAAACATTTCTTTCTCGGGAGTGTGAGCATATTTCCTTCTTGCGATTCACTTGGAGACCCCCTGTTTGAGGCTACAGCAACCTCTTCAGTTCTGGTGTCCTTAGCCGACAGCAACGTCATTAACTCCATCATTTGCAACATCTGACTTTTTAAAGCCAGCACTTCAGTCTGTATGTCTGCTACACAGAGAGTTCCTACTTCTGTGGTGAAAACTGTGTGCAAAGCATTTGCAACCTTATTAGCCTTAATCAAGGCCTCTTCTTCTCGGATAGCTTTGACCAGTTTGGAATAGGTCAGTCTCGTGCTCTGGTATCTAGTCTGAAATTTCAACATTATGGGATCCAGTGGGAGTGCTCCTTTGAAAATTTGATCCATCAAAGCTTTGCTTGCATGACTCGGTTCCATGCCCCCTTTAAGAATGACCTGATGGATGATTTTATCCAGCCGCCAGACATATGTGGACAATTCTTCTCCTTCCTTTTGATAGGTGTGAGAGAATTTGTGGATAAGCTCGGCACAATCCTCCAATCCCCCTAAAATTTCCTGTAAAGCTTCTAGATACTCCGCAGTAGTGCAGCCGGGTTTGTCCCTTTTTAGATTTCGAATGACATCTGAAGCAGGACCTCTTAGGCTCTTGATCAACCTTTGTCTCTTCACGGTGTCAGCAACTTCCCATTCTTCCACTGCTTGCACTGCCTGATCTATCCAAGTCTCAAAGTCCTCTTCTCCAGTTGGCACAGGGACCTTACCAGAATAAAACCGTAACTTGCGATATCCGTAATTGGGAGACGCAGCAGAGTTTTTGGCTAGTGTTTCCGCCAGTTTCCCCATAGTGGTGAAAAATGTACCAGGAGGGAACCCTGTAGTTGGGGTAACATCAGGAACATTCGCGTGATCACCACGTGGCGTACTTGGCTGGACCAGTCGAACTTCCACATCGTCGGTCAGCTTCACACTCGCGCCCTGAAAACACACTGGAACACCCTTTCTCCACTAAAAAAGAACATACGTGTGAGGGGTATCTGGGTTCGCTTTAATGTCCAGGATTAACCCCCGATTATCTGGTGTCAGCGTGGCCAAGGCCTGGCGAATCTGATCTTCGGGCCAAGTGTCTGCAGGAATATCCATAACTATACATAATTCTATCTGACTACTGTGCTCCTCACACCATTTGGCAGCAGTGTCTGGATCCATATTTAACCCTTTAAATGCGTTTTTTCCAGAGACTGGATCCCGGACGAGCCCCCACGTGTAGCGCTCAGTCCCAGAGGAGCCGCTGAATTTGAACCTCGGGTCAGTCTCCCCGCACTAGGGAATAAATATACTCCAGCACCGTCGTGGATTTTATAAATTATATAGTTTACTGAATAAACTGGCATATAATGAGTAACACGGTATATGTATATATATTTACAGTACTTCGTAATGCGGGAAACGCTCAGCGGAAAAGAAATACAATACTTCGTAATGCGAGAAACGCGCAGCGGAAAAGGAATACAATACTTCGTAATGCGAGAAACGCGCAGCGGAAAAGGAAAAAAGTATTTTTAACCCCCTTAGTGGTTGGAGTGTGAGTCCCGTACAGGTTATGTCCCAAGGGATGTATGTGTATGTGTGTATTGGTACCCGGGTACAATATTCAACTGGCCAGTGAATTATTTATGAGGTATCTTCAACTAGTCACGTTGGGGCCCTGTGGGTTTTTTGAACAAACTGCAGCATGCTTTAGTATTTTACAGCGGCCTGGAAGGCCTCTCACCCATCCGCCAGATACTCTGTACTCCGCTCGACCCAGGACGTCTCTCTGCTCGATTTTGACTGGGATTCTCTGTGTCACCGGATCCGCTGTCTTGCTTGTCTGTATCTGCCACAAGATGTCCAGTTCACCGCCTGCACTCCCTGTTAGATCATCTGCGGTTCTCCTAACTCGGGGTCCTTCAGCTTACTCTGTATCAGCGTGGGTTACTAGCGGTGGATCACTGGGTCTTTGTTTAATAAGAAGGGAAAAACCCGATCTCCAGCTCTGCTAGGCCGCACCTGCGCTCTGGCCTGGTCGTGATCACTCTCTGTTACACTTGCGTCTTGCTCCTCTCACTCCTCTGCGCGCTCTGCCAGCTCTTTCCACGAGGCTGCAGATATCAGTGTCTCTCTCCCACCCACTTCCTGTTCCCGCCCGCAAAGCATGCTGGAAAATGTAGTCCCAATGTTCAGTGTCTTACATCGCGCTTGTCTCCCTCCGGTGGCCAAAAACAAGTACTACAACGACAGGGGATTTAAAACCAGCGCTACACCTGTATAAAGACAAATACATGCATTTTCATACATAGCCATACATCTACATACTGTATACACTTATAGCTATATCTCCCCCCGGTATGTAGCAATAAAACTCACAGTAATGTGCAATGTGCCTGAGCATATCCCAGAGCTCCACAGCAATAAAGCCTTCAGTAATGTACGCTGTGTGTATGAGTTTTATTGCTGTGAAGCTCTGTGATAAACTCATACACAGCGCACATTACTGTTTTATTGCTGTGAAATGCTTACACATTACTGTGAGTTTTATTGCTGTCGAGCTGTGATACGCTCATACCGTGGCTGGCTTTTCGCATTCAAGTTGGCCCCGGGGGGCTGCAGTCTATGGATGTGAGAGAATCCCTCCTCAGTGCTGATGACGATCTCCTCACATCGTGCCTGTCCCTGCTTGGCGCCATTGTAGTTTTATTGCTGGGGAGCTCTGTGATACGTTCATACACACCGCAAATTACTTCTGTGAGTTATATTGCTGTGAAGCTCTGTGACATGCGCATACACACCGCACATATTACAGTACGCTTTATTGCTATGGAGCTCTGTGGCATGCTCCTACACACCACACATATTGCTTTGGAGCTCTGTGACATGCTCGTACACCCTGCACATTAGGGTGAGTTTTATTGATTTTGGAGCTCTGTGACATGCTCATACCCACCACACACATTACTGTACATTTATTTCTGTGGAGCTCTGTGACATGCTCATACCCACCACATATGTTACTGTACGTTTTATTGCTGTGGAGCTCTGTGACATGCTCATACACCCTGCACATTACTGTATCACAGAGCTCCACAGCAACAAAACGTACAGTAATATGTGTGGTGTGCATGAGCATGTCACAGAGCTCCGCAGCAATAAAACTCACACTAATCCTGTGAAGTTGGAACCAGGTTTGGGCTCCCTCAACTTGGCAGGGACTGGACAAAGGGGAGATTTTTCAGTTAGACAGATGGACAGAAAAAGGCTATGTAAGGGAAAAGACAGAATCAGATAGATAGAAAAAAGTAGATTCAGTAAAAGATGGAAATGCTGAGAATAAAGGTGAAGGAAAAGATAGGATAAGGACCTCCTCTCTCCTCCATACTTTCCAGCCTATCTCTCCTCCATGGTGACTGCAGACTACACGAGACCGCTCTCCTTGTGCCCTAACAGGAGGCCCTAGTCAGTCACATGGTCTCAGAACTGGGCTTCTTCCTGTTCCACCTTTCAAAAGACCTTCTAAGGGGTAGGGAAACAGCCTCTGCCGCTAGAAAAATTAAATCCTTCAGTGCAGGTAGCAGTGTGTGCTGCCTCTCACTGGGGTATTCAACAGACCCACACAGTATCCCTCCAGAGCAGCGGCCCTGCCTGCCCCTGAGCATAGCAACAGATTAGCACACAGGGGTGTGTCTTCTGCTGACCCGGCCACCTCAGGGAGCCCTCCAGAGCAGCGGTCAGTGAAGGCACACTAGAGACGCAGGTTCCAGCTCTTCAAGCAGCCCCGAGCACGCCTATGAATGATGCAACGTTTGAGTGTTTGAGAGTCAAACTGTAATGAACTGTATAGCGCTTGCACTGAAGTAGCATTGTTTGGATTATAGAGAGCAGATTTTTCTGACAACAAGAAACAGTGGAAACAAAGCTATTCTCCCAAGCCAGGGAGTAGACACACAGTCTAGAATCACACTTAAGCTCGATTGGTTTCGTGACCAAAGGACAACTTACTGCTACAACATAATCATAATCGATCCAGGAATTAAACACAGGATATGAAATCATAACAGGAGTATTTTTATGTTCATTCGTATATAAAGGTTTACCACGGCATATGAGTTGTGCAGACTGCAGGGCAGTAACCTTAGAGAAAAAACGTATTTTCGTAAGTCTTTCTGATCGTACAGATTTCGGATCGTAAGTAGTATATGCAGAGCTCACAGCATGATAGACAAACCCACAGTAAGGTGCCATGTAAGTAGGTCTTATATCGATATGGGCAGCTATCAGAGGCCAGAAGTAGGGATGAGCTGTTCGGTTCGATCGGTTCAGAGTTCGATTCGAACATCGCCTGTTCGCATGTTCGCGAACTACGAACATTTCCGCATGTTCGTTGTATGTTCGCCCACAATGCACCACAATGGACAACAATGCACTTTTCCACTGGCCTGAAGCTTGTAATTGGCTACAGCCTTGCACCTGACCACAGGTCAGGTGCAAGACAGGTTCAAGACTATGCCAATCACGGCTCAGAGTCCTGATTGGGCAAATTTTGCCCAATCACGGGCTCACAGAGCTAAATCCCGCAGCACACTATATAAGGCTTCACACAGCGCTTCAGCACGCGTTTGAGAGGAGATTTGAGAGGAGATTGTTGTTGTGTTAGTGTGTGTTCTCACTGCCAGTCTGCCACAAGCTACTGGGGGGGTCTCATTTCTACCAAATATCTGGGAATTGTTCTAATCTGTGTGTTCTCACTGACACCCAGTATGTTGGGGGTCAGTAATTTCTACAAAATATCTGGGAATTGTTCTAATCTGTGTGTTCTCACTCCCAGCAACTATTTTTGGGGTCAGACATTTATACAAAATATTTGGGAATTGTTATAATCTGTGTGTTCTCACTGGCTGCCACCCAGTACTTTCGGGGGTCAGTAATTTCTACAAAATATTTGGGAATTGAGGTAATCTGTGTCTTGTCACTGCCACCCAGAGTTTTGGGAGGGTCAGTAATTTCTACAAAATATTTGGGAATTGAGGTAATCTGTGTCTTGTCTCTGCCACCCATTACTTTGGGGGGTCAGTAATTTCTACAAAATATTTGGAGAATTGAGGTAATCTGTGTCTTGTCACAGTCACCAGCAACTATTTTGGGGGGTCAGTAATTTCTACAAAATATTTGGGAATTGAGGTAATCTGTGTCTTGTCACTGCCACCAGCAACTATTTTGGGGGTCAGTAATTTCTACAAAATATTTGGGAATTGAGGTAATCTGTGTCTTGTGACTGCCACCAGCAACTATTTTGGGGGGGGTCAGAAATTTCTACAAAATATTTGGGAATTGAGATAATCTTGTCACTGCCACCAGCAACTATTTTGGGGGTCAGTAATTTCAAAAAAATATTTGGGAATTGAGGTAATCTGTGTAGTGTCACTGCCACCAGCAACTATTTTGGGTTGTCAGTAATTTCTACAAAATATTTGGGAATTGAGGTAATCTGTGTCTTGTCAATGCCACCCAGAATTTTGGGGGGGTCAGTAATTTCTACAAAATATTTGGGAATTTAGGTAATTTGTGTCTTGTCACTGCCACCCAGTACTTTGGGGGGTCAGTAATTTATACAAAATATCTGGGAATTGTTCTAATCTGAGTCTTGTCACTGCACCCATCAGGGGGTCTCACTGATTTATAGGAGGTTTCTGGGACTTGTAATCTGTGTCTTCTCACTGCCAGCTATCGGGGGATTCCACATACTTCTAGCAGATTTCTGGGAATTGTAATCTGTGTCTTGTCACTGTTGCCAGCTATCAGGTGGTCCTATCAGGGGGTCTCACTGACTTGTAGCAGATTTCTGCAAATTGTAATTTGTGTCTTGTCACTGGCACCCATCGGGGGTCTCACTGATTTATAGGAGGTTTCTGGGAATTGTAATCTGTGTCTTGTCACTGGCTGCCAGCTATCAGGGTGTCTCACTGAATTATACCAGAGTTCTGGAAATCTTTAATCTTTATACCAGAGTTGAATCAGAGTTCTGTATATATTTAATCTATATATCATTCACCATGTCAGAAAGACCAAAAAGGACAGGCAGACGCTCCCAGACACAGATAGGAGGGCAAGCAGCCTCTGTGTCGGGAGGCTGTGCCTCTGGTCATCGTGGACATGGTGCATCCTCTGCAGGGGCACGCTTGTCCTTTCTAACTGGTGCTGGCCGTCTTAAGCAGCAGCAACATACAGAGGATTTGGTGGATTGGCTAACAAGGCCATCCTCATCCTCTGAGTCCTCTGCCAGCCAGGCTTGTAGTGCTCTACAGTCCACCTCCGCTGCCAAAGCATCTAATGCAGACTCCATGTCCACAGCTACTCCTGCCGTAGCCTCACTATCACACACGGAGGAGTCGGCTGGTTTGTTTGACTACAATGACAGTGACATGCTGCTTGAGGATGCACAGCAAGTACAGTGCTCTGATTCAATCTCTGAGGTTGAGGAAGGGAGTATAATCAACCTAGAGGAAGGGGGTGTCAGTGATGACACACAAATAACTGGCACTCATGTTGTCCCAGCAGCTGCAGCATACTACCAAGTTGGCTCCAGTGACGAGGAGATAGGTGGTGATGACAATGATGACGAGGTCACTAACTCCACCTGGGTGCCTGATCGAACAGAGGAGTCAAGTGAGGAGGAGGAGGCACAACAAACACGAGGCACAACATCCTCTATGACCAACCGTAGCACTAGCCAGTCCAAGGCATCAGATGTCAGAGCTGCTCAGGTGCAGAGCGCTCTTGTCTCAAAGCACACATCCAGGAACTCTGCTGTCTTGGAGTTCTTTAAGAAATGTGCAACAGACCGCACCTTTGCTATTTGTAATCTATGTCAGATGAGGCTCAAGCGTGGGAAAGACACCGGACGCTTGAGTACCAAGCCGTGCTTGAGGCGACATATGACCACCTGCCACGCATCCCGTTGGCACAAAACTTTGCGTAGGTCCACTTCCTCTGCATCTGTCTCTAACCCCACTGTATGTCCTGCCATGTCATTGCCCACAACCTCCACTGACAGGGATGATGCTACAGTAATGGATGTACCAGGTCCTTCCTCACAATGTGACAGCATCCCATCAGCTGAAGATTTACACAGTCAGATTACGTTGCCCCAGCTGCTGCAGCATAAGAAAATATATAGTCCCAACCATCCCAAAGCACAGCGTCTAAATGCCAGTTTAGCAAAATTACTCGCATTGCAGCTGCTGCCTTTCCAGCTGGTGGACTCTGCTCCCTTCCGTGAATTTGCTGAATGTGCTGTACCACAGTGGCATGTTCCAAAACGGCATTACTTTTCACGCAAGGCCATTCCAGCACTATACCAGCACGTGGAAGACAATGTTATCGAGTCATTGGGAAAGGCAGTCAGCAGCAAGGTGCATGTGACTTTAGACACGTGGTCCAGCAAGCATGGACAGGGTCGTTACATTTCCTTCACGGCACATTGGGTAAGTCTGATTGCAGCTGGGAGGGATCCAAGACGGGGCTCTGTCCTGGAGCTTGTTCATCAACCACGCCTCCAGAAAGCTGCTTGTATGAGGTCTGTCTGCTCCACCACCACCTCTCCCTTCTTCCTCCTCCTCCTTCTCTGTCTCTGGCGAAGTTGCAGTTAAACTGACGCCTGACAGGGGCTACACAATGGCTCAAGTAAAAAGATGCCATACTGTGCTTGAGCTGGTTTGTTTAGGGGACAGGAGACACACCGGCCAGAAATTCTGTCAGCTCTGCAGGGGCAGGTGCAGAGAAGGTTAATACCACGACAGCTTCAGCTGGGAATGGTAGTCTGTGATAATGGCAGCAACCTTCTCTCCGCCCTACGCCTGGGTAAGTTGACGCATGTACCATGCCTAGTACACGTCCTAAATCTGGTGGTACAGCATTTCCTAACCAGGTACCCAGGGCTGGCAGAGCTTCTCAGCCAGGCCAGAAAAGTCTGCAGCCACTTCAGATGATCATTCCCAGCAAGTGTGTGCCTGGCAGAAATTCAAAGAGAATTCAACCTTCCCACAAACCGTCTGATCTGTGACATGCCCACCAGGTGGACCTCGACATTAGCAATGCTGCATCGTCTGCACAACCAGCAGAGGGCCATCAACGAGTACCTGTGTGAGTATGGCACAAGGACAGGTTCAGGTCAACTTATCCCCCCCCCCGCCGTGGCTGATGATCAAGGATGCATGCACTGTACTGTCACCATTTGAGGAGACAACGAGGATGGTGAGCAGGGACAGTCAGAGCCGTAGCTAGCTCCTTTTGCACCCGAGGCAAGAACAGTAAATTGTGCCCCCCCGACAATATTTTTACAGAAATATATTTATATAACGTCCGTGTTATCTGATTGGCTGAGAATGCTAATCACAGATTCGATAACAACTTGACACTTTGTTATGAATTTTACAGATCTTCAGTTCCAGTTCAAACTCACCGTCAGCAGGGCTGCAAAGCAAAGTAATTGCACACTGTCAGAATGACGAACTGAAGATCTGTAAAATTCATAACAAAGTGTCAAGTTATTATCGAATCTGTGATTAGCATTCTCAGCCAATCAGATAACACGGATGTCATGTTTATGGGGCGCATGCACAGGTGATCCCATTTCCACATTGTATGGAGGGTGCGCATATCAGCAGATTGCCAAATTTGACAGAGCTAGGGACGCTCATGTCCCGTTCCGTGCACCTTATTTCCCTGTTTCCCATTGTCATTCTCTACTCCTTTCCTCCCTTCCTCTCTTTCTCCCCTTCTCATGCCCATTTTCTCCCCTAGTTTTTCAGTCCAGTCCCACCTCCTTTTCATATTCATTTCACCCCCTTTTTTTCTAGTCCATTCCCCCCTCATTTTCATATTCATTTCATGTTTCACCACCCTTTTTCAATCCATTTCCCCTCCTGTCATGTTCATTTCACCCATTTCTCCCTCCTATTCATTACACCCCCTCCTTTTTTCTGTCCGATACCCCCTTCTCATATTCATTTCACACCATTTCCCCCTCCTCATCATTTTCATGACACCCCCTCCGTTTCCAGTCCATTCCCCCACCTTCTCATAGTTACTTCACCTTCTTTGATGCTGGGAGCCTGCAGCAGGTCTTTGCCTTGTTCCTCCATTGCAGAATAAAGCACTGGAAGGTATTGACTTGAGGTTTTCCTCCAGCGCTGAGTAAAAATCTAGCTGCATAGAAGGCTTGTGCACTCGAGCAATCCAGTGCACAGCACTAAGCATCCATGTACCCGTCACCGTCAGTACAAAGTGTACATTCCTGTATGCACATCCCGCATGTAAGCCTTTATATGAAGAAAAAAAAAATCACCTAGACAGTACTGTGTACAACACATGCTACCCCAGAGATCTGCAGAGTGCCATATGTACAGCGCCGTGCATACCTGCCAGGGCTGGACTGGGACATAAAAACGGCACTGGACTTCATCCAGACCGGCCCACTCATATTATGTAAACACGCAGCGCCGTATTAAAGGAACACTCTAACAAAAAAATCACCCCCCGTTTTTTTTTCCTAACCTATCCCTATTCCCTTAATAAAACTTTCCTTTTTTTTTTTTTTTCTTGTAACTGCAATACTTACCCTAAAATCTCTGGTCATCGTGGACATGGTGCATCCTCTGCAGGGGCACGCTTGTCCTTTCTAACTGGTGCTGGCCGTCTTAAGCAGCAGCAACATACAGAGGATTTGGTGGATTGGCTAACAAGGCCATCCTCATCCTCTGAGTCCTCTGCCAGCCAGGCTTGTAGTGCTCTACAGTCCACCTCCGCTGCCAAAGCATCTAATGCAGACTCCATGTCCACAGCTACTCCTGCCGTAGCCTCACTATCACACACGGAGGAGTCGGCTGGTTTGTTGACTACAATGACAGTGACATGCTGCTTGAGGATGCACAGCAAGTACAGTGCTCTGATTCAATCTCTGAGGTTGAGGAAGGGAGTATAATCAACCTAGAGGAAGGGGGTGTCAGTGATGACACACAAATAACTGGCACTCATGTTGTCCCAGCAGCTGCAGCATACTACCAAGTTGGCTCCAGTGACGAGGAGATAGGTGGTGATGACAATGATGACGAGGTCACTAACTCCACCTGGGTGCCTGATCGAACAGAGGAGTCAAGTGAGGAGGAGGAGGCACAACAAACACGAGGCACAACATCCTCTATGACCAACCGTTAGCACTAGCCAGTCCAAGGCATCAGATGTCAGAGCTGCTCAGGTGCAGAGCGCTCTTGTCTCAAAGCACACATCCAGGAACTCTGCTGTCTTGGAGTTCTTTAAGAAATGTGCAACAGACCGCACCTTTGCTATTTGTAATCTATGTCAGATGAGGCTCAAGCGTGGGAAAGACACCGGACGCTTGAGTACCAAGCCGTGCTTGAGGCGACATATGACCACCTGCCACGCATCCCGTTGGCACAAAACTTTGCGTAGGTCCACTTCCTCTGCATCTGTCTCTAACCCCACTGTATGTCCTGCCATGTCATTGCCCACAACCTCCACTGACAGGGATGATGCTACAGTAATGGATGTACCAGGTCCTTCCTCACAATGTGACAGCATCCCATCAGCTGAAGATTTACACAGTCAGATTACGTTGCCCCAGCTGCTGCAGCATAAGAAAATATATAGTCCCAACCATCCCAAAGCACAGCGTCTAAATGCCAGTTTAGCAAAATTACTCGCATTGCAGCTGCTGCCTTTCCAGCTGGTGGACTCTGCTCCCTTCCGTGAATTTGCTGAATGTGCTGTACCACAGTGGCATGTTCCAAAACGGCATTACTTTTCACGCAAGGCCATTCCAGCACTATACCAGCACGTGGAAGACAATGTTATCGAGTCATTGGGAAAGGCAGTCAGCAGCAAGGTGCATGTGACTTTAGACACGTGGTCCAGCAAGCATGGACAGGGTCGTTACATTTCCTTCACGGCACATTGGGTAAGTCTGATTGCAGCTGGGAGGGATCCAAGACGGGGCTCTGTCCTGGAGCTTGTTCATCAACCACGCCTCCAGAAAGCTGCTTGTATGAGGTCTGTCTGCTCCACCACCACCTCTCCCTCTTCCTCCTCCTCCTTCTCTGTCTCTGGCGAAGTTGCAGTTAAACTGACGCCTGACAGGGGCTACACAATGGCTCAAGTAAAAAGATGCCATACTGTGCTTGAGCTGGTTTGTTTAGGGGACAGGAGACACACCGGGCCAGAAATTCTGTCAGCTCTGCAGGGGCAGGTGCAGAGAAGGTTAATACCACGACAGCTTCAGCTGGGAATGGTAGTCTGTGATAATGGCAGCAACCTTCTCTCCGCCCTACGCCTGGGTAAGTTGACGCATGTACCATGCCTAGTACACGTCCTAAATCTGGTGGTACAGCATTTCCTAACCAGGTACCCAGGGCTGGCAGAGCTTCTCAGCCAGGCCAGAAAAGTCTGCAGCCACTTCAGATGATCATTCCCAGCAAGTGTGTGCCTGGCAGAAATTCAAAGAGAATTCAACCTTCCCACAAACCGTCTGATCTGTGACATGCCCACCAGGTGGACCTCGACATTAGCAATGCTGCATCGTCTGCACAACCAGCAGAGGGCCATCAACGAGTACCTGTGTGAGTATGGCACAAGGACAGGTTCAGGTCAACTTATCCCCCCCCCCGCCGTGGCTGATGATCAAGGATGCATGCACTGTACTGTCACCATTTGAGGAGACAACGAGGATGGTGAGCAGGGACAGTCAGAGCCGTAGCTAGCTCCTTTTGCACCCGAGGCAAGAACAGTAAATTGTGCCCCCCCGACAATATTTTTACAGATATATATTATATAAACGTCCGTGTTATCTGATTGGCTGAGAATGCTAATCACAGATTCGATAACAACTTGACACTTTGTTATGAATTTTACAGATCTTCAGTTCCAGTTCAAACTCACCGTCAGCAGGGCTGCAAAGCAAAGTAATTGCACACTGTCAGAATGACGAACTGAAGATCTGTAAAATTCATAACAAAGTGTCAAGTTATTATCGAATCTGTGATTAGCATTCTCAGCCAATCAGATAACACGGATGTCATGTTTATGGGGCGCATGCACAGGTGATCCCATTTCCACATTGTATGGAGGGTGCGGATATCAGCAGATTGCCAAATTTGACAGAGCTAGGGACGCTCATGTCCCGTTCCGTGCACCTTATTTCCCTGTTTCCCATTGTCATTCTCTACTCCTTTCCTCCCTTCCTCTCTTTCTCCCCTTCTCATGCCCATTTTCTCCCCTAGTTTTTCAGTCCAGTCCCCCCTCCTTTTCATATTCATTTCACCCCCTTTTTTTCTAGTCCATTCCCCCCTCATTTTCATATTCATTTCATGTTTCACCACCCTTTTTCAATCCATTTCCCCTCCTGTCATGTTCATTTCACCCATTTCTCCCTCCTATTCATTACACCCCCTCCTTTTTTCTGTCCGATACCCCCTTCTCATATTCATTTCACACCATTTCCCCCTCCTCATCATTTTCATGACACCCCCTCCGTTTCCAGTCCATTCCCCCACCTTCTCATAGTTACTTCACCTTCTTTGATGCTGGGAGCCTGCAGCAGGTCTTTGCCTTGTTCCTCCATTGCAGAATAAAGCACTGGAAGGTATTGACTTGAGGTTTTCCTCCAGCGCTGAGTAAAAATCTAGCTGCATAGAAGGCTTGTGCACTCGAGCAATCCAGTGCACAGCACTAAGCATCCATGTACCCGTCACCGTCAGTACAAAGTGTACATTCCTGTATGCACATCCCGCATGTAAGCCTTTATATGAAGAAAAAAAAAATCACCTAGACAGTACTGTGTACACCACATGCTACCCCAGAGATCTGCAGAGTGCCATATGTACAGCGCCGTGCATACCTGCCAGGGCTGGACTGGGACATAAAAACGGCACTGGACTTCATCCAGACCGGCCCACTCATATTATGTAAACACGCAGCGCCGTATTAAAGGAACACTCTAACAAAAAAATCACCCCCCGTTTTTTTTTCCTAACCTATCCCTATTCCCTTAATAAAACTTTCCTTTTTTTTTTTTTTCTTGTAACTGCAATACTTACCCTAAAATCCTCTTGTTTCCAGCGGCGTTTTTTTTTTTTATACTCACCTCCCTCCTCTTCCGCTCCCGTCCTTCTTCATGCTTCTTGGCTTCTGGTTTACGTGAGAAGCGCGCATGCACGCCTCTCACATAAGCCAGCCAATCGGCAGGCTTCCTCCCGGCTCCCTCTGAGGATTAGTGTTGCGCGCAAGAGGATGCGCGCAACACTAACCCTCAGAGGGAGCCGCCAGCTTCTGCGGGGAGTTGGAGACGTCATCGCACTGAAAGCGCGATGACGTCTCCTACTCGGCAAAAGTCGGCAGAAGCGGGAAATATGATTCCCGCTCTGCTGACTGACAGCTGGGAGGGCGGAGTAAACTTCTCCGCCTCTCTCAGCTGTTTTCAGCATTTTCAGCTGAACCGCTGAGCGGAGGGAGGGGGGACAGGGGGCAGCATACTCCGGGCATCATGACCACCTAAAATAGCTTAGGTGGTCATGTTGCCTAGAGTATCCCTTTAAGATAGCTATGGGCCTGGAGCTAAATATTGTTTGGATTTTTTGGCATTTATATGAAATTAAGACATATTTAATGTTCTTTTAAATTGCGTGCAACTTCCGTGCTTTGTGATTCCCTGCATTTTGGCGCTCTGGTAATTTCATTTCGCCCAAAATTTGACAAACAGCGATTTTGTGCAGCCTGACAACAAAGCTCCTATATAAAAGCACACGAGGTGTGTAGCTAGCTAGATCGGGTTGGAAGCTATTGATGAATTCTGAATAAAAGAAATGCGATAGAGCTGCTTCAGAAACGATTACCTGCTAATTATTGGACATTCTTTAGTACAAATAAATAGATATATACACACAATGTAAACCAGTAGTGTATGTTTATTGTGTATAAATATATAAATCAACATACACTACTGGTTTACATTGTGTGTATATATCTATTTATTTGTACTAAAGAATGTCCAATAATTAGCAGGTAATCGTTTCTGAAGCAGCTCTATCGCATTTCTTTTATTCAGAATACATCAATAGCTTCCAACCCGATATATAAAAAAAATCACATGATCTAAATTATATATATATATATGAAAATACTCAAATCTATAAAAATGGCCCATCCACTGGTATATTTTGATTCTCCAGTACTTTGTTTGCAGTCTTAACCCTTTGTTCAAAGTACACCCACTTAGAATAACCTGAAAACTTCCAGACACCCCAGAATCCCCCCCCCTCCCAATGGTGATTTATGAAGGTTGAGGGTGTAAGCAGCAGTGTGCAGACTCAGAGTGCTGGGGGAGACCCTGCTGCATCTTACCATTTGTATAGGAGCAGGAGTTCATCAGAGTGATGGGAGCAGGACTGCATCATGACTGGCCGATAACACCCTCTCTGGGACTGTAGGGGGAGCCTTGCTGCACTGCCCTCTGCATTTTTTTGGAATACTTCTCCCGTGATCCTCAAGCAGTCTTGGTGTGGTGGGGATCCCCCCCCTCAAATGTCTCCCACACTACAATATACCACTCCTCACAAAACACACACGATATACTCCCCTACAACTGGAATATACCACGGGTACATCCCCCTCCCTCCACAGAACAGGTTGTGTACTCTCAGCAGACAGAGCAGTAGCAGCACAGCAAGGCTTCTCGGCACCTGCACTTTACCTAATGGGGACATCCGGTGTCTGTGTGGTGGGAGACGAGTTTCACCCTTTGTCCTCCCCTGCTCGGATTGGTTGCGCCCCCCCTTCCTGCTCTCCTCACGGAGCTCAGTCTGTGACAGGACTACAAGTGGCTTCCCTCCGGCCCCCAATCCCCAGGCGGCTGGCCAACCTAGGCAAGCCCCAGGCTGCAGGCAGGCCTAGCTTACCGGCCGACCTAGGAGAGAGGCTCAGGCCCAGTCAAACTCGACCACATGCATGATACCCGCCGCGGTTGGACAGGCTTGCGCTCACCTTTGCTGTCTTCCTCCTGCTGGTCCTGTGCCCCACGGGGGACTCCAGTAGCCCCCCCCCCGCCATGATGCTCGGCCCGGGGGAAGCCCTTCGGCCACCAGAGAAGCCCCAGCGGCTGGCGAGGCGCCACCAAGCCCACACACATGCAGCCAGGCATGGTAGCGCGGGATTACAGCGCATGTGGGCAGATCCTCCTCATGCTGCTGGGCGCGATCGACGTGAGTCACGCAAACGTGTGCCGCTGCCGGCGCAGATTAAAAAAAATAGTGCAGCAGCGACAGCATGGGTGTCAGCGACTAAAATATGCCGCCTGACAATCTTTGCCGCTGCTCCACTCAGCACCATTGGGGCCGGCCCTGCATTGCGTTACCCATTTATTTTTTACAGACCTAACAAGCGCTGGCTGCGCCCCCTCGTAGCTGCACCCGAGGCGAGTGCCTCACTCGCCTCGCCCTTCCTACGGCCCTGGGGACAGTGCATGCATCAGTGACACAATTCCTTTAGTGTTCCTGCTGGAGCACACTCTGCGGGGAATTATAGATGTGGCTCTAGCGGCAGAGCAGCGGGAGGAAGAGGAGGCCTTCCCTAGCTCTCAAGGCCCCAGTCCTTCCGCAGACAGCATTCCAGCGGGTCCTCCTCAGATCAGACAGGAGGAGGAGGAGGAATATTTAAGTAGTGGGGGCATTGAAGGTGGGGATTCCTCAAGGGAGGGTTTTGTGTGCCCAAAAACACAAGGACTAGTACGTGGCTGGGAGGAGGAAGTGCACGATGGGGTCATCCTCCTCATTGACAAGGAAGCCTCGGAAGCTAAAGCCACCTCCAACCTACGCTGCATGGGCTCCTTTATCCTGCAAAGCCTGCTAAAGGACCCCAGGATTCGTGCTATGAAGGAGAGGGATCATTACTGGTTGGCAAGCCTTCTTGATCCACGATACAAGGGTAAAGTTGCAGAGCTCATCCTGCCCGCACAGAGGGAGCACAGGATGAAAAAACTTGAGGACTGTCTAAAGCGACACTTGTGTAACACCTTTCCAGGCACTGGTAGGTTACCAAGTAATGACACAGGTGCTTCTGAGGCTGCGGATGATCAGAGAAATAGTGGTGAAGGCCAGGGCCGCTTGACTGATGCCTTTTTAAATTTTTTTAGTCCACAACGCCCAGGGACGTCAAATGTAGGCACCCATTGCCAGCGTCTTCACCATATGGTGCAGGACTACATAGGGGCAAGGGCAGACCTGGATACGTTTCCAGCAGATGATACACTGGCTTACTGGGTTTTGAGATTGGATCACTGGCCAGAACTTAGCCAATATGCATCCAGCGTGCTTTCTGAAAGGACGTTCAGTGCCGCTGGAGGTTTTGTCACAGAAAAAAGAGTGCGTCTGTCCACCGACTCTGTAGACCGGTTGACATTTATAAAAATGAATCAGTTCTGGATCAGCAGCTATCAATCCCCTGATGCTGATGTAACGGAATAGATTGGGGATGCCTTCTGCATTCACAAAACCTCCAGCACTGAACTCTTCCATAATACCACAAAAGGGTTACGGTGTGAAGGCACTTGCTGCCATGAGAGGCACAAATTTTAGCTGCACTGACGCCTGTGCCACATTTATATATTTTTATTTTTTTGAACCGCAGGGTCCAACCCTGCACTCTTCCACAATACCACAAAAGGGTTACGTTGTGAAGGCACTTGCTGCCACCAAAGGCACGATATTTGGGTGCAATGACGTCTTTACCAGATTCATATCTTTTTAACCACTTCCATGCGGAGGACGTGCTCAGCGCGTCCTCCACATGGCTCCTGCTGTGCGGAGGACGCGCTGAGCGCGTCCTCCCTTTGGGGTCAGCGTTCGGCCGGGTTCCGGCCGATCGCTGGCCCCCCCGGTGCGGGCTGACATCCTCGATGTCAGCCCAGCATCCGGAACCGCCGCTGATGAAATTAGGTGTCATCGCGGCAGCGCGATGACACCTAATTCAGGCGCCCCCCCCGCATGTGCGGAGGAGGCGCCTGAAAGGGAGGGGGGGAGGTCCTTCGGACCTCTCTCCCTCCCAATCGGCGGCGTTGCGGAGATTAACCCAGGCACCATTTGGAAGGGCACAGCCTGCCCTTCCAAATGGTACCTGGCATTAACCCCTGGGGAGCTGGATCGCGAATCGGCGCTGAAAAGCGCCGGTTCGTGATCCTTTCCTGGAGCTGGCCGGCATCTTGGATGTCGGCCAAGCCTCCGGGAACTCCCCCTGAGGACTGGCATCATCGTGCATAGCAGTTAACCCCTAACTGCCACCAACGGTGGAGATAGGGAGTTCCAATGAACTCCCTATCTCCCGATCCGTGGCAGCTAGGGGTTAAAGTTTGGTATGGTTGGATTGGCCAGAGCACGATACCAAACACTACTGTGAAAAAAGTTTTTAAAAAAAATAAAAATTAAAAATAAAAATAAAAATATATTTTAAAAAAAAATTATAAAAAAAAAATAAACATTTTTTTTTCTTTTTTTGGTTCGTTAATGCAGCAATATTGTTCCCATTTCAATTATAATGTGAACAATGATGCTGCACTAACGATTTTTGTATGCGGTGCGTTTGTTAAAAATCGTGTAATTTTCCCCAAAAAAAAATGTAACGAGACCCCATCTCTAATTTTTTTAACAAGCGCACCCCATACAAAATATAACCGCAATTGCTCGCATGTTAAAATGTGAAAAAAAAACACTTTACACGTTGTAAATTATTGAAAATACATATTTTATTGTATTTTTTGTTATAATATACAGACAGGTCATGACGTATACATATAATAATGACATATTATGAATCTACCGAGTCTGACGGAAAGAACGATATATAATATGTCTGGGTCATATACTAAAATAAGCCTTCAAAACACGTTTAAACATGATGAGCAAAACCGGTAAAAATGACCTCAGCACAGAGGTGTGAAAAGCCTCAGCAGCGAAAGGGTTAATATAGGACCGCATGGTCCAACCCCTGCACTCTTCCACAATACCACGGAGGGGTTACTGTATGATGGCACTTGCAGGCCTGGCACCAAAGGCACAATATTTGAGTGCACTGACGCCTTTACCAGATTCATATCTTTTTAATATAGGACCGCATGGTCCACCCCTGCACTCTTCCACAATACCACAGAGGGGTTACTGTATGATGGCACTTGCAGGCCTGGCACCAAGGGCACAATATTTGAGTGCATTGACGCCTTTACCAGATTCATATCTTTTTAATATAGGACCGCATGGTCCACCCCTGCACTCTTCCACAATACCACAGAGGGTTTACTGTATGATGGCACTTGCTGGCCTGTCACCAAAGGCACAATATTTGGGTGCATTGATGTCTTTACCAGATTCATATCTTTTTAATATAGGACCGCATGGTCCACCTCTGCACTCTTCCACAATGCCATAGAGGGGTTATGGTGTGACGGCACTGTTGCCGATGCTAAAGGCACAATTTTAAAGCACCTATTGTTACTTTCATCCAAAGCCTGCATAAGTTTCACCATAATTCAGCCAAAAAAATCACTAAACTTTTTCTGCGCGTCTTAAAATGTCTTTTCATACAGTCTGCCGCCCCAAGCAGTTGTTTATGAATATATTAAAGGAAAAGCATTTACCGTCATTTGAAACTTCATTTGTTTGTTTTTAAATGTTTCTATATATCCTATAAATCCACCACTTCACGGGCAGGTTATGGGGACCTCCTAGGCACGATATTTGAAGGAATTTTTCATTTTTATTTTTAACCCTTATTTCATGGAAAACTCACTGTCCTTTAAAAAAAAAAAAACGTTTTCTTTTTAACTTTTTGTCTTTGTTTCCTGTCCCCCAGGGCACTACCCGAACCCCCATATACCTTTTATGGCAAATATCTAGCATATATGCCCTCTCACTCTAAAAATCGAACTTTGAGTCCCATTGACTTGTATTGAGATCGTGTTCGAGTTCGAATTCGACCTTTTGAAAAGTTCGAGTTCGAATGCGAACCGAACTTGGGGGTGTTTGTCTCATCCCTAGCCAGAAGTGTGAGTAAGTTTGTTCAAGGAGACGGGCAGGTCTCATACATGCATAAACAAAGCGTAGCATTAAATCGAACGAACAAACACAAAAGGGGATAAACCAGAGAATCGTCAAAGTAGCAAGCTGGGACGAAATACATAATCAAGGTCCTCAGACAGAAATTGGTCGGCAACAAATCAGTAAGTCTCGATAGCAAACAGTCGATGCGGGAAGTAAACTCCACGTCAGGGCGACAAGGCAACTCCTCGTGCCCTGCTCTAACCCCGGCATCTCCTTGTGACCACGCCAGGCCCTGCCCCCTCAGATGCCACTTGGCCATCCTGAAATGCTGGCACCTGACCCACAAGTGCCACTTAACCATGTCTAGACCCCCCAGGGAGGGCAGCAGGGGCCAAGGATGTAACCTAACCCCCCCCCCCCGTCTACCG
This sequence comes from Leptobrachium leishanense, assembly GCA_009667805.1. NCBI lineage: Eukaryota > Metazoa > Chordata > Amphibia > Anura > Megophryidae > Leptobrachium > Leptobrachium leishanense. The sequence goes on from CM019068.1 coordinate 100,622,335, forward strand.
TCAGACTCAAAACTACCTCCAGGCGCTGAAGGATGAGCCACATGAAATTGGCGAACCAGGTGAGGCATATAGATTTCACTGGCTGGGAGCCAAGAACGATCCTCTGGACCATAACCTCCCAATCTACCAGGTACTGAAGGACACCTCGGACTACATGGGACCTCATGATGGCACGGACCTCGTATTCCTCTTCACCCTTGGACTTAATAGGCGGAGGGGGAGCAGTGACTCGAGTGTACCTATTACAGGTAAGAGGTTTCATGAGACTCACATGAAATACGTTATGAATGCCTAGATTCGGGGGTAATTCCAAAGCATAAGAAACAGGTTTTAATTTGCCTTAATACTTTATAAGGACCGATAAATCTGGGAGCCATTTTCATAGATGGAACTAATAGCTTATAGGGATGAGCCGAACCTACCCCGAGTTCGGTTCGAGCCCGAACCCGAACTTCCCATTTGTTCGGGTCCGAACCCGAACCCAAACCCGAACCCCCATGCAAGTCAATGGGGCTGAAAATTCGGTTTTTTAGAGTGCCCTCCAAGAGGGCATATATGCTACATATTTGCCATAAGAGGTGTATGGGGGTCCGGGTAGTGCCCTGGGGGACAGGAAACAAGGACAAAAAGTTAAAAAAAAAACGTTTTTAAAGGGACAGTGAGTTTTCCATGAAATAAAGGTTAAAAATAAAAATGAAAAATTCCTTCAAATATCGTGCCTAGGAGGTCCCCATAACCTGCCCGTGCGGGGTGGATTTCTAGGATGTATAGAAATATGTAAAAACCAAAAAATGACATTTCAAATGACGGTAAATGCTTTTCCTTTAATCTATCCATAAACAACTGCTTGGGGCGGCAGTCTGTATGAAAAGAGGAGACATTTTCGGACACGCAGAAAAAGTTTACTGATTTTTTGGCGGTGAAAAGCAGGAGAATGGAAACTTCTAGAACAAAAAGACGATTTGGAAAGTGAGATAAATAGGAGAATTTTTCTGGTTCGGCTATTTTGACCTAGAATTTTCCATTCTCCAGTCATTCTCCTGAGTTTCACCTTTCTCTGAATAACCCTGTCAGGGTTATTCAGAGAGCGGTGAAGAGCAGGAGAATGACTGGAGAATGGAAAATTCTAGGTCAAAATAGCCAAACCAGAAAAATTCTCCCATTTAGGCTAGGGTCAGACTAGCGAATTTTTAACGTGCGTTTAGGCGCACTTAATCACGGCCACACTAGCAGCAAATGACAGGCAATGACGGCCAATATACGAAGTACGGTCGCACGAAAGTCCGGCTGCGCAACCCAAGTGGAAAATGAATGGATTTTTTCGAGAATGCAGAACCGCTAGTATGGACGTACAGAGTGCGCTGCGTCCACTAGCAGCGTGTGTGCGTGATTTGGAGACGTCAGACCCTGCTCATGTCCGGCCAACATAACGTCCAGACACCCAAAGTTTGCTGGTTTGGATCCGTAAAAAATCACGCACAAAAATGCGCATCGTATGACCGTTTTCGCGCAATCCGTGAAAAAATACGGCAATGCGTTCGGACGCACTTTTTGACGGTCGCTGCGAAAAATGCGTTAGTCTGACCCTAGCCTTATCTCACTTTCCAAATCGGCTATTTGGTCCAGATTGTTCTCTTTTCCTGCCATTCTCCTGGTTTTCACCTTTCTCTGAACAACCCTGAGAGAGAGGTGAAAGCCAGGAGAACTGGCAAGAGAAGAGAACAATCTAGACCAAATAGCCGATTTGGAAAGTGAGATAAATGGGAGAATTTTTCTGGTTTGGCTATTTTGACCTAGAATTTTCACTTTTCCAGTTATTCTCCTGCTTTTCACCGCTCTCTGAATAACCCTGTGAATGTTTAATTCCGAGGTGAAAAATAACATTGCTTTAGATTTTTTTCAAACACCAGTTAAATACAGCATATTAGGATGTTTTAGGGAAATTAATTCTCAAATCTCAATCAGAAGCAGACACCACCCCACCCTCAGTATATTGTACAATGTATCAAATTGATTACCAGACTAAAAACACCTGGTGTTATGCCCGTTTGTGAACAGAGGTCATTTAGAGTTGATAATCTTTCCACGTACACATTAGTTTTTAATTCAATATCTAATAAACCGTTGCTTATAATATTCTGCAGTAAAGAGTCTCTTTAGTTCTAGATTTTTTTGTATTTTTTTAAGCATTTTCTATACTTTTTTCAAAATTTCTTTTTTTTTTTCGAACCCGAACCGACACGCCCAAAAAGTTCGAAATTCGTGAACTTTCGAACTGCCAAAGTTCGGGTCGAACTCCGAACCGTCCGAACCCGAACAGCTCATTCCTAATAGCGTAATGTTTCTCGTGGACAGCCAAACTTTGTCCCCAACCATCTCTGGACCTCTCCATCTGTCCGCCTTAATTTTTTGTTTCTGGACACTGGTTTTCATAATGTATTTCACTTTCTCCCATATCTCTTTCAGCGCAGTCAGATGTTCGTCGAACGCTGGCAAAGCAGTACTTTGGAAGACAGAAGGGACTATGGGAGGATCATAACCATATACTGAATGGAATGGTGAGTGGCGCGTGGTTGCACTGACTGAGTTATTCAGGGCAACTTCAGCCCAAGGCAACAGATCTGACCAGTCATTTTGTTTTTCAGACACAAAGTGCCTGAGGTATTGCTCAACACTTTTGGTTGGCTCTCTCTGCAGCCCCATTAGTTTAAGGGTGGAAAGCAGAAGAGAAGCTCAACACGATGCCCATGTTTTCACAGAAACCTCTCCAGAACTTGGAGACGAATTGGGTTCCTCTGTCGGATACAATTCCCAGGGGAACCCCATGAAGCCTGACAATACTTTGAACAAAGATGGGTACCAGCTCACTGGCAGAAGGAAGCTTAACCAGAGGCACAAAGTGTACCATGTTAGAGAACCTGTCCACTACAGTAAGGATCACTGTATGACCCTGGGACACAGGCAGATCCGTGATAAAGTCCATCGATAGGTGTGACCATGGTCTCTCAGTCACCGGCAAAGGCTGCAGCAGACCAATAGGTAAGGACCTGGGATTTTTGCTTCTACAGCACACCTCGCAGGTGGCTATGTAGTCATTTATATCCCTTCGCTTAACTGCCCACCAAAATTGTTTTTCAATCATGGCTAGAGTTTTGGTCATTCCCATATGCCCATAAGGCTTGGAATCATGATAAACCATCATAGGGCCATATTACATACTTGATGCTAACTTAACCAAAGCTGTTGTAAACTTCCCAGAGCCATTATAGCCTATGGAGGTTTTAAGTTTACAACAGCTCTGGTTAAGTTAGCACCTAGTATGTAATATGGCCCAAAACCTCCATAGTCTATAATGGCTCTGGGAAGTTTACAACAGCTCTGGTTAAGTTAGCACCAAGTATGTAATATGGCCCATAATGTGTGCTCTCTCCTCCTCAGGTATGAAGACTTTACCAGGAGGCTTTTCAGGGGGAGCAACACCTTGAACAGCCTGAATTCTCTCCAACAAAGTAGAAGACACCGCAATAATCGTGGTCCCCAAAATCCTTTCTTGAGGGATGATTGGACTCTGGTCAAACGTATGCTGTTCATAAGATTCAAACTGTCTAGACAAAGCATCGGCTTTTGTATTTTTGGAACCAGGACGATAAGTCATCAAGAAGTTGAAACTGGACAAGAATAAAGACCACCTGGCCTGTCTTGAATTCAAATGTTTGGCATCACCCATGTATACCAAGTTCTTATGGTCAGTTATGATTATCACAGGATCTTTGGTACCCTCTAGCAAATAGCGCCATTCTTTCAAAGCTGCTATGACTGCTGGTAATTCTCTGTTACCAATATCATGGTTTTTCTCTGCTGATGTCATTTTCCTGGAGAAAAACCCACAAGGATGTAATGGCCCCCCGGGACACTCTCTCTGTGACAAAACTGCACCAATCCCTATTTCAGAGGCATCGACCTCCAGCTGGAATGGTAAGCCAGGCTCTGGATGTCGTAGGATGGGTGCTGTGATGAATGCCTCCTTAAGGGACTGAAAGGCTTGCAAGGCCTGGTCACTCCAGACTTGATTCTGAGCCCCTTTCTTAGTCATGGCTGTGATGGTAGACACAACAGAAGAGAACCCCTTAATAAACCTTCGGTAATAGTTCTTGAACCCAAGGAATCTCTGTATGGCTTTCAAGCCCTGGGGTAATGGCCATTCCTTGATGGCAGACAATTTCTGAGGGTCCATTCCAAAGCCCTCTGGTGTGATTATGTAACCAAGAAGTGGACTGAAGTTATGTCGAACAGACATTTTTCCAATTTACAGTACAGCTTGTTCTCCAGCTATTTTTTCAATACAGTATGCACATGAGCGTGGTGTGTCTCCACATCGGGAGAATAAATCAAAATATCGTCCAAATAGACTATTACAAAGACTTGTAAATAGTCCCTCAGAACATCATTTATGAAGTCTTGGAAGACTGCTGATGCATTGCATAAGCCAAAAGGCATAACCAGGTATTCATAATGGCCACTTTGAGTATTAAACGCAGTCTTCCATTCATGGTCCTTCTTGACCCTTACCAAGCTGTAAGCGCCCCTGAGGTCCAAATTCGTGTAGATCTTGGCACCTTTCAATCTGTCAAACAACTCGGATATTAAGGGCATTTCTTATAGTGATTCTGTTTAACCTCCTATAATCGATACAAGGTCTCAAATCCCCCTCTTTTTTAGAGACGGAAAAGAATCCTGCTCCCGCAGGAAAGGAGGAACGACGAATGTACCCTCTAGCTAGGTTTTCTCATATATACTCCTCCATAATGTAATTTTCTTTTTGTGATAGGGGGTATACATAACCCATTGGAGGCATGGTACCTGGAAACAGGTCTATGGCACAATCATAAGGTCTGTGAGGTGGTAAGATCTCAGATTTACCCTTATCGAATACCTCTTTCAAATCATCATACCACTTGGGTACTTCAGTAGAGAGCGAAGGAGCAGTTGCTACATTCAAGCTATCTACTGTAGCAGTCATGCCCAGACACCTGGACCAACATTTTGGTCCCCAAGATTCCAACTCCCCTTTTTGCCCAGTTCACAACAGGGTTATAATTAGCCAACCGCGGATAACCCAATATGATAGGAACAGTGGGTGATTCTATGATTTGTAACTGAATCTTTTCTTTATGCAGAACACCAGTGCTGAAGGATACAGGAACAGTTTGATGCATGACATGGGGTCTTGTCAACCTCCTACGTTAACACTCTCAATGAGAAGTGGCACTTTCACAACCAGAGGTACTTGGTGGATGGCAGCAATCCCAGAGTCCAGAAAATTGCCTGCAGACCCAGAATCAAGTAATGCCTCTGTGTCGAACTTGACTTTTTCCCAACCAATAGTCACAGGCACTACCACACGAGACCTCTTTTTTGTTTTCTTACTTGACAAGAGAGACACTAACATAGTACCTAGAACCTGTCTCAGAGGATTCTAGGCTTGCTCGTTTTCTTGACACATTGAATCTTTGAGGTCTTTTAGGGCACTGTAAATGAAAATGCCTTCTGTCTGCACAATAAAAACAGAGACCCTCTCTGAAGCGATATTGTCTCTCCTCTCCTGAGATACTAGAGCATAGGCTTTGCATAGGCTCTGATTCTGCTGGTGTAGGTAGAGGAGGAGAGACAGCATGAACCACCCTAGGAGTAGAGGAGGTACCATGAGAAGGTTTATTTACCTTACTACGACCAAACCTCCTCTCACGTATCTGATCATCGAGGGCTATGCAGAAGTCTATTAGATCATCTAGCCCCTCAGGTAGTGACATAGGAGCCAACTCATGCATAATATTGTCTGAAATTCCTTCAAGGAAGGCAGTTATGAACACTTAATTTGGCCACTGCAGTTCAGCAGTCACAGTTTTAAACTCAGTTGCATTATCTGCAACACGACAGTTGCCCTGGGATACGTGCCACAAAGCTCTGGCTGTGCCAGTAGCTCGTCTGACAGGGTCGAATGTACACCTCAAGTCATTCATAAATTCATCATAATTAAACACCACAGGTTTCGTAAGTTCCCATAAAGGGGTTGCCCACAGCAGAGCTTTCTCAGTCAGATGGTTAATCACATTACCCACCTTGGCTCTGTCTGTAGGACACATTCCTGGATTTATATATAGCGCTCGCACTGAGGTAGCGTTGTTTGGATTATAGAGAGCAGATTTTTCTGACAACCCTAGACAGTGGAAACAAAGCTATTCTCCCAAGCCAGGGAGCAGACACACAGTCTAGAATCACACTTAAGCTTGATTGGTTTCGTGACCAAAGGAAACTTAGTGCTGCAACATAATCATAATCGATCCAGGATTTAAATACAGGATATGAAATCGTAACAGGAGTATTTTTATGTTCGTTCATATGTAAAGGTTTACCACTGCATATGAATTGTGCAGACTGTAGGGCAGTAACCTTAGAGAAAAAAAAACGTATTTTCGTAAGTCTTTCTGATCCTACAGATTTCGGATCGTAAGTAGTATATGCAGAGCTCACAGCATGATAGTCAAACCCACAGTAAGGTGCCTTGTAATTAGGTCTTATATCGGTATGGGCAGCTATCAGAGCCAGAAGCGTGAGTAAGATTGTTTAAGGAGACGGACAGGTCTCATACATGCATATACAAAGCATAACATCAAACAGAACGAACAAACACAAAGGGGATAAACCAGAGAATCGTCAAAGTAGCAAGCTGGATCAAAATACGTAATCAAGGTCCCCAGAAAGAAATGGGTCGGCAACAAATCAATAAGTCTCAATAGCAAACAGGCCATGCGAGAAGTAAACTCCACGTCAGGGTGACAAGGCAACTCCTCGCGCCCTGCTTTAAACCCGGTGTCTACTTGTGACCACGCCAGGTCCCGCCCCCTCAGACACTGCTTGGCCATCCTGGAATGCTGGCACCTGACCCACAAGTGCCACAGAACCATGTCTAGACCCCCCCAGGTAGGGCAGCAGGGGCCAAGGATGTAACACAAACTTTTTTGCACATGATTTGTCATTGTGGTGCTGTTTTGCTTGTATTAAATATTATCTGTATTCAGTATTAAATCTTCTACATGTGGTTTCCCACATCAAAAAGCTGGCGATTCGCCAAATTTTTGCGAACTGCCAGTGAAATACAGCGACTTTTGGCGGCAGTGAAATCCCCACAGAGAAGTAATGGTTAATCCATTCAGAGAACGTCGAGCAGCAGAGGAAAGTTGGCGCAATGTCCAGATTTGCAGTGGTTTTGTTCGACAGGTTTAATCAGGCGAATCCCATAGGTTTCAATGCAAAAAAAGTCCCCATTTTTCTTAAATATTTATTCAACCCTTTATTTTTTTCATTTGCAGCAAAAAGTCTCTTTATTGATTATTTTAGGCATTTTTCAGAATTTATTTTGGCAACATTATTGATTCCATTTTATTTTTTTACATGGAGTTTTTTATTCTCTGTAACAGACCTTTTTATTGTTATTCATAGGACCTTATACATTATTTTCAGGCATTTTCATGCACCAGTTTTTTAAAAAATATGTTATAAAAGTGGCAGGTTTTTTTTCTTACCACTGTCCGGCGGCTGGTTGTCTTTTTCCGGCAGCTGATTGGCAGTCTGTTTTGCAGGTCGTCGGCAGTTTGAGGATCTGTTTGGCGGGTCGCCTGCTTTTTTTGGCAAGTTTGTGACTGCGTGTGGCAGTTTTTCCAATAGATTCAGCGGTTTTGTGGCGTTTGAGGAGGCATTTGGCAGGTTGGTTCGGTGGACTTTGGGGGCCCCGTGGTGAACTCGCAGAAGTGCGGTGCACGAGAAGGTACTGAAATGTCGGTGACATTTCAGTGCTCTCTGAATAATACCTTTAGTTTTTTCTATCTCCTTTTTACATTTCGTGGATTTTCCCCATGATGCAACATTTACCATAATCTGTGCAACATTTTTACTTTCCAGCTGTAGTATAGCTTCTACAGTGTTGAAGAGGCAGTATTGAAGAGGAAGTGTATGTTTAGATAAGGCTGCAGGAAATGTATTTTGCTGAGTATGCTTCCCAAGATAAGAGATGGCAGCTGAATGAGATAAGGAACAGAGCTTCAAAAACCTCTAATCTACCCCCTGGTGATGTCCTTTGCATACATCCTGTACAATACAGTTCTATGAGTAGCTTTCCTGGGCTTTCTGAACAATTCACTCTATTCTATGCTCAATGCCACTCAGTGAGGAGCAAGTGATGTAAAAGATACTGTGAGGGGCAGTTTACAACACAAAAGATCACAAAATGAATGCACCCAGTGACACATTTATTTATTTATAAAAGATTTTACAAGGAAGGATACATTGATATTTCTCTCATTTTCAAGTATGTCCTGGGTTCAGCAACATTAAATTGTTACAGTGTTACAGAAATACAAAGTAACAAAATGCAAAATATAAAAAAAATTGCACAAATATACAGATTAACAGAAAATAAATATATTCACTATGTTACATGTTTACAGGTGCATTCTGTATTGAGGTATGTTAACCACTTGGCTGCTATGGACGCGCTCAGCATCTAGGATGTCAGCCCAGCACTCCGGGACCCCGGCGGGGACATTAGATGTCATCGCGGCAGCGCGATGACATCTAATTCAGGCGCCCCCCCCCGCATGTGTGGAGGAGGCGCCTGAAAGGGAGAGGGGGAGGTCATTCAGACCTCTCTCCCTCCCGATCGCCGGGGAGCAGGGAGTTAATACAGGCACTGCTTGGAAGGGCACAGCCTGCCCTTCCAAATGGTGGCTGTTATTAACCCCTGGGGAGCCGGATCACGAATCGGCACTGAAAAGCACCGGTTCATAATCCTTTCCCAGAGCTGTCCGACATCTTGGATGTCGGCCAAGCCTCCGGGAACTCCCCCTGAGGACTGGCGTGATCGTGCATATCACGATGACGTCAGTCCTGGAGTTAACCCCTAGCTGCCACCAATGGTGGAGATAGGGGGTTCCAATGAACCCCCTATCTCCCGATCAGTGGCAGCTAGGGGTTAAAGTTTGGTACTGTTGGATCGGCCAGAGCATGGCCGTTCCAACGATACCAAACACGACTGTGAAAAAATTTAAATTAAAAATAAAAATAAAAAAATATTTAAAAAAAATAATAAAAAAGTTGTTTTTTTTTTGGTTTGTTAATGCAGCAATATTGTTCCCATTTCAATTATAATGTGAACAATGATGCTGCACTAACGATTTTTGTATGCGGTGCGTTTGTTAAAAATCGCGTAATTTCCCCAAAAAAAATGTAACGAGACCCCATTTCTAATTTTTTTAACAAGCGCACCCCATACAAAATATAACTGCAATTGCTCGCATGTTAAAATGTAAAAAAAAACACTTTACACGTTGTAAATTATTGAAAATTCATATTTTATTGCATTTTTTGTTATAATATACAGACAGGACATGACGTATACATATAGTAATGACATATTATGAATCTGCCGAGTCTGACGGAAAGAACGATATATAATATGTCTGGGTCATATACTAAAAAAATACGTTTAAACATGATGAGCAAAACTGGTAAAAATGACCTCAGCACAGAGGCGTGAAACGCCTCAGCAGCGAAAGGGTTAATAGGGAGCTCTTAAGTTACTTTAGACTGGGGTATGATTTGATGGCTTCTGGGAGGTTATTCCATAATTGTGGTGCTCAGTAGGAAAATGAGGATCGGGCCACTGTCTTTTTGTATTGTGGTATTGTAAGTAAGTTGCAGGTCCTGGATCGGAGGTTATTATAGGATGAGGGAACTGCTGGGGGTAGCAGCTTATTCAGGTAGGGTGGTAGCTTCCCAGAAAACGTTTTAAACACCAGTTTGGAAGGGTGAAGGGTGCGTCTGGATTCCAGCGATGGCCAGTTTAGCTCTTTTAACATGTCACAGTGGTGGGTCATGTAGTTACATCGTAGCACAAAGTGGCAGAATGAGTTATACAATGTAGTAAGTTTCTGGAGGTGTGTTTGCGGGGCAGCTGCATACACTACATCTCCATATTCAAAAGCTGGCATAAGCATTTGCTGTACAATCTGCTTTCTTACCGCAGGGCTCAGGCAGGGTTTGTTTCTGTACAGGTCACCTAGTTTGGGGTAAAGTTTAGATGAGAGTTTTTCGATGTGGGGGCCAAAGGATAGATTTGGGTCTAACCACATACCTAGATATTTGAGAGAAGTGACTGTGGTCAACATGTCATTTGATCTTGTCATGACACCTAGATGGGATGATTGCAATTTGTGTAGTTTAGGTGCTGTACCAAAGAGCATCGTAACAGTTTTGTCAGTATTTAGAAAAAGTTTGTGATCTCTGATCCACTTTTCTACCTCTGTGAATTGTTCTTGCAGCACTGCCTCCAGCAGCGGGAGATTTGGTTTGCTGGTATAGAATACAGTGTCGTCTGCGTACATGTGTACAGTTGAGGCTTTTCAGACGTTGGGCAGATCATTTATGAATATTGTGAATAGCAGGGGGCCAAGTATCGAGTCTTGGAGTACACCGCATGTGACTGGGAGTCAAATATTTTCTTTACAAGAGAAAAACAAAGCACATATAGGATATCAGCAACATAAAATAAACAAAATAAATAATTTCATTTTTTTTGCCAGTAGTGGCCCTTTGACATACAGTATATAATGTAAAAATCCAGAGGGGTACCAAGCACCAAATAAAAATGTATAACTATTACAGATGGAACAGGAACTGTACCACTTTACCAAGTGCACTTCACACCCACGGTGTTTTACAATACACCCTGATTTGAAAATACTGTATTTTTAAAGTAATTTCTTTTTAATTATTGTTTTTTTGTGTCGTTTTTCGTAATCTGCAATAGGGAAAAACAAGCCTTTAAGATAAGGACTTTATTGATTAAGCTGGGAATTGTGGAAATCTTGCAAATACAATCTATTTCTAGGGCCCAATTAATAAACTGGAGATAAAACAAAATCTCCATATGAGCTTTCTTTTTTCAGGTCAGCTCTTTTGACCAAAAATATACATTTCCTTTCTCAATTTCCTATAATTCCCAATTTAGTCAATAAAGGGCAAGGAGTCAAAATTAATTAAACTCACTAAGCCTTTGACTGATCTTTGAGCAGGATGAGAAGATCAAGGAACTCTAAACAAGATTTCATCAGCTCAAAGGGATGCATTAATGGAGCTGCCAGGTTCCTCTTACATCTAGAAGGGCAGTTCACAGAGAACAAATTCAGATTTGATATAAAAAATATTTCCATGGTCATTAGAGCTGTAACTAATTAACACCACTGACATAGAACTCATTGCATCAACATTTCAGAATTTTCCACACTTGTGTTCTCTGCTTATAGAAGTTGTTTTATAAAGGCAGATGATTAAATACGAAGCAATTGTTTGATAAGTTGTTCTAATGAGGAACTTTCTCTTTTGACATCAATCATTAGCTTTTACTTTGTGAGAATTTTTTTCCCTCTCAGCATGTGCAGTAGTCTATACGGACACTGAAATCATAAACCTCTCGTTGTGGATGATTTGCTCTTCATGTAAGATCATGTTTTCATTTGGAAATTGCCATCACACATTTTCAGCTCTCTCTGTCTCTGTTTGAACATGATCTGCAGACCAACCAACTAAGGTAAATGCTATTTTATAAAATTATCAGGGTTATTCAATGAAAGGTGAAAACCAGGAGAATTGTCAGAAGAGAACAATCTAGACCAAGTAGCCAATTTGGAAAGTGAGATAAATGGGAGAATTTTTCTGTTTTGGTTATTTTGACCTATTTCTCCAGACATTCTCCTGAAGTTCACCTTTCTTTGAATATACTGATATTTTATATGATTGTTATAATCAATTAATTGATACACTTTAATATCCTAGGGCTGGTCTCAAGACTGTAATATATACCTCTCCTGATAAAGTGTCACAGATTTTCCCTTGGTCGTTGGCTAACGCTGGGCGTGTTGAGTCAAATAAATTGGAAATAGAATGGCACAGCATTTTTTTGTTATAAGTCACAGTTTACATTTTTTTGGTTATATTATACAATTTCTATATAAATATAAATTTATTAAAATCTAGTTATTCAGTGCATATTTTATTTACTTTTCTTCATGCATCCCTGACAAAATACAATGTGACAAAGCAGAGTGAAGAGTAAGGGCAGTGATATTGGAGAGGGTTGGATGGGATCTTACATACTGTAGATCAGCTGGATAAATGGACCGACATGGGGCACAGGGGATTAATGGGGGTCACTTTCAGGACTGGAGGTTAATGGGGCTACCTTGCGCATTGCAGGAAAAGCAGACTTTCTTGGGGACAAGAGGATAAAGGGCACTGCCTTGGGTCCTGGAACATAATGTGGTTTAGATTGGGGTCTGAGGATTAGCAGAGACACTAATAGACAGTTGCAGTGGTGTCTCACACTGTTACCCGTGTCTTCTTCTCAGTTTAACGGTACTGCTTAAAGATGAGTATAAGCCCTTTGTGAGATCACAAGTCTGCAATTTTGCCGGATTCAGCAGAACAACACTGGGAACTATTTGGCCTTAGTTTCTTCCTGCTTGTGGAAGAAGAAATATAGGATTGTGAAGTCCTTTTTTTTTTTGCTAATGCAGAATCAATTACTACCAGGTTTTAGCAGACAGCAATTTTTTTGTTCCTTACTGTCAGGATCGGGTAACCCCGCTTGCAGACTGTAAGCCAACAGACCCTGACCAACCGGTCCTTAGAAATGGCCGTGTTATTGTCAGTAATACTGAGAATGACGAACACAAATAATGTGGTGGAGTGCAAAGAAAAACAACCTGCGGAATAAAGTAACCCACAATGCTCTAGCTAGCCGGTCCTTAATAATGGCCGGGTTAAGCAGGGCAAACCAACAAAAGACACATAGGCAGGGGTTAAGGAAATAGAGGTCCGTTATACTATGCCAGAAATCAGGGCGCCAGAATACAGGGAAGTCGAGACAAGCCGGGATCGTATAAACCAGGAAATCAGTCAGAATAGGAATCAAGAAATAACAACAAGGCATTAGGAGTAACAGGAACCACACTAGGGCAACTTGCTAAGAGAAAGGAAGCCCTTTAAATAGAGCCACATCACTACCTATTGGTGCTCAGAGGAGACGCCCTGCTCTGCTATAGGATAGCTGGTCATGTGCTGCGATTGGTTGTCCTTCCTGCATGTTGCATCTGATTCGCAGGCAGCACCATTCTCTGTCCTGTAGTACACAGTACCCTGGAATAAGGCTTTCTGGATATCAGCTGCTGTGACGGCCGCAACATTTCCCCGGACATGGGGCGAAGGTGCAACATCTCCCCAGACATGGGGCGAAGGTGCAACATTTCCGCAGACATGGGGCGAAGGTGCAACATTTCCCTGGACATGGGGCGAAGGTGCAACATTTCCCCAGACATGGGCCACCGTGACACTTACCGTCTGCAAGTAAGAATAACGAGTGACCTTGGAATAGTTACTTATACTCCAGTTGTCCTGACAATAGCACTTCTGATACAAACTGTAATTACTGCCCCTAGAATGACCACTTGGTGGAATGTAGGTGCCTGTAAGCAAACAAAAAATAAGCGGTAACTCACAGGGTTACAATCTCTTTACATTTTGTGAATTTCTTTTCTTTCTTTCCTTTCTTTCTTTCTTCCTGTTTATTGTTTGTTTTTGTTTGTTTTTTATATACAAAAGGAAAAAAAATACTTTAGCTGGGCTGGGCATCTGGTCTGTACTTGCCACATGGCCAAATGTTCCACTTTTGCCTTGATGGAATAATTGCACACTCGGGGAAAACAGTAAATTTGTTTACAGCTGATTTATAACTCAGACATATTTATTTAAGATGACAATCTCAGACTTTGAACTTTGCATGAACTACAAGAATGATTCGAAATGACGTGTCCATTTTTATTACATGTTCTTTCCTTTTTTATGTTATCTTTAGTGAAAAGCCCACTGTGATTAGAGATGGACATTCCACTATTCTTACTGATATGCTCCTGACATAATAGCTTCTATAGCTTTAATATTATTCTTTTATTCCAAGTAAGCTTACAAGGTGAACAGATTGCACATTAGTCTGTGCTTAAGGGTATGTTTTCGATTTTCGCTATCTGCTTTGATTGACCTTGAATCGTCCTAATTGAAAAAAGAACCTGCTCCCAATAACACATTGAACGCAATGTAATTATTTTCTAACCATAACAATATTAAAGATATGGGTCACTGTAAGACTATATGAATATCATGAAAATGAAATATAAGGTTTTATTCACTAACCACTATTCTTAGATTGAAAGAACATTGGAATTTGCTCAGTGAACATTGATGAATCAAGTCAGTAAAAACTATGGTGATTTAACTATATTGGGAAATTCCACCCTGTTTTGTCATACTTTTTGCTACTCTTTCCACCATAGGTTTTACCAAAGTTGTTCAGCACAGTTCTCAGCATTGTTTTCAGCGGGGTTTCACCGTAGTTTCTCATAAATATCAGAGTAGATTTCACTTTCCACTGTTGTTTCAGTCAGTGTTGTCTAGCATTGGTTTTGCAGTGTCTTTCAGAACCTGTACCCGCAGCTCAATTCTGTCATACCTGACACCTGTATGGTTGGACTCTGCTGATTCCTCTAGTCTTGTCTAGACTTCCACTTGCTCTCAAACACCACTGGCTGCACTTGTAGGCAATCGCCAGCCTATATAATCCCCTTACACCAGCGATAGGGTGCCACATTATTTGTGCTACCTTGTGGTCCAAATCTGAGTGTGCTGCATATTGATTTCCTGACTTCCTGGTTTGGCCCTGTTTTGTTCCAACTAACATTTTGCCCGCCTTGTGACCCTGCCTGTACAATGACCACCGATTTCTAGATTTCGAGCCACTACTACAACTGTGCTGTAGACATGTGCACACCACAAAATTTTGTTTTGGATTAAAGGATTCGTCCTAAAACACAATTTATTTAGCTGATAACAAAATTTGTTTTCAGTTCTTTCGTATGAAAATGAATTTCATTCATCCGAAAACCGGCACATACAATTAAAATTGCAGTGACTCCTCAGAGGGCTGAGATCGGCTGCTTGTTACAGTATCTCTCACTCTCAGCACAGTGTGTCAGGGTCAGCAGTTACAGTAACTGACTGCTGCTCATCACAGCGCTCGTTTTCAGTAAAACTAGTAAATAATATTTTTGTCTATAAGAGGTTATGACAATAATATTTCCGAGTTTTACTGCAACTGAGCACTGTGATGAGCAGCAGTCAGTTACTGTAACAGCTGAGCCTGACACACTGTGATGAGAGTGAGAAATACTGTAACAAGCAGCCGATCTCAGCGCTCACAGCCACTGGATTTTAACATCCTCCTGCATTAATTAATACCTTTTTCTGTAAAATGTATATAACATCATCCTTCATTAATTAATACCCCTCTCTGTATAATGTTTATAACATCCTCCTGCTTTAATTAATACCCCTCTCTGTATAATGCATATAACACCCTCATGAATAAGGGAAGGATTATAAATAAACAGTTTTTGTCTTGGTTCTTAATCTATTGCAGCACAAAGTAAAAGGTACCTTGGAACCTTTAAAAATACCAAAATTGAAAAAATAAAAAACAATGGTGCAAAATCGTGCATATATCCGTTAAATACCAATTTGTTGGATCACCAGATACAGTTGGATCACCAAATCTGTACTCCGTCTTTACTTTTGATCTGGGAAAAAAATCAAAAAGGAGAGTACATTGCGTAGTATTTTAATAAAACAATTTCCTTAAAATTCTTCAACAAAAAGCACACTCATATTCTTTCAGGCACATAACAAAATGTACATATAAACATTTTCCGCAATGGCTCAGACCTCCCGAATTAAACGTCCGATGAACATCCAGGATCCACTTCCGAAGGTTTCCTGATCTCCTCAGATACGTTGTCAGGTATTTTAGAGTAACACAAATGGATGCCTGTAGCCATCTTGTTATAATGTAAAGTCTTTCTCAACTTTAACCTAGTTTTAGAATGAACTCTGACAGATTTTTTTTAGAGGCAAGTTCACTAACTCATTAGAGAGGAATGTGTATTTAAAACTATAAGTGCCAGACTATAATGCTAGATATGATATAAAATGTCTTTATATGATATATGCCGAGTCTAATTGCTAAAACATGTCATATTTAAATTTATTGGTTTGTTTTAACAAGTCTTTGAATTAAAGATATTTTTCATTTTTTGGTATAGAAATATATTATATGTAAGTATATCTATGCTAATCCACAAAAATATATTTTTATAATCAATTTATATTAGTTGTATATAAAATAATATTAAGAAATAGTTTGAAAAGTGTATAACTGTATAACTATATTACTGAAGAATAAATGTAAGTTGCTGATCTAATTGCAAAGGAATCTTAGTGATAAGAGTACTCAGTAAAATCCTTGAAATGGGCAGAATAACGAGAGATATTAAATCAAAAAATGATAGCTATGGACAGAGAGTCTGGAAGGCAGAGAACGTTTTTTTGTTCAAATTTGATAACAATATTGTTCTATGACCTCTGTCATATAATTCAAATATAGTAGAATTAAAATATTACTAATTTTATGTGAAAAGCAACACTGCCATCTTGAGGGGTAGTAAATATTATATTTTAAAGAATAAAATGGAGGGTCCCCATAGAGAATATTTTATTTAAATTAGGAAAGAGATAAGAGAGTGACGTGGAATCTAATATAACTAGCCATGTACTGTTCGTTGCATTCATTCAGATCATTCCAGGACAAGACACACAATGCATTGATTCCAGGACATTACACTCACTTCAATTAGGACCACACCTAAATTTTCCCTCATGGGAATGCACAATTCTGACTCTCATGCATTGACTTATCTCTCACTTATACCAAGGAGATGATAAACGATATTATCAGACATTGATAATTTTCACATATTCCAAAACAATACATTATATCCAAAGAATATTGCTGCTGTAACTACAGAAACATTGAATCCAGATTTGGACAGGTAATGTATGAGAAAGCAAAATTAAGGAATTAATGTAATTATATATATATGGAGTATGTCTTGCAATAGATAGATCCAGAGTCTTCAAAATATTTCTAAATCTGCAGAAAGAGATATGAAGAAGAATCGGATATAAGGATTTTATCCTAAGTATTTGTTGCAATGATATACAAATATATATATATTGAATTTGGAAGTTACTGTGATTGAAATAAATAAGCAAGAGATTTATAACTACAATATAAAAAGCAGAAGATTAGAAGCTTAATTCTCGTTATTAGAGGAGGATTCACTAAATAAGTTTTTAATACTTATCATTCTTGAAATAGAATAAGTGATAGCTCATCTTTTGTTGATCCACGTAGGATAGAGAGATACACATATCTCTACAAGATTGCTAGCTTGTTTTAAACTGGTGCTGGGAATACATGTTAATTGTTTTTTTAAGCAGAGATGTTTATTAACCATCTGTGTGTAGTTACTAACTGATAAGGTAAATGATATTAATCATATATGCAGTTACTAACAGGAGATACTTATATTGGGGAGCTAGAAATATATGTGCTGATAAATGGATGTTGTTGTGTTTTATAAGTCTTTGATTATGTTATGAGATTTAAGACCTTTTTGTATATGTAATAAATATATATATGTTTTAATCTAGTTGTTTGGTTAGTTATATTTTTTAAACCAAAACACATACAATTAAAATAATTTAGGAGAATTTCTGAGAAATATAGACGATTGATATTTATATCTCGTATAAGTTTCTTATTGATTATATATCATCGACAACGTTCCTCGCCAGGGTCTCCGAGCACACCGTCAGATGTTTCAGTCTTTTTCAACAAATCACTTGACGCGTTTCATGGGTACATCTGTCCCACTTCATCAGGAGTGTAAATCAGAATGTTTCAGTCCTTCCCCCTTCAGTTTATAAAACTCTTTAAAATCGGGTCAAATGCTCAATAGCTGAGGTTTTCAAGGTCTTACCTTATCACAGCATCAATATGGG
Organism: Leptobrachium leishanense; assembly: GCA_009667805.1. Taxonomy (NCBI): domain Eukaryota; kingdom Metazoa; phylum Chordata; class Amphibia; order Anura; family Megophryidae; genus Leptobrachium; species Leptobrachium leishanense. The sequence continues at coordinate 100,640,398 of CM019068.1, forward strand.
GATTCCCTCTAACGTCACGCCTGCATACAATTAAACCCTTAATGCAATCTTGCCTCCACCACTGCGTTAAGAAGAAACATTTTCCATATGTTGCACATACATAATTCCATTTATACAAATCCATTTCTACTAATTTTCAATACATATGTCTGCAATCTATATTTCTAATGCGTGTTTAAAAACACATAATTTCTTTCAATTTACAAACAAAGCCCTGGGGAGTAAGCATAACAAGAAGGGGTTAGTATAGAAAAAAACACTTATTCGGTGTTAAAGTGTTTGGCGCTGTGATTTTTATATGTATACAATATCTAATAATAGGTGATTATTCCACAGTCATGCAGCTCACCACAAGGTGTGTCCCTCACCCATATCAAATATAAAAAATACAAACGGATTTGTTGGGAGCGCAAGAAGTACAGTATGGTGCAGCGTATCTTCCAGAAATAGCTCAAGTGGTCAGCTGTATCCAGCAATATGAACTAAAATATAAAGGTATCGATAATTGCGCAGTATAGTTCCATACAATTTATATATTTGCTCTAAATGTATATATATAGAACCACTCACAAAAATAGAGCCTATTGGCTCGTATTGTTGGGCAGATGAGCCTCTATGGGGGGCTCCTCCCATCAATCGATTCTCTGGTTGTTGCAAGTTGTATTGCAGTGGTCTATTTTCGTGTTGTGGTTATCTCAGACACAAGAAGAAATATGCCTAGCACAATACCAATGATACAAACAATGTATTTGCGCATAGTTCTAAGTACTCACATATTCCTGAGCCTCCTTTGCAAGTGGCTCAGTAAGTAGGCTTGGGACCAATTATTCTCCACGGGAGGTCCTACCCCTGATTGATACTTTATATTCGTAGGCAGAAAAATATCTTGCAGAGAGGTATATATAGAATTCCTTTAATAATATAATAAAAATGACTTACATAAAATATATGGGCTGAACCGAGTAAAATATATGGGCTGAACCGAGACGCGTTTCACTTGCTGTCCTGCTGTCGAGTGTCCGACTGATGAAACTCACAGGACAGCGAGTGAAGCGCATCTCGGTTCAGCCCATATATTTTACTCGGTTGGGTTGGGTTGGTTTGTTGGGATTTTTTTCCCAGATCAAAAGTAAAGACGGAGTACAGATTTGGTGATCCAACTGTATCTGGTGATCCAACAAATTGGTATTTAACTGATATATGCATGATTTTGCACCATTGCTTTTTATTTTTTCAATGAAAAGGGAAGGATTACACTTTACACTTTTTCTGTAGCTTTGCGATGTTGTGCGCCTGATTGCTGGTCTCCTCCACTCAACAATGTAATATTTCAAAAGAATTTAAATGAAAATGTAATGAATTTTCCTTTTGTTTCTTTCATTTTTCAGACCAAGCAGTTTCGTATCTCTTGAGACACAAGAAAACGAAAACATCCCAAAATTTGGACTAAATCATTTTCCTACTAAAATGAATGCACATCTCTAATAGGCTGTTTATGCATATAGTGGTCCTCCGTATAGTAGCTGACCTGTAAAGGCTTACTAGGCTCCTCTGAACTGTAAGTCCCTGACAGTTGGTGAGGAAATATTCCCTATAGCATAATTATGGTTTGTGAAACAACAACAGCTACCATTTTGTAGAAAGGGTGGTAATCACTAAAGTAAACATAAAAAAATTTTGAAAGTCAATGAATGTTTGCAAATGTTTCCATTTCAGAAAGACAACATTCTAGTACTTTTTAATTTTCATGGTGTATCAAGGATTGTGAAAAATCCAGAAAATTGTTTATCATTATTCTCCCTGACATTTAGTGATGACATCATTCCCACCCATCTATAATCAAATTTCTGGTGATTCTTCCAAAATGTATTCATTATGTTTGTCAATGCCATTGGTGGTTAAAAAGCTTTATGGTCTACATTTTATTTATCAATTAAGGACTTTAAAGTATTCTTCCGGGAAAGGAAATTACTAGTAGCATTTTCTTGTATTTCTGTACAATACTTGATCTCTATGAATTGCATATTTTCTACTAAAAAGTGGAGGGATTACTATGGACAATATATGGGGGAAAAGCTGCATCACAACATGATACTGTAAAAAAAAATTGCATCTCTAAAAAAATGCTATAATTTAGTTGTAGTTGAATTTGACACCTGACGAATTCAGATGCAGATACATTTGTTTGCTGTGTGCCAAATTGGAGCACTATTGTCAGTCCGAAAGCACCCACTGCTCTTTTAACATTTATGCGCTGTTCGTGTTTAGCTCTAAGTTTCCCTACCTATAGTTACCAAACATGGCGATGTTTGGTGTAAAAATAAAAAATGAAAGTCTGTTTCTTAAAAAAAAATTGGTTTGTCATTGAAGGGGTCAAAAGGCAAAAACATGTAAAAATTGGCTACTTCTAAACTCAGCACAAAATTTTAAACTATTTAGCTGGGGTCTTTTTTGGCAGTTGTAGATTTTGGAGGTCAAAGCTCGAAAAAGTGTGTTTTTCCATTTTTTTCATCATATTTAATATTTTTTATAGTAAATTATATGATATGACGAAAATAATGGTATCTTTAGAAAGTCCATTTAAACTCCCTGGCGGTCTAATTTTTTCAAAATTTCGTGTCTAAAAGCGTCTCAATTTTTTTTAAAGGAAACGTGTTTTTGTACATAGTTAGAATATAATAATTAGGAATCACACACTGAAATCAGTGCAATCAAGAGTCCTTACTGGTAAAATCCTTTATAAATAAATAAAATTAAAAAAAATAGTAAATACACTGAGCCCAATAAAGTTTGAAACACGACATAATAATTTATTATCCCAAAAATAATTATCCAAAATAATGCAAATAAATGATATTCAATAAAATTCAACAAAAAACATTGAAATCTGTCTGAAAACAAGGGTGAGACGATGTATGGTATGTTTCTTATCCTGTAGTGCCACCTAGTGACCATTCATAAACATTGCACATTGGATTATACAGTGTATTATAATTTTTTTCTAAGTTTGCTGCCTGGTCCCACCCCCTGCATCGTGTGCCTCGCAGGGAGCCTTACCAGGAAGCAGCACGCCGCGATCACACTGCGGGGGACAGCGAGGGAGCTAGGAGGAGGTGAGTAGGCATCCAGCCAGAGTGTGGCTCGGGGTTACCGTTTGCGGTAGTGAAATCTAACCCTGAGTCACACTCGGGAATACCACCAGGGAGGTTAATGACGAGAAAAACGTTCTATAATTTATTTATTTATTTGAGAAAGGATTTTACCAGGAAGGATACATTGAGATTTCTCTCGTTTTCAAGTATGTCCTGGGTGGCGAGTATGTACCGTTAGGTGTCTTGCCCAAGGACACTTACTGAAGAGGTGCTCATCGGGATCGTAATGTGTGTGGGTTGCATAAACGAGTAAGAGTAAAATTAGAGCTAAATACAAACAGAGCAGCAATGTAAAAACAGCAGTGGGTACTTTCGGACAGACAATGGTAAAACCGCCTGGTCCCTATGGCTGGGGTCAGACGACCACACTGCATGCTCCCATACTGATGTGCCTACTGGTGTCTGTCGCGGCAATGTAAAGCTTTAGAAAAAGGAGCCTGTATTCTTGGCGCCACCTAGAAATGGTTTAAAAATCAATATTAACCATTAAATGTCTTTCACAGTGAGAAAGTCTTTATGCCAGATCAGCAGCTGTGGCTATCCGGTGGTGGTATATCCAGACCCACCCAGGAAATCGGAACAATGGAAGTAGTAGATAGGATCAGCGTTTCCTCCGACAGCGGTGTCCCCCTCCTCTCCATACACTTCTATTATCCACCTCAGAGTAAAAAGCTACCATAACGTAGTAGGTTTAGACAATGTCGATGAAGCTTGTAAGGGGTAAGGGAATGTACTCACATTTCGATGTATCTAAATCAGACACCAGATGTATCCAGCAGCCGGTAACATTAGAGGGAGCACCGGATCTCCCATACAGCCTGAAGAAACCTGTGTACTCCAATCAATATCAGGATACCAGCAATTGCTGAGGTCATTTTTACCAGTTTTGCTCATCATGTTTAAACGCGTTTTGAAGGCTTATTTTAGTATATGACCCATATATATATTATATATCGTTCTTTCCGTCAGACTCGGTAGATTCATAATATGTCATTATTATATGTATACGTTATGTCATGTCTGTATATTATAACAAAAAATGCAATAAAATATGTATTTTCAATAATTTACAACGTGTAAAGTGTTTTTTTTTCACATTTTAACATGCGAGCAATTGCGGTTATATTTTGTATGGGGTGCGCTTGTTAAAAAAATTAGAGATGGGGTCTCGTTAAATTTTTTTTTGGGGAAAATTACACGATTTTTAACAAACGCACCGCATACAAAAATCGTTAGTGCAGCATCATTGTTCACATTATAATTGAAATGGGAACAATATTGCTGCATTAACGAACCAAAAAAAAGAAAAAAAAATGTTTATTTTTTTTTTTATAATTTTTTTTTAAATATATTTTTATTTTTAATTTTTTTTTTTTAAAACCATACCATACCATATCATATCAAACTTTAACCCCTAGCTGCCACGGATCGGGAGATAGGGAGTTCATTGGAACTCCCTATCTCCACCGTTGGTGGCAGTTAGGGGTTAACTCTAGGACTGGCGTCATCGTGCTATGCACGATGACGCCAGTCCTCAGGGGGAGTTCCCAGAGGCTTGGCCGACATCCAAGATGTCGGCCAGCTCCGGGAAAGGATCACGAACCGGCGCTTTTCAGCGCCGATACGCGATCCAGCTCCCCAGGGGTTAATGCCAGGCACCATTTGGAAGGGCAGGCTGTGCCCTTCCAAATGGTGCCTGGGTTAACCCCCGCAATGCCGCCGATCGGGAGGGAGAGAGGTCCAAAGGACCTCTCCCCCTCCCTTTCAGGCGCCTCCTCCGCACATGCGGGGGAGGCGCCTGAATTAGGTGTCATCGCGCTGCCGCGATGACACCTAATTTCATCGGCGGCGGTTCCGGATGCTGGGCTGACATCGAGGATGTCAGCCCGCACCGGGGGGGCCAGCGATCGGCCGGAACCCGGCCGAACGCTGACCCCAAAGGGAGGACGCGCTCAGCGCGTCCTCCGCACAGCAGGAGCCATGCGGAGGATGCGCTGAGTGCGTCCTCCGCATGGAAGTGGTTAAAATAAATTAAAAATAATAATAACACCCAAACGCGTTTCGCGATCGTTATTGCTTCATCAGTAGGTGTAAAGTTCATGATACAGTCGCAGAGGTATATATAGTCATTACCGTAATTCATTATGAAACTGAAAGTCTTCTGGGTCCTGGTTGGCGCCAGAATTTATTGCGCATTTCTATGACGTTGAAGTATATGCGTTTCAACTAAGAAGCTGCGTTCCAGACACACCCGAAATGACGTTTCCAATGCTTGAACAACTGCATTAACATATAAAATTCAATACAAAGTTGACAACATGTAAAACTGGTACTAGAATCGCAAGTGAAAAAATACATTAATCAGAATGAGTGCAATCACTGTCTAGAAATTTTAACTTAGATGAGGAAAAAAAAGATTAGTTATAATGGTATCACTCTGTGTAATATATCTATCCTGTGACTTATGAAATTAGTCTATAGAAAAAATTCCTCATATACATGAGGTACATAGTGAGAATATACCGTATGGGCAACCAATAAACCCATATGGAGGATAGAAAGTTAAAACAAATGTTTCAAGGTGTCCCTCGAAAATTATTAGTTCATGGTAATTTTACATCCACTGTGTTGAAATAAATTCATGTAATATCCCACCAAAGTGAACATATGTGGTGGAGAAACATTGTGTCTGGTATAGCATTCATAATCTCAAGGTCTTTGTTGGACTTTATTCATTATATATACGAACACCAAATGATATTGCGATCGGATGGATGAGAAGATCCATCTAATACACAATGGAAGAAGTGAAGAAACCATGTTTCTATTATGAACAGTGTGTAGTGTTACAGATTAATACTAATAAGGAAGAAAGGGAAGAAACCTTTAATTTCTATGGAAACAGGAATTTCGATCAATTATCGAACCACCAATAGTAATAATGACATAACCCTTAGTGAAATGATTTATCCATGAGAACTTGGCATGGCCGATCTCATTCAAATTTGAATATAGTGTGAAGAAATTATCTTCATGTACCATCTTGTTAAATATGAGATATTTTCCCTACTGTTATCCTCAACTTGATAATATTTACTTAATGCCTAAAGGGCTTCCATTGGTTATTAGATGCTAACGTGGTAACATTTAAAATCAGGCAATCATAAAATGCATAAGATGCATGATTATATAATTGATAGCTTTAAAAGTTGCAATGGGTTACTAACAGAACAAAAAAAGGGAATATTGAATAGAAGCTGTTAAAAAAATGTGGGCAGAATGTCTGATTAATAATGTATCAGATGAAAAAATATAAACAAGTTCTACATACAATGGCACTACAAAAAATGGCAGAGCTCGAAATCTTGGTTTAAGCCATGTGAGATGAGCGTTTTCAAATTATGGATCCATTTCATTTCTCTTTTATTTATTTTCTGTAGGAAGTCCCCTCCTCTCCAATCTCGGTGAACCTGCTGTATGGACAGGAATTGCGTTCCTCTGGGATCTTTTCCATGGACCTCTTTGTAGTGTTGGGGTACCGAGTGTGTATCCACACCTTTCTTAATGTTGTTAAGATGCTCTCTTATCCTAACATTGAGACTTCTTATCTTACGTCCAATATAGAATTTCCCGTAGGGACATATAAGAAGATATATTTTATTTCTAGAGAAACAAGTTAAAATCCTTTGGATTTTATACGAGTTTTTTCCAGCCATGTTATGAAATTCTTTAATATGCCTTTTCTTGCTGCCAGTAGTGCGGCAGCCAAGACAATTGCCACACCCGTAAAATCCTTTATCCATATTAAATGAATTGATGGAAGTTGTTTTTTTTGAGTGACTTTTAACTAGATGGCCCTTCAGATTTTTTGTTCCTCTAAAAATAATTGTGGGATGATCGTTTAGAACTTGTTTCAAATCTCCATCCTTCAGGAGAATCGACCAATATTTTTCATATGATCTGTTTATTCTTTGGCAGGGCAATAAGAAAGATCTAATCTCCTTTATGGAATATCTTAACCAGAACGATTGGGGGATTCAACTAGAGCACCAATACAGTACTACTAATGTCAACTTTCTTGATTTGAACATCTACATTGAAGATTCCTGTATCAAAACTGAGACCTTTTTTAAAACCGTAGACGTCAATAGTTATATTGAGAAGACTAGCTGTCATTTTTGGAGATGGTTGGAGGACGTCCCTAAGGGTCAGTTCCTCCGCATCAGAAGAAACTGTACCGAGGATAAAGAATTTTTAGAACAATCTAAACGTCTACAGGAGTAATTCGAAGAGAAGGGCTATCAGCATGATCGTCTAGAGAACGCTAGACATAATATATTAAGAACCGATCGATCCAACATTCTCTGTTCTAAGAAAAGAAAGAAGGATGCTACTTAAAAAATTCCTTTTATCTGTCAATATACGGGAGAATATAGACAAATCAAACATATTTTTGAAAAATATTAGTCAACTTTCCTGAAGGATGGAGATTTGAAACAAGTTCTAAACGATCATCCCACGATTATTTTTAGAGGAACAAAAAATCGGAAGGGCCATCTAGTTAAAAGCCACTCAAGAAAAACAACTTCCATCAATTCATTTAATATGGATAAAGGATTTTATGGGTGTGGCAATTGTCTTGGCTGCCGCACTACTGGCAGCAAGAAAAGGCATATTAAAGAATTTCATAACATGACTGGAAAAAACTCGTATAAAATCCAAGGGATTTTAACTTGTTTCTCTAGAAATATAATATATCTTCTTATATGCCCCTGCAGGAAATTCTATATTGGACCTACCATAAGAAGTCTCAATCTATACGATAATGCAGTAAGGCTTGGCATGTCCATCGCCAAGCCTGTACTGCGCATGCACGCGCAACCAGCGGCGGTTGGCTGCGCGTGCATGCAACTGCCGTGGCACGAGCCGGCTGTGCACTTGCCGTGGCGGTTACAAGATGCGCACGCAGAAGCCGGGTAGAGGCTGCGCGCGCATCCTGTAGAGCTGGATGTGCTCGCAGCCTCTACCCAGCTGCTGCGCGCGCATCCAACCGCTGCGGCGCGTGCCGTGGCGTTTACAGGATGCGCACGCAGCAGCCGGGTAAAGGCTGTGCGCGCATCCTGTAGAGCCGGATGCGCTTGCAGCAGACGGCTATAGGCTGCACGCGCATCCAGTGGACCAGGATGCGCGCGCAGCCTATTGCCAGTGGCGTAGCATGGGGGGGATGGGGGGACCGTGACCGCGGTTTGGGTCCTTCAACGAGCGGAAGCAGGGAAACTTTTCCTTCGCCACTCAGGCAGGTAAGTATGCTGGAGACGGAGCTCCAGGGGCGGCTGTCCGAATGCCGATAGAGCATTCGAACAGCCGCCCCATGTCTGGTCTGGGGTCTGAGCTGGGGCATATCCATGAGAGCTTGGGAGGCAGTATATCCACGAGCTGGGGCAGTATCTCCATGAGCTGGGGGCAATATATACGAGCTGGGGCAATATCCACGAGCTGGGGCAATATCTATGAGCTGGGGCATATATCCATGAGCTGGGGCAGTATATCCACGAGCTGGGGCAATATCCATGAGCTGGGGCAGTATATCCATGAGCTGCGGCAGTATATCCATGAACTGGGGCAGTATCTCCATGAGCTGGGGGGCAATATCCACGAGCTGGGGCAATATCCACAGACTGGGGCAATATCTATGAGCTGGGGCAGTATATCCATGAGCTGGGGCATTATATCCACGAGCTGGGGCAATATCTATGAGCTGGGGCAGTATATCCATGAGCTGGGGCAGTATATCCATGAGCTGGGGCACTATATCCATGAGCTGGGGCATTATCCATGAGCTGGGGCATTATCCATGAGCTGGGGCAGTATCCATGAGCTGGGGCAGTATATCCATGAGCTGGGGCAGTATATCCATGAGCTGGGGCAGTATTTCCATGTGCTGGGGCAGTATATCCATGAGCTGCTGGGGCAGTATAGGATGCGTGCGCAGCCTCTATCTGGCGGCTGCGCGCACTTCCTGTTCTCCTGGATGCACGTGCGGCCGACAGGTAGAGGCTGCGTGCGCATCCAGCGTCTTAGTTGGGGGCACTTTAAACCACATGAGCTGGGAGCACTTATACCCACGGGAGCTGTGGGCAACTATACCAGCTGGGGGCAGCTATACCCACAGGAGTTGGGGGCAACTATACCCACAGGAGCTGGGGGCAAAAATTCCCATGTGAGCTGGGGCAAATATTCCCATGTGAGCAGGGGCCATAATACCCATGTGAGCTGGGGGCAATTATACCCATGTGAGCTGGGGGCAATTATACCCAAGTGAGCTGGGGGAAATATATCCATGTGAGCTGGGGGAATATATACCCATGTGAGCTGGGGGAATACATACCCATGTGATCTGGGGGCGATTATACCCATGTGAGCTGGGGCAAATATACCCATGTGAGCTGGGGTAATTATACCCATGTGAGCTGGGGCAAATCTACCCATGTGAGCTGCTTCGCTTAACAATAGACTGCCCTCTGGGCAGGCTTTCCACCTAGTGTTAGGATAAGAGAGCATCTTAACAACATTAAGAAAGGTGTGGATACACACTCGGTACCCCAACACTACAAAGAGGTCCATGGAAAAGATCCCAGAGGAACGCAATTCCTGGCCATACAGCAGGTTCACCGAGATTGGAGAGGAGGGGACTTCCTACAGAAAATAAATAAAAGAGAAATGAAATGGATCCATAATTTGAAAATGCTCATCTCACATGGCTTAAACCAAGATTTTGAGCTCTGCCATTTTTTGTAGTGCCATTGTATGTAGAACTTGTTTATATTTTTTCATCTGATACATTATTAATCAGACATTCTGCCCACATTTTTTTAACAGCTTCTATTCAATATTCAATTTTTTTGTTCTGTTAGTAACCCATTGCAACTTTTAAAGCTGTCAATTATATAATCATGCATCTTATGCATTTTATGATTGCCTGATTTTAAATTTTACCACGTTAGCATCTAATAACCAATGGAAGCCCTTTAGGCATTAAGTAAATATTATCAAGTTGAGGATAACAGTAGGGAAAATATCTCATATTTAACAAGATGGTACATGAAGATAATTTCTTCACACTATATTCAAATTTGAATGAGATCGGCCATGCCAAGTTCTCATGGATAAATCATTTCACTAAGGGTTATGTCATTATTGCTATTGGTGGTTCGATAATTGATCGAAATTCCTGTTTCCGTAGAAATTAAAGGTTTCTTCACTTTCTTCCTTATTAGTTTTAATCTGTAACACTACACTCTGTTCATAATAGAAACATGGTTTCTTCACTTCTTCCATTGTGTATTAGATGGATCTTCTCATCCGTCCGATCGCAATATCATTTGGTGTTCGTATATATAATGAATAAAGTCCAACAAAGACCTTGAGATTATGAATGTTATATCAGACACAATCAGGGTTATTCAGAGAGCGGTGAAAAGCAGGAGAATGACTGGAGAATGTAAAATTCTAGGTCAAAATACCCAAACCAGAAAAATTCTCCCATTCATCTCACTTTCCAAATCGGCTATTTTGACCTAGAATTTTCCATTCTCCAGTCATTCTCCTGCTTTTCACCGCTCTCTGAATAACCCTGATTGTTTTTCCACCACATATGTTCACTTTTGGTGGGATATTACATGAATTTTTTTCAACACAGTGGATGTAAAATTACCATGAACTAATAATTTTCGAGGGATACGTTGAAACATTTGTTTTAACTTTCTATCCTCCATATGGGTTTATTGGTTGCCCATACGGTATATTCTCACTATGTACCTCATGTATATGAGGAATTTTTTCTTTAGACCAATTTTATAAGTCACGGGATAGATATATTACACAGAGTGATACCATTATTACCAATCGGTTTTTTCCTCATCTAACTTAAAAAATCCAGACAGCGATTGCACTCATTCTGATTAATGTATATTTTCACTTGCGATTCTTGTACCAGTTTTACATGTTGTCGACTTTGTATTGAATTTTATATGTTAATGCAGTTGTTCAAGCATTAGAAACGTAATTTAGGGTGTGTCTGGAATGCAGCTTCTTAGTTGAAACGCATATACTTAAACGTCATAGAAATGCGCAATGAATTCTGGCACCAACCCGGACCCAGAAGACTTTCAGTTTCATAATGAATTACGGTAATGACTATATATACCTCTGCGACTGTATCATGAACTTTACACCTACTGATGAAGCGATAACGATCGCAAACGCGTTTGGGTGTTATTATTATTATTATTTTTATTTATTTTAATAAATTAGCCTTATAACCAATTGCTGGTATCCTGATATTGAATGAAGTACACAGGTTTCTTCAGGCTGTATGGGAGATCCGGTGCTCCCTCTAATGTTACCGGCTGCCTGATACATCTGGTGTCTGATTTAGACACAACGAAATGTGAGTGCATTCCCTTACCCCTTACAAACTTCATCGATATTTTCTAAATCTACTACACTATGGTAGCTTTTTAATCTGTTTGAGGTGGATAATAGAAGTGTATGGAGAGGAGGGGGACACCGCTGTCGGAGGAAGCGCTGATCCTATCTACTACTTTCATTGTGAAGCTTTGACGGGGCCTGCCATACGCACACAGATTAATTTAATTTAGTCTCGGTGTATATTAATTTTCGGTCAGAGAATACCAATAGTATCAGCTGCAATTTCATTGTCATGCAATTTCTATTCTCCAAAAACAAACAAGCCTCTCTGCTGACTTTACTGGAACATATGTTAATACGAAGGTCAGAATTACACTTTTTTTTGCATTATCACTCTCTCTTCAGCTTGTGATAACCTGCTGAGTAGAATCTAAATGTTTCTCAGCTGTTAACTAGGAAATGTCAAAAAAAGAAAAAAGGAGGAAATAAAATCACAAACAAGCTTTTCTTCACATTCTCTGAAGCAAAATCCTTTTTCAAGCTGAAATATCCTCTCGAATTCTCAGTGGTGCAAGATACACGCTCAGTAAAATAAAAATCCCTCTTGTTTCTATTGAAAAATAATGCATTCAAATAACCTCAAAGTCAACCTTTTCTAGTGTTACTAATGGATGCTTTGAGCTGTTTTTGTCCCTGTCAAAAATATTAAAATGCCTTTTTTGAATTTGTGTTTCTGAAAGTGGCTTTGAGACGCATACTTTTAGGGAGACTGGTAATGCATGGTGCGTGCGATTCCAGATTTGTTAGGCTATTATACCCTGCCTGAAAGATAGAAATACAGAAACTGAGATCATGAATATTAGCTACTTATCAACTAACTCCACCCCTTTTTCTGCCAGTTACAATCTAGGCGGTTTCACTGTATGAAACTGTATGAAAAAAATCCCCTGGACCCACAGAGACGGAGGACATGACTGCTGGCCTGTACTGGGCAGTCAGAATGTGAAGGTGAGTGTTATGCGCATTCGAAGGTTAAAACAAGGGTGTGAGTAAAGTCAGAATGTCAGGATATTTAATCCATCTGCCCCACCTTCTTTTTTACCCTAGCGTATCCTTTAAGAGTTAATCTTGTGTAAAGTAGAAGGGCATTTGCTCAGTGAGTCCTAAGTATTCCCCTAAATTGAGGATTGGGTATTTTTTCGTTTCAGTCCTTATGAAAACCCTGTAGATATTTAGTAACCCAGCCACGGCAAATCTTCTCTCGAACATTATGACTCCGACAATTATATGCCTTTGTATGTGTCTGCTTGGGGAAGAGCTTTAGATCCTCTGTTCAAACCAGAAAACTCTTGATTTGGGATACCACCTCCTCCCTTACAATGTATAGTTGCCCAAAAAAACAGGCATGCAAGACCCTTTTCTGTTAGTACATAACCCAAGTGAATGTTATGGTGGCCCCCCCCAGGAGCCAAAGGGGGAGTCCTTGCTGTGTGTTTGAGTAAGGCCTTTAGGCAGGTATGTGTTCTGCATATTGCAGAACCCTGGACACAGGATACAAAAGAACTAGATAAGACAAGACAGTATACACACACACGAGGAAAGCCCTGCACTGGGGTAAGGTCCTTGGATGGCCTTCTGCCTATACAGAGTACAGGGTGGGAAGGTATACACAATGAAACAATAGGGTTAAACGAGACTTGACAAGAAGGAAGGTCTAGCAACAACTAAACAAGAAAGAGATCCTTGAGGTGGTCTCTATATACCAGAACAATGAGCTGCTGCAATAGATACACAACAAACCAGGAAAAACAGACTAGACAGAATTATAGTCTGTAGCATGCGGGGCAGGACTCACATAAAACCTGTGGTTATGCTGCGACCAGCACAAACAACTAGATACCTTGCAATTAGGTCTCACACCAGACTAAGAAAACATGAGCATGAAAATCAAGGAAACATAAACATGAAAACCAAAACTGCTCAGACAACACACAATGGACATAAGCAAGAGATAAGTCAGTATGCAAAGCCAGAAGTCATAAACCATGAAGTCAAAGTACAATACCAGGGGTTAAACGCAAGAGTAGTCAAGATACGTAGCCAGGAATCAAAAACTAAGATATCAGAATGCAGAAATCAGGAATTCAGCAAGGAAGACCTATACTGGATCAGGGAACAAGTGCACTGATAGCCAATTATATAGGGCAGTGCAGGTCATGTGACCACAGGTCTGGTCCGACACTGAGACTCCAGGGGCAGAGAGCCAAGACAGTTTAACCCTAAATACCAAGAAGACTGAGAAGGGCTCTCAGAACCAGGGGGCTTGGCTGGGGAAACGTAACAGCAAAACTATATAAAATACATAAAGTCCTTCAAGACCATTGTTGGAAAAACTGATGCTAGCAAGAACCTTTGTTGGACATACTCATTTGTCACACAGTTCTGGAAGGAGGCACCGACTCATTTTACCATTAAATTTGTGAAGACAGTTTGTTGGATTTGGCTTCTGGTAAAACTAAATAATCGACTCACCAATCCTGAAAGTGGGTTAATTTATAGACTTGCTTCAGCCATCTGTTTACCCTTGGGAGAAACATGAGAGACACCAACTAGACATGTGCGATTCTGTTTGGACCTTTTCAATAAAATGGTTGGAAATTTCGGCATTTCGGATGGATCTAAATTGCCAAATTTCAAATCAATTGGCCAAGTCCAAATATAATTTGAAAAATGCAGATTTAATTGGAGTAGTAGAAAAATATACAAAGGAAAAACGATATCCCTAGCCCTATCTCTAATTATATGACACACAGACACTGTAACCCTAACCAGGAAACTATGATTACATACCTTGACCCTAAATTAAATTCAAGAAAATATACGTATCTGGTAAGTGCAAAATAGAATGCTCTGGAGTATAGGTGGCTCATGCAGGCCCGCAATGCATCATATGGTTATATGGAAGAAGCAAAAACAATATACATAGTGCAATATGCAATAAATATCTGTTGGTCCGGGACCAACCAGTTGAGGAAGCTGCCTGGAGCAGTGAAATGCGTCCTGGCGGTCATACTTGTTTGTTTATTTTAATATTATATTGTCATGCCCCATGGCTGCCACCATCCTGAAACCCCCCCTGGTGGTACACTTCCTATTCTGCTCCTGCCCTGTAACCTGAATCCAGCAACCAGCATCCAGCAATCTAAGAGTTAAGCACCAAAACACACGTGACTCACAAAATAAAGGGCTCTGCCCCACACTCACTAATTGCTGGTTCATTACAGCTTTTGCTCACGAAGAGTGAACACCGTTGCTTATTGCTGATCTGCTACCTGATCCTGATTTCCCCATTTCTGGCTCCTGCAAATACAACCATCTTTCCCTTCACCCCTCTGCAATCAACCTGGTCAGTCATCATATTCATCCACCCTCCTCTACCCATATCCTCTGTTTATTTGTGCAGACCACTGCACGCTGGGCTCATACTCCCCTCACCCCCGGTGCCACCCTGGTACCATCCCTAACCCTGACAGAATGCCTAATACAAATGAGCCCGCAGTGCTGCATCTTATGATGGACCTGCTAAAAAAGACCTTCCAGGAACTTTTCAATAACCTGGCTGATTTTCTGGTTAAGTTGCTGCAAGGTAATTGGGGCACATCGCCTAAGGAGTGTGTTCCTCCAGCAAGCAAGCACAGAGACCCCCTGTCTCCAGAAGAACGTACCCGGAGACAGACTGCCAATCTGTGCCTATACTGCGGGGCAGGAACCCACTGGCTCGAAAAATGCCCAGTAAGACCCCAGAGACGTACCGCTGCTTTTAATCAGCAAAACAATATTTCTAAGCCTGCTGCAACTCCCAAGCACGCTCAGGTGCGTAGACCTCTGAAGCAGCCCCAGGCTTCCAGGCCTGCTATAGCCACTGTGTCTAAGCCTGCTCCAGAGTGATCTGCTGTACGAGTGAGTGCACCTAAGCCTGCACCCAGAAAACCCCCTACACCCAAACCTGAACCCAGAAAAACTCCTGCACCTAAACCTGTCCCCAGACGAACTGTGTCCACTGTATCCAGGAAAGTGACATCTTTGGAGGTCAGTTCAGAAGAGGAGTATGAGAAACCTGTAATGCCTTTCGA
The DNA here is from genome assembly GCA_009667805.1 of Leptobrachium leishanense. NCBI lineage: Eukaryota > Metazoa > Chordata > Amphibia > Anura > Megophryidae > Leptobrachium > Leptobrachium leishanense. The sequence continues at coordinate 100,656,113 of CM019068.1, forward strand.
GACTGAGTGCACTGTACCCATAGATCCTGTCCTTCCCATGGATCTGGAGACCACCGTACCTGTGGAGACAGATCTACCAACCCCTATGGAGATCATGTCCATGCCAGTTTCAACTATGACACAGATCCCTTTCAAGCAATTTATGAAAGCCAGGCTGAAGAAAGCTCAGGAGATTAAGAACTCCATGATGGCACTTGCAACTCCCATCACTCCCAGCCAGCACGATCCACCACTTTCTTCCTGCTCATCTTCCCTGTCTGAATGTGACCCAGAGGACATTGTTACCTCTGAGGAGAATTTACCACGACAGACAGCCCGACACTCCAAAGGACCCCCAGGTCAAAATACAGGGTCTTTGGGGTCTGATATTTCCATCAATGGGTGGCATAATGTCTGCTCCTCATCCAGTGATGACCTTGAGTGGGATTGTAACAAGGAGGAGGAAGAAGAGGAGGACGATGGCAGTGAGCCCTGGCTGTGCGACTATCCTTCCCTTAGTGATGGACCAGATTCAGAAGGGGAACCGGGAGAAATGGAGGAGATGCCTACCCCGATGCCTTCTTTCTATGTTGGCACTAGGTTTGATGGTGACTCTGCCTCCTACTTAACTCCTTCTGTCTCCAAGGCCAGACGCGCTAAAGACATCCCTGTCGATCCAGACCTCTTACCTGAGGATCCAGCTCCCTATATGGTGCAGAGAATCTAAGCTGTACCCACCTTGGTGCCATCCGGTTTCATGGGCACCCTTATTCCTGATGTATCAGCTGACCCATCACCGGAGGACCGAGTCACTACTTCTAATGGGACTGTGGTTTGTCGCAAAGACCTCTATATATTCGAAAAGGGGTTACTCCAGCGTAAGGAGATTGAAGACGCTGAAGGGAGACTGCCATCTGGGTACATGGGTACTCTCATTCCTGTCATGTCTGCTGCCCACAAGAAGACCAAGACCAAGGCATGGCAGCGTCAGACAAATGCACGTGCCCAACCCAGTGCCACCACTCCTGACCTCCGTTCTGCCCTCCAGTGGTGTGACGAATACTGGTCCCAGCACCCACTAGAGTAACCCGTGCCTGGTCATGGGCAGTCCGGCTACCCATCCTTGGTCACGCGGAGCGTGACCGTGAAGGGGAAGGTACTGTCATGCCCCATGGCTGCCACCATCCTGAAACCCCCCCTGGTGGTACACTTCCTATTCTGCTCCTGCCCTGTAACCTGAATCCAGCAACCAGCATCCAGCAATCTAAGAGTTAAGCACCAAAACACACGTGACTCACAAAATAAAGGGCTCTGCCCCACACTCACTAATTGCTGGTTCATTACAGCTTTTGCTTACGAAGAGTGAACACCGTTGCTTATTGATGATCTGCTACCTGATCCTGATTTCCCCATTTCTGGCTCCTGCAAATACAACCATAATTCCCATCACCCCTCTGCAATCAACCTGGTCAGTCATCATATTCATCCACCCTCCTCTACCCATATCCTCTGTTTATTTGTGCAGACCACTGCACGCTGGGCTCATACTCCCCTCACCCGCGGTGCCACCCTGGTACCATCCCTAACCCTGACATATATTTTAATAAATTTTTAAAACCACGTCCCAGTATCCGGAATGTTTTTTTCTTTGGATTTTCTCCACAAAAAATCCATGGGCGTTCCACCTCGAGCTATGGTAGCTCCACCAAGGGTGAGTTTTGATTCAGCAAAACAGTCTTTTACTATTTAAATTGGATTTACACTAGGAGAGTGCCTCTCCCCTTTTCTACGGTATTTGGAGATCGTTGCCATGAAAAGGTGGGGGTCACCTGCAAACTAGGCGGAAGAAAAATTACCCAGAGACGTAGTCCCACCCAGAGCCGGTGTTGGGGCTCAGCATTTGTGAGTGGAATATCTTGCATACATACTGTTCAACAGATGTTTATTGCATATTGCACTATGTATATTGTTTTTGCTTCTTCCATATAACCATATAATGCATTGCGGGCCTGCATGAGCCACCTACACTCCAAAGCATTCTATTTTGTGCTTACCAGATACGTATATTTTCTTGTATTTAATGGTGTAGGGGAAACCACTATTTGCTGGTATAGCATTGGAGTTTGGGTGGTCACGCCGTGTTCAGAGGCGCTTACCATTTTCTTCAACTAAATTAAATTCACTTGTATGTTTTAACAGACATTTCATTGTGTGAGTTTGTTGACTAGAGTGTGAAAAGTGACATGTGTGATTTGTGCAGCTTGTTTGGGGTTGGTTCATGTGTGTCAGTTTTGCTTGTATCCATTTGTCGTTTGGTGTCGCTTCCCATTATGGATGCAGAATCAATGTCCTCATTGATCCGTCAATGGGGAAAACATAGGAATTGCATGATGTGACATGAATCACCACGTTACATTTATTTTTACCCTATTCTAAGTTTTCGAACTGTACCATTTTACAGTGGGAAATTGTCTCTGCCCCAGAAAAAGTGGAGACAGGGCCTTCCCTTTTCATTGTTCTTCTGGTCCCTCCTTGAGGAGTGGCCATTTGTTTTTGTATAAACATGGTTTGTGTTGTCATTAAAAGTTAATTTATTTCACCCTACATTGAGTTTTTAATGGTGACTCGGGGATCCATGCAAAAATCACTATTATTTGAGAAGGAATTATCCACATGATGGAACGTGGTGAACGGTGATATCCACTGCGGGTCCTGAGGTATGTAACACATGGACACTCCTCATCCGAAAAGGTGCGGATACATTTTTCCACATCAGAGTTAACCAACACAGTTGTACCCACAAAACCTGCTTACGATATACTGTCTAGTGACGATATTTGTTAAGGAGTGCATTTTCCTTTTTAGGGTCTGGCGTCACCGTTAATGCTTGGCATTTTGGAGCTGGTGATGTTGCATTTTTTGAACATGCATGTTTTTTTCTGCTTTTTTTAATTATTTTGTATTATTTGGAAAGATAAATGGTTCTGTGGCGCTAAATCCCAGACGTATTATACATATTGTGGCGGAACGGCCGCAATTTATTTAATCTTGTTGTATTCTGTACATATATGTTTGTATTTATTAGTTTCCCTTCAATTTATCTGTCCCTGCTATATTGTTAATTATGTATCCTGTTTCAACTGTTACTAATTGTGCCCCAGTCATTCTCCTGGTTTTTACCTCTCTGAATAACCCTGATAGTGTTCCTTTAAGTAAACAATTGTATGTTTTTTTATCAGCTGAATCAATTAATTGAAAAAATAATCGTCCAACTAATCGATTATGAAAATAATCATTAGTTGCAGCCCTATTTATGTGTCTCATGTCAATGTTATTTTCATTGCTATATAATGTTAATTAGTTTCCCCAATGTTTGTATACATTGTCCAAATGTTTATAACTGTCCAGAAATGTATCCTGCCTTGCCCAAAATTGTGTTTATCCTGTCCCCTGTTCAAGTACTGAACCAGCCCTCAACCGAGACCTGGAAATTGCCCGCCATACATTATCCCTGAGAGCTCCAGTCCCCATTCATCCTACTATGGCGCTTTTTGTGTGGTGTGTCCCTAAAGAGAGCAGCCTGCTCTAGCGTGATTCCTGATGGGGTGCTCCAACGGGAACCTCAGCATCCAGCCTCCCTCTCCTCCTTCGGGAAGCGCCACCGCTCCACTAGAACTGCTGCCCAGATACACTACACCAGCCACCGGACTTCAATAGTTTGCCAATCAGTCCCCATGCGTGAATCAGGGCACTTTTTTGTGTAAAGTAGCATGGAATAGTACCCTACAACTATCAAACTTTGTATAGTTTCTTCTCAACCTCTCCTCAGTTCATATGTTATATTCTGTATACTAATCCCACACAAATTATACTATTCACTTACACTTATGATATAATTCCATTCTATTGTTTATATCTAGTATTCCAGTTGCATGTGTTCTTTTACACTCTACTGTATATGGTATTTAAATCTTAAAGTGTGCAAATACGAATTAAGAAACACAATAAGATATGACCTTAATTTGCATGTATTTTGAATAAACATACTTATAAATGCTCACTTATCACTGGCTATTTGTGGTGCTAGCATTTCCTCCATCAAAGTATGGTAAGCCTGTGGTAATCTAATTCAGAGTTCATGTGCTGCAGTGCTCAATGAGCCTTCATTACTGTGCCTTGTGTCATTGCTAACACATCATAGCTAACCCATCATTATCAGTGAAACATTTTGATCTCATATCATTGTAAACAGTTGCTGCTTGTTGAGTGGATTGTGGCAGCTATATTCCCATCCTTGTGGTGTTATTAGAAAAGTATAACACAATATAAGTCTTGTGAATGTTTTCCCTTCATTGTCATGTGCATACATAGTGTAAAATTACATACATGAAGATGCTTGAGAAGTTAATGGAAACCATAATATAATATGCAATTAAAATGCATGATGTTTGATAATAATAAACAATTTTAAGATTTAGTATTCCAATTTTTTCTGAGAAATATGTAAATTAAGTGTAAAATATAGCATACACAAGAAGGATAAAGTACATTATACAATGTTTAGAACTTTGTTTGCTTTTAATGTCTTTTAATTGTATGTTTGGCAATAGCCGGTATTTACCCTGAAGTATTTATAGGTTACATGAAAGGGTGTTTCTGAATAGTGAGACTATTAGAAGAACAATTGGATGACTGTTGTCTAATTAATGCAATTAACAACATACTTCCAGGTTTCCTTAGATGTATTGTGAGCTAATAGAAGACAGACGTGTTAAGTCTATATCATACTCTATCTAAAAGTATTTTTTAATTTAATAAATTTACCTTGAAAAATTTTGAGATTTATATTCAATTAAGAAACTTATACGAGATATAAATATCAATCGTTTATATTTCCTAGAAATTCTCCTAAATTATTTTAATTGTATGTGTTTTGCTATGAAGAATATAATAATCAATAACCGGATAAAAACATATATATATTTATTTCGTATACAAAAAAGTTTCAAATCTCATATCATAAACAAAGATTTATAAACAACCACAACATCCATCAGCACATGGATTACTAGCTTCCCAATAGACATGTGCATTCGTTTTAGTACTAAAGCGATTTAGTCCGAATTTTGGGATAATTTAGTTTTAGTATGACTCAAGAGAAACGAAACTGCTCAGTACAAAAAACGAAAGAAACTAAAATAAAATGCACTACATTTTAGTTTCAGTCCTCTTTGTGATATTATATTGATGAGTGAAGGAGACCAGCAATGAAGAGCGCAACATCGCAACATCCGAAGTTCTGCACCCTCCACATGCCAATGCAGGAAGATGTTCTATACAGAGAGGGACATTAATTCAGGAGGATGTTCTATATATTATACAGAGAGGGGTATTAATTAATGCAGGTGGATGTTGTATACATTATACAGAGAGGGGTATTAATTAATGCAGGAGGATGTTCTAAACATTATACAGAGAGGAGCCTTTTTTTTTTTAGCCCTTTAAATCCAGTGGCTGTGAGCGCGGAGATCGGCTGCTTGTTACATTATCTCTCAGTACAATGTATCAGGCTCAGCTGTTACAGTAACTGACTGCTGCTCATCACAGCGCTCAGAGTTTCAGTAAAACAAGAAAATAATATTGTTCTAACGTCTTATATATAAAAATATTATTTACTAGTTTTACTGAAACTCTGAGCGCTGTGATGAGCAGCAGTCAGTTACTGTAACAGCTTTGCCTGACACGGGCAGTATTGCAATGTTGGTGCTAACTTAACCAGAGCTGTTGTAACTGAAAACCTCCATAGGCTATAATAGCTCTGGGAAGTTTACAACAGCTCTGGTTATGTTAGCACCAGCTATATAATATGGCCCACATTGTGCTGAGAGTGAGAGATACTGTAACAAGCAGCGATCTCAGCCCTCTGAGGAGCCACTACAATAGTAATTGTATCCACTGGTTTTCGGATGAATGAAATTAGTTTTCATACTAAAGAACTGAAAACGAATTTCTTTAGCAACTAAATAAATTGCATTTTAGTACTAATGCATTAGTTCAAAACGAAATTTTGTGCTGTGCACATGTCTACTTCCCAATATATATATCTCCTGTTAGTAACTGCATATATGATTAATATCATTTACTTTATCAGTTAGTAACTATACACAAATGGTTAATAAACATTTCTGCTTAACGAAAACAATTAACATGTATTTCCCAACAAACTAATGTTTAAAAAGCTAGAGATATAGCTTGTAAAGATATATGTATCTCTCTATACTAGTGGATCAACAAAAGATGAGCTATCACTTATTCTATTTCTAGAATGATAAGTAATAAAAACTTATTTAGTGAATCCTCCCCTAATATCGAGAATTAAGCTTCTAATCTTCTGCTTTTTATATTGTAGTTATATAATTCCTTGCTTATTAATTTCAATCACAGTAACTTCCAAATGAAATATATATATTTATATATCTCTGTATATCACTTTGCAACAATTACTTTAGGATAAAATCCTTATATCCAATTCTTCTTCATATCTCTATCTGCACATTTAGAAATATTTTGAAGACTCTGGATCTAACAGTAATCTGAGATACCTCAGTATATCTGTTGCAAAAAATACTCCAGATATATATAATTACATTAATTTGCTTTCATACATTACCTGTCCAAGATCTGGTCTGTAGTTACAGCAGCAATATTCTTTGAATATTATATATTGTTTTTGGAATATGTGAAAATTATCAATGTCAGATATTATGCATGTGAGTTAGAGATATGGTCCTAATTAAGTGATATGTAATATCCTGAATGCATTGTGTGTCGGAATGATCTGAATCTCTGCATCAATGTATTATCGTCTCCTGGGATGATCTGCCTGAATACAACGAACAGTATATCCAGTTATAGTCAATTTGACATCACTGAAAATCTACCCTTAATTTTAATATTACTTTCTCTATAATTGATATTTATATATCCCCTTATATTTATTCATAAAATATTTACTATGCCTCAAGAGGGCAGTGTTGCTCTTCAAATTAATTTCACAATTTAATTTTAATTCCCTTATCTTAGGTCAGAGGTCAATTCCACTATCTTGGTTTGAACAAAGAATGACTATGGTTATTCCAGACAGTGTGTCTCGGGTTGTCAAAAATTAAATTAATATCTCTACTCGTTTTTGCTCTTTCAAAGATTTTAAAATACTTCTTTATCAGCTAAATTCCTTTCTAGTTAAAATCAACAGAAATTCTATTCTTCGGTAATTATACCATTATATAGTTCTACTCTACAAATAATTGGAGAATCTATTTTCTACTGTAAATATTGAATATATTGATTTATAAAAATATATTTCGTGAATATTTTTATACACTTGGATAGAGATTTTAAATTTGTTTCTATACACAAAATGAAAAATAGCTTTAATTCAAGAACTTGTTAAAACAAACCAATAAATTTAAATATGACATGTGTGGCACTTAGCTCAGCATTATATCAAATAAAGATATGTTATCGTCTATAACATCATGTCTGGCACTTATAGAAACCCCCATAACTCTTATGGTTCACCTAGCCATGAACTATTTAAAAAAAATCTCTATCCATTTCTAAAACTAGACGAAAATTGAAAAAGAAAAGACTTTACATTAAAACAAGATGGCTACAGGCATCCATTTTAATTTTCCATTATAATATACCCGACATAACCCCCCTTTGGATTCAGCTGTCCTTTTTCTTAGAGATCACGATGGAAGCATGCAATAGTTCTACCTTTAAACAATTAGGCTAGGTTTCCACCTTTCGCAACACGTCTTTCTTCTTTCATCCATTTAATAATTGAAGATGCAGTGTTTTTAAACTTCAATATACGTACTTTCTTTGTTAATACAATCATCCAGACAGTTAGAAACATAATTACTATACAAATCACAATATCTGTAATATTTTGCCCATTATAAGCAGATAGCAATTGATGATCAAGCTGCAAATACATTGGAGCATAAATCGTTAGAAGTTATTAGAAGTTCAATGGTATGATCAGGCTTGTTCTCTAGCAGAAATTTTAAATCTGGATTCATAGGTATCTCTCGTCCTTGGAATGCGTCGACGATTTGTATCTCGTCATACCAGACTTAATTTCCGACTGGATAAAGAGTAACTTCTCCGATAACAACTCTTGATTCTTTAGGAACTTTTACGAGAATCACTCGTGTAGATATTAACACTTTCTGGTCTTGTACCAGATCCTTCCGGTAAACCTTTGCTTCTCTTTCTGTGTAAAACAGCGGTTGCAATAAAATATGCAGCAAATATTTTCTTCCGGTGGTTCTTGTACATAGCAATAAACGGTTTCCTGGCTTTATCCAGCATGTCTTTCATGCTTGTATGAGCTTGATTCACATGGGACTTTAACATTCTCCTTTCCGTCAGAAGAAATCCAGGCGCTTCTTGCCAGAAGACGATCCTGGTTCAAGTATTGGATCTGCTCGGAATTGTGTGGAAAACAGTAGAATTTCCAGATAATCGCAATATCCTTGGTGGTCCGATTTATCTTTGTGGATTAGCCTCGCAGTTCAGATGAATCACTTTTCCCTATTTCTGTTAAAAGAAAAAGTATAAATAACCATTCATAGATTTCAATCTATACACCAGTCAGTTTTCCTTAAACACAACTAGCGATTTCACTCAAATTCCCTATAAATACTCTGATCTCTGATTAAATTTAATTAACCGTACGGATCTAGTCTACCTACTAATTGACTTAAACATCTGAATGCTGGGAAGAATAATCACATGTTAATCAAAACATCACTTCACATGATACCAGTTAAGTGTCTTCTGTTGTTCCATCTTCACACATTCTGAGGTGATCTAGGATGACAATCATGCAATTGAGCTTGGCAGTTTTATTTCTTATTGGAAAATGTATGTTATGTATTTCTATAACATTATGACTGTCTACGTCATTATCTAGATCTGTTATCCACTCATCTTGAGGATTAGGGTATCTGATCACTTTAAGGTTAGCCATCTTATTCAGCGGCTCCCTGCTGATATAGCTATTTTCCTGGCGCAAATCTAGCTTCGCCATTTTTTCTCTAGCTAAACTAATGACATGTATAGGGAAAGATACCTCTTCAATTATCTTCTCTATTTCAGTTAAGAACTGAGAATGGTCACTATGCCCATTTGGTTCTGTCTCTCTCTTGTGGAGGTGAAAAATTAGCACCTCATTCTCGAGACATATATTTCGAATTCTCTCAGGGGGAACACATATGGTGTTATCCTCCTGCTCTCCTGGAGTCAGGGGCTTTGGCCTTAAGAAAGAGATATCAGTGTCTGGCTATTTCTGAAGTGGACTTCAATAGAATCCAGCCCTTCCTCAATCACGTGGCAGTTACGCTGAGCGTGATGGGATTGGGATCTATCGTAGCTAATTGGAACATTTACTTGGGACCAAATGACATCATTGATAAAATCAATGATTGGATATAACCTTTTGAGAAGGTCCATTTCAATAATTAGGCAATTTTGGGGCAGATCCACGATAAGCGTTGGATGCCGAATTTCTTTATTCCCCAATTTAAAATCCAATTTAGCTGTGCCCAGAACTTTCAGAGATGTGCCACTCACACTCACTAGATTAGCATTAGATTTATCTAATCTAGGCTTCCTGGTGGACAGTTCTTGAATCTGATCAAAATAATTAGCTGATACTAATGTAACCTGGCCTCCTGTGTCTAGCAGAGACATGATGTGTGGTAAATTATCTTGTAATTCTACATTCACATACTATCGGTCTTCAATGCTATACAATTTAAAGAGAAATTTAGAGTGAGATATGAAATTAGGTTTTGTACAGATTTTACCGACAGTATTTCCTCTCTCAGGCATGGTCTTGGCAGCTGTGCTGTCCTTCTCGGATTCAGTCTTCTCAGATTGCTCGCACTTAGGCTGGAGAGATAAAATACATTTTCCTTCTCTTGGCAGGGAAGGGGTTAAATCATCAACCATACACACATTTGTATTAACCATTTCATCATCACTTTCTGGTAAATCGTCATGGACACTGGTTAATTCATCAGAATCATCATCTAGTCACTGGTTGGGCGGGGCTGCAGGTGTTGCATCGCTTACAACCTGACCAGGGTTATTTCCAGTCATCAACTGAGTGATCTGAAGTTTTTCTGTCAGCACACAGAAATTTTCCTGCATTTGGCCAATATGCTGGCGTACATTATATCTCTGCTTTCTATTCGTCCTTGGGGATGAAGCTTGCGCATTCTCAGACTCATCAGATTCAGTTTTACCTCGGGTCGCTTCCTGTCTAGGCACATATTCCCTTGATTTAACCCATTGACTTCTAGGTACCCATTGCTTCCTAGAATGAAATTTACTCCCTGAATTTTCTCTGGCAAACCCTCTTTCCTGATCTGGCTTGGATTTTTCCATTTTAGGTATTGAGTCTCGCACGATTTCTGCGTAGCTCTTTTTCTGGGACTCAAATTTAATGTCATCCTTTTTATCATGAGTTTCCGCTATTTCCTCAGGTGAGTTCTTCACTCTTTTCCCCTGAGTTTCTTCACTATATTCAAATACATTAAATAGGGTCATACTCTCTTTTAGTACCCAATCCAAACCATTTCTCGGGTCATAATCTCTTGCCAAAATAACCTTTATTTTATTTGGCAATGCGTCATAAAATAATTGGATAAACTCAGGGTTTTCAAAATTTGGGTTTCTTTCAGCCAAGCTGTACGCATTTTTAAGGACTGAAAGAAATTCACGGGGGCTTTGATTAGGTCTGCATTTTAGAGTTAAAATTGCTCTTTTCGCAGCTAGGCTAGTGCGGTGAGGCCCAAATTCAGATTTGACCTCAGAGACTATTTTACTCCAATTATGTATATTAGATTCTTTCAAAGACTGAAAAAAATAACTATGTTTGCCTTCAAAGACCCATGGGATAAATTTAATTTTCTGAGCATCTGAATTTATACCTAGGACTGATAATGCTTCTTCAAACACTTCTAAATGGCTTATGATATATGGGGAATTCATTTTATTCCATATCCCAACTGAGTCCTTTAAAAATTTGAAGATTTTAGTTAAATCCTTCACTTCATGAGATTTTTTATCATGCTTAATAGGCTGTGGCTGACTAGAGCGATGTGATTTGAAATACTCCTGTGTAAGAGGCTTTGCTCTTTTTTCATCATGAGAATTAGTTTCACTTTCACTATCTTCACTCTGCAGCGACCTGTCAAGTCTAATAAATGGTGAGTTATGTTTAAAAGCTTTCAAAGGGAACTTCTCTGAGGAAGGAGTTTTAAGCCTTTGAGCATCAGCTTCAACCTGACGTAACTCATCAGTGAATTTCTCCTGTTCGCGTTTCATTCTCGCCAATTGTACACTCAGTTTCTTATTTGAGATTGATAACTGATCAATCTCTTTTTGCAGCTGATATTTCACTTTTTCATACCCAGTCAATTCTTTAATCATACATTCCGATTCAGAACTTAATTGATTTACAGTAACATGCAATTCGCTGTTTCTTTTTCTACACTTTGCACAGTCTCATTTGTATCATTTAATTTCTTGTTTAATTCTACAATCAAGTATATACATTTAGGCAAAAATTGACAAGCCAAAATTTCCTTGTCTCTTTTTGTCTTTGCGGCACAGATTTGTCGCAAATAATCAAGGAAAGTTGAATGATCAGACCAAATTGCATCAGTATCAGCATAATTAGAAACATTTGATTGTAATACTTTTGTCCAATCAAATAAATTATCTATGACGTGTAACTTGTCTTTTAGATACGACATCACATCTATTAAAATTATTTGATTTGCACGTACATCATCTTCATTAGCGTTGTCACAAATCTCAGATTCTGATTCAGACATTGTTTACTAAACAATCCTAAAACCACAATCAATATACAAGAACAAAAATCAGAATATATATATATATATATATTTTACCTCTGTCTAATCAGACAATACTGACAGTTATACTCCAAACAAAAACTACAATCTCAGCTAAGTGCCTCCAATATGTATTGGACTTATCTCAGCACGTGCCTCCAATATGTCGAGATATATATGCAATAAGAAACTTATACGAGATACAAATATCAATCGTTTATATTTTCTAGAGATTCTCCTAAAATCTTTTAATTGTATGTGTTTTGCTTTGAAGAATATAATAATCAATAACTGGATAAAAATATATATATATTTATTACGAATACAAAAAAGTTTCAAATCTCATATCATAAACAAAGATTTATAAACAACCACAAAATTCATCAGCACATGGATTACTAGCTTCCCAATATATGTATCCCCTGTTAGTAACTGCATATATGATTAATATCATTTACTTTATCAGTTAGTAACTATACACAACTGGTTAATAAACATTTCTGCTTTATGAAAACAATTAACATGTATTTCCCAGCAAACCAATGTTTAACAAGATAGATCTTGTAGAGATATATGTATCTCTATGCTACGTGGATCAACAAAAGATGAGCTATCACTTATTATATTTCTAGAATGATAAGCAATAAAAACTAATTTAGTGAATCCTCCCCTAATATCGAGAATAAAGCTTCTAATCTTCTGCTTTTTATATTGTAGTTATATAATTCCTTGCTTATTAATTTTAATCACAGTAACTTCCAAATTCAATATATATATATATATATATATCTTTGTATTTCATTGCAACAATTTCTTTAGGATAAAATCCTTATATCCGATTCTACTTCATAGCTCTGTCTGCAGATTTAGAAATATTTTGAAGACTATCTGTTGCAAGAAATACTCCAGATATATGTAATTACATTAACTTTAATTTGCTTTCATACATTACCTGTCCAATCTGGATTCAAGTTACAGCAGCAATATTCTTTAATTGTTTTGGAATATGTGAAAATTATCAATGTCAGATATTCAATGCATGTGAGTTAGAGGTGTGGACCTAATTAAGTGATATGTAATATCTTGAATGCATTGGGTGTTGGAATGATCTGCAATCTGAATCAATGCATTATCGTGTCCTGGGATGATCTGCCTGACTGACAAACAGTACAGATCCAGTTATAGTCAATTTGACGTCACTGAAAATCTACCCCTTTCATTTAAATATTACTTTCTCTATAAATCTAATATTTACTATGCCTCAAAAGGGCAGTGTTGCTCTTCAAATTAATTCCACAATTTAATTTTAATATATTTTATCTCAGATCAAAGGTCAATCTGTCTTAACAAAGACCCTATATTCAATCCTAGACTTTGGGTCTCTCCTGTCAAAATTAAATTAATATCTCTACTCCTCTCAAAGTTTTTACTGAGTACTCTTCATCAACTAAATTCCTTTCTAGTAAAAATCAACAGAAATTCTATTCTTCAGTAATTATACCGTTTACCAGTTATACTCTACAAATATTTGGAGCATCTATTTCCTACTGTAAATATAATAAAATATATATTGATTATAAGAATATATTTCATGAATATAATTATACACTTGCAAAGAGATTTTAAATTTGTTTCTATACCCAAAAAGAAAAATATCTTTAATTCAAGGACTTGTTAAAACAAACCAATAAATTTCAATATGACATGTCTGGCACTTAGCTCAGCATTATATCAAATAAAGACATTTTATCGTCTATAACATCATGTCTGGCATTTATAGAAACCCTCATAACTCTTAAAGTTCACCTAGCTGTGAACTATTTAAAAAACATCTCTGTCCATTTAAAAAACTAGGCGAAAATTGAAAAAGAAAAGACTTTACATTTAAACAAGATGGCTACATGCATCCATTTTAATTTTCCATTATAATATACCTGACATAACCCCCCTTGGTTTCATCTGATCCTTTTCAAGAGATCTCTATGGAAGCATGCAATATTTCCACCTTTAACCAATTAGTCTAGGTTTCCACCTTTCGCAACACGTCTTTCTTCTTTTATCCATTTAATAATTGAAGATGCAGTGTTTTTAAACTTCAATGTACATACTTTCTTTGTTAGTACAATCATCCAGACAGTTAGAAACCTAATTACTATACAGATCACAATCTCTGTAATATTTGGCCCGTTATAAGCAGATAGCAATTGATGATCAAGCTGTCAATACATTGGAGCATAAATCGTTAGATTATCTTTCTTTATTAGAAGTTCAATGGTATGATCAGGCTTGTTCTCTAGCAGAAATTTAAAATCTGGATTCATAGGTATCTCTCCACCTTGGAATGCATTGACGATTTGTATCTCGTCATACCAGACTTCATTTCCAACCGGATAGAGAGTAACTTCTCCGATAACAACTCTTGATTCTTTAGGAACTTTTACGAGAATCACTGGTGTAGATATTAACACTTTCTGTTTTTTTACCAGATCCTTCCGGAAAACATTTGCTTCTCTTTCTGTGTAAAACAGCGGTTGCAATAAGATATGCGGCAAATCTTTTCTTCCAGTGTTTCTTGTACATAGCAATAAACAGTTTCCTGGCGTTATCCAGCATGTCTTTGACGCTTGCTTGTGCTTGACTCACATGAGCTTGATTCACATGGGACTTTAACATTCTCCTTTCCGTCAGAAGAAATCCAGGTGCTTCTTGGATTATAATGCCAGAAGACGGTCCTGGTTCAAGTATTGGATCTGCTCGGAATTGAGCGGAAAACAATAGAATTTCCAGATAATCTCAATATCCTTGGTGGTCCAACTCATTTTTGCGGATTAGCGTCACAGTTCGGATTAACCACTTTTCTCTATTTCTGTTGAAAGAAAGAGTATAAATAACCATTCATAGATTTCAATCTATACACTAGTCAGTTTTCCTTAAACACAACTAGCGATTTCACTCAAATTCCCTATAGTTATTCTGATCTCTGATTAAATTTAATTAACCGTACGGATCTAGTCTACCTACTAACTTGAGTTAAACATCTGAATGCTGGGAAGAATAATCACAGAAACATAGAACATAGAAACATATAAAAATGTCGGCAGATAAGAACCTTTCGGCCCATCTAGTCTGCCCAATTACATGGATACTTTACCTGGATTTATCTTTTGTTTAGGATAGCCTTATGCCTATCCCATGCCTGCTTAAATTCAATTACTGTTTTGGCCTCTACCACTTCAACTGGAAGGCTGTTCCATGTATCCACCACCCTCTCAGTAAAATAATGCTTCCTGATGTTACTTTTAAATCTTTGCCCCTCTAATCTAAGACTATGTCCTCTTGTTTTGCTACTTTGTTTCCTTTTAAATATACTCCCTTCCTCTACCTTGTGGATTCCTTTTACATATTTAAATGCTTCTATCATATCTCCTCTGTCTCGTCTTTTTTCTCAAGCTGTACATGTTAAGATCATTAAGCCTTTCCTGGTAACTTTTCTCCTTCAAGCCGTACACCATTTTAGTAGCCCTTCTCTGAACTCTCTCTAAGATGTCTATATCCTTCTGGAGATACGGTCTCCAGTACTGCACACAGTACTCCAAGTGAGGTCTCACCAGTGCTCTGTACAGTGGCATGAGCACTTCCCTTTTCCTACTGCTAATACCTCTTCCTACACAACCAAGCATTCTGCTAGCATTTCCTGCTGCTCTATTACATTGACTACTTACCCTTAGATCCTCTGAAATAATAACCCCCTAAATCCCTTTCCTCAGATGTTGAGGTTAGGACTGTATCAAATATTCTATATTCAGCCCTTGGGTTTTTACGTCCCAGGTGCATTATCTTGCACTTATCCACATTAAAACTCAATTGCCACAGCGCCGACCATTTTTTTAGTTTACCTATATCATTTGTCATTTGGCTGATCCTAATCACATGTTAATCAAAACAATCACTTCACATGATACCAGTTAAGTGTCTTCTGCTGGTCTTTCTTCACACATCCTGAGGTGAGATCTAGGATGACAAACACGCAATTGATTAATGTGAACCCATTTTTCAATACTCTCCTTTCCTTTGGGTATCTCTATTTTATACGCCACAGGAGACAGTTTATCAATTATCGAGTATGGTCCTTTCCAGGATGGAAGAAACTTTCTCTCTTTTACTCGATCTCTACTAAAATTATACAGATACACCTTATCGTCAATCTCATACTCCTTTTTGGTAGTCTTAAGATCATAATAAGTCGTATTAGATACAGCGGCCTTCTCTAGGTTCCATTGCGCAAAAGCGAATGCTTGCTGTAAATAATGATGTAGGTTTTCTATATACTGATGTGTGGTAGCAGCATTTATTAAATTCTGATATGAAGTGCGATACAATAGATGTTGTGGTAACACCATCTTCCTTCCAGTCATTAACTCAAATGGTGACATCTTAGTTGCGGTACTTGGCGTGGCTTTAATAGCCATGAGCACTAAGGGCAACTTTACGTCCCAGTCCTTTCCTGATTCTTTTACAAATTTCTTTAGGACATTTACAATTGACTGGTTATAGCGTTCGACACTTCCGCTAGACGCAGCACGATACGCAATATGCAACTTACGCTTGACACCTAACATTTTCCACATTCTTGTCATTACATCACTTGCAAAATGGCTGCCATGGTCAGACTCCAACCTTTGAGGTAGACCAAACCTGGAAAATATATGGTTAATGAGAAGGGTTGCACATGTTTCAGCAGTATTATTAGGAGCTAGTAAACACTCTATCCATTTACTAAATAGACAGGTAACTGTTAACATATATTTGTTTCCCCTAGTTGATCTTGTGACAGGACCAATAAAGTCAATCTGAATATCGGACCATGGCAATGAGAAACCTTTCCTCTGGAGAGGTGCGTGATGAGTAGGGCCGTGAGGTTGAAATTGGGCACATACTAGACATCCATGGCAATATGTTTGGACGTCTTGTAGTTTATCGGGCCAATAAGCATAATCCCGCAATAACTCATAGGTGATCTTTTCACCTCGATGTCCAGTAGTGGGTGCATCGTGGGCATGTTGCAGCATTATACCTCTAAAGGCAGTAGGAACTACCCATTGTTGTATCCCAACTTCTGATCAATAGACCATCCTTAATACTGAATTGGACCTTGGATCTCATTAAAATACGAAGATCCTCAGTCTGGTCAGAACTCTCTTCAGGTAAAGGATTATCACTAGGATTTTCAATATATTTGTAAAAGATTCCAATTACGGGATCTTCCTTTTGGCTCTTAATTAGATCTTCATTGGGAGAATCTTGACACCACTGTGCTACATTACTCTCGAGCTTAGATTTAGTCTGCTGACAGGTAAGTACATCTACATGTGTTTCACTTAGTAAGTGATCAATATTTATAATTTCATCACTGGCCGCACCCTGTTTAGCCAATTTGTCAGCTAGGTCATTGCCTTCTTTATCCATACCTTAAATTTTGGAGTGACCTTTTGTCTTTTTCCAATAAACGGTTAAACCATTTTCAGTCACCATCTTATCTATTTCTCCAAATAGATCGGCATGTTTAACAGGTTTGTTATTGGACCTGAGCATATCATTTCTTTTCCAACCAGGTAAATATTCAACGAAACTGTTACGGACATAATTAGAATCTGTGACTATCAGAAATTCTTTAACATCATAGTCTATAGCCATTTGAACAGCTTTGTAAACTGCGAGAAACAAGGGGGGTGTTTGTGAGGGTCCTGAGAACGAGCAACAGCACAATGGCCTGCTCTACGGTGGGTGCCCGCTCAGGTCTCACAAACAAGGTTTTAGCTTGATTGTGCCATTACAGGGATGAATTTTCCATATGCAAATCAGCCTGCTCTCACCCAGAAAGGGTGGCCAGTGCTGATTGCCAAGGACGTCATCCCTGCACGAGAGGTGCAGCAACCCCCGACGATCGTTTCGGCCTTATTGGGCCTCGTCAGGAGGGTATAGCTGACACCCCTCTAGGCACATCAAGCAAGGGATCCACGTCTGGATGACCCTTTTCAATTACAGTGAGAAACAAGGGGGATGTTTGTGAGGGTCCTGAGAACGAGCAACAGCACAATGGCCTGCTCTACGGTGGGTGCCCGCTCAGGTCTCACAAACAAGGTTTTAGCTTGATTGTGCCATTACAGGGATGAATTTTCCATATGCAAATCAGCCTGCTCTCACCCAGAAAGGGTGGCCAGTGCTGATTGCCAAGGACGTCATCCCTGCACGAGAGGTGCAGCAACCCCGACGATCGTTTCGGCCTTATTGGCCTCGTCAGGAGGGTATAGCTGACACCCCTCTAGGCACATCAAGCAAGGGGTCCACGTCTGGATGACCCTTTACAATTACAGTGAGAAACACCCCCCTTGTTAGTCACTGTAATTGTAAAGGGTCATCCAGACGTGGACCCCTTGCTTGATGTGCCTAGAGGGGTGTCAGCTATACCCTCCTGACGAGGCCCAATAAGGCCGAAATGATCGTCGGGGGTTGCTGCACCTCTCGTGCAGGGATGACGTCCTTGGCAATCAGCACTGGCCACCCTTTCTGGGTGAGAGCAGGCTGATTTGCATATGGAAAATTCATCCCTGTAATGGCACAATCAAGCTAAAACCTTGTTTGTGAGACCTGAGCGGGCACCCACCGTAGAGCAGGCCATTGTGCAGTTGCTCGTTCTCAGGACCCTCACAAACACCCCCCTTGTTAGCTTTGTAAACTGCGGCTAATTCAGCGGCTTGGCTGCTTTTAGCACCGATGTTATATCCTACTGATATATTGGGATATTCTTTTGTCCATGCAATACCAATGCCAGCTACCAGTTTCCTCTTTTCTCCCACGATGGCATGGTAAGCACAACCATCTATATATACATGTGGATGTAAGGAACAGTATTCTTCGTCATAGGCCTTGTAAGGTGATGATGCTTGCTCTTGTAAGAAATCATCTCCTGGGACTTCTTTATCAGAGGAGGGATCTGCACAATCATGGAGTTCGGCAAGTCCTTGAGCTACTGGATTCTTTTGATCCTGTCTATACCGTACCTCCAATGGCCATCCTTGTAAGGATAACGTCCATGCAGTTATTCTGCTATTGGATAGGTTCCCGTCCTTATTCGACTACTGTGTAGATATTGTAAGGGCTGGTTTGCAGTTTCAATTATAATCCTCTCTCCTTGGATATAACTCTGAAAATTCTGTAGGGCCCAGTCTGCGGCTAGTAATGCTTTTTCACAGTCACTAAATTTAATCTCCACTGGAGATAGGGATTTACTGGCATATGCAATAATTTTACTCTGATCATCTTGCTTTTGACATAAAACGGCGCTCATGCTCAAATCAGTAAAACCAGTCTCCAGATAGAAAGGTTTACCCCCCTCTGGATAGGCTAGGCATGGAGCCTGGGTAGTTGTATTTTAAGCTCAGTCATGGCTTGTTCTTGAGTCTCCCCCATATCTACTTTACATCTTTCTTAAGCAATGTTAATAGAGGTTTACAAATCTCTGCATAATTTTTGATAAACTTACGTGAGTAATTCATCATACCCAGGAATGATCTTAGTTCACTGATGTTAGTGGGAGTTCTGGACTTCATCACTGCTTCCACCTTCTTCCGTTGAGGATTTAGGCCTTCGGATGTAACCTCATGTCCCAGGAAATGAACTCTGGTGCGACACCATTGTGCTTTCTGCAATGAGATTTTAACCCCTGCCTCTCTCAACTGGTTAAGAACATGTCTAATTTCTTGAATATGCCTCTCAAACGAAATACTTTTCAGTAACATATCATCCACATACGTCAAATTACCCTTCTCTGCTGCATCTGGCATGGCTTTATGTAAAAAGACAGTAAACTCATGACCTGAGTTTATACAGCCGAAGGGCATTCTGGTCCGAGTGTATTGTTGTTGACCAAAGGTGAAGGCCAATTTATATTGGTCCTCAGGACTTACCTGAATTGTCCAGTATCCTTGGGCACAATCCAGCACAGTAAAAATCTTACACCCTTGCATTTGGACTAGACATTGATCAATACATGGTAAGGTCCAGCCGGATCTGTACACACGTTTATTTAGCTGTCTCAAATCAGCACATAAACGCCATTGACCATTCGGCTTAAGGATTCCAAGGATAGGATTATTATAAGAGCTGTGCACCGTACTTATAATTCCCCTTTCTTTTAGATTCCTTAATATCTCCGACAGCGAGTCGTAACATGCTAAGGGAAGCCGATATTGTCTGACATATACAGGAGGAGCGTTAGGATCAGTTTGGACCCTAGCTATATGTAAGTCGGTGACTCCACAATCATATGAATCCTTAGCAACAATATCTTGAAATTCCATTAGAACTTCTTTTAACTGCTGGCGTTCCATATCATTAGAACATCCGTCAGCGAAAGATATTTGTTGCTGGACCATTTCCTGAAATCCTGGAAAGATTTCAGGTTGACCGATCTCATAGGCCTCTTCAAGCCTTTCAGAGAGGTTATGATGTGACTTACTTGCTTCTCCAGCAAAGTGAGTATACTCCTCTGCTTCCTGTGTAGTCAGGGGATGATCAAAGGTTAAGGATGATTCCTCTACCTTGCAGATTCCTTCTTCCGAACTGAAAGGATAAACAGAATGTATCGTGAATAATCCTTCGGGCCACAAAGTAAATGATTGTTCAATCATTTGTTCCTCTGTGAGGTAATGTTCAGGTATTAACCCGATAACAGCGTTCTGGAACCCAAATGTATAATAATCTGAATCCAGTGCTAGACTTATTGTGGTGTCTTTAGGCAAATGGATTTCCTGTGAGGAATTATTATTTATAATGATTTGGGTTCTAGATTGGTGTATTTTCACCATGGGTGTAGGATTTGCTGAAATTCCTAACCCATGTATCCGATTGGAAAGACAGACTAGTGCCTCAGATTTTCTCAACTTCTGACCTTCCATTACCTGTAAAGGTAATGGGTAATTTACAGAGCCTGGTGGAATACAAACCTCATATGGTACCTGCAAGTTTACTGCATATGGCAGTGTCTGGCATGACTTAAGAGCTATATCTTCATCCTGGAATTCACAGGGGTTCACTTTTAGTCTGGTCCATATGTGGGAATTAATCAGATCCAGTTGCATAGCAAAACGATGAATTATATCGTTACCTACATAGATCTGATAACCGGGTTCATTCAGGACCAAAAATAAATGTGTGGCAGTTTTATTCCCAATAGAAATAGATAACATACATTTCCCAATAACATTATGACTGTCTCCATCATTATCTAGATCTGTTATCCACTCATCTTGAGGATTAGGGTATCTGATCACTTCAAGGATAGCCATTTTATTCAGCGGCTCCATGCTAATGTAGCTATTTTTCTGGTGCAAATCTAGTTTAGCCATATTTTTTCTAGCTAAACTAATTATACGTATAGGGAAAAATAACTCTTCATTTATATTCTCTATTTCAGTTAAGAACTGATAATGGTCACTATGCCCATTTGGTTCTGTCTCTCTCTTGTGGAGGTGAATAATTAGCACGTCATTAACCAGACATATATCTCGAATTCTCTCAGGGGGAACACATATGGTGTTATCCTCCTGCTCTCCTGGAGTCAGGGGCTTTGGCCTTAAGAAAGAGATATCAGTGTCTGGCTATTTCTGAAGTGGACTTCAATAGAATCCAGCCCTTCCTCAATCACGTGGCAGTTACGCTGAGCGTGATGGGATTGGGATCTATCGTAGCTAATTGGAACATTTACTTGGGACCAAATGACCTCATTGACAAAATCAATGATTGGATATAACCTTTTGAGAAGGTCCATTTCAATAATTAGGTGATTTTGGGGCAGATCCACGATAAGCGTTGGATGCCGAATTTCTTTATTCCCCAATTTAAAATCCAATTTAGCTGTGCCCAGGACTTTCAGAGATGTGCCACTCACACTTACTAGATTAGCATTAGATTTATCAAATATAGGCTTCCTGGTGGATAGTTCTAGAACCTGATCAAAATAATTAGCTGATACTAATGTAACCTGGCTTCCTGTGTCTAGCAAAGATATGATATGTGGTAAATTATCTTGTAATTCTACATTCACATAATATCGGTCTTCAATGCTATACAATTTACAGAGAAATTTAGAGTGAAATATGAAATTAGGTTTTGTACAGATTATACCGACAGAATTTCCTCTCTCAGGCATGC
Source organism: Leptobrachium leishanense (assembly GCA_009667805.1). Lineage (NCBI taxonomy): Eukaryota > Metazoa > Chordata > Amphibia > Anura > Megophryidae > Leptobrachium > Leptobrachium leishanense. Next base: position 100,678,243 of record CM019068.1, read on the forward strand.
TCTTGGCAGCTGTGCTGTCCTTCTCGGATTCAGTCTTCTCAGATTGCTCGCACTTAGGCTGGAGAGATAAAATAAATTTTCCTTCTCTTGGCAGGGAAGGGGTTAAATCATCAACCATACAAACATTTGTATTAACCCTTTCATCATCACTTTCTGGTAAATCGTCATGGACACTGGTTACTTCATCAGAATCTTCATCTAGTCACTGGTTGGGTGGGGCTGCAGGTGTTGCATCACTTACAACCTGACCAGGGTTATTTCCAGTCATCAACTGAGTGATCTGATCCAGTTTTTCTGTCAGCACACGGAAATTTTCCTGCATTTGGCCAATACGCTGGCGTACATTATATCTCTGCTTTCTATTCGTCCTTGGGGAAGAAGCTTGCGCATTCTCAGACTCATCAGATTCAGTTTTACCTCGGGTCGCTTCCGGTCTAGGCACATTTTCCCTTGATTTAACCCACTGACTTCTAGGTATCCATTGATTCCTAGAATTAAATTTTCTTTCTGAATTTTCTCTGGCAAATCCTCTTTCCTGATCTGGCTTGGATTTTTCCATTTTAGGTATTGAATCACGCACAATTTCCGCATAGCTCTTTTTCTGGGACTCAAATTTAATATCACCCTTTTTAACGTGAGTTTCTGCAATTTCCTCAGGTGAGTTTTTCCCTCTTTTCCCCTGAGTTTCTTCACTATATTTAAATACAGTAAATAGGGTCATACTCTCTTTTAGTACCCAATCCAAACCATTTCTCGGGTCATAATCTCTTGCCAAAATAACCTTTATTTTGTTTTGCAATGCGTCATAAAATATTTGGATAAATTCAGGGTTTTCAAAATTTGGGTTTCTTTCAGCCAAGCTGTACGCATTTTTATCAAGATTGAAAGAAATTCTCGGGGGCTTTGATTGGGTCTGCATTTTAGAGTTAAAATTGCTCTTTTTGCAGCTAGGCTGGTGCGGTGAGGCCCAAATTCAGATTTGACCTCAGACTATTTTACTCCAATTATGTATACCAGATTCTTTCAAAGACTGAAAAAAATACCCATGATTGCCTTCAAAGACCCATGGGATAAACTCAATTTTCTTAGCATCTGACTTTATACCTAGGACTGATAATGCTTCTTCAGACACTTCCAAATGGCTTATGATCGCTAGGGAATTCCTTTGACTCCATATCCCAACTGACTCCTTTAAAAATTGGATGATTTTAGTTAAATCCTTCACTTCATGAGATTTTCTATCATGCTTAATAGGCTGTGGTTGGCTAGAGCTATGTGATTTGAAATACTCCTGTGTAAGAGGCTTTGCTCTTTTTTCAACACGAGAATTAGTTTCACTTTTGCTATCACTCTGCAGCGACCTGTCAACAGGCTGTGATTTATAGCTAACAGCTTTCAAAGGGAACTTCTCTGAGGAAGGAGTTTTAACCCTTGGAGCATCAGCTTCAACCTGACGTAACTCATCAGCGAATTTCTCATGTTCGCGTTTCAGTCTCGCCAATTGTACACTCAGTTCCTTATTTGAATTTGATAACTGATCAATCTCATTTTGCAGTTGATTTTTCACTTTTTCATACGCAGTCAGTTCTTTGATCATACATTCCGATTCAGAACTTAATTGATTTACAGTAACATGCAAATTCGCTGTTTCTTTTTTCTACACTTTGCATAGTCTCATTTGTATCATTCCATCTCTTGTTCAATTCTACAATCAAGTATATACATTCAGGCAAAAATTGACGAGCCAAAGTTTTCTTGTCTCTTTTTGTCTTTGCGGTACAAATTTGTTGCAAATAATCAAGAAAAGTTGAATGATCAGACAAATTGCAACAGCATAATTAGAAACATTTGATTGTAATGCTTTTGTCCAATCAAACAAGTCATCTGTGACGTGTAACTTGTCTTTTAGATAAGACATCACATCTATCAAAATTATTTGATTTGCACGTACATCATCTTCATTAGCGTTGTCACAAATCTCAGATTCTGATTCAGACATTGTTTACTAAACAATCCTAAAACTAACAATCAATATACAACAACAAAGATCAGAATATATATATATATATATTTTACCTCTGTCTAATTAGACAATACTGACAGTTATATTCCAAACAAAAACTACAATCTCAGCTCAGTGCCTCAAATATGTATTGGACTTATCTCAACACGTGCCTCCAATATGTCGAGATATATATGCAATAAGAAACTTATACGAGATACAAATATCAATCGTTTATATTTCCTAGAGATTCTCCGAAATTCTTTTAAATGTCTGTGTTTTGCTTTGAAGAATACACTAATCAATAATCGGATAAAAACATATATATTTTTATTACGTATACAAAAAAGTTTCAAATCTCATATCATAAACAAAGATTGATAAACAACATATCCATCCATCAGCACATAGACACTAGCTTCCCAATATATGTATCTCCTCCTGTTAGTAATTGCATATATGATTAATATCATTTACTTTATCAGTTAGTAACTATACACAACTGGTTAATAAACATTTCTGCTTTATGAAAACCAATTAACATGTATTTCCCAGCAAACCAATGTTTAACAAGATAGATCTTGTAGAGATATATGTATCTCTATGCTACGTGGATCAACAAAAGATGAGCTAGCACTTATTCTATTTCTAGAATGATAAGTAATAAAAACTTATTTAGTGAATCCTCCCCTAATATCGAGAATTAAGCCTATAATCTTCTGCTTTTTATATTGTAGTTATATAATTCCTTGCTTATTAATTTCAATCACAGTAACTTCCAAATTCAATATATATATATATATATATATATATATATATATCTTTGTATTTCATTGCAACAATTTCTTTAGGATAAAATCCTTATATCCGATTCTTCTTCATATCTCTATCTGCAGATTTAGAAATATTTTGAAGACTCTGGATCTATCTGTTGCAAGAAATACTCCAGATATATTTAATTACATTAACTTTAATTTGCTTTCATACATTACCTGTCCAATCTGGATTAAAGTTACAGCAGCAATATTCTTTAATTGTTTTGGAATATGTGAAAATTATCAATGTCAGATATTCAATACATGTGAGTTAGAGGTGTGGACCTAATTAAATGATATGTAATATCTTGAATGCATTGGGTGTTGGAATGATCTGCAATCTGAATCAATGCAATATCATGTCCTGGGATGATCTGCCTGACTGATGAACAGTACAGATCCAGTTATAGTCAATTTGACGTCACTGAAAATCTACCCCTTTCATTTAAATAATACTTAATCTATAAATCTAATATTTACTAAGCCTCAAGAGGGCAGTGTTGCTCTTCAAATTAATTCCACAATTTAATTTTAATATATCTTATCTCAGATCAAAGGTCAATCTGTCTTAACAAAGACCCTATATTCAATCCTAGACTTTGGGTCTCTCCTGTCAAAATTAAATTAATATCTCTACTCCTCTCAAAGTTTTTACTGAGTACTCTTCATCAACTAAATTCCTTTCTAGTTAAAATCAACAGAAATTCTATTCTTCAGTAATTATACCGTTTACCAGTTATACTCTACAAATATTTGGAGCATCTATTTCCTACTGTAAATATAATGAAATATATATTTATTATAAGAATATATTTTTTTGAATACAATTATACACTTGCAAAGAGATTTTAAATTTGTTTCTATACCCAAAAAGAAAAATATCTTTAATTCAAGGACTTGTTAAAACAAACCAATAAATTTAAATATGACATGTCTGGCACTTAGCTCAGCATTATATCAAATAAAGACATTTTATCGTCTATAACATCATGTCTGGCATTTATAGAAACCCTATCTTAAACTCTTAAAGTTCACCTAGCCGTGAACTATTTTAAAAAAAATCTCTGTCCATTTCTAAAACTAGGCGAAAATTGAAAAAGAAAAGACTTTACATTAAAACAAGATGGCTACAGGCATCCATTTTAATTTTCCATTATAATATACCCACCAGCGCATGCGTGAGCAGCGCAGGACTAATTAATATAGTCTCCAACAGGACACCACAGATAGATTGCTGGTCGAATACCTGTAATTGACAGAGCCCTCCTATGACCACAGTTATACGGGCAGATGCTAAAACCAAAACAAATGAAAAAACAATAAGAAAGGAGATACACAAACAAAAGTATATATAATTGACTATAAAGTAAATATGTACCTATAATGTAAATTAATCAAAGGAGCAACATAATAAAAGCATAATACAGATCTGAATCAACTGAAATTCATAACAACCAGTAAAGGCCAATAGATTCAGAGCCGTAGCTAGATTACGTGGCGCCCAGGGGCAAGTCTTTCATTAGTGCCCCCCAACCAAAAATAATCACTAAAGCATACAAATTTTACAAATATTTAACCCCCCAAAATATAATAACTATTTTTTTCAATAACAATTGGAAAGGTGCAACACATAAAACAGGTTAACAGGAGAGCATCATTAACCTCTTACTGACGGGCAGGTTTTGCCGAGAATAGCCGACGTGCCACTTGCCTCATTGGCTGCGTATGGTGTGTATGAGCATATCACAGAGCTCCACAACTATAAAACTCACAGTAATGTGCTGTGTGTATGAGTGTATCACGGAGCTCCACAGCAATAAAACTCACGCTCAAACACACTGCACATTACTGTATCAGAGCTCCACAGCAATAAAACTCACACTCATACACATTACTGTATCACAGAGCTCCACAGCAATAAAATTCACAGTAATGTGCAGTGTGTATGAGCATATCACAGAGCTCCAGAGCAATACAACTCACACTCATACACAGGCCACACACACATATTGCCCCCAGCTCACATGGATATATTGCCCCAGCTCACACATATTGCCCCACACACAAAAGGCCAGGGAATATTTTTTTAAGTGATTTTTTTTACTTGTCGTATTCTGCAGCGACCACAAGAAGGCAACATTTTTACACAAATTATTAATTATTGTGCAGGTAGAAACTTTATAGATCATATTATGTGTTGATCAAATTCTAGATCAATGAAAAAAAAATTGGATCTGGAGTGTCCCTTTGACATATTTATTATTTGAACTGTGTTTGACTTTCATTGTTACTAAAGTATTTGTTTCTTTTGATCATCGTTGCGCAGAACACATTCCATTTCATTTTCTCCCTATAATATTTTCTCTCATGGTTTCCCCTCATATATTTATAATTCAATCCTATTTTTGCATCTTCAACGTTTCATATTTTAGACATAGTATCACCCAAACAAATGTAAGACCCCAAATAAGTCATTAAAAGAAAGCACAACCTATTTATGAGTAAATATTAACACTTACTCTTCAACTCTTTATATTACAAATTGTAAACTCCTCTCTCATAAGAAAATCAATATCCCTTATATTGTAAACCAACACCCGCACAGCTTCAGTCTGCGTTTATCCAGGCAAACAAGTAGGATCAGCCCTCCAGGAACTGCATGTGTAGCAACAAGCAAAGTTTATTTGCTCATACTCTACACAGCGTTTCAGTTAAGAGGTAACTTAAAGTTCATGTCCTGATCTTAACTGATCATTGCATCACCTATAACCAAATAAACTTTGCTTGGTGCTGTACATGAAGTCCCTGGAGTGCTGGTCCTACTTGTTTGGATATTACATTTAACCAAACCTGTTTAAATAACCGTTCAACGCCTTCTATGAATGGCAGGTGCTGCTGCAGGATTGTGCATTACCACTGCAGAGGAGTGTGATATGTCTCCTTTGCGCCAAACGCAAGGTGATAAAAATGATGCCACCTTTAGTAGCATCCCAACGAGGACTTGTGTAGTTTACGTTTCATCATATTGTGTTTGGTGGATCCCAGTGGAGGTTTGCCTTCATCCATGGGCACACTTTCTCCCACATATTCAATTGTTCCATGGCCACATTAGGGTGTGCCTGGGCAATATCAGCATCTCCTGCATGTACAACTATGCTTGTGATGAATCTCACTACTTGCACAATTACTCTATCATTCCTCTCAGTGTTTGGAAAAGCCCTTATAGTTACAGTTACAAGTATTTATGAAGCGCCAACAAATTCCTTAGTGCTGTACAATGGGAGACACAGAATAACAATATACATACATGTTACACACGCGGCGTTATATTGCAAGAATATAGCTTGAGAATTTTCTGTTTTGTTTTATTTAAACCCTTCACTACCAAGCATTTTTTGTTCAAAAACATTTTATCATATCATTTATGTGAAACATGGGATGCAAAGCTAACTATTAAATATAGGATAAAATATAAATTTTGCACCGACATTCTTGTTCTGAGAGAATAAAAGTGAAATAATGTAAATTTGCTCATTTGTAATTTTTTCATATATTTGTCTATCCTTCACAGAAATATAGTTGGAATGAAAGATTCTGAACTCTAGATGGTGTCCCTTAATTTACACAATTCACACTAGCAGGGTTATTCACAAAGAGCCGATCTGGCCCCGAGATGGCACTGAACAGGGAATTTCCCCGTACAGTGCCATTTCTTGGCCATACGGCTATTCACAGAGCAGGAAGTTTGCCAAATTTTAGCGAATTGCCAGCACATACAGTGCCTGTTTGACGGCAGTGAAAGTCCCCATAGAGAAGAAATGGTTAATCTATTCACAAAACACTGAACAGCACTGAAATGTCAAAGAAATGCCCTGATGTTCGGTGGTTTCATTCGGCAGGTTTATTCAGGTGAATTCCATTGGCTTCAATGTTAAAAATATTCCCATTTTTATGCAATATCTAATAAACCATTTATTATTTTAATCTGCAGTATTAAGTCTCTTTATATATTTCTTTTTAGGATCTTATAGGCATTTTTTGGGATTTTTTCAGGAAAAATATTTTTCTCTTTTTTTTAATAGCATTTTTTCTTTTTATTATCATTCGTAAACAGCGTTGTAAACAATGTTGTAAACAGCGTTTCAATTTTGACATTTTCAATCGTATTGTTTTTTCTTTTTTTTACCAGACTGGTGGCATGTCGGCTTTTTTCTGCGGCTGGTTGGCCCTGTGCTCGGTGGCTCGTCGGCTGAGTTTGGCAGCTGTCTGGCCTGTTTGCGGCAGCTGTCCGGTGGGTTGGTGGTGGTAAGTAAAGGGTTTGCAACGGGTTGGCGGCAGGGGGGGTTGCAGCGGGCGGCATTCGGTGGCCGATTCGCTCCACTTTGGGGACCCTGCGGTGAATGGTGAATTCACCTTCAGGGTGGGGAAATTTGATTCCCCGAGGTGAGGGGAACGACAGAGCACCGAAATGTCAACCCCTTAAGACTGCTTTATCAGCATACAGGCAGAAATGGCCTTAGTGTAAAATTTAGTAAATGTCATGCAGATAGATAATTATAGTAGTCAGATATCCAGTTTATGGGCATTTGTAGTGATCACATGAGATTATTAGCAATATAGCTTCCAAAAAATACAAATAGAATGTAAATAAATAATATCTGTATGTGCTGCATAATGCCTGTGTTTGGAAACCAGTAACACCTTGTATTTGTACGGTACACGGACTTTCAGTTATTATAACCCACTGAATGGTATACCTGTAATGTAATCCCTGTTCTGTCCTCTCCCTGATTTTTGTAATGCAGCAGAAAAGTTTATGAACTTTTTGTTACAATGAGATCTGATCCATTTAGCTTGTTTACGATAAAATAGGGTGAAAAGGAGAGAGATAAAACAGCGGACTTCATTTATCCACAGGGGGCACACTAATCTTGCTTTAAAAAAGGTATGTATATTGGATTTTGATATGGTAATGATTGCTTTTCATTGTACTGCAATGCAAAAACGAGTTCACTCAAATTGAAGGGGTTTATGTTACTTTGTGTCCCAGACCATGATTATCTTTGATATATCATTTCCTTGTGCAACTCATTTCATTTGCCATGTACTATTTCTCAACCAAGCTACTCCCAACCCCTTCATCAAAATTCTGATGCAAGTCTAGGTTCTAGAAAATTTGTAAAGGGAATTGTAGAGCATTGCTACCAGTAATACCGCTGTGCATAATTTGTCATTGAAAGTCTCTTCTCTTCATGTGCAAATAGCTGATTTTTTTGTTGTTTGACGTTTCTTGTCCTTCTTCCAGCATTATCTTAGCCAGAGATCTGAAAAAAACAAAACAGTTTATTAGACATTATTGGACACTCATTTGCTTTTTTGACAGAAACCCATATTCCCTTCGTTGTGTGTTAATTCCTGATTTTAATTAATTGGTCATCTTAAGTTAATAGCTCGGTAAGTGCTTTTGTTTGTATATTCTTTCTGTGACATCCTACCGGGTTATAATTAGATCTACTTTTGCTTTTTATAAACTGCACACCCTTTGAAGGTTTAATATATACAGGGGTATACAACATTAACTTTAAACCTGGCAGTATACCAAAGCTGTAAATTTTCTTCTATCCCTCCACTCCATCCATTTTTAACTGAATTAACTCCTTGAGCAGGAACAATGGGCTCTGTATCCCTATAACTATAAATCTTCATCATCCTTTTATTCTGGTGGGCAAGGATGAATCACCCAAGTCTTTGAAATCTCTTTTAATCTATATTCCAGGATTCCCACCTATTACCATAAAACATTTACTTAATATCATCTCCAGGAGGACGCAATTCAGAAATCTTGAGGTTACTGCGATCTACTTGTAAAAGATCCAGTGCATTAAATTCACCTGAATTTAATTAAAGGGGCCTTTATTTCCAATTATGCCCCACCCAATCTTTTTTAGAATAAATATAATCTTATAAAATCTTATAAATTGCATATTTTAAATTCTATATTCACTCCTCTTGGTGCTAGTGTGTTAAGTTCGTAAATCCATTTCATTTCTGCATTACTAATCCTTTCAGCAAAATCACCCTCTCTCCAACTCCTATGTACATTTTTATGACTAGAAAAGTTGCCCCTGTTGAATCCTGGCTCTGTTTCTCTTTATAGTGTAATGATGCCGAATGCTTATCATAGCCCTTTTATATATTCCTTACATGTTCATCCTTTCTTATATTCAGAGCTTTTATTGTCCTGTCCACATAGCAGATTTTCCATGTGCATATTCTTAAGTACACAACTTCCTTACTGCAAAACAAATCAAAAAATCTCTTTAATCCTTCCTCTTCTTATTCCCCGTCGATTTACAGGCCACACTGTCACAAAATTCAAAAATCCTCTTCTAGATTAAACATGTCAATTGGGAGCACTTCTCACTACTCTTCCCTTCATACTTCTAAGGCCTCTATATATACTGGGTTATTCAGAGAGAGGTGAAAACCAGGAGAATGACTGGAGAAGTGAAAGTTCTAGGTTAAATATAGCCAAACCAGAAAAATTCTCCCATTTATCTCACTTTCCAAATAGACTATTTTGACCTTGAATTTTCAGTTCTCTAGTAATTCTCCTGGTTTTCACCTCTCTCTGAATAACCCTGATAGTCTGCGGGTTTTCTGGTAAAATCATATTCAGCTCCCTGGATCCCTTAATATCAACCAATATTTTCTTAGTTATATCCACATATATATCCACATATAAAGGCAGACCCTCTTCTTCGTCTTTTTGCCTCTCTTTATACAGTCAGGTCCAGAAATATTGGGACATCGACACAATTCTAACATCTTTGGCTCTATACACCACCACAATGGAGTTGGAATGAAACAAACACAATGTGCTTTAACTGCAGACTGTCAGCTTTAATTTGAGGGTATGTACATCCAACTCAGGTGAACGGTGTTACAGCAGTTTGCAGATGTGCCTCCCACTTGTTAAGGTTCCAAAAGTAATGGGACAGAATAATAATCAAAAATCAAACTTTCCCTTCTTAATACTTGGTTGCAAATCCTTTGCAGTCAATCACAGCCTGAAGTCTGGAACGCATAGACATCACCAGATGCTGGGTTTCATCCCTGGTGATGCTCTTCCAGGCCTCTACTGCAACTGTCTTAACTTCCTGCTTGTTCTTGGGGCATTTTCCCTTCAGTAAGTGAAATGCATGCTCAATGGGATTCAGGTCAGGTGATTGACTTGGCCATTGAATAACATTCCACTTCTGTCCCTTCAAAAACTCTTTGGTTGCTTTTGCAGTATGCTTTGGGTCATTGTCCATCTGCACCGTGAAGCGCCGTCCAATGAGTTCTGCAGCATTTGGCTGAATGTGAGCAGATAATATTGCCCGAAACACTTCAGAATTCATCCTGCTGCTTTTTTCAGCTGTCACATCATCAATAAATACAAGAGAACCAGTTCCATTGGCAGCCATACATGCCCACGCCATGACACTACCACCACCATGCTTCACTGATGATGTGGTATGAAACATAGAAAAATGTCGGCAGAAAAGAACCTTTCAGCCCATCTAGTCTGCCCAATTACATGGATACTTTACCTGGATTTATCTTTTGTTTAGGATAGCCTTATGCCTATCCCATGCCTGCTTAAATTCAATTACTGTTTTGGCCTCTACCACTTCAACTGGAAGTCTGCTCCATGTATGCTTAGGATCATGAGCAGTTCCTTTCCTTCTCCATACTCTTCTCTTCCCATCACTCTGGTACTTGTTGATCTTGGTCTCATCTGTCCATAGGATCTTGTTCCAGAACTGTGAAGGCTTTGTAAGGTGTTGTTTGGCAAACTCTAATCTGGCCTTCCTGTTTTTGAGGCTCACCAATGGTTTACATCTTGTGGTGAACCCTCTGTATTCACTCTGGTGAAGTCTTCTCTTGATTGTTGACTTTGACACACATACACCTACCTCCTGGATAGTGTTCTTGATCTGGCCAACTGTTGTGAAGGGTGTTTTCTTCACAGGGAAAGAATTCTTTGGTCATCTACCACAGTTGTTTTCCGTGGTCTCCCGGGTCTTTTGGTGTTGCTGAGCTCACCGGTGCGTTCCTTCTTTTTGAGAATGTTCCAAACAGTTGTTTTGGCCACACTTAATGCTCTTGCTATCTCTCTGATGGGTTTGTTTTGTTTATTCAGCCTAATGATGGCTTGCTTCACTGATAGTGACAGTTCTTTGGATCTCATCTTGAGAGTTGACAGCAACAGATTCCAAATGCAAATAGCACATTTGAAATGAACTCTGGGCCTTTTATCTGCACATTGTAATTGGGGTAATGAGGTAATATCACACACCTGGCCATGGAACAGCTGAGAAGCCAATTGTCCCATTACTTTTGGTCCCTTAACAAGTGGGAGGCACATCTACAAACTGCTGTATGTCCTACACCGTTCGCCTGAGTTGGATGTACATACCCTCAAATTAAAGCTGACAGTCTGCAGTTAAAGCACATTGTGTTTGTTTCATTCCAACTCCATTGTGGTGGTGTATAGAGCCAAAGATGTTAGAATTGTGTCGATGTCCCAATATTTCTGGACCTTACTGTATAACAGAAGGTCCTTTCTCTCTAGTTCTGCCACCATTAGTCTTGTCTTCTCTAGTTCCTACTTTTCTTATACTCTCTTCAAATTGGGTTTGAATCACTTCTGATTGCTTTTAAGAAATCTGTTGTTTCTGTACTGTTTTTTTTTTCAAATTCATGGAGACTTGCCTTTTGGTATATCTTGTAACCATTTTCTCCAGTGGCAACTTTCCTTCATTATGTAACTATTCACACCCACTCACTTAAGAAAAGTCTTCATCTTTATCTGCAACTGTATCTTCAATGAATATCATAAGGTCCAAGAAATCCATACTGTCACTTCTATAAATCCATTCAAGATGTATCCCCCAGTCATTCTGATTTTAGATATTCCAGGAATTTCTTAAGCTTTTCTTTGTCACCTTACCATACCAAAAATACAAAATACATCCTCAATATATCTCTCATATTCCACAAGGTTGGTGCCAAGCCGTGCCCCCCAAATACCCACTCAGACTTCCAGTGGGCCATAAGTAGGATGGAATAGCTGGGCACAAACCTCCTGCCCATAGATTCCCGGCGGTTTGGAGATACTATTTTATGGTATGAAGACAAATATTACTATGAAGTATCAATTAAATCCCTTGGATGATAAACTCTGTTCTTCAATAAATCTTTCAGACTATTCTAAAAACACATGGGTACTGTTACATCCTTTCTCATGAGGGACTATACCGTATAAGGACCTAAAGTCGCATATCACCAAGAAAAAATGTTCCCCCACTTTTGACCTTGTAGTCTTTGAAGGAAGATGATTATGTCCTTCGGGTAGGCTGTAGATACTTTTACAACTGGCTGCAGTAAATTATATTCCTAGATACTCTCCCTAATAAAGATCTAATACCAAAAATGATTGGTCTCCCAGGTGGATTTGTCTGGCTTCTATGTAGCTCCGAGAGGAAGTAAAATACTGTTAGTCTCTAGAATTCAACCTTCAAATATTCACATTCGTTCTCTTAGAGTATACCGCTGTCTTTTCCATCTTACAAATACGTATGGAACCTCTCCTTGATTGCTGTAGTAGGATCATTCTCAAGAGCCTTACATGTACAAGGGTCATTCAATTCCTTAATTGCTTTCCTTTCCTCTGAATTTAAGCAGTGTCTTGTTCCTATTCGGTCCCTTTCAAGGTCATTCAACATCATATTTTCAAACCTAGTGATTTCCTCTGATATACTATTTTTCTGATAAAACTTTGATTTTTCACTCAAGCATTATGTACTTTTACTTGTTATGCAAACAATGCCGCTGCACTAACTCACTTTCTCATTTCGCATGCATAGGACTCAATGTGGAGGCGATGGTGCAAAGCGATATTTCACATTGGTCCAATCTAAAACACAATCCATTTTACTGGTGCGAGAAGAGCAGGGGGTGCTCTGGACTCATTTATTTACATTCGGTGCACGACACTAAGTCATGTTTGAAATCATTGGGATGGTCATGTTCTGCCCTTTCCAACAACAATTGAAAACGAGCAACATCTCAATGTATCCTTCCTGGTAAAATCCTTTCTCAAAAATACCAAACATGACCCTCTACTTTCCACTGATCAGGAGATACTGTGGTCCAAAAGACCTCACTATCTCTACCATTGGGGTTTCCATATGGAAATCCCTGAGCCCCTAGAGGTTAATTCCCTTAATGATGTCATCGTGCCCATGTGCGATGAAGTCAGTGGGTGGGGGAAGCCCGGAGGATGGACTGACATCCAAAATGTCAGGCCCCTCTGGGAGAATGGAAGCACTGGATTGCTAATTGGCACCTAAGGTTTTAATTCCTGGAAAGGTCAGACTGTGACCTTTCCAGCGATGCCTCTCTTAATTTTGTAACTTTTACTGATTAGGAGGGAGAGGGGTCAGGCACTGAGGCACCTCAGTGCACCGTGATAGGTATAAAGGGACGGTCTGACTTCCTTAAAGTGAGACCGCCCCGGGACTCCCTTTTCACTGTGGAGACGCTATGACGTGTGGGGAACATCCTCTGCACACTGCAGCAAAGGGGGTTAAAGACTCTCATGAACGTAGGACATTCAAAATAAAATTGATCACATATGTTAACAGTATAAACGAGGGACTCAATGTAGATTCTGGTTTTAACCTCACTACCATAACATCTTCTAACATTCAGCATTGTAACTGGTTTATTTGGGGTGGTTGTTTTTTTGTTATTTGTTTTTTGTGTTTTGAAATTGAGACATTGACTTTTTCCTCTTCAGGCACATTATTAGTTTCACATCATGATGCTTATCTTTGTTGTTTTATGGACTTATGTTCTCTCCTCTGTTTGCTTAATTTTCTTGACCACACTATTCCACTATTCCGTATTTACAACAACCTAGCCAGACCCCTAGCCTTCTGCGCTGCTTAGTGTTCAATTCTATGATTTTGCTCAGTAACGCACCTAGACCTGAAGAAGAGAGTTATATTCTTGAAAGTTTGTCTTCTAAATGTATCGTTAGTCCAATAAAAAAGGTACCACTATGTACTGCTATACTCTGGTGAGATAAATATATATATACAGTAGCAAGAAAAAATATGTGAACCCTTTGGGATTACGTGGAGTTTTGCATGAATTGGTCATAAAATGTGCTCTGATCTTCATCTAAGTCACAACAATTTGAAAAACACAGTCTGCTTAAAATAATACAACACAAACATTATATGTTTTCATGTTTTTATTGAACAGAACATGTAAACATTCACAGTGCAGGGTGAAAAAGTATGTGAACCTTTGGACTTAATAACTGGTTGACCCTCCTTTGGCAGCAATAACCTCAACCAAACATTTCCTGTAGTTGCAGATCAGACCTGCACAACGATCTGGAGTAATTTTGGACCACTCCTCTTCACAAAACTGTTTCAGTGTAGCAATATTCTTGGGATGTCTGGTGTGAATCGCTCTCTTAAGGTCATGCCACAGCATTTCAATCGGGTTGAGGTCAGGACTATGACTGGGCCACTCCAGAAGGCGTATTTTGTTTTGTTGAAGCCATTCTTTTGTTGAATTACTTGTATGCTTTGGGTCATTGTCCTGTTGCACCACCCATCCTCTGTGGAGCTTCAGTTGGTGGACAGATGGTCTTACGTTTTCCTGCAAAATGTCTTGATAAACTCTGGAATTAATTTTCCATCAATGACAACAATCCGTCCAGGCCCTGAGGCAGCAAAGCAGCCCCAAACCATGATGCTCCCTCCGCCATGTTTTACAGTGGGGATGAGGTTTTGATGTTGGTGTGCTGTGCCTTTTTTTCTCCACACGTAGTGTTGTGTGTTTTTTCCAAACAACTCAATTTTGGTTTCATCTGTCCACAGAATATTTTGCCAGTAGTGCTGTGGAACATCCAGGTGCTCTTTTGCAAACTTCAAAAGTGCTGCAATATTCTTTTTGGACAGCAATGGCTTCCTCCGTGGTGTCCTCCCATGTACTCCATTCTTGTTTAATGTTTTCCTTATTGTAGATGTGTCAACAAAAATGTTAGCATGTGCCAGAGATTTCTGTAAGTCTTTAGCTGACACTCTAGGATTCTTCTTTACCTCATTAAGCATTCTGTGCTGTGCTCTTGCAGTCGTCTTTACAGGATGACCACGCCTAGGGAGAGTAGCAACAGTGCTGAACTTTCTCCATTTGTAGACAGTCTGTCTTACCGTGGACACATGAACATCAAGGCTTTTGGAGATACTTTTGTAACCCTTTCCAGCTTCATGCAAGTCAACAATTCTTGATCATAGGTCTTCTGAGAGCTCTTTTCTGCGAGGCATGGTTCACATCAGGCAGTGCTTCTTGAAACCAGTAAACCCAAAACTGGTGTGTGTTTTTAAAGGGGAGGACAGTTTTCAGCAACACATCCAATAATATCACGCTGATTGGACTCAAGGTTGGCTCACTCCTGGCTCCAATTAGCTCTTGGAGAAGTCATTAGGCTAGGGGTTCACATACTTTTTCCACCCTGCACTGTGAATGTTTACATGTTCTGTTCAATAAACACATGAAAACATATAATGTTTGTGTTGTATTATTTTAAGCAGACTGTGTTTTTCAAATTGTTGTGACTTAGATGAAGATCAGAGCACATTTTATGACCAATTCATGCAAAACTCCACGTAATCCCAAAGGGTTCACATATTTTTTCTTGCAACTGTATTTTTTTTTTTTTAAGATTCACCAGAGGACCCGCAGCCAGGATATCCACTTCAAATTGCTCCAGTGCTGACTGCTCTGAGGGCAAACAACTTATCTAAAAGACATGCACTCCTGGAGTCTTTTAACTATCAGAGTTATTGAAAGAGAATCGAAAAGTCACCAGACGTTTGATGACTTTTCGTTCTCTTCAATTCGGTGCAATCTGGCAATCCCATTTTGGCAACGCTGCAGTGTATTCAGTAATAAGCACCACAGGGCCGTCGTAGTGCAGGGAAAAGCCGCCGCAAACACAACGAACACTCACCGCAAAACCCAGCAAATGCACACCGAAACCCGCAAAAAACATCTGGATTAACCCTGCCAAACACGCAGGAGAAACCCGAGCAGCCGCCGATCAAAGCACAGAGCAGTCACCGGAAAAACTCGACACCGCAGGCGAATGGAGTTAAAAGAGAAAAAAAACAAATACGCTTGAATGTTTAAAAAGTGAAACACTGTTTGCAAAGAAACTACGGAACGAAAATGTCTGAAATTTACATATAAGGTCCAATGAATGATAATAAAAAGGGCTGTTACAGAAAAAAGAAAAAACTATATAAAAAAATAAATGAATAAAAATTTCCACAAAAATCCCAAAAAATGCCTAAAAAATCCTAAAAAATCCTAAAAAATCTATGAATAAATAGACTTTTTGCTGCAGAATATTATAATCAACGGTTTATTAGATATTAAATTTAAAACGGTAATATTTTTAACATTGAAGCCTATGGGATTCACCTGAATAAACCTGTCGAATGAAATCACCGAACAGCAGGGCAATTCGGCAACTTTTCACTGCTGGTTTTTGGTATCCGAATAGACAAAGCACTGCTTCTCTATGGGGATTTCACTGCCGAACAGGCAATGAACAGGCACCGTATGTGCAGGCAATTAACCATCATTTGGCAAACTGCCTAATCTCTGGATAGCCGAATGGCCAGGAAAGGTAACAGTAAGCTGAATTTCACTGTTCGGTTACCTTTCTGCCACAATTCGGATCTCTTTAAATAACCCTGTATATGTTTTTATTGTGGTTGGGCAAAATCAACTTTTCAGTTCCACAGACTACGATGATAAAAACATAGTTACATAGTTACATAGGCTGAAAAAGGAAATGCGTCCATCGGGTCCAGCCTCTCACACATCACCTACTGCTGTTGATCCAAAAGAAGGCAAAAAACACAGTCTGAAGTGCTCGCCAATATGTAACACACTGGGAAAAAATCCCTTCTTGACCCCAGAATGGAAGTCAGATTCCTCCTTGGGTCAAGAAGCTTACCCACATATTAAATATTATAACCCTTAATATTCTGTGTCTGCAGGAAGTCATCCAGTCATTTTTTAAAAGTCTGTATAGTCTCTGACCCAACCACCTCAACAGGCAGAGAATTCCACAGCTTTATTGTTCTCACCGTAAAATAACCCTTCCTATGCTTTAGGCTGAATTTCCTTTTGTCCAGTCTAAATGGGTGACCTTGTGTCCTGTGTATAGTCCTGTTAATGAATAGGTTTCCAGACAATGGTTTATAATGGCCCGTATATATTTATATAAGGTTATCAGATCTCCTCTAAGGCGCCATTTCTCTAAACTAAACAGGTTTAAGCTTGTTCGTCTTTCCTCATAACTCAAACCTTCCATCCCTTTATTAATTTAGTTGCCCGTCTCTGCAATTTTTCTAGCACTATAATATCCTTTCTTAAGACAGGTGCCCAAAATGACACGGCATAATCAAGGTGTGGTTTTACGATTGATTTATACAGAGGCCAATTTATGTTTTCATCCTGAGAGTGAACTCCCCTTTTAATGCATGCCAATACCTTGCTGGTGGCCTTGGCAGCTGCTGTTTGACATTGCACATGCTTAGCTTGAAGTCTATGATTATTCCCAAACTCTTCTCCTGCTTGGATTTCCCTAACTCCGTACCATTTAGGGTATAAGTTGCTTGTGTGTTCTTCACTCCAAAGTACATAACTTTCCATTTATCTACATTAAATTTCATCTATCTAAATCCCTCTGCAGCGAAGTAACATTCTGTTCACATTGTATTACTTTTCCTAGTTTTGTGTCATCCGCAAACACTGATACATGACTTTCAATGCCTATTTCAAGGTCATTTATAAATAAATTGAATAGAATTGGTCCTATAACAGACCCCTGAGGGACATCACTTACCACTGATGTCCATCTTGAAAATGTACCATTTATGACCACTCTCTGCACCCTATCGTTTAGACAGTTTTCTATCCAAGAACAAGTATTTTTATCTAGACCAATTTTTTAGTAACCTCTTGTGTGGAATTGTGTCGAAAGCTTTTGGCAAAATCCAAGTAAATCACGTCCACTGCGACCCCCTGATCTATACTTCTACTTACTTCCTCATAGAACATAATTAGGTTAGTCTGACATGATCTGTGTTTCATAAAACCATGCTGATTGTTGCCAATTACATTATACCTCCCAATAAATTCCTGAATATTATCCCTTAGTAACCCCTCAAATACTTTCCCAGCCACAGATGTTAAGCTCACAGGTCTATAATTCCCAGTCACAAATTTTAAACCTTTCTTAAATATAGGGACCACGTCAGCTTTTCTCCAATCCTCTGGTACTAATCCTGAAAGAAAAGAATCGTGAAAGATTAAGAATAGAGGCTTACATATTTGAACACATAGCTCCCTCAGTACTCGCGGGTGAATTCCATCTGGCCCTGGGGCTCTATTCACATTCACATTGTTTAATTGCTGCAAAACCTTGTCCTGGGTCAACCAGTCACTTTTTATTAGTAAGTTTTTATCAATGAATTGCATGTCTCCTGTTATAGGTTTCTCTTTGATAAATACTGAAGAAAAATAAGAATTCAAAATTTCTGCCTTATCTTGATCTTCAGTTAATACCCATGACTCCGATTTTAGTGAACCTACATTTTCACTCTTGGGTTTTTTAGAACTTGTGTACCTAAAGAATCTTTTAGGGTTGGTCTTGCTCTCTTTGGCTATTTCTTTTTCATTTTCTAGTTTAGCCCATCTAATCACTTTTTTACATGCTCTATTGGCTGCCCTATATGCTTTTTTTTTTGAGAAAGGATTTTATCAGGAAGGATACATTGAGATTTCTCTAATTTTCAAGTATGTCCTTAATAGGATGCCTCACATTTATAAGATTTAAAAGCTTTAAATGCCTTCTTTTTATTTTTCATTTCCTTGGTTGCCTTCCTACTAAGCGACATTGGTTTCAGTCCGTTTCTTTTATATTTATTTACCAGTGGAATATATTGTGACGTGTACTTTTCTAGTGTTAGTTTAAAGATATTCCACTTATCCTCAGTGTTTTTCCCATGAAAGAGTTTCTGCCAGTCAATGACATTAAGAGCTTTTTAAAATTATATGTTTTAGCATGCCCCCTATGAATGTTTTTTTTGAGTTTATTTCCAAAGACACCATATTATGGTCAATGTTTCCCAACTGTTCCCTTACATTAATATTTGAGAAAAGATCCACACTATTTGTTATAAACAGATCCAGACAGTTATCCTATCTAGTTGGTGTTTCTACCAGTTGTGTCATGAAGGTATCATTTAAAAGGTTCAGAAACCGGATTCCCTTCGCTGAATTACTAGTCCCACTTTCCCAACTAATGTCTGGGTAATTAAAATCTCCAATAATTAAAGTGCTACCACGAAGTGCAACCTTCCTAATTTGCTCTAACAGTTGTTCTTCCTCATCATTATCTATATTAGGTGGTTTATAGCATATGCCAACCAATAGTTGACTTCCCTGTTTACTCCCCAAAGAAATATTTACCCATAAGGGTTCCACATTTCCCTCATCACTTTCCAGGTGTGTAATATTTGGCTTTAAATAGTGATTTAGATACGAACATACTCCACCCCCTTTCTTATGTTTCCTTTCCCTTCTAAACAATGCATAACCATTTAAGTTTACAGCCCAGTCATGCATTTCATCCCACCATGTTTCTGTTATTCCTATTATGTCGTATTGCTTACAGGGTTATTCAAAGAGAATCGAAAAGTCACTGTACTTTCGGTGACTTTTCATTCTCTTCAATTCGGTTTGTTTTGCCGATCCCATTTTGGCGACCCTGCTGTGTTTTCAGCAAGCACCACAGGGTCCCCGAATTCCTTGGAAAGGCTGCCGCAAACCCGATGAAAACTAACAGCAAAACCCGGGGAATGCACGCCGAAAACCCGCGAAAACATCTGGATTAACATTAACATTAACATCTGGATTCCGCCAAAAATGCCGGAAAAACCCGAGCAGGAGTCGATCACATGCATTGCAGCCGCCGGAAAAAGCCGAACCGCAGACGAGTGAAGTGATTAAATTAGCAAAACAGTACGCTTGAATGTTTGAAAAGTGAAACGCTGTTTGCAAAGAAACTACTGAGCAAAAATGTCTGAAATTTACATATGAGGTCCAAGGAATGATAATAGAAAGGGCTGTTACAGAAAAAATAAGTAAACTTAGAAAAAAAAAATAGGACTTTTTTAAAAAAAAATACAAATCCCGAAAAATGCTTAAAATATCCCAAAAAACCTATAAATAAAGAGACTCTTTACTGCAGAATTTTATAATGAATGGTTTATTAGATATTGAATTAAAACGGGAATATTTTTAACATTGAAGCCTATGGGATTCTCCTGAATAAACCTGTCGAATGAAACCACCGAATGGCAGGGCATTTCGGGAACCTTTCACTGCTGGTTTGTGTTCTCTGAATAGCCAAAGCAGTGCTTTTTTATCGGGATTTCACTGCCCTTGAACAGGCACCGAATGTGCAGGCAATTCGCCAGGATTTGGCGTGTTGCCTGCTCTCTGGATAGCCGAATGGCCAAGAAAGGTAACCGAATGCTGATTTTCAGCGTTCGGTTACCTTTCTCCAGCCATTCGGATCTCTTTGAATTACCCTGTTAGTGTATGCTATTGCCTCTAGTTCCCCATCTTGTTATTGAGGCTCCTTGCATTAGCAAGCATACATTTAATGTTGTCTCTACCCACACATGCTGAATGTGACTTTACATTGCATGCCTCCACTGTTCTGACATTACCCATCCCCCAGCTCCACCCCCTTAGTCTGAGCTGAAACCCTTCATCTAACTGATCTGTCTACATTTTGTAAGCTTCTGTATCCCTCCCCCCTTCCACTAGATTAAAGTCTCCTCCAAACTTTTAACCATCCTGTCCCCCAGCACAGCAGACCCTCTTTCATTCAGGTGCAGTCCATCACGACTATACAGATTGTACCTCAGTGCACAATGAGCTCAGCGCTCTAAAAACCCAAAGCCCTCCTTCCTGCACCAAGATTTAAGCCACACATTGACCTCCCTGATCTCCCACTGCCTTTCCATTCTAGTGCATGGCACAGGTAGCATTTCAGAAAATACTACCTTGGAGGACCTCTTCTTCAGTTTACTCCCTAATTCCCTGAACTCATTCTTCAGGTCCTTCCATCTTCCTCTTACTTTGTCATTGGTACCAATATGGGCCATGACAGCTGGGTCATCTCCAGCCCCTCCCTATAATCTATCAACATTGTCAACCACATGCCTAACAGGGGCTGCTGACAGACAGCAAACTGTCCGGTTAAGGCGGTCAGAGTGACAGATTACCCTGTCTACTCTCTTAAAAATAGAGTCCCCTAACACCAGTGGTGTATTTAGGTTTTATGCTGCCCTAGGCCTGACTAAACTCGTGCAACCCTCCAATTTAAATTTGACATTCCCCTTCCTGTCAAGGGCACACCTCTTCCTGGTTAAACTTCATCCTTCCTCTTTAGGCTCCACCTTTTCCTCTTAGAGCTCCACCTTTTCCTCTCTTGATATTAAAAGTGGATACCAAGTGCCTACTTGTATATTTTGTATACCATTTCAAATGTTGTATTTGTTGAGATAATCAAATAAAATTATGAAATGTTTAAAAATTCAACCATTTTTACAAAGATCAGCCATGCATGTCAGAGTTTTATACATATTCATTATATTTATGAAATGCAATGTGCCAATAGAATAGAAGACAAAAAATATATTTTTTTCCAATTAAGATTGTTTTTTCCTTAGAAAAATGCAGCAACATAATCTCAATTTCTGATTTTTCTAAAAAGAGTACCTCATAGAATATATAAGCATAAAGATTTGGTCTAGAACATGTGGGAATATAAATGTGCATACTGTAAATGACTCAAATCGGAATAGAAGTTTATACAAATTTAGTCCACTGGGAAAAAAATGATATATAATTCATCTGGGTCCTACAATAAAATATCACTTCAATTGGCTTTTAAACATGATGAGTACAAAAATGTTTGAAATGAGCTCAACACAAACTGGTGATATGGCTCAGCAGCGAAAGGGATACTAATCAAGCTTTTAGAGCTGTTAATTTATTTTTATTTCTTTAATACAAGCTCGAGAAGAGAATATCAAGTCACCTTGGAATTCATAGTTATTTTTTGGTTGCCTAGTACTTCACGCTTCCTATGCATAGTGTTAATTTAAAGTAATTCTTGATATACGGTCAAGATAAACAAGACAATTGACAAGCTATAATAGTCACCAAGGATTCAAATAGACAACCACTTTGTCTTGGTTGCAGGGGGTAACCCTAAATAACATAAATTTCCAATTGACAATCGTGGTTACAATTATCACTAATGTATGTAGTTTATAAAATTTACCTTTTATTGTTCTACATATAAAACCATTAAAACAAAAGCCAGTTTGTTAAACATTAAACCATTAAAACAAAAGGTTCAGTGTGTGCAAGAGGAATGAATGCACACACTGAACCTTCCACAACTCCTGATGACGCTACAATGAGCTAGCGTAACGCGTAGAGTGTGCTAAGTGTTTTTGCAGATTTAGGGAGATTTCTATTTCATCTTGTAAATCTTTTTTTGATGGGGAGCGCTCCTTTTTGATGGGGAGTTTGATGGGGAGCGCTCCTCTTGTTGTAAATTCACTTTATTGAACTCTAATTAGAATCTCTTCCTACTATCCTATACCCACCAACACATGAAGGCTGGTTTCTTACCTATTAAGAAATAGAGAATAGGAAAAGGAGAGATCATATTGCGATAATCTTTGAATAAACAAGGCAAGATTGAAAACCATAACCCTATCTGCTAATAATTTTTTGTGTCATTGTATGTTTGTTAACCACCATGGGGTGGCTTTTGCTTTAATGGTTTTATATGCAGAATAATAAAAGGTAAACTACATACATTAGTGATAATTGTAACCACGATTGTCAATTGGAAATTTAATTTAAAGTAAGCAGCTGCAACTGTCAAATCGCAAATGAAAGTTTACATCTCAGCTGGAATAGGATGGGAGCCGTTATAATCACCAAGAGGAGCATTTATATTTAACAGCTCACTCATTATTCATTGCGGCTTGGTTACAATAGGGCCCATAATATATTGCTACAACAGTTATCTAAAACTCTTTCATCTATCCTGTCTTTAACATGAGTCCTACATTACGTCTGTCCACAGTAGTTAAGTGAATCAGAAAATCTGACTGGAAAATGTGTATATATATATATATATTTATAAAAAAAATATTTTTACTGAATTATTTTCTTTGTCTTTGAAGACCTGTATAATATATATTGCTACATATATTGCCCAAAAGATACAGCTGCATCCTCTTCTGGTGTAAGGTTTGGGTCCGGTAAGCACTGGTGAAATGGATAAGAACCCAGTTGCAGTAAAACAATATACGAGAAACAAATGGTTGAAGTGAATTTGCAGAATATATTATGAACTGAACACAGGAGGTTTGAATATGAAGAAACAATAACCAGTCTCTGAATAAACAATGGGGATTATGAGTAGGGATGAGCTGTTCGGTTCGGACAGTTCGGAGTTCGATCCGAACTTAGCCTGTTCGATTAGATCGCGAACTCCGTACATTTCCGGGTGTTCACCGGCACCGCATGTTCGACCACAATGCATCACAATGGACCACAATGCATTTTCCCACTGGCCTGAAGCTCGTAATTGGCTACAGCCTTGCACCTGACCACAGGTCTGGTGCAAGACAGATTCAACAGTATGCCAATCACGGCTCAGAGTCCTGATTGGGCAAATTTTGCCCAATCAAAGGCTCACAGAGCTAAGTCCCGCAGCACATTATATAACGTTTCCACGTATAGCTACAGCACACATTTTGAGATGAGATTTCAGAGGAGATTGTTGTGTGTTGTTACTGCCGGTCTGCCACGCGTCTGGGGGGTCTCATTTCTACCAAATATCAGGGAATTTAGGTGATGTGTGTCCTGTCACTGTGACAGCAAGTTTTTTTGGGGTTTACAAATTTCTTTAAAACATTTGTGAATTGAGGTGATCTTCTGTGTCTTGTCACTGTGCCAGCAAGTCTTTTTGGGGGTTACAAATTTCTTTAAAACATTTGTGAATTGAGGTGATCTTCTGTGGTTTGTCATACAGTCAGCAAGTATTTTGGGGGTTAAAAATTTCTTTAAAACATTTGTGAATCGAGGTGATCTTCTGTGTCTTGTCACTGTGCCAGCAAGTCTTTTTGGGGGTTAAAAAATTCTTTAAAACATTTGCGAATTGAGGTGATCTTCTGTGTCTTGTCAAACAGCCAGCAAGTATTTTGGGGGTTAAAAATTTCTTTAAAACATTTGTGAATCGAGGTGATCTTCTGTGTCTTGTCACTGTGCCAGCAAGTCTTTTTGGGGGTTAAAAATTTCTTTAAAACATTTGCGAATTGAGGTGATCTGTCTCTTGTCACACAGCCAGTACCAAGCAGTATTTTGGGTGTCACTAATTTCTACAAAACATTTGTGAATTGAGGTGATCTGTGTCTTGTCACACAGCCAGTACCACGCAGTATTTTGGGGCTCACTAATTTCTACAAAACATTTGGGAATTGTTATAATCCGTGTGTTCTCACTGGCTGCCACCCATCAAGGGGTCTCACTGATTTATAGGAGGTTTCACTGCCACCCATCAAGGGGTCTCACTGATTTATAGGAGGTGACAGAGACTTGTAAACTGTGTCTTGTCAAGGGCTGCCAGCTATCAGGGTGTCTCACTGAGTTATACCAGAGTTCTTTAAATCTTTATACCAGAGTTGAATCAGAGTTCTGTATATATTAATCTATATATCACTCACCATGTCTGAAAGAACAAAAAGGACAGGCAGACGCTCCCAGACACAGATAAGATGGCAAGCAGCCCCTGTGTCGGGAGGCTGTGCCTCTGGTCGTGGTGGATGCGGTGCATCCTCTGCAGGGGCACGCTTGTCCTTTCTAACTGGTGCTGGCCGTCTTAAGCAGCAGCAACATACAGAGGACTTGGTGTATTGGCTAACCAGGCCAATCTTATCCTCCGAGTCCTCTGCCAGCCAGGCTTCTAGTGCTTTACAGCAGAGGTTAAAATTTCCACTCGCCCTCTCGCAATTTGCGAGAAGAATTTGGCAGGGGGCGAGTGAAAATTGGTCTGTAATCCCTTTCAGGTGCTAGTGTCAGCTCCATGCTGACACCAGCACTAATCAGGGCTTTTTTCCTGCTGGCTAGTCATTGTCTGCTGGAGGAGGGATTCATATCCCTTTCTTTCAGGCTTTGAAAATAAATACTGTGTCTGCCTCTGCCTTGTGCGGGTCCTCCATGATGCTGTCACAACGGAGACCATGTGACAGCTCATCTCTTCCTGTACTCCCCGGCAGTTATACAGCGTGTCAGGCAGGGGCAGGTCACACCGTCACAGAGTGTGATCTGGATGGAAGGCAAGAACAGGCATTGGTGCCTCCTCAAGGCAGCATGTTGGAAAGTGCCTGTGCAAGAAACAATCTCCACCTGAGGTATGATCACCTGACACCCCCCCCCTCGGAAGAAGGGGGAAATTACTTTATTTGCCAAACAAGAAACAGATTTTCTTAATATAAACCCCAGAAAAAAATACTTTCTTATTGCCCTTTATTTTGTGTGATGTGTGCTGTTTAAATTGGCAGTGGGAGCCAGGAAGGAGTAAAATGTAAAAATGTGTGCAGCCCATTGTTTGCAATGTAGTGCTCCCTCACCTCAGCTGTGATCCGGTGATTCCACTTAAACAGAAACTAGGCAGGAAATCACAGAGCTGTCTGGTCCACATGCCCCTCTGTCGCCGGCCCCTCTGTCACCGGCCCCTCTGTCCCCGGCCCCTCTGTCCCTGCTCCCTCTGTCACTGCTCCCTCTGTCCCTGCTCCCTCTGTCCCTGCTCCCTCTGTCCCTGCTCCTTCTGTCACTGCTCCCTCTGTCCCTGCTCCCTCTGTCCCTGCTCCCTCTGTCACTGCTCTCCCTCTGTCACTGGCCCCTCTGTCCCTGCTCTCCCTCAGTCCCTCTGTCACTGCTCTCCCTCTGTCACTGGCCCCTCTGTCACTGCTCCCTCTGTCACTGCTCTCCCTCTGTCACTGCTCTCCCTCTGTCACTGTTCTACCTCTGTCCCTGCTCCCCTCTGTCACTGCTCCCCTCTGTCACTGCTCCCTCTGTCACTGCTCCCTCTGTCACTGCTCCCCTCTGTCACTGCTCCCTCTGTCACTGCTCCCCTCTGTCACTGCTCCCCTCTGTCACTGCTCCCTCTGTCACTGCTCCAAGAGGAGAGGACTTTCTGCCACTATCGGTAGAGCCACAAACTCATGTCACATTCCCTGATCACAGCTGAGGTGAGAGGACACTGCAGGCGGGGCTCAGGGAGGAATGCATGGGAAGTAATCAGCTCCTCTAAATTTTGCAGTTAACTCCTTGCCATTTTAAACAGTGCACAAATCACAAATGCATCCACACACTGACAGGGTTATTCAGAGAGCGGTGAAAAGCAGGAGAATGACTGGAGAAGTGAAAATTCTATGTTAAAATAGCCAAAATAGCCAGAAAAATTCTTCAATTTCTCTCACTTTCAGAATTGCCTATTTTGACCTAGAATTTTCTGTTCTCCAGTAATTCTCCTGCTTTTCACCACTCTCCGAATAACCCTGTGACTCTACAGTGGGGACACAGCCTCCTTAACACAACTTCTATACAGCCCTTCTTGGTCCCCAAATCAACCATACCCTCACAGCACCCACAAATTCATACAGCCCCCATATATAAATGCAGCCCCCATATATAAATGCAGCCCCCATGTCACACATTATTACACAGTATTACTGTGAGTTTTATTGTTGTGGAGCTCTGTGATAAGTATGGGTGTGTATTGTGGGAATAGTTGGGGGGGGCAGCAGCAGCATATCATCTTTGGACCCAGACAACACAATGTCATGGTCTGGCCCTGGCTGTATACATGGTCTGGCCCTGGATGTATACATGGTCTTGCCCTGGCTGGATACATGGTCTGGCCCTGCACCCTCCATATATTAGTTCTGCCATAGAAAATAATGTAACACCGGCATCGCTAGCCGGTATCACACGTTCAGCGCAAGGGTTTACAGGGCATAGAATGGTCTCATTCCACACCCCCTGCACCTCACCACACACACACAGGCAGGTGCCCCTGCACCTCACACACACACGCACACGCACACGCGCAGGAGCCCTTGCACTGCCTTATATCCAGGGCTGAGTGATGCAGAGAGCCCTGGACCATATGAAAAGCCCTGCAGGGCTATCTGTAATGTTTAAATGATCACCATCCGTTCTGGATGGTGACAGGTTAATCGGAATCAGAGAGGGTCTCTAATACAGACCCCCTCTGTATAATACCCGTCATCCACTGAATGGATTCAGTGGATAACGGGATTTACTGAAACAAACACCCCTTCAGTGCCAAATAGATTTTACATAGAGCAGTGACTATCCCTGCAAGGAAAATGTGCAGTATGGGACTGGGTTAGGAAGGTTAACTGATGGCGAGTAACATAGAAGACCTGGCTAGTAGCTCAGGACCTGAAATTTTGAGCCCTGCTTTACAGTCCACCTCAGCTGCCAAAGCATCTAATGCAGCCTCCATGTCCACAGCTACTCCTGCCGTAGCCTCGCTATCACACACGGAGGAGTCAGCTGAATTGTTTGACTACAATGAGAGTGACATGCTGCTTGAGGATGCGCAGCAAGTACAGTGCTCTGATTCAATCTCTGAGGTTGAGGAAGGGAGTATAATCAACCTAGAGGAAGGGGGTGCCAGTGATGACACACAAATAACTGGCACTTATGTTGCCCCAGCAGCTGCAGCATACTGCCAAGTTGGCTAAAGTGACGAGGAGATTGGGGGTGATGATGACAATGATGATGAGGTCACTGACTCCACCTGGGTGCCTGATCAAACAGAGGAATTAAGTGAGGAAGAGGGGGAGGAGGAGGCACAGCAAACATGAGGCACAACATCCTCTGTGACCAACCGTAGCACTAGCCAGTCCAAGGCATCACATGTCAGAGCTGCTCCGGTGCAGAGCACTGTTGTCTCAAAGAACACATGCAGGAACTCTGTTGTATGGGAGTTCTTTAAGAAAGGTGCAGTAGAGCGCAGCATTGCTATTTGTAATCTATGTCAGATGAGGCTTAAGCGTGAGAAAGATACCGGACACTTGGGTACCATGTGCTTGATGCGACATATGAACAACTGCCACACATCCCGTTGGCGCAAAACTTTGCGTAGGTCCTCCTCATCTGTCTCTACCCCCACTGAATGTCCTGCCATGTCATTGCCTACAACCTCCACCGACAGGGATGATGCTACAGTAATGGATGTACCAGGTCCTTCCTCACAATGTGACATCATCCCAGCATCTGAAGATTTACGCAGTCAGATTACGTTGCCGCAGCTGCTGCAGCGAAAGAAAAAATATAGTCCCAACCATCCCCAAGCACAGTGTCTAAATGCCAGCTTAGCAAAATTACTCGCATTGCAGCTGCTGCCTTTCCAGCTGGTGGACTCTGATCCCTTCCGTGAATTTGCTGAATGTGCTGTACCACAGTGGCAGGTTCCAAAACGCCATTACTTTTCACGCAAGGCCATTCCAGC
Organism: Leptobrachium leishanense; assembly: GCA_009667805.1. Lineage (NCBI taxonomy): Eukaryota > Metazoa > Chordata > Amphibia > Anura > Megophryidae > Leptobrachium > Leptobrachium leishanense. The sequence goes on from CM019068.1 coordinate 100,706,849, forward strand.
ACTATACCAGCACGTGGAAGACAATGTTATCCAGTCATTGGAAAGGCAGTCAGCAACAAGGTGCATGTGACTTTAGACACGTGGTCCAGCAAGCATGGACAGGGTCGTTACATTTCCTTCACGGCACACTGGGTAACTCTGATTGCAGCTGGAGGGATCCAAGACGGGGCTCTGTGCTGGAACTTGTTCATCCACCACGCCTCCAGAAAGCTGCTTGTATGAGGTCTGTCTGCTCCACCACCACCACCTCTCCTCTTCCTCCTCCTCCTCCTCCTCCTTCTCTGTCTCTGGCGACGTGGCAGTTAAACCGACGCCTGACAGGGTCTACGCAATGGCTCAAGCAAAAAGATGCCATACTGTGCTTGAGCTGGTTTGTTTAGGGGACCGGAGCCACACCGGGCCAGAAATTCTGTCAGCTCTGCAGGGGCAGGTGCAGAGATGGTTAACACCACACCAGCCTCAGCTGGGAATGATCGTCTGCGATAATGGCAGCAACCTTCTCTCCGCCCTACGCAAAAGTAAATTGACGCATGTACCATGACTAGCACACGTCCTAAATCTAGTGGTACAGCGTTTCCTAACCAAGTACCCAGGGCTGCCAGAGCTTCTCATCCAGGCCAGAAAAGTCTGCAGCCACTTCAGACGGTCATTCCCAGCAAGCGTTCGCCTGGCAGAAATTCAAAGAGAATTCCACCTTCCCACAAACCGTCTGATCTGTGACATGCCCACCAGGTGGAACTCGACATTAGCAATGCTGCAGCGTCTGCACAAGCAGCAGAGGGCCATCAACGAGTACCTGTGTGAGTATGGCACAAGGACAGGTTCAGGTCAACTTGTTCCCCCCCCCCCGCAGTGGCTGATGATCAAGGATGCATGCACTGTACTGTAACCATTTGTGGAGGCAACGAGGATGGTGAGCAGGGACAGTGCATGCATCAGTGACACAATTCCTTTAGTGTACCTGCTGCAGCTCACACTGTGGGGAATTATAGATGTGGCTCTAGAGGCAGAGCAGCGGGAGGAAGAGGAGGCCTTCCCTAGCTCTCAAGGCCCCAGTCTTTCCGCAGACAGCATTCCAGCGGGTCCTACTCAGATCAGACAGGAGGAGGATGAGGAGGAGGAGGAGGCAGAATATTTAAGTAGTGGGGGCATTGAAGGTGGGGATTCCTCAAGGGAGGGTTTCATGTCCCCAAAAACACAAGGGCTAGTGCGTGGCTGGGAGGAGGAAGTGCACGATACGGTCATCCTCATTGACCAGGAAGACTTGGAAGCTAATGCCACCTCCAACCTACGCTGCATGAGCTCCCTAATGATGCAAAGCCTGCTAAAGGACCCCAGGATTCGTGCTATCAAGGAGAGGGATCATTACTGGTTGGCAACCCTTCTTGATCCACGATACAAGGGTAAAGTTGCAGAGCTCATCCTGCACGCACAGAGGGAGCACAGGATGAAAAAACTTGAGGACGCTCTAAAGCGACACTTGTGCAACACCATTCCAGGCACTGGTAGATTACCAAGTGCTGACACACGTGCTTCTGAGGCTGCGGATGATCAGAGGAATAGTGGTGAAGGCCAGGGCCGCTTAACTGATGCATTTTTAATTTTTTTTAGTCCTCGACGCCCAGGGACATCAAATGTAGGCACCCATTGCCAGCGTCTTCACCATATGGTGCAGGACTACCTAGGGGCAAGGGCAGACCTGGATACCTTTCTGGGTGTTGAGATTGGATCACTGGCCAGAACTTAGCCAATATGCTATGCAGCTACTAGGTTGCCCTTCATCTAGCGTGCTTTCTGAAAGGATGTTCAGTGCCGCTGGAAGTTTTGTCACAGACAAAAGAGTGAGTCTGTCCACCGACTCTGTAGACTGGCTGACATTTATAAAAATGAATCAGTCCTGGATCAGCAGCTATCAATCCCCTGATGCTGAAGTAATGGAATAGATCGGGGATGTCCTCTTCTGCATTCACGAAACCTCCAGCACTGAACTCTTGCACAATACCACAAAAGGGTTACGGTGTGAAGGCACTTGCTGCCATAAAAGGCACAATATTTGGCTGCACTGACGCCTGTGCCAGATTTATATCATTTTAATTTTTTGAACCACAGGGTCCAACCCTGCACTCTTCCACAATACCACAGAGGGGTTACTGTGTTATGATGGCACTTGCAGGCCTGACACCAAAAGCACAATATCTGGGTGCACTGACGCCTTGACCAGAATCATATCTTTTCAATATAGGACCACATGGTCCACCCCTGCATTCTTCCACAATACTACAGAGGGGTTACTGTATGATGATACTTGCTGGCCTGGCAGTCTTACACCAAAGGCAGAATATCTGGGTGCACTGACACCTTGACCAGATGCATATCTTTTTAATATAGGCCCGCAAGGTGTACCCCTGCATTCTTCCACAATACCACAGAGGGGTTACTGTATGATAGTACTTGCAGGCCTGGCACCAAAAGCACAATATTTGGGTGCACTGCCACTGACGCCTGTATCAGATTCATATCCTCAGAGGGGTTACGGTTTGACAGCACTGTTGGGGACGCTAAAGGACCAATTTTGAAGTCGAACCGAACCGAACTCGGGGGGTGTTCGGCTCATTCCTAATTATGAGATACGTAGCCAGTTAACTCTGGGAGAACAAAAGGAATCTTGAAAGGCACAATTAGCCGGAAAGGTAAACTTGGATATATAGTGGAGTCCTTGGTAACTTGGGAGATGCTGTTAAAGCCGAGGGTATAAATACAGGAGGGTGTGCAGAACAAAAGAGGGTCTGTGGAGCAAGGAGGATCTGTAAATCGGTGGTAACCGTAGGTGAGGGTTTCGGAGAGTATGAAGAAGAATAGGATGAAGAGTCTGAGGCAGGCAATGAGGTCACAATGGCTGGCGGCAATCTGGTGAAGTCAGGAGAAGGCAATAAGATCACAGAGGCTGGCGGCGTTCTTGGCAAGATAGGGTATGCAAGTATGGTTCGATAACGAGATATCAAAGTAAGTTTAGAAAGGTTGGTTACAGGTCTCTGGAGAAGATCCGGGTAAGTCCTCACTCTGTAACACACTATTGCTTCAATGACAGAGCACTGGCTGGATGTGGGAGTGCTCCTTTTATTGAGGACCAGCCAGTGCTAATTAATTATATGCTGCGGGATGCCTGACAGGTGAAGAAGATCAAGGCAGCATACAAACAAGTGTGAAAAATGCTGCCAGGAGTATACTCTGGATGTAGCAACATTGGATTCGGCCTTCTTGTGGCAGCGGCGACGCGGAACCTTACATCTGGATTCATTACTGTAATCTTATTGAACCTATTGAGTCACCTCCTGCTGATCAGTCCGACTTTTGCAATTAACTAGTTAATTTAGAATTGCTTACTGGCTCACAAAATGTAATTTACATTCCCAGAAAGAGCTAAGAACTCTGAACTGATGCTAAAATAGAAAGAATTTATAATACATGCAACCAAATTATTATTGCAGAAGTAACACCCGGTCTGGAATCACAAAGTCATATTAACTGAAAGAAATAGTTGTTTGCTATATAGGAAGCAAAAACTAAAAAGAAAGTGACAGACACCTGCTACTTTAATGTCACAAGTTCTCAAATATGAACTGGAACTAAATTACAGCTTATATCATTGTAAACATGTTTAGGAAGGCAACATGAGTTACAGTTGCACATATATAGCAGGCTTATTTTATGATGTGCCAGCCACAACAAAATGTATGGCCATATTTGCTGAAAATGTATTGCTCTATCCTAAGCCTTTAAATCAGTATAGTAAATTACATTTATTGTCATGTTGGTTGATATATGTGAACATATATCATGTTTTTGTGCTTGGATGCTTAAGTTGTGCTAGATTGTGCTTCGGAATCTCACTGCTGTTTGATTATCCTACAGTTGGAGTAAGAAAAAGTATTTTTCTCCTGTTGACATAGTCACTTTGTCACTTCACCCTCATATGTGTCATAAGGACATAGCTTGTTATCCTGCCTTCAACATGTATTACCACCAGATTTTCCCAAACCAAATTCCAGTCTGAAATATAACATTACACCCAGATGAGACATGCTACCCACAAATGCTGCATCAGCTTATAATAAATATAACAGTTTGCTACTGTTTGCTTGGAGTGCTCTGAATTTTGCGTGTTGTATTTATTGGTCTCAGTAGCACCCTTAAGGAATATGAATGTTTAGGTTGAGTACCGCCTCCTTTCGTATGCGTGTATATATATATGCCAATGTGGTATACATGATCCAGTGCACTGGGTGTGATAAGGGCTGCTATATTGGTGAAACCAGCCTTAAACTAAATCTCAGGATGAACCAACACAGACACTCCATCAAGAACCACCAGGAAAATACATATTGTACCCCAGTGGGACATCACTTCAATCTAATAGGCCACACCATCCAAAACCTCAAAATTAAAATCCTCAAAGGACATTTTAAAGACTACCGTGAACGCAAAACATATGAAATGAAAATGATCACATATTTTAAAACTGTAAATGCCAGACTCAATGTCGATTCTGGGTTCTTATCCCATTATTATAAAGTCACATAAATTCTAAAATCTGGCTGATGTTTTGCTTTTTCTTGGTTTCCTTTTTTTGTCTCTTTCAGCCTTCACTGTTTTGTGTTTTTGTTTTTTTTTCTTTTTTCATTTTTTCCCCTTTTTTCATTCTAGGTTGTATGATCTTATCTCTGTTGTTTTATTATGGGCCCAAGATCCCTCATGCGTTTATTTTCCGAATTTAAACATACCATTTGACTCTCACTTTTTACGACATCTAATCCCCCCACTCATGTGACCCTTAATGTCCTAATGTTCACTTCTAGGAACTGATCAGTAAGCATCCAGACCTAAGGAAGAGAGGAATCCTCTCGAAAGCTTGTCTTTTAACTGTAACGTTAGTCCAATAAAAAAGGTATCACGGACATACTGCAATACTCGTGATTTTGGCATGTGGACTAACACGGCCTATCAAATTTATATATATATGCATATACAAATTTACGAAGTGAGATGCCCTCAAGGACTTCTAATAAAAATAACAAACTTTATTATTAAGAATTACATAGGTCCGACGTTTCGGCTCTGTCCGAGCCTTGTATAGATCAATAAGACGTCAATATAGAGAGGACTAATTTTTCTATATGTAAAATTAGCAATCTATATTGAAACTGTATTTACAGTGGGGCAAAAAAGTATTTAGTCAGCCACCAATTGTGCAGGTTCTCCCACTTAAAAAGATGAGAGAGGCCTGTAATTGTCATCATGGGTACACTTCAACTATGAGAGACAAAATGTGAAAAAAAATCCAGAAAATCACATTGTCTGATTTCTAAAGAATTTATTTGCAAATCATGGTGAAAAATAAGTATTTGGTCAATATCAGAAGTCCATCTCATCAAAGTCCATCTCATCAAACATACTTTGTTATATATCCTTTGTTGGCAATGACAGAGGTCAACGTTTTCTGTAAGTCTTCACAAGGTTTTCACACACTGTTGCTGGTATTTTTGCCCATTCCTCCATGCAGATTTCCTCTAGAGCAGTGATGTTTTGGGGCTGTCGCTGGGCAACATGGACCTTCACCTCCCTCCAAAGGTTTTCTATGGGGTTGAGATCTGGAGACTGGCTAGGCCACTCCAGGACCTTGATATGCTTCTTACGAAGCCACTCCTTCGTTGCCCGGGCGGTGTGTTTGGGATCATTGTCCTGCTGAAAGACCCAGCCACGTTTCATCTTCAATGCCCTTGCTGCTGGAAGGAGGTTTTCACTCAAAATCTCACGATACATGGCTCAATTCATTCTTCCCTTTACACGGATCAGTCATCCTGGTCCCTTTGCAGAAAAACAGCCCCAAAGCATGATGTTTCCGTCACCATGCTTCACAGTAGGTATGGTGTTCTTTGGATGCAACTCAGCATTCTCTCTCCTCCAAACACTACGAGTTGATTTTTTACCAAAAAGTTCTACTTTGGTTTCATCTGACCATATGACATTCCCCCAATCCTCTTCTGGATCATCCAAATTCTCTCTAGCAAACTTCAGATGGGCCCGGACATGTACTGGCTTAAGCGGAGGGACACGTCTGGCACTGCAGGATTTGAGTCCCTGGCGGCGTAGTGTGTTACTGATGGTAGCCTTTGTTACTTTGGTCCCAGCTCTCTGCAGGTCATTCACTAGGTCCCCCCGTGTGATTCTGGGATTTTTGCTCACCGTTCTTGTGATCATTTTGACCCCATGGGGTGAGATCTTGCGTGGAGCCCCAGATCGATGGAGATTATCAGTGGTCTTGTATGTCTTCCATTTTCAAATGATTGCTCCCACAGTTGATTTCTTCACACCGAGCTGCTTGCCTATTGCAGATTCAGTCTTTCCAGCTTGGTGCAGGTCTACAATTTTGTTTCTGGTGTCCTTCGACAGCTCTTTGGTCTTGACCATAGTGGAGTTTGGAGTGTGTCTGTTTGAGGTTGTGGACAGGTGTCTTTTATACTGATAACAAGTTCAAACAGGTGCCATTCATACAGGGAAGCCTACCACCCAACTCACTGACGCAACCATCAATCACTCTCACCTTACAGTCCTCTCCTCCTGTTTCCAACCCCAACCCTCCTAGATTGTGAGTTCCTACGGGAATAGGGCCCTCATCTCCTCCTGTACTGTTTGTCAAATGTTGTTCAATGTATTGTAACCCTGTCTGTACTGTGCTTATTGTACAGCGCTGCGGAATATGCTGGCGCTTTATAAATAAATAATAATAATAATAATAATAAAAGGTAACGAGTGAAGGACAGAGGAGCCTCTTAAAGAACATGCTACAGGTACGTACTGTACTGTACGTCAGGGCTCAAAATTTCAGGTCCTGAGCTACTAGCCAGGCCTAATAAGTTACTCGCCATCAGTTAACCTTCCTAACCCAGTCCCATACTGCACATTTTCCTGGCAGCGATAGAGCGGTGACCCTATGTAAAGTTTATATGGCACTGAAGGGGTGTTTCAATAAATCCCGTCATCCGCTGAATCCATTCAGTGGTTGACCGGTATTATACAGAGGGGGTCTGTAGTAGAGACCCCCCTCTGATTCCAACCCTCATCATCCAGAACAGATGGTGTGGTGAGATACAGGGGGTGTAGAATGACACCATTCTATCCCCCGTAAGCTCTTGCGCTGTCCATGTGACACGAGCTAGCGACGCCAGATACATTATTTTCTATGGCAAAACTAATAAATGGAGGGTGCACACCAACGTGCAGCCAAAGTATACAGTCAGGGCCAGGCCATGACATTGTGTTGCCAGGGTCCAAAGATGAAATGCTGCTGCTCCCCCAAATTTTCCTACAATACACAGCCATGCTTATCACAGAGCTCCACAGCAATAAAACTCACGGTAATGTGCAGTGCGTATTAATGTATCACTGAGCTCCACAGCAATAAAACTCACAGTAATGTGTGGTGTGTATTAATGTATAGAAAAGGGTAAGGGTCCTAGTGGCGCAGTGGGTGCTTCCAAATATGGAGCAATCTAGATGAGTATTTCTAAATGCTGATATTATGGCTCAACTCTATTTATCAGGTTGTAGTGATAGATAAAAGTACTCCAGTGAGTCAATGTTACACTAGTATTGTGCAAATAGCAATTCTGTGCAAATGAACAACCTTGTGCAAACTAAGCAACAACAATGGTGATAAATCCTTAAATCATGCGTACAAATCTGCTCCTATAGCACAAAGTGTATAATAATCCACATGTGCAAAATGCATATAAAGTGCATGTGCTCATATATCCTATTCCATTCGTAAAGTGCAGACACAAAATTTGTGTTGATGTGACATCAAAAAAGTCATAAGACAGTCCTTTTAATAGGTTATCTGATAGTCTCTGGATGGCCTATGACTGTATAAAGTGCACGTGAAAAAGTGCAAATCTCAAAATGAACAAGGTCCGTGACTCCTAGTCACCATACAGTATGTAGGTCACACTTCAAACAAAATGTTCCAACGTTATGCTTCCTCTCCTCAGTTGGTAGATTCCGTAGCATATATGAGGAAGACAAAAAGAGAGACAATAGTGCAGACTGTTGTAATTTGTGAAGTGAATATATATATATGAAAATCACTCAGAAATTATAGAGCCTAATAAGTCCTGGCTCTAGGTTGGAATGCCTCACGTCAAATACAGGGTGACGTTCCCCCTTTTCCTGGGTCTTCCAGTTATCCTCAAATAAAACACATACAGAGAGACAGCGCTCCCATAGCGTGACACAGTACGTATATTCTGAGTAATTGCAATTTTTTGTTCAACTCACCGATGTTGGAGCCTAGGTTTTCTCTTAGAGATGTGCAGTGGGTATTAATGTATCATTGAGCTCCACAGCAATAAAACTCACAGTAATGTGCGGTGTGTATTAATGTATCACTGAGCTCCACAGCAATAAAACTTAGAGATGTGCGGTGTGTATGAGCGTATCACATGGCTGATATCCCTCAACTTACCCTTTAAATCACACAATGCAAATGGTGGTGGTGGGATCTGTCACTTTGTCTGCCTGCAGTTAAGCACTGAGAGAAAAAAGTTTCCAGTGCACCTTTGACATCCTTGTGCGATCCTGCATATGAGCTCACTCAGGACTCAAAGCAGAGCAATGCTTGATTCCGAGTCCTATGGACTCATGGAGTCAATACCAGGCACTGCACGCTGCAGGTATCTTTGAGCTCTTCCCTATTATGGCTCAAGCAGCTGCTGATAACAACTCTATTACAAATGAGCATTTATAAAGCACCAACAAATTCCTTATCGCTGTACAATAGGAGAGACAGATAACAAACATACATACACGTTACACACATGGAACAGAAGGAGTGAGGACCCTGCTCCAGAGCTCACAATCGAAGAGGAGAGGGGTGACACATTGGGTGAGGGTGAATAGAGTAAGTGAAGTGGCAGGGAGCGTGTGGGCTGAATGGGAAGATGGTGCATGAAATGTACGGTGAGGGATCATGGAGTGAGCCGATAGGCTTCTCTATAGTAATGTGTTTTCAGAGACTTCTTGAAGGACTGGAGAGACAGGGAGAGTCTGATGTTACGGGGAGGGAGTTCCATTGAAAGCCACTAACAGTTACTGGACCACACAATGTTTTCTCCTTAGCAGCTCCTTTTTACTAAGTCTGCTGGAACTGGGCCCTTGGTAAGAAAAAAAATAAAGTCACTAATAATACTTTTCCTAACCTGGCTTCCATGAGTCTTTCACGCACATAAACCATGAGCAACTGAGTGTATGATCTCCCATTGCTGGACAGAGGATCTGAGTGAATGAAAAGCATGGAGTACAAGCTCCTTGGGACACAAGGGGCCAGGCATAACCCCCCCCCACCAGCCTGCAACAACGTTACTCAAGGAGGGTCACACTAGCTCCCACCCCACCAGTATCCTGCTAAGGCTATGCTGCCCAGCCCCCTCCCCCTTATACAAAATTTTATCCCTTTATTTTGCAGGACACTTTATTATTATTATTTTAACCTTTGTTTATTCCCTTTTGCAGACTATAAAATAGATTCCCCCCAGATTTTTTTCCTTACCTCTTCTGTCCTGCTAACGTTGCTCTGTATTATTATTATTATTATTCTTTATTTATAAAGCGCCAGCATATTCCGCAGCGCTGTACAATAGGCACAGTATAGACAGGGTTACAATACAATACATTGAACAACATTTGACAAACATTACAAGAGGAGATGAGGGCCCTATTCCCATAGGAACTCACAATCTAGGATGGTTGGGGTTGGAAACAGGAGGAGAGGACTGTAAGGTGAGAGTGATTGATGGTTGCGTCAGTTGGGTGGTAGGCTTCCCTAAATAGGAACGTTTTAAGGGAGCGTTTGAAGGAAGAGAAGTTAGGGGAAAGTCTGACAGTACGAGGGAGAGCGTTCCAGAGAGTGGGGGCTGCACGTGAGAAATCCTGCAGTCTATCATGGGAAGAGGTGATGTGGGGAGAAGCTAGGCGCAGGTCACTGTTTAACCTTAGGGAGCTGGCTGGGGTGTATTTGGTGATTAGTGAGGACAGGTAGTGGGGAGCTGAGTTAGTGAGGGTTTTTTAGGTAAGGATAAGGATTTTGAACTTAATTCTGCAGTGGATGGGGAGCCAGTGAAGGGACTCGCAGAGAGGAGCGGCAGAGACAGAGCGGCGGGTGAGGTGAATTAGCCTGGCAGAGGCGTTCAGGATGGATTGTCGGGGGGAGAGGCGGGACAGAGGGAGGCCAGATAAGAGATTATTGCAATAGTCGAGTCGGGAGATTACCAGGGCGTGTATGAGTTGTTTTGTGGTGACAGCGGTAAGAAATGCCCGAATTCTGAAAATATTACGCAGTTGGTATCGGCAGGAAGAGGAAAGAGACAGGATGTGGGGGATGAAGGAAAGAGCAGAGTCAAGTGTAACTCCAAGACAGCGAACTTGGTTTGATGGGGAGATGGTGATACCCTCCACCGTGATAGAGAAGTCAGGAGGTGGGGAGGCATTGGAGGGAGGAATAAGTAGGAGCTCCGTCTATAACATGTTTATCTTTAGGTGGTGGGAGGCCATCCAGGAGGAGATGCTAGATAAACAGTTACTGATTTTTGAAAGGAGAGGGGGAGAGAGATCAGGGGTAGAGAGGTAGATCTGAGTGTCATCAGCGTAGAGGTGGTAATTAAAGCCAAAGCTGTTGATGATTTTGCCCAGGGAGGAGGTGTAGATGGAAAAGAGCAGAGGACCAAGGACAGAGCCTTGAGGTACACCAACAGATAGAGGCAATGAAGAGGAGGAGTTACCAGCAAAGGACACACAGAAGGACCTGTTGGATAAATAGGAGTCAACCCAAGCAAGTGCAGTGTCACCGAGACCCAGAGAGTTGAGGGTCTGTAGAAGGAGGGGGTGGTCAACAGTGTCAAAAGCAGCCGAGAGGTCAAGCAGGATGAGAATAGAATAGTGGCCGTGTTTTTTAGCAGTTAGGAGGTCGTTGGTGACTTTGGTGAGGGCAGTTTCAGGTGAGTGTAGGGGACGGAAGCCAGATTGCAGGGGGTCAAGTAGGGAATTGGAGGACAGGAAGAGGGAGAGGCGGTTGAAGACTAGTTTTTCTAAGAGCTTAGAGGTATAGGGAAGCAGGGATACAGGACGGTAGTTGGATGGAGAGTTGGGATCGAGGGATGGTTTCTTTAGTAAAGGGGTAACTAGCGCGTGTTTGAAGGCGGATGGAAAGGAGCCAGTGGAGAAAGATAGGTTGAAGAGGTGTGTGAGAGCAGGGGTGAGGAAGGAGGAGAGGGGAGGAATTAGATGTGAGGGAATGGGGTCGAGCGGGCACGTGGTGAGATGTGAGGAGGACAATAAGGAATTGACTTCCTCCTCAGTGGCTGGGAGGAAGCGGCAGAGGGTGGCAGAGGGGACCTCTGGGAGTGGAGGTGGCAGATAACTATCTTGTGTTGGGATGTTGCTTCTGATAGAGTTTTACTGAGGAAGTAGTCTGCCAGGTCTTGAGCGCTGAAGGCAGCTGAGGGGGGAGGTGCAGGTGGGTAGAGGAGGGTGTTGAAGGTGGACCAGAGCCGTTTAGGGTTGGAGGACAGCGTAGATATAAGAGATGAGAAGAAGGATTGTTTGGCCAAGTGGAGGACAGAGGTGTATGACCGAAGAATAAACTTGAAGTGAACAAAATCAGCTTCAGAGCGGGATTTCCTCCAGGGATCTTCTCAAAAATTGCGAGAGGGCGAGTGGAAATTTTGACCCCTGCTGTACGTGACCAAATACTTATTTTCCACCATAGTTTGCAAATAGATTCTTTAAAAATCAGACAATGTGATTTTCCGGATTTTTTTAACATTTTGTCTCTCATAGTTGAAGTGTACCCATGATGAGAATTACAGGCCTGTATACAGAGAGATGATCTCCTCTCCACCCAGTGCTGTGGCTGATATGAATTTATTCCCAGGTCGTGATCCCTGTGACCAGTGACCTGGGATGGGACAATGTGATTTGGTATTTATTGCCTTACTGAGGGACTCCATGGCCAGCATGCACTCTAAGTGAGAGGAGGGGGCGGGTGGTCAGTGCTTCAACATGCAGAGTGATTGCTGCTTTGAGTTTGGCGGCAGAAAAAGAATCCGGGGGGGAGCCCCCACCACAAAGATTACTATAGTTTATCTGACCCATTTACACAGCTCCAGCATAAACGCAGCTCATTCTCCAGTTAAATTCTCGCTGGAAGGGAGTCAGGTGCTGGCACTCATACATCATCATGGTGCACCGGGGCAATGTGTCACTCACACAGCATCAAGGAGGAGTCAGGAGCGGCTGAATTCTCCTGCTCCTCTGTCTAAGTCATTGAGATGCAGAGAGGTAGACGGTGCGTGCAAGGGCCTGTGTCCGTGAGCATCCTTGCTGATCCCAGCCCAATTTTCACTCGCCCACTCCCAGTTTCTTCTCACAAATTGCGAGAGGGCGAGTGGAAATTTTGACCCCTGCTGTACGTGACCAAATACTTATTTTCCACCATAGTTTGCAAATAAATTCTTTAAAAATCAGACAATGTGATTTTCTGGAATTTTTTCACATTTTGTCTCTCATAGTTGAAGTGTACCCATGATGACAATTACAGGCCTCTCTCATCTGTTTAAGTGGGAGAACCTGCACAATTGGTGGCTGACTAAATACATTTTTGCCCCACTGTATAAATGCTGGTGATATATTAAACTTCTTCCAATTGGGTCCTTGTCCACTACCACTATATTGCAATCATTACTCTTGACCCCTTTGTTGCCTTTTGGCCCTGTGAACAGTATAGATTAATGTTGTGCTTATTTGCAAATTACATTTATTCAAACATTCTGATTATTTCAGAATTCTTTGTTCTTGAATTTGAGATAGTGTGAAAGTTCTTAAATATGATATACAATACTTTGTACTGTAAAGGACATATTTGAAAACGAGAGAAATCTCAATGTATCCTTCCTGATAAAATCCTTTATAAATAAATAAATAAATTGGTTTTATAAAATTTCAATATATATTTAAACATTTTACATGAAGTATAAAGAAAATTGTAAGGTTTTTGAAAGTTTTAAATATATTAATGTGTACGTGCATAATGTAAATGAAAAAATGTAATTCACGTCAGATCCTTTTGTAAACTTCGCAAGGTAAATTGTGGTGTAATTGGAAAGACCAGAGTCATGTCCAATGTTAAAAAAAGGGAAAGAAAAAAAAAAGAGTTCTTTTTGGTTTTAAAATAGCATTGTTGAAGGCTTTTCAGTTATAAAGTGAACATTGCCACTGAAATAACACGCCTTCTCATTTCCCATGCAAGTGTAGAGGAGATTACACAGTACGGTATTATTTTAGTTTCATCTAAAACACAAGTTGTCACACTGCTGGGAAGAGATGCAGGGATCCTTTGGGCCCCTGTATCTCCTTAATATACTCTTAATATAGTCTTCACAAGGTCAAGTGAGGTGTTATTCGATAGCAAACATGCACATGTAATTAAGTAGAGAAGAAAGATGTTTTGTTGTTGTTTTGTTCTATCACAGTAGCATTGTCCACTTGTCACTCATAAAGCGAACAATGCCACGGCCATTACTCCTTTTCTCATTTCCCACCCCGGAAGCAAGTACAGAGTTTTACACATTCAGAGTTATTCACAAAAAAAAATCGATCTGGCCCCAAAATGGCACCAGTGATTGTCCCCGTACACTGCCATTTCGAGGCCATTCGGCTATTCACAGAGCAGGTAGTTCACCAAATGTTGGCGAATTGCGAACAAGTTTGGTGCCTGTCTGACGGCAGTGAAAGTCCCCATAGAGGAGCAATGATTAATCTATTCACAGGACACCGAACAACAGGGAAAAGTTATCGAACTGCCCTGCTGTTCGGTGGTTTCATTCGGCAGGTTTAATCAGACAAATCCCATAGGTTTCAATGTTAAAAATATTCCCATTTTCATCAAATATTTAATAAACCATTTATTCTTTTAATCAGCAGTAAAAAGTCTCTTGAATCATATTGTTTTGTTTTTACCTGTCCGACGGCTAGTCGGATTTCTCCTGTGGCTGGTCAGCTCTGTGCTTACCTCCTCGTTGGCTGCATTTGGCTGCCCTCCAGTGGGATTGTGGCGGATGTATGGCAGCATTCGGCGGTCGGTTCCCAGCACTTCGGGGACTCTGCAGTGAATGGTGTGGGGAACGACAGAGCACCGAAATGTCGCGACCCCTATAGTCCTATAATTTATGAAACACAAGGTGCTAAAATACAGTTAATACTTATCATTTCCTGTGAGCACTAGAAGGTTAAAGGCAAATGCCATTAATTTTTTCATTAAACTATTTAATTCACTATATGCCACTCAAATTAAACATTTCAAAGGGGCCTGTTTATCAATCTGCCCAAGTATACTATTATATTTATTACTTTTTTTAAAAACAATATTCTATCAATTATACACAACTCCTCTGACTTACATTGCTCCAAAACTTGCTTGCATTTTTATATTATTTTTAAGTATTTCTCGACTTGTTTATGTTATCCTTTTTTAATACTTTAGTTGTCCCCAATTCAGCTAAATCATTTTATATATAATTACATAATAATATTGCTGTTATTTATACTGTGTTTTATTTTTTATTAGTAGTATGAATAAGTGACTTAATAGCATTAGTCATATCTTAGGTCATTGGCTTATTTATATGTTATCATTGGATTACTCATACCCAAGACCTCAGAGATATTTGCATTTTATTATACTGTAAGTCAGGGAAAAGATTGCTGGTTTATATAAATTTTGTTATTAGTTTAGCTCTTCAAAAGTTTATTTTGGTTTTAAAATTATTGTTCTGTCCAATCCCACTGGCTTATTTGTATTATTATTTTAGTTGTACCCTGCCAGTTGACTTATCTTTTTATTCATAGTTTTGTCACAACACAGAGAAGTAGCGTATTTATTTTTTTATCATAGCTTACATTTTATTAATAATTTATTCATATCTAATCCTTTGCCATGTTTATATTATATTACTTGTTGAGCTGAGCCTTTGCCTCCTGACCCATTAATATATCATTATTAGTTTATATTTTGCAATTAGTTAAGTCAAGTACTAGCACCACTGGCTCATTCATATATTATATTAGAACCCACCAGCTTATTTATAATTTATTTTTTCTTCAGTCACACATGAGCCTATTTTGGCACTTATATTATTAATAAATTAGTCATCCCAGAGGAAGTTGCAAGATTTTATAATTATTATTTTATTTGTACACCAAACCTAGTGGCATATTTACGTGTATATTAATTATAAATGATTTGCACCATGCCTGTGGTTTATATGCATTAATGTTTTCGTCAATCCAATACACACGTAAAATTTTAATTATTAGTTACATTTAGCACATTGACTTATTCATCCAGTTAATAGTTTGGCAACATCTAAACCCATTAGTTTAGTAATCTAGATGCTAGGTTTGTTATAAAACATAAGCAAACTGGTTTGGGTTGAGACATCTCTGGTAGCTGTGATAACAACTCTTGGGGAATCTAGCAGAGTTGTTGTCTCTTTCTGATATAAAAGAGAAATGGACCAGGAGCGTTTGGAGGTAAACTGAGAAGCATCATGGTGAAATTAGTGACACACGTCATGAGCGCTTCATCGGACAAATTTTCTGGTTTCTCCATTGCCTCACTACTTCAGGTATTCTATCTGATGTTGCAACTCCACCATCTGGGCTAGGGATGATACCTGGCCCTTTCAACAGCTCGGACAAGTGCTAGGGTGTCCTCCACATGTGTCTGGAGGGAAGACACTTCCTTTTGCACTTTCAATAAATCTCCCTATCAGAGGGAATGAATAACCTCAAACAACTGATGTATATCTGTTACGGGTAAAGCCCGAAGTGCGGTTAATCATAGGATTACCCGGGTAATCCTGACATTACCCAGGCGTCAATAGCAAAAGTCTGAAGTGAAATGAAATTTCGGACTTTACCCGGGTAATCTGCAAAGTATCCAGAGGCCTCTGGGTACCCCGGTTTTCTGCACTGTTTTAACCAGGTAATTCGCACATTACCCTAGTGTTGCTGGATAAAGTGTGATGTGCAACGAACCATTGGACTTTATCCGGGTAATCTGCAAAGTATCCAAACGCCTCTGGGTACTCCGCTTTTCTTGGATTTTCAGAAGGTTACAGTTGAATGAATTCTGAGGATTACCCGGATAAAGCTGCAAACTGTTATCCGACCAATAAAAATAACAAAACAGTTTTACTAACGAAATTGTATCCACAGTCACAAACCACACTAAATAACCTTCATGTAACTCTATGCGTTAATTGTCAGAAAATTAATTTATGAAGATAAGGATATTATATAAAGAGTAATCTGATGGTTATTATGTTTTGTAAATGATATATGAGCACACATGACACATAATAAAGATCATGTAACTCGTTCACATTCATATAAGAAACATATCCTGTTACTCTGTATATTCATTATATCCGCAATACATTTTAATGTTTGTCTTTTGCCATTTTCATTGATAATATCCATAGAAAATAGCAAAATTCACTTTTATCCAAGTGGGGTTGGATGCTCTGCAGATTACCCAAGTGAAGCTGTGGATAGTCCTCACATTACCCGGGTGAAGCTTCAGACTTGCACATTATCCGGATAAAGTGCAAATTTTTAAGCTCTTCCAGACTGTTACCTAATGGCAGTTGGTTAGTCCTAAAATTACCCTGATAAAGTCCGGAATTTTTATTTTTTTGCAGCTTTACCCAGCGGTTTTGGGTAATGTCAGGATTACCCGGGTAATCCTAGGATTAACCACACTTCGGACTTTACCCGTAACATATCCACTGTAGTGGCCAGGAGAGACTCTGGGTCTGTGTCTGTTGGAGGAGCAGTCCTGTTTGTGAGTGTCAGTAATCCGGCAGGATTGCGGTGGTTGTTTGGCGGGTTTGCGGAGACGTGTTTGCGTGTTTAAAGGATCGGATCCAATAGTTGTTGCCTGATTTAAAGAAAAAAAAAAGTCTCAAAACTGCCGAAATTATTGGACCCCTTTAGTCAATAACCGCAAATCTACTAGAAAATCTATTTTTTACTGGTCGTTTATTGTCTAGCCCAATAGGCCTTGATTTAATCCCATGGTAATTATTTGAAAATGCTTTTTTAATGTTTTAGCAAAAATGTCAAGTGACAGATATAAAAATTTCCCAAAGACTTTAATGATGACTTCTGTAAATATATTATTTTTAATTTATTAACTGATTGTAATTATTTGAAAATGCTAATCTGAAGGAATTAAATCAATACCTTAGCTGCCAATCTTAGTTTTTCTTGTAGCTTAATAAAAGTCAAACTGCTTACTTATTTCTTTTTTATAATTAGTCTAATCAAGCCTGATTAGTCTAGCTAATTAGAATTTTATCATTAATTTATATTTTAATTTACTCGGTCATACCCAAGCCTGCTGACATACTATATTTTACTACTAGCATAGTAGTTAATAAACCCATTAGCATATTTATTCATTTTGGTTTAGTTGGGCTCGAGTCATTTGTCTTATTTATATTTTATTATTGGTTTAGTAGAAGCCAAGCCCATCTGACTATATTGTATTTTAATACTTTATTTAGCAGTGAAAAGACTTGGCTTTTTGATATTTTAATATCAGGTTACTCATACTCAAACTCACTGACTTATAGTTTAAACGGACACTACTGCTTACATAAACTCTAACTAGTTTACATCTGCATTACAAGCAAAACCACCTTATAAAACATATGCTGCTGGGTTTTTTCTTCATTTGAAGTAATTGCATGTAAAAATAAAATCAGTTTCCATTTTGTGCACTTTTCCCATGATGCAATATTTAGCAAAATCTTATGGTGAGTTTTACTTCGAGAAAACGAAAGCTCTGCTTTATCCATATATACAGTATTTAACAGTTAATAAGGTGGAGGAGGAAATTTTTAGATAAGGCAAGGCGTCAGGTGGCTATTGTCCTGCCTCTGCTACCTGAGATAAGAGCTGGCAGCTGAATAAGATATGACAGGGAGCTTACAAGCTTTCTAATCTAGCCCCTGGTTATGTCCTCTGAATACTTCTGACACAATACAATGAGATTCGAGTCAGTGATCAACCCAAAGGCTCCATTATAGGGCCATTGCCACAGACTGAGGAGCAAGTGATGTAAAGTTACTGTGGGGTGGCACTTTACGACACAAAAGATCACAAAATGGATGCAAAGAAACAAATAAATCACAGTGTAATATCCCAAAATATATAGGTGATGAGTGAATACAATTGACAACTCACATGTACATCATAGACTCTGCACCCATCATCCACTTGGGGATCCTCAATGTAGCCAGTCAGCCAGGCAACAGAAGCATCAGGAACATATAGTATAAAAAAAGAAAATACAGAACAAAGAAAGTGCAGATCATAGATTATATCAGATAAAAAAAATCAGACAAAACCTGATTTATTGCGCTCTAAAACAAGACTTAAAGCAGCATAGCATATGTACATGGGGTAACCAACTTAAACCGTAGAGAGAGGGTGGAGGTAGACCCGTCTCAGTCCTATCCCTGGTTAGCGTGTCAGAATATTCAGTGCTCAACGCATTTTGTCTAAAAATGGACTTCCTCAGGAGCATAAACAGTCCATGACATCAAGAGAGAAGTGTTCCATATATAGAGCTCCAAATCCAGGAACAGAGGAGTAATTGCTGTCCCAAACACGTCCATGTATGGCTATTGCCATCTTGGACATACTTAAGCATGTACCGGCGTCCTTGGTCTCGTCCAAGACCATGTCACTCCCACGTCTCCGGTGCTTGGAGATATCGTTACTTACTCCTGCGAGTCTTCATGCGTGATCTGCGGCGTGGAACTTCACACGAGACCACGGACGGGACACACAAGATGGCAACTCCAGTCCAAGTGATCGTGTCCAAATGTTCGAGGTCCCATCTTGGAGAAGGGCAAATGCTGGGCAATCCAAATCACTGTCCCAGGTGTCCAGATCACAAGCCCCTTGTAACAGATATCCCTGAACCCCAAACACAGTCACTACACAACGTACTATGATCTACTATCTATTATATACTGCATATCTCTATACAAAAGAGATATAGAGATATACAGTATATAGATAGTAAATCATATACTTGATAGTTGAAATTAAGTATTGCATTTTTCTTCTATTTTAAGTGGGAGAGCCATGTATATATGTAATTTTTCTAGTTGTGAATGTGATATGACGTTCCATGCATGTCCATGCACTACATGGGCAGCAAGGCTTCCTGATGGAGCCCGAATCTGCCTACCCCTCAGCCCTCAAGTGCTGCTTGAATGCCCGATGGATCACTCTGCCCCTGGGTGTTACTAAGTTAATACATGAATGCCAACATTTTCAAGATTTCATTAAAATGTTTAAATTTTACAGAGCAAGTTCTCCTGATAGTTCAGTATTAAACATAATTTAAATGTAATTAGACCAGGAGAAAACTTTTTTGTAATAGAAAAATGTATGAATACAACTGATGAGATCTTAAACATTTTAGGTCATCCAATTGATTATGATACAAATAATGTCTCATTCAAATGAGCTGAATAGATTAACTTTCACCTACAAAAATATGCACTAGATGCTCGTTTTACATAAAATATGGAGCACATTTCTTAGGAAACATACTATCTTACCCATGGCTGTTTACGTATACAGTGGCAAGAAAAAGTATGTGAACCCTTTGGGATTACGTGGAGTTTTGCATGAATTGGTCATAAAATGTGCTCTGATCTTCATCTAAGTCACAACAATTTGAAAAACACAGTCTGCTTAAAATAATACAACACAAATATTATATGTTTTCATGTGTTTATTGAACATAACATGTAAACATTCACAGTGCAGGGTGGGAAAAGTATGTGAACCCCTAGCCTAATGACTTCTCCAAGAGCTAATTGGAGCCAGGAGTGAGCCAACCTTGAGTCCAATCCGTGTGATATTATGGGATGTGTTGCTGAAAGCTGTCCTGCCCTTTAAAAACACAGACCAGTTTTTGGTTTACTGGTTTCAAGAAGCACTGCCTGATGTGAACCATGCCTCGCAGAAAAGAGCTCTCAGAAGACCTACGATCAAGAATTGTTGACTTGCATGAAGCTGGAAAGGGTGTTACAAAAGTATCTCCAAAAGCCTTGATGTTCATGTGTCCATGATAAGAAAGACTGTCTACAAATGGAGAAAGTTCAGCACTGTTGCTACTCTCCCTAGGCGTGGTCATCCTGTAAAGATGACTGCAAGAGCACAGCGCAGAATGCTTATTGAGGTAAAGAAGAATCCTAGAGTGTCAGCTAAAGACTTACAGAAATCTCTGGCACATGCTAACATTTTTGTTGACACATCTACAATAAGGAAAACATTAAACAAGAATGGAGTACATGGGAGGACACCACGGAGGAAGCCATTGCTGTCCAAAAAGAATATTGCAGCACGTTTGAAGTTTGCAAAAGAGCACCTGGATGTTCCATAGCACTACTGGCAAAATATTCTGTGGACAGATGAAACCAAAATTGAGTTGTTTGGAAAAAACACACAACACTATGTGTGGAGAAAAAAAGGCACAGCACACCAACATCAAAACCTCATCCCCACTGTAAAACATGGCGGAGGGAGCATCATGGTTTGGGGCTGCTTTGCTGCCTCAGGGCCTGGACGGATTGTTGTCATTCATGGAAAAATGAATTCCAGAGTTTATCAAGACATTTTGCAGGAAAATGTAAGACCATCTGTCTGCCAACAGAAGCTCCGCAGAGGATGGGTGATGCAACAGGACAATGATCCAAAGCATACAAGTAATTGAACAAAAGAATGGCTTCAACAAAACAAAATACGCCTTCTGGAGTGGCCCAGTCAGAGTCCTGACCTCAACTCGCTTGAAATGCTGTGGCGTGACCTTAAGAGAGCGATTCACACCAGACATCCCAAGAATATTGCTACACTGAAACAGTTTTGTGAAGAGGAGTGGTCCAAAATTACTCCAGATCATTGTGTTCACTGTAGTTGTCCATCCTTTGATGTTTCTTCCCTATGCATTATAATAAATCATCAGTTAGGTCTGGAAGCCATTAAATGTTTTTTAACAGAAGACACTGATGTAACTGACTCACCTAAAGGTCTTTGAAATAATTTGTTTATTGTACACCTTAGTTATTTTTTTAGCACTATTTTGTTTTACAATTACCTGAAATGGCCATGGGCACCAGGTTTGTGCCCAGCTATGCCAATAATTATAAGTTATTTGGAATCTGGTATACAGGATCATGAAAAATATGATATATTGATCATTTGGAAAGACACCTGGACTCCATAAACAAAATACAATTTATTGCAGGAAAATGTGGTGAAATAAAGTGCTTCCTTCTGTAGGACAAGGGTTCCCCTCAAATGGGACAGAGTTCTTGCTCTTAGGTTCGCTTATAGCAAGGTATGGTCTTCAACCCTCAAAGAGAACAGAAACATAATGCAGGACATAGTGAAACTTGTCTGACCAACGGAGCTCCCCAAATAATATAGAGGTTAAACTCACGTGTTGGTGTGTCACAACTCGGACACTAGATGAAATGAGCCAGCGGTATAATATTGAGATACCGGATCCCCCTCTGGTGTCTTGTCCAGGGTACTTCTTTAGGAAATAAAATGCAGCAGCAGGACCATTAATCCAAAATGTATTAAATAAAATCAATTAAAATACAATAAAATAACGCTGAGACGCGTTTCGCGCTAAAGCACTTCCTCAGTCAGCAAACAGTGTACTGTTTAATATATAAGGACACTGCAGGACTGGAAATACTATTCATTTTTGCTGACTGAGTAATCGATTTATCGTGAAATTTTTATTGATTTTATTTAATAAATTTTGGATTAGTGGTCCTGCTGCTGCACTTTTATTTCCTAAAGAAGTACCCTGGACAAGACAGCAGAGGGGGATCCGGTATCTTCATATTATACCGGTGTCTCATTTCATCTAGTGTCCGAGTTGTGACACACCAACACGTGAGTTCAACCTCTATATTATTTGGGGAGCTACGTTGGTCAGACAGGTTTCACTATGTCCTGCATTATGTTTCTGTTCTCTTTGAGGGTTGAAGACCATACCTTGCTATAAGCGAACTTAAGAGAAAGAACTCTGTCCCATTTGAGGGGAACCCTTGTCCTACAAAAGGAAGCACTTTAATTCACCACATTTTCCTGCAGTACTGTTATCTCTGTGGTTTGAGGTAAACCACTGTGTGGGTTGATTTTTTTGCTGCTGATTCATGTGAACTGCATTATTGATGAACTACATATTTGGCTGTTATTGAATCGCAGTAATTCATCTGACTTATGTTTGCTGACACCTAATTATTCTGCGCATTGTTCAGTTTTGTCCTCTAGGTGGCGCCAGATACTCACTATTTTTATAAAATACAATTTAGATTGGCTACAAAAGCTATGCATAAATGTTTTCACCAGTTTTAAACATGGAAATTACAGATTGGATGTCACGTTATATGCAGAAGATAGTGACAACTCCAAATGTTTTGTTTTATAATGGATAAATATTATTATGTATACAATAAAAGTTGCAATATCCTAAATAATAATTTAACTTTTTGGTTATTTTCCTCTGGATTTTCATTTCTTGAAAGAAAAAGTCTGTATTTACTGTATTTATTTCTATCTTTGCATTTAGAAAATCTTTGATCTCATAAGAGTATTAGGCATTTTTCATATACTGTGCAACATAACAGGTGTTTATCCACTTTCATTTGACCTTTCTGATTACTTTTTACTGTGCCCTCCCGTTTTTGGCCTGTTTTATAATTCTGTCCTAAAAAATATACAGATTTCAGAGCACCCGCTATATTATTGCCCTAAAGATTCCTAAAAACACCTGGCTTGGAAATAAATGATGGAGATTTGGTTTCAACCCATGATCATTCATTGCATAAGCCTGGTGCAATGTCAGTGTACTCTCTCTCCGTCATTTATTGTCATGTACTTTTAAGAGCTTCAAGACTATATTATAATGGAGTGCTCCAATATTTCTATGTTTGGTGTTATGCTCATCGGTCTCTCAGAAGCACCCTTCAGACATGCATGTTTAGGCTGACTGCAGCCATTCTGTGTTTTTTTTATGATTGTAACCTGTCTCAATTTTAGTAGTCTACAAACTTTTTTCTTTGTAATAGTAAGATTAATGAATGTAGCAGTCCCCAACCGAGTGATGGCCAAAACTTTACTGATGGTTTTATGATGTTTTATTGCAAATCACACGTAGGTGAAAGTATCTGTTTTAATTCCAGTAAATCACCATAAGAGCCGCATGAAACCAATACAAAACACACATTAACGCCTCATCCATAAACTCTCCCTAAAACAAACAGAGTTATACAAAATAGTCATTACTAATAACAATGGACAAATAACACAACAATGGACAGATATGAATAGACCTTATGCCTTTTCGAAGGGTCTTTGACAAACTGGCAAACCATATAAATGTGGCATAACTATGAACTCCCTTGCTCCTTACCACTGTAACCATGTCTGTAACTCTGCATATCATGAGACACTTCCTTCTGGATAACAGGCGCTACACTAAAAAAAAACTTCCCTTTCTGCTACAAGTACTGCTAGAAAATGCTTCCCCGTGTAACAGAGATAGTGCAGATCTTATGTAAATTAAAACTTACAAAAAAAAATCTAAATCTGCACAAAGACAAATTATAAGACTAATTGCAATAAAAAAACAAATGCCAAAATCTAGAATATAGGCACTCTGAAAAGCAGTAAGATAAAGGGAAGCTTTAGTTTAAAAGACTTGAAAAGGGCTGATTTCAGCCGAAACATAATAGGTTCTAATGAAAGTTCACTTTTTATTGCCTGTTGGAGTTCCCTAATTCTCAGTTTTCTGTTTGTATGCTCTACAAGGGTTTTGGCCACTTTGAGGTCCATGATGTGTGCCTCCTCCTCTGCTTTACCAGAAGCGACACCTTTTTGACCTCACTTCAGCCATTTTTAATTTTGAGACTTAAATAAGGACATACTGTCATTTTTCTTTTACCCTTAAAAATTTGATTTGACTATCAGCACTCACGGGCAAACTTTTTAAGGCCCGTGTCAGACGAACGCAGTGATCACGACCATGTTGCCGCACATTTTAACGTCCATCGTAGCATAAAATTATGGTCAATAGAGACCCACACACGAAGTACATCTGCACAGAAGTGTGGACTCACAACGCACGTGGCACCGGACACAATTTAGGCAAGAACGTCAAACCGCTAGGACGGACGCACAGAGTGCGCCACGTCCACGTAGCTTTGTGTGTGAGCGATGGAACGTAGTCAGACAGACTGCATTTTTGACGTCCAGCATTTTTGACAGACAAAATGGTTTTTCATATCATGTATCAATTTTTTTCACTTTACATATTAATATTATTTCCCATCTACATCAGTCCAAAAAAAGTCAGTCAAAAAAAAACGGACCGTGTAGTGTCTACAGTATCATCAGTCAGAAAGTACGTCAGTTGTGCACCAACGCACAGTGTGCTCAGAATGCGTTCGTCTGACATTAGCCTTAAAATTCCGGCTTCAGCTATTAACTTTAAAAATACCTGTATTATTATTACAGTTATTCAGAGCACATGACTAAAGGGGTTATTCACAGAGCATCGAAATGTTGCTGACATTTTGGTGCTCTCACGTTCCCTGCACTTCGGGGAATAAAGCTTCCCCACCCTGTGGTGAGTCCCCGGTGTGTGGGGGGGAAAAAGCCCTTGCAAAGCTGCCAAAAGAAAAAAATGAATTTTCTGCAAACATGCCGAAATTATTGGAACAATGTGATTCAAAGTGACAAAATTGAAACGCTGTTTGCAAAAAAACTACTGAGCGAAAATTTCTAGAATTAACATATAAGGTCCTATGAATAACAATAAAAAGGTCTGTTACAGAAAAAAGACATTTCAGGGCCAAATCGGCTCTCTCTGAATAACCCCTCATGTTTACACTGTACACAATGAATGTACTCCGAAGTTATATAGAAAGCATTTATATGAACATTTTATACAGAAACAGTACATTTTAATTGGATGAAGGGGTTGTTACATAGATTTTAATGTCAATTAACACCGAGGCCAGTACATGTTTTATCTTTCAATATTTGCCAGGGTTAGGAAAATTAGTCAAACCACAGTTATAATCCCATTCCAGAACTTAAATAGGCATACAGTATATAATGTACAGGAAATATCCAGACATATTATCCTCATATATGTAAGTGGCTGTGCCTACCGGGTGTCAAATCCCTCCTTTATAATCTGTGATGGGGGCGTATTCACCACTCAAGACAGACTCATGGCAGACAGATTAACCCAGATACATACAAATGTTTTGCTGGTAAACACAATGATATTTTATACCTGCAAAGTTATACGATTCCGCATGTTTACTACTGTCCAAATACAGGGACATCCTAAGTGCCCAAATGGTATAGCCGATGATGGCTATTGAGGTAGCAACAATGCCGATTTTTCCACTGTTTATTGCAACAACATTTAGAGGATAACCCTATATGTGTTTACATTCAAATCTCTGTACATGAATGTTTCTAAACATGCATCTAAGCTCCTAATTACTTCCGAATACATTTATCTCTGTCACAGATTCCCTATGGACATATGTATATGATCCCTGTATGCAGAGTTACCCTAATATTTCGATCCTTGTAGTAGTCGGTTATAGTGACTAAGTAGAGAACAGACTGAGACAAGAGCGTATATATATATATATATATATGTTAGCAAACAGATGCCAGATATCTGTATACAATACTGCGGATCCAGATGAAAAACACTGGAGTAGTAGATCGCTAGATTCAGAGGTCTAAACAGAAGAGTAATCGATAGCCAAAAGCCAGGGGTCAAAAACGCAAGAATGATCGATTTCCAAAAGCCAGAGGTCTATACACAAGAGTGGTCGTTATCCAAAGCCAAAGGTCTACACACAAGAGTAATCGTTATCGAAAGTCAAAGGTCTATACACAAAGGGGTAATCGTTATCCACAGCCAGAGGTCTATACACAAGAGTAGTCACTTTCCAAAGCCAAAAGGTCATACACAATCAATATATATTTTCAGAACACTTGGGAGCACTGTGGCAGTGTGAGAACACGACAGCTCGCTGGTCTGGGCTAACTGAAGGGCTTATATACCAGACCGCATGCTTTGCTAATGAGCCCCACCCCTCCGGGCATCACGTGATCGGTGCCGGCGTGCATCTAATCCGGCACTCGGCAAGCGAGCAGCGTGGAGGAGGCTGCTGGGCACCGGAGGTACGTGACAATCTCTCTACCTTAGACCTATTCAAATGTGCTTTGGTCCCACATATCATTCAATATGAATGTAATGTTGACAGAAAACATGGCACATGAAGTGATGCCCCAATGTCATATGTAAAAAAGAAAAAGTAAAAAGTGATGCTTGATATGTTTTACCAAAATTCCTGACATTTTCAGACTATTTTTGCATAGATATTCTTGTAATGTGTGAGGTAGGAAGTTCTTTTTTGTACAAAGTCACGTTAGGCTCCCCAAAAACAAGATCAATGTCACTAATTTGCCTTGTGGGAAACCAAAATCTATGAAGCCTCAATGATATGTTTGGGAAGTTAAAAACCTAGGGCTAAATTACAATCTTTGCGCAAAAACGCTTGCGCAAAGCGTGAATTTTTGCGCCAAGTGTTAAACATCACGCAAATCACCGCTGGAATTACAATCCTTGTGTGTTTTCTATTCCGTCGAAGAATAACACACATAAACCGGACACGCACAAATGCTCGCGCAGTAACGTTGCGCCCAGAAATCAGTGTGCGCACTGTTTTTTTTTCTCACGAGTCAGCCAATCAGAATTAAGAACCACAATTATCTCACGTTAAGAAATTGCACCTGCCAAAGTCAATCTGAGCATATATGCTGCAGTAATAATAAATGCACAGACAACTTCTCAATTTTATTGGTTTGGTAGGATTAGAATGTGTAACTAGGGATGTGCAGACAAAATTTACCATTTTAGTGCTTCCGAGGGCATCCCGAAACTGAAATGTCGACCACAAAAATTTTGGATCGATTAGAAATTTCGAGTCATTTGATTCGATAATTCGGATGATTCGAAATGTCGAGTCGATTCGATAAATGGGGTATATTCGGTGATTCGGGTCATTTCGCCGTTTAGATCATTTCGGGTCATTCGGTTCAGTTGGTTTTTCGTTTTATGCTGCAGTAATTAATATACTGTAGAAGTGCTGCCTGGCAGCCTGCGGATTCATATGCTGCATTATTATAATGTAGAGGTGCTGCCCAGCAGTGTGCGGATTCATATGCTGCATTATTATACTGTAGAGGAGCTGCCCGGCAGTGTGCAGATACATATGCTGCATTATTATACTGCAGAGGTGCAGCCTGGCAGTGTGCGGATTTATATGCTGCACTAATTATACTGTAGAGGTGCTGCCCGGCAGTGTGTGGAATCATGTGCTGCATTGAAACCTATGGGTTAAAAAGCCTTGTTTCTTTAAAATAAGTTAAGAAACCTAAAATTTCACTCCAAAAATGCTTAAAAAATCTTAAAAGAATAACTAAGTAAAGGAACTTTCATTCTATTACCGAAGACCCCAAGGCCCAGACCCCAGGGCCCAGACCCCAAGGCCCAGATCCAGGGCCCAGACCCCAGGGTCCAGATCCCAAAGCCCAGACCCAGGGCCCAGACCCCAAGGCCCAGACCCCATGGCCCAGACCCCAAGACCCAGAGCCCAAGGCCCAGACCCCAGGGCCCAGACCCCAAGGCCCAGACCCTATGGCCCAGACCCCAAGGCCAAGACCCCAAGGCCCAGACCCTATGGCCCAGACCCCAAGGCCAGACCCCAGGCCCAGACCCCAGGGCCCAGACCCCAAGGCCCAGACCCAGGGCCCAGACCCCAGGGCCCAGACCCCAAGGCCCAGACCCCAAGGCCCAGACCCAGGGCCCAGGCCAGACCCAAGACCCAGGGACCAGGCCCCAGACCCCAAGGCCAGACCCAGGGTCCAGACCCCAGGGACCAGGCCCAGCCTAGACCCAGGACCCAGACCCCAGGGCCCAGGCCTCAAGGCCCAGACCCAGGGACCAGACCCAGGGCCCAGACCCCAAGGCCCAGACCCAGGGCCCAGACCCCAAGGCCCAGACCCCAAGGCCCAGACCCCAGGGCCCAGACCCAAGGCCCAGACCCAAGGCTCAGTCCCAGACCCCAAGGCCCAGGGCCCAGACCCCAAGGCCCAGACCAGGGCCCAGGCCCAGACCCCTAGGCCCAGACCCAGGGCCCAGACCCCAAGACCCAGACCCAGGGCCCAGGCCTCAAGGCCCAGACCCAGGGACCAGACCCAGGGCCCAGACCCCAAGGCCCAGACCCCAGGCCCAGACCCCAAGGCCCAGACCCCAAGGCCCAGACCCCAGGGCCCAGACCCAAGGCCCAGACCCAAGGCCCAGTCCCAGACCCCAAGGCCCAGGGCCCAGACCCCAAGGCCCAGACCAGGGCCCAGGCCCAGACCCCTAGGCCCAGACCCAGGGC
Organism: Leptobrachium leishanense; assembly: GCA_009667805.1. Lineage (NCBI taxonomy): Eukaryota > Metazoa > Chordata > Amphibia > Anura > Megophryidae > Leptobrachium > Leptobrachium leishanense. The sequence goes on from CM019068.1 coordinate 100,735,543, forward strand.
CCAGACCCCAAGACCCAGACCCCAGGGCCCAGACCCCAAGGCCCAGGGCCAGACCCCAAGGCCCAGACCCAGGGCCCAGACCCCAAGGCCCAGGCCCAGACCCCAGGCCCAGACCCCAGGCCAGACCCCAAGGCCCAGACCCCAGGGCCCAGACCCAAAGCCCAGACCCAAGGCCAGTCCCAGACCCCAGGCCCAGGGCCAGACCCCAAGGCCCAGACCAGGGCCCAGGCCCAGACCCCTAGGCCCACACCCAGGGCCCAGACCCAGGGCCCAGACCCCAAGGCCCAGACCCCAAGGCCCAAACCCAGGGCCCAGGCCCCAAGGACCAGACCCAAATGCCCAAACCCCAGGGCCCAGACCCCAAGGCACAGACCCAGGGCCCAGACCCCAAGGCCCAGACCCCGGGCCCAGACCCCAGGGCCCAGACCCAAGGCCCAGACCCCAGGGCCCAGACCCCAAGGCCCAGACCCAGGGCCCAGGACAGACCCAGGGCCTAGACCCAGGGACCAGGCCCCAGACCCCAAGGCCCAGACCCCAGGGCCCAGACCCAAAGCCCAGACCCAAGGCCCAGTCCCAGACCCCAAGGCCCAGGGCCCAGACCCCAAGGCCCAGACCAGGGCCCAGGCCCAGACCCCTAGGCCCACACCCAGGGCCCAGACCCAGGGCCCAGACCCCAAGGCCCAGACCCCAAGGCCCAAACCCAGGGCCCAGACCCCAAGGCCCAGACCCAGGGCCCAGACCCCAAGGCCCAGACCCCAAGACCCCAAGGCCCAGACCCCAAGACCCCAAGGCCCAGACCCAGGGACCAGACCCAGGGCCCAGACCCAAGGCCCAGACCCAGGGCCCAGACCCCAAGGCCCAGACCCTGGGCCCAGACCCCAGGGCCCAGACCCAAGGCCAGACCCCAGGGCCCAGACCCCAAGGCCCAGACCCAGGGCCAGACCCCAAGGCCAGACCCAGGGTCCAGACCCCAGGGACCAGGCCCCAGACCCCAAGCCCAGACCCAGGGCCCAGACCCAAAGCCAGACCCCAAGGCCCAGTCCCAGACCCCAAGGCCAGGGCCCAGACCCCAAGGCCCAGACCAGGGCCCAGGCCCAGACCCCTAGGCCCAGACCCAGGGCCCAGACCCAGGGCCCAGACCCCAAGGCCCAGACCCCAAGGCCCAAACCAGGGCCCAGACCCAAGGCCCAGACCCAGGGCCCAGACCCCAAGGCCCAGACCCCAAGACCCCAAGGCCCAGACCCAGGGACCAGACCCCAAGGCCCAGACCCCAAGGCCCAGACCCAGGGCCCAGACCCCAGGGCCCAGACCCAAGGCCCAGACCCCAGGGCCCAGACCCCAAGGCCCAGACCAAGGGCCCAGGACAGACCCAGGGCCCAGACCCAGGGACCAGGCCCCAGACCCCAAGGCCCAGACCCAGGGTCCAGACCCCAGGGCCCAGACCCAAGGCCCAGACCCAAGGCCCAGTCCCAGACCCCAAGGCCCAGGGCCCAGATCCCAAGGCCCAGACCAGGGCCCAGGCCCAGACCCCAAGGCCCAGACCCAGGGCCCAGACTCCAAGGCCCAGACCCCAAGGCCCAGACCCCAGTGCCCAGACCCCAAGGCCCAGACCTAGGGCCCAGACCCAGGGCCCAGGCCCCAAGGACCAGACCCAAAGGCCCAAACCGCAGGGCCCAGACCCCAAGGCCCAGACCCAGGGCCCAGACCCCAAGGCACAGACCCCGGGCCCAGACCCCAGGGCCCAGACCCAAGGCCCAGACCCCAGGGCCCAGACCCCAAGGCCCAGACCCAGGGCCCAGGACAGACCCAGGGCCTAGACCCAGGGACCAGGCCCCAGACCCCAAGGCCCAGACCCAGGGTCCAGACCCCAGGGACCAGGCCAAGCCTAGACCCAGGGCCAAGACCCAGGGCCCAGGCCAGACCCAAGACCCAGGGACCAGGCCCCAGACCCCAAGGCCAGACCCAGGGTCCAGACCCCATGGACCAGGCCCAGCCTAGACCCAGGGCCCAGACCCCAGACCCAGGGCCCAGACCCCAAGGCCCAGAGCCCAGACCTCAAGGCCCAGACCCCAAGACCCCAAGGCCCAGACCCCATGGCCCAGACCCCAAGGCCCAGACCCAGGGCCCAGACCCCAGGGCCCAGACCCCAAGGCCCAGACCTAGGGCCCAGGCCAGACCCAAGACCCAGGGACCAGGCCCCAGACCCCAAGGCCAGACCCAGGGTCCAGACCCCATGGGCCAGGCCCAGCGTAGACCCAGGGCCCAGACACCAGACCCAGGGCCTAGACCCCAAGGCCCAGACCCCAGACCTCAAGGCCCAGACCCCAGGGCCCAGACCCAAGGCCCAGTCCCAGACCCCAAGGCCCAGACCCCAAGGCCCAGACCCAGGGCCCAGACTCCAAGGACCAGACCCCAAGGCCCAGACCCTAGGGCCCAGACCCAAGGCCCAGACCCCAAGGCCCAGACCCCAGGGCCCAGACCCCAAGGCCCAGACCCCAGGGCCCAGACCCCAGGGCCCAGACCCCTTGGCCCAGACCCAGGGCCCAGACCCCTTGGCCCAGACCCAGGGCCCAGACCCAAGGCCCAGACCCCATGGCCCAGACCCCAGGGCCCAAGGCCCAGACCCAGGGCCCAGACCCCAAGGCCCAGACCCCAGGGCCCAGACCCCAAGGCCAAGACCCCAAGGCCCAGACCCAGGGCCCAGACCCCAAGGCCAAGACCCCAAGGCCCAGACCCCATGGCCCAGACCCCAAGGCCCAGACCTCAAGGCCCAGACCCAGGGCCAAGACCCCAGGGCCGAGACCCAAGGTCCAGACCCAGGGCCCAGACCCCAAGGCCCAGACCCAGGGCCCAGGACAGACCCAAGACCCAGGGCCCAGACCCAGGGACCAGACCCAGGGACCAGGCCCCAGACCCCAAGGCCCAGACCCAGGGTCCAGACCCCAGGGACCAGGCCCAGCCTAGACGAAGGGCCCAGACACCAGGGCCCAGGCTCCAAGGCCCAGCCCCAGGGACTAGACCCCAAGGCCCAGAGCACAAACCCCAAGGCCCAGACCCCAAGGCCCAAACCAGACCCAGGGACCAGGCCCAGACCCAGAGGCCCAGACCCAGAGGCCATCATATACAGCCCGTTACTGTGAGATTTATTGCTGTGGATTCTGTGAATCGTTCATACACACTGCACATTACTGGGAGTTTTATTGCTGTGGTGCTATGTTATGTCCTTTTTTTTGAAGGGGGAGAAAAGCTGTTAGAGATTGAGGGAGTGCTGGGGGAGCCCTGGGGGGCCCATCGTGAGGTTTAGTAAGGGGCCCCATCATTTCTGATGGCTGCCCTGCCCACGGTTGACGATTACGTGCGTTTGTTGCGCTGACTATGTAATTTGGCATTCGGCGCAAAGTGTTTTACCCCTAGCGTTAATGGGTTTTTGCGCCGATGCAAACGTTTGCGCGAAGATTGTAATTTAGCCCCTAGGGTGTGCAAAGCTTCAAGGCAGCTGATTAACATTTGGGCACTTTTTTACACATTAAGCTACATTAAGCCATTTTCACACTAGCTGTTCTAGGATGTCCCCATATACAGACACTATTGTACATACCCGCTGATATATTATTTTGCATACTACTACACCAAACAGCAAAGTTCTTGAAATGCCCTGATGTTCGGTGGTTTCATTTGGCAGGTTTAACCAGGCAAATCCCACAGGTTTCAACGCTAAAAAGTTTTTATGCAATATCTAATAAACCGTTATTATTTTAGTACAGGAGGGGTGGGGTTGCGCCTATTCCCCGAAGGGGCGGCTGCAATCACCAAATGCATCCAGCCCAACAACATGTTTGAAACATAACAAAGAAAAAGATGTCATCTGTGCTTATTCCCATTATACCGTGTGAAACTAAACACAATTAGACGTTTGGTTTCTTATTAATGGCCATTATAAGACTAAGCTCGCCCACCAGCGTCAAGGCACCTCTAATGAGGGCGAGTCCTATCCATATTTTAAGCATTTAAGCATTAAGCATTTTTCTTAAAAAAAATAATTTTAAAAGTCAGATTTTTTTTTTTAAAGTTTACTTATTTTTTCTTTAACAGCCCTTTTTATTATCTTTTTTTTGTGTAAAATATTTTTATTGGCAAAGTATAAAATACATTGTCACAATAATGTAGAATACAATCAAAGTGCCTCTTGGTCATAAACAGTGCCGAAATTTTATAAAATAACAAATTCTAAATTAACTCTAACTAAAAAGGTGATCATCGTATCCTTAAATAAACAGCAGTAAAGCTAGTACCAGAATCGTATGTCAAGACAACACAGCCCAGGCTCGGATCTAAATTCACCTCTGCCCCTCCATAACCGGTCGATTATCTTTACGAGACCTCTTGTTCCCCCACCGGTGGCCTGTCTGAGATCGTTATTGAGCGAAGGTTCGAGGACCATGGACGCCAGATCGCATAAAATTCCTCATATTTACCCAAACTATTGTAGTGCGCTTCTTCTAAAGCTCTGACCCCCTCCACCCTCAGAACCCAATCCCTGATGGTGGGTGCACATTCCCTCCTCCAATATAACGGAATCAGTGCCCTCGCTGCGGTTAACAGAATTGCCAGAAGCAAGTTTTTAAAGGAGAGCATCGAAAAGGGCAGTACATTAAGCAAATAGGCAGAGGGAGTAAATTCCAGGCCCCCTAAACGCGATATCTCGTGTGCAACGTCTGACCAGAAGTTTTGAATTTTCAGGCAAGTCCATCATATGTGGACATAGTTACCTCTGGCCACTTTACACCTCCAACAGATATCAGGCAACAATGGATCCATAGCATGTAAAACAGACGGGGTAAGATACCATCTCATAAACAATTTACAATTTGAGTCACGAAGCACCTGACTCCTGGACGCAAAGTATGTAAGTTCGAAAGCCCTGGACATTCCTCAGCCGAAATATCTACTCCTAAATCTGTTTCCCACTTAAGTAGCAACGGAGAATCAATTTTATAGGCCCCTCTCATTATGTATGAATAAAGATTCAAGACAATATGTCCATATCTATTCTTATCGGTACAGAAGGTCTCAAAGGGGGCCAATGGAGGCAACCCCTCTGTCAACCACGTAGTAGAGTGAATAAAGTGACTTAGTTGGGCATATTGGAACTTCACCATAGACTTGTTCGCTATTTCTGGGGCCACCAATCGGTCCAGGGGGAGCAATCTGTCGTCTTCCACTACTGCTTCTAGCGGTATATACGGTTTTGGTAGTAACCCATCCAAAAATGTCAGGGTCAGTCCCGGTGGGAACAGGGGATTGTGAGTCAAAGGTGTCAAGCGGGAAGTCAGTGTAGTCAGTCCTAACGCCACTCCATGTTTCCTCCACAGCCTTAGCAGTGTGCTCAGTAGCGGGTGTGACAGAAGCCCCAGGTTTGCCAGCGGTGCCGACTGCCAGGGCAAGGAGGACAATGGCCAAGCAATTCCTGCCTGTAACACATTTTCCCAAAGCTTACCCATCGTTCCTTTGGCCAAGCCATATAGTATAGAAAAAAACGCAGCTAGATAGTAAAAATAAGCATGGGGCAGGCCTAGACCACCCCTTCCCACCGGTCTTGTCAATTTACTGTAAGATATCCTCGCCCTCTTCCCCCTCCAAACATAGCCTGTAAATGTCTGTTGCAAATCAGAGAAAAATGTCTGAGGTACAGTAATAGGGAGGGTTTGGAACAAATATAACAGTCGAGGTAATATATTCATCCGTAAGACATTGATCCTTCCCAACCATGAAATATGGGGTAAGTTCCAGTTACGTAAGTCCCCCTTGATCTGTTGCAACAGAGAAACGTAATTCAACTGAAATAATTTGTCTAGGTCCGACGATAAGCGTATTCCTAAATATTTAAGTCCCTCCGGAACCCACCGCATTCCATAGGTATGACAAATACTCTTAGTCACGACTCGTGAAAGGTTTACCCCTAAAAACTCAGTCTTCAGCATGTTAATTTTATATCCCGAGAAAGCTGCGAACGCATCTAATTCCATCATCAAAGCCGACACCGATGAAAGGGCATCCGTAAAGGTGAACAACAGGTCATCCGCAAATGCGGCCATCTTGAGCTCCTGTCCCGGAACAGTTACTCCTCGAATCGCCGGATTATCTCTAATCGCTTGCAATAGGGGTTCCAGATACAGCAGGAACAGGAGAGGGGACAGAGGGCACCCCTGTCGAGTCCCATTATGTATCGTCAACGGAGTCGATTGTCTGCCATTAACCCGCACTCGTGCCTGAGGGCAGTCATACAGTGCCCGCAACCACGAACACCATCGATCACCAAAACCCATCCTCTCCAACATCCGAAAAAGATAAGACCAGTCCACTCGGTCAAACGCTTTTTCAGCGTCAACCGAGAGGACTATCAAAGGCTGATCCATCCTGGAAGCATGATGGATGAGGGAGACGGTACGAATAGTATTATCACTGGCTTCCCTGCCCGGTACAAAGCCAGTCTGATCTCGGTGAATCACTGAAGTCAGGAGAGGCTTAAGTCGTAAAGCCAGTATTTTCGTAAACAATATTAAGTCAACGTTTATTAAAGATATGGGTCTATAATTAGCGCAATCTAACGGGTCTCTATCCAGTTTCGGTATCACAGAGATAGAGGCGAGGAGCGTCGCAGGTGGAATAGGAAAGGTATCCGAAATAGAGTTAAAAGCTTTAACAAATCTAGGGCCCAGAATAGACCCAAAAGTCCTATAATATAGCACCGTAAACCCGTCAGGGCCCGGGCTTTTACCCAAGGGCATTAATTTTAAAGCCTCCGTAAATTCCTCTAATGTAAGCGGGTTATCTAATTGTTGGCTAACATTACGCGGTAAAGTAGTTTTAATCGTCTTAGCCAAAAACGAGTCCACTATATGCTCAAGGACCCTACTCTCATCAATATTATATAAAGTTTGGTAATAAGCATGGAAGGCTTCCACAATGTCTCGGGTCGTATTGACCTCGAATCCCGTGCTAGTACGCGGTTTCGGGATAAAAGTAGCTTGATATCGTTTCTTCAGAGCACGTGCAAGTAGCCTGCCACATTTATTCCCTTGGGTGTAGTAAGCAGGTTTCGTCAGTGTAAGGGCCCGCGCCACCTGTGCATTCTTTAATTTAGCTAAGTCAGCTCTTAAGAGAACTAATCGTCGGAATGATTCAGGATCTAGGTCAGATTTATGCGTCAGTTCTAAGGCCGTGATCTCCCTCAGCAATTCCTCCGTTCTGGCGGTCCTTTCCTTCTTGCGCCTGGAGCCCAACTGGATAAAAGCACCTCTCAACACACACTTGTGAGCCTCCCAAACCGTCGCGGGTGTTACATCATCTGTGTCATTTTCAAGGAAGTAATTCTCTAAGGAGGCAGTCACCTCCGCTCGCGTCATGGGATCAGATAGCAATGACTCATTCAAACGCCAGGCATTCTCCGTTCGCACTAAATTAGGTAGGGCTAAAGATAACAGAAGGGGTGCATGGTCCGACCATGTTATGGGTCCTATTTTGCAACTGCGTACCATTTCCAAAGCCCTATGTTCCACAAAAAAATTGTCTATTCTAGAATACTTCTTAAAGGCATGTGAATAAAATGTGTAGTCCTTTACTGCTGGATTACTGAGACGCCAACAATCTATCAGACGGTCCGCTGACAAGAGTTTACGAAATTGGACCCGTAGAGAGGGAACAGACGATCCCCCACCCTGGACACAATCTGCCGGCATATCTAACGAAACATTGCAATCACCCCCTAAGACCACAAAATCTTCCTGAAACTCGGACAAACGTCGTAACACTTTTCGGAGACATTTGGTTTGCAAGCGGTTCGGCAGGTAAACATTTACAAAAGTTAACTTAGTATTGCCCAACATCCCTTTAACCATCAAAAATCGACCTTGCGGGTCCGTTACCACATCTTGCAGAGTAAAAGGCACATGTCGCGCAAATAGAATGGCAACCCCCCTAGATTTTGTCTCCCCAAAATTGCTAAAATATCCCGTCGGATAGCGAGCATTGCGAAACCCTGGTGCGGAACCCTCTCTAAAATGTGTTTCCTGAACAAAAATAACATCACCTTTCGACCTCTGGAATTCTGCAAGAGCCTTCGAGCGTTTGGCAGGCATATTAAGACCTCAGACATTCATAGAAATCAAATTTAAATTAGCCATTTAAACTAGTGAGAGAGGAGGGCGTCAGAGCCCGGGACCTGCCCATACCCCCAAGTAGCATAGCAAATAGTACGAGTGATCAACAAAAAGAAAAATCTAAAAACAAACAACAATAACAACACAAAACTTGAAAAAAATTGAGGTAGTGTAGACCTCTGATAGTGGGAAAACCCATCAGAGGACATAAAAAAAAAACACCACTCAGGAGGCGGCCGAGAAAGTCTCAGAATTTTCCAAAAATTCTGGGTGCCGAGCAAGAGTCTCATCCGACTGTCTCGGTTGCCGGACCCAAGCGCATTCAATCAAAAAAAATTTGCAAGGGGGCAGAAAATATCAAAAAAGCGTATAAACTTTCAAATGACAATGGCAGCAAAAGCAAGGGCTTCCCTCATGGTTCTGGATCAGGCTCAGAAGGGGCCGCTGCAGAGGGCTTGCCTTTACGGTTTTTTTCCGCCTGTTGAGTCCAGCGGGGTCGCTGTGGGAAGGGTAGAGTGTCAGATGGCAACGGCGAACCATACCAGTCTGGGATGTCGACTTCTGGGAGTCCAAAAACACGCACAAAGTCCGGAATGTCCTCAGGACATGCAACAGAATGAACTTGGTTGTTATGCGTCACCTGTAAAGATAGTGGGAATCCCCATCGGTAACGAATATCACGTTCCTAGAGAGCTTCAGTTAACGGTTTCAGAGCCCTCCGTGCCTGTAAAGTGGTCCAGGAAACATCTTGGAAAAAAAGTATCACTTGACCGTCCACTTTAATTTCCGAAGTTTTGCGTGCTGCTCTGAGAATTTCCTCTTTCAGTGTAAAATCTTGCAAGCGACAAATAATATCCCGAGGTGCGTCATTTTGTGATCCCCTCGGCCGCAGTGCACGGTGAGCTCTATCCAGAACTAATAATTCCTCTCCAGATCGACCCAGTATATCATTAAACAGACCACGGAGTAGCTCTTTAACATCTTCCTTGCCAGAGTCTGCTTCCGGGTAACCCTTTATGCGGAGATTGTTTCGTCTGCCTCTATTATCAACATCATCCAGGTGTCTATGCAGCGTGGCCAACTGTTTAGCTTGCGTTAGCATTTGACCATTTAAACGTTCCACATGAGAAAATAACGCATCTCTGTCCTCTTCCAAGTCCACCACGCGGCCTCCCAACTGCTTCAAATCAGACCCCAGTTCATCAAATTTAGTATTAAAATTGCGCTCCATTTGAGTAAACTGAGCAGCCAAATCCGTTTTGGTCGGCAAACTCTGTAATAAGGCCCGCAGTTCGTGGTCCATATCGCTCCCTTTTATTGCTGAATCTAATCGTGGCGGGGAGGCCTCCTGATCTGAGTCGCCGGGCGCCATTTTGGATCCCTTACCGGAGGTCCACGGCTGAGATGTATCTCCCAAGAACGGTAAAATGGAGGATCGGCGTTGGGTCCCCGCAGTCCCCGAGAGTCCTGGGGTACTAAGTGTCTTTTTCCGCTGTGCCATTGCTGTTATTTCTGCCCCGAAATGACAATCTGTGCACTCGGGCCTGGGAGCTCAGCACTCACACATCCAGCTCTCTCTGTGTTCCGGCCATGCCCCCCCCCCTTTTTATTATCAATCCCTGGACCTCATATGTAAATTTCAGACATTTTCGCTCAGTAGTTTCTTTGCAAACAGCGTTTCATTTTCAAACAATCACACAAACGGTTTTGCTAATTTATTCACTGCCTCGTCTGCGGTCTCAGCTGCTTCGCTGAGTGTGATCGGCTCCTGCTCGGCTGCTTCGCTGCGTGTGATCGGCTCCTGCTCGGGTTTTTCGACGGGTTAATCCAGATGTTTTTGCGTGTTTTCGGCATGCATTCGGTGGGTTTTGCGGTTAGTTTTCGTCAGGTTTGCGGCAGCTTTTCCCTGCAATTCTGGGACCCTGTGGTGCTTGCTGAATACACCGCAGGGTCACCGAAATGGGATCGGCAAAAGGAACCGAATTGAAGAGAACGAAAAGTCACCGAACGTGCGGTGACTTTTCGAATCTCTTTGAATTACCCTGATAGTACAGGAGGGGTGGGGTGGCGCCTATTCCCCGATGGGGCGGCTTCAACCACCAAATGCATCCAGCCCAACAACATGTGTGAAACATAACAAATAATAATGGGAATAAGCATAGATGACATATTTTTCTTTGTTATGTTTCAATCTGCAGTAAAAAGTCTCTTTATTTATTTTATTTTTGGATTTTATAGCCATTTTTTGGTATTATTTTGCCAAAAAAAATATTTATTTTTCTAAATAGCGTTTTGTTTTTTTTCTTACCAGACCTTTTTATTATAATTCATAGGACCTTATATGTTAATTCCAGACATTTTTATCAAGTAGTTTTTTTTGCAATCAGCGTTTCAAATTTGCTACTTTCAATCGTGTTTTTTTTTTTACCCGTCCGGCGACTTGTCGGCTTTTTCTGCGACTGGTTGGTGCTGTGTCCGGTGGCTGGTCGGCTGAGTTAAACCCTCCGGCAGGTTTACGGTGGTTGTCTGGCAGGTTGGCGACGGCGTGTTTGCATCAGTTTACAGGATATGCTCCAGTCCGATAATGTATCAGATCCGGTTGGATCTGATAGTTGCTGCCTGCTTTAAAAAAAAAAAAAAACAATGGCGGCAGGTTGGCGGCGGCACATTCGCAGCAGTTCAGGTGCAACGAATCAGAAATAACCTGAAAGCATCAGGTTATTCTCTGAATAACCCTCATACAAATAAAAATGCACTCCTGAAAAGACACTTCAGACAGATACAATTAACACAGGTAGGGTTATTCAAAGAGATCCGAATGGCTGCCGAAAGGTAACCGAACGCTGAAAATCAGCTTTCGGTTACCTTTCTTCGCCATTCGGCTATTCAGAGAGCAGGCAATTCGCCAAATGTTGGCAAATTGCCTGCACATACGGTGCCTGTTCAAGGGTAGTGAATCCCCATAGAGAAGCAATGCTTCGGCTATTCAGAGAGCAAAACCCAGCAGTCAAAAGTTGCCGAATTGCCCTGCCATTCGGTGGTTTAATTCGGCAGGTTTATTCAGGCGAATCCCATAGGCTTCAATGTTAAAAATATTCCTGTTTTAATTCAATATCTAATAAACTGTTCATTATATTATTCTGCATTAAAAAGTCTATTTTGTTTTAATAACACAATTTTATTGATTTTATAAATAATACAAGAAACCGCTACAAGGCACCAAATGAAGCACAGAAAACAAGCCAGTACTTCGGGAAGCAATACAAAATATCAAGAAACAAAAATGCTAAATCAGCATTCTAACCACGAAGCAAAACAGTGCCTTGAAAAGAAATAAGTAACAATTGCAGAAGAAACAAAAATAAAACACAAGGGGGGGGGGAATCAAGGTCTCCTGGTCAAATAAATAATGCATAAATCATGGAACCGGTTGTGTCGCAAGCCACTGTTCCCATATCTTAGTACACTGTGAAACGGTATCGTGTAGTTGCGCTGTCAAGTGTTCCATGTTATAGACATACCACACTTTCCACCACCTCCGCTACGGAGGGAAGGGTCACTTTCCTACGAACGTGCTATGCAGATGCGTGAGGCCGTGCAAACTTGATGGACCAATTTAAGGGAGTGACGAGACAGCCCATAGCGATGGGACGGGCTATTGAGTAAAGCCAGCAATGGCTCAGGGAGTATTTGTAGACCGATAGCGCACGAAAGTAACATAAAAACCGAGGACCACAAAACAGTAACATGCCCACATTCCCACCACATATGGTAAAATGTTCCGCGATGGCCACAACCTCTAGTACAGAGGCCAGACAAACCCGGGTAGATTCTTTGTAGTCTAGCAGGGTCCAGGTACCATCTGGAAAGAAGTTTGTAGCAGTTCTCTTTCACCAAGGTACAGGTGGTGATCCCCATGGAGGACTCCTTCAGCGCCTCCCACTCCTCCCGAGGAATAGGGCGACCAACATCCCTCTCCCACAGCTGTTGATATGAGCATAGTCTATCAAGTGATGGGGAAAGGAGCAGTGCATAAAGTAGAGAGATCGCCCCAGCCGTACTCGAGCTCCTCATCGCCAGGCTTTCAAACTGTGTGGTGGTAGGGATACCTGAAGTAAAACAATTGTGGACAAAGTGACGTAATTGAATGTAACGGTGAAATTCCCTCAACGTAATATCATGAGATTCTCTATAATATTCCCAAGAGGGGAATTTCCCTTGAAAGAGCACTGAGCCCAGTGTCGTGAATCCCTTATTCTGCCACCAATGAAACGCTCATCCCTCTGTCCCAGACCATGGTGGAAAAAGGGGGTTATCCCTCAAATGAATCATCCCAGAGTCCGGTGTAGTAAGAGACGCCCAAAATTTGACCTTGGACCACAAATTAAGTGAGTGAATGGAAGTAGGCAATAAACGCTTCCGTTCAGTCGAGGAGATCTGTCTCCAGCAAGCTGGAGAGACACACCTGGTCTCAATATGTACCCAACAGACACTGCCTTGTCTCGAGGACCATTGAAGGAGCTGAGTTAGTTGCGCCGCCTCATAGTATAGTGTAAGATCCGGGACTGCCAGGCCCCCACGCTGTTTTGGTTGGCGCAAAACGGTCCTGGAGACTCTTGGTTTTTTCCCCTGCTAAACATAGCGATAGAAAGCCGATTGGAGGTCAGGTAACATGATCGGTAGAAGGGACACGGGTAGTGTGCGAAAAAGGTATAGAAGCTTTGGGAGAGCCGTCATCTTAAGAGCGTATATGCGTCCCATCCAAGAGATAGAGTAGGAGGACCACTGACGGAGTAAAGATTTGATATGTTTAATCATGTCGGGATAATTGGCTGCATACAATTGGTTGGGGTGGGAAGTAAGGTAGACACCCAAATACTGAATGCGGTGAGAACACCACCTAAAGGCAAATGTGTTTTTAAGAAGTTGTGTCATATCGTGAGATAGCGAAACGTTAAGCGCTTCCGATTTAGAAATATTTATTTTATAGCCAGAGAGAGCACCAAAGGAAGAAAGACAACTGCATAAATTTGATAGCGAAATTTGAGGTTGGGTTATTGTGAGAAGAATGTCATCTGCAAAGAGGCCCAATTTATATGATGCGTCGCCCACCAAGATCCCTGTAATGTCCGGGTGCTGACGTATTTGCTCGGCCAGGGGTTCCAGGCAGAGGGCAAACAAGAGTGGGACAGAAGACAGCCTTGCCGGGCACCATTAAGAATAGGAAATGGTTTCGACTTCCCTCCCATGGTTGTAACTGAAGCCATAGGAGATGCGTACAGTGCCTGAATACTTCGAATCATAGTAGCTCTGAGGCCGAAATGATGTAAAACTTCCCATAAATAGGTCCAGTCTACGCAGTCAAAAGCCTTCTCGCCGTCAAGAAAGAGCAAAAGGGCAGATTGTTGAGTAGTATGTGCTACTGAGATTAAATCAACCGTACGGCGAATGCTATCTGGAGCACCTCGGAAAGAGATAAAACCTACTTGATCTGGGTGCACTAAAAATGGTAGGTGGCGACTCAAGTGAAGCGCAAGTAGCTTTGCATAAATTTTTATGTCAACGTTAAGTAGGAATATTGGGCGGTAACTAGCGCATGCAGAAGGGTCCTTCCCCTCCTTCGGGATTACAACAATGGAGGCCGCAAACAGTTCTTGAAGTGGAGCTGTGCCTTTCAGAAATCCATTATACATGTTAATTAACTAATAAAGGGGCCAACTGAACTCTAAATCAATATATATAAACTCGAAAGTCCTGACTGATTGACTGACTGACTGACTGACTAGCTGACTCATCAACGCCAAGCTGAAACTGTTTAACCTAGGAACGTGAAATTTTGAAGGTGCACTGTTTTTATGATGTAGGCACCCACTAAGGAAGGATTTTTGGAAACTCCACCCCTAATGGGGTGAAAAAAGGGGTTGAATATTTTAAACAGGATACCTATAGCTCAAAAACAGAAGATGCTACAGATGTGAAAATCGGTATTTAGATTCTTCTTGAAAAATAAAAAAACACGTATTTTACCGTTTTTCAAAAATTTAACTGGGGGGCAAAAAAAGGGGGGTTGAATATTTAAAATACTTTAAACAGGATACCTATATCTTAAAAACAGAAGATGGTACAGACGTGAAAATTGGTATTTACAGGGTTATTCAAAGAGCTCCGAACTGCTTGAGAAAGGTAACCGAAAGCTGAAAATCAGCGTTCGGTTACCTTTCCTGGCCATTCGGCTATCCAGAGAGCAGGCAATTTGCCAAATCCTGGCGAATTGCCTGCACATACGGTGCCTGTTCGGTGCCTGTTCGAGGGCAGTGAAAACCCCATGAAAAAGCACTGCTTCGGCTATTCAGAGAACACAAACCAGCAGTGAAAGGTTCCCGAAATGCCCTGCCATTCAGTGGTTTAATTCGGCAAATTTATTCCGGAGAATCCCATAGGCTTCAATGTTAAAAATATTCCCGTTTTAATTCAATATCTAATAAACCGTTCATTATAAAATTCTGCAGTAAAGAGTCTCTTTACTTATAGATTTTTTAGGATATTTTAAGCTTTTTTCTTAATTTTTTTTTTTTTTAAAAGTCCGATTTTTTTTTTTTTTTTTAAAGTTTTCTTATTTTTTCTGTAACAGCCCTCTTTATTATTATTCCCTGGACCTCATATGCAAATTTCAGACATTTTCGCTCAGTAGTCTCTTTGCAAACAGTGTTTCACTTTTCAATCATTCATACAAACTGTTTTGCTAATTTATTCACTGCCTCTTCTGCTGTGTCGGAGGCTGCGATCGGCTCCTGTTCGGGTTTTTCTGTGGTTTTCGGCAGGTTAATCCAGATGTTTTGAGGGTTTTCGGCGTGCATTCGCTGGGTTTTGCGGTTAGTTTTCGTCGGGTTTGCGGCAGCTTTTCCCTGCAATTCGGGGACCCTGTGGTGCTTGCTGAATACACCGCAGGGTCAGCGAAATGGGATCGGCAAAAGGAACCGAATTGAAGAGAACGAAAAGTCACCGAACGTGCGGTGACTTTTCGAATCTCTTTGGATAACCCTTCTAGATTCATCTTGACAAATAAAAAAACACGTATTTTACCATTTTCTGAAAATTCCTTGGGGGGGCAAAAAGGGGGTTGAATACTTTTATCATAAACGTGAAAGTCCTGACTGACTGACTCATCAACGCCCAGCTGAAACCGTTTAACCTAGGAATGTGAAATTTTGAAGGTGCACTATTTTTATGATTTAGGCTCCCACTAAGGAAGGATTTTTGGAATATCCACCCATAAGGGGGTGAAAAAGGGGGTTGAATATTTTAAGCAGGATAGCTCAAAAACAGAAGATGCTACAGATGTGAAAATCAGTATTTAGATTCGTCTTGAAAAATAAAAAAACACTTATTTTACCGTTTTTCAAAAATCCAAGTGGGGAGGCGAAAAAAGGGGATTGAATATTTTAAATATTTTAAACAGGATACCTGTATCTCCAAAACAGACGATGTTACAGTCCTGAAAATTGGTATTTAGATTCGTCTTGAAAAATAAAAAAACACATATTTTACCATATTCTGAAATTTCCTTGGGGGGGGGCAAAAACAGGGGTTGAATACCTTTATCAGTATACCTATATTTCAAAAACCGAAGATGTTACGGGTGTGAAATTTGGTATTTACAATCTTCGTGAAAAAAAACAAACATGTTTTTTGCCATTTTCCACAAATCCAATTGGGAGGTCGGGGGAAAGGGGTCTGAATATTTTTATCATTATACCTATATTTCAAAAATCAAAGATGTTACAGACGTGAAATTTGGTATTTACTAGACATGTGCATTCGTTTTAGTACTAAAACGATTTAGTCCGAATTTTGGGATAATTTAGTTTTCGTATGACTCAAGAGAAACGAAACTGCTCAGTACAAAAAACGAAAGAAACTAAAATAAAATGCACTACATTTTAGTGTCAGTCCTTTTTGTGATATTACATTGCTGAGTGAAGGAGACCAGCAATGAAGAGCGCAACATCCGAAGTTCTGCACCCTCCACATGCCAAATGCAGTAGGATGTTCTATACAGAGAGGGGCATTAATTAATGCAGGAGGATGTTCTATACATTAGACAGAGAGGGGTATTAATGCAGGAGGATGTTTTATACATTATACAGAGAAGGTATAAATTGAGGAGGATGTTCTATACAGAGAGGGACATTAATGCAGGAGGATGTTCTATATATTATCTATATATTATACAGAGAGGGGTATTAATTAATGCAGGTGGATGTTGTATACATTATACAGAGAGGGGTATTAATTAATGCAGGAGGATGTTCAAAACATTATAAAGAGAGGATCCTTTTTTTTCTCAGCCCTTTAAATCCAGTGGCTGTGAGCGCGGAGATCGGCTGCTTGTTACATTATCTCTCAGTACAATGTATCAGGCTCAGCTGTTACAGTAACTGACTAACAGCGCTCAGAGTTTCAGTAAAACAAGGAAATAATATTGTTTTCTAACCTCTTATATATAAAAATTATTTTTACTAGTTTTACTGAAACTCTGAGCGCTGTGATGAGCAGCAGTCAGTTACTGTAACAGCTTTGCCTGACACGGGGCAGTATTACAAAGTTGGTGCTAACTTAACCAGAGCTGTTGTAAACTGAAAACCTCCATAGGCTATAATAGCTCTGGGAAGTTTACG
The DNA here is from genome assembly GCA_009667805.1 of Leptobrachium leishanense. Lineage (NCBI taxonomy): Eukaryota > Metazoa > Chordata > Amphibia > Anura > Megophryidae > Leptobrachium > Leptobrachium leishanense. Next base: position 100,752,380 of record CM019068.1, read on the forward strand.
ACAGCTCTGGTTAAGTTAGCACCAACTATATAATATGGCCCACATTGTGCTGAGAGTAAGCGATACTGTAACAAGCAGCGATCTCAGCCCTCCGAGGAGCCACTACAATAGTAATTGTATCCATTGGTTTTCGGATGAATGAAATTAGTTTTCATACTAAATAACTGAAAACGAATTTCTTTAGCAACTAAATAAATTGCATTTTAGGACTAATCCATTAGTTCAAAACGAAATTTTGTGCTGTGCACATGTCTAGTATTTACAATCTTCTTGAAAAATAAAAACAGGTGTTTTGCCATTTTCCAAAAATCCCAAGGGGGATGAAAAAAAGGGGGGCTGAATACTTTTAAAGGATACCTATATCTCAAAAACAGAAGATGTTACATACGTGAAAATTGGTATTTAGATTCGTCTTGAGAAACAAAAAAACACCTATTTTACCATTTTACCAAAATTCAGTGGAAGGGGGGCAAAAAGTTGAATACTTTTATCAGTATACCTATATTTCAAAATTCAAAGATGTTACAGGTGTGAAATTTGGTATTTACAATCTTCGTGAAAAAAACCAAACATGTGTTTTGCCATTTTCCACAAATCCAAATAAGGGAAAGGGGTCTGAATACTTTTATCAGTATATCTATAGTTCAAAAACCAAGATGTTACAGGTGTGAAGTTTGATAATTACAATCTTTTGAAAATAAAGAAACACGTGTTTTATCATTTTCCAAAAATCCAAGTGGGGGGTAATAAAAAGGGGGGTGAATACTTTTAAACAGGATACCTACAGCTCAAAAACAGAAGATATTACAGACGTGAAAATTGGTATTTAGATTTGTCTTGAAAATAAAACAAAACATATTTTACCATTTTCCAAAAATCCAGTGGGGGGCAAAAAGGGGGATGAATACCTTTATCACTATACCTAGATTTCAAAAACCAATGATGTTACAGGTGTAAAATCCCAAGTGGGGGGGAAAGGGGGGTTCTACCAAAAAAACCTCAAGTTTCTTTTAAAAAACAATTTTAACAAATCCTAAAATCCACGAGAGCGAAGCCGCGGGCAAAAGCTAGTAATCTATATATATAAACACGAAAGTCCTGACTGACTGACTGACTCATCAACGCCCAGCTGAAACCGTTTAACCTAGGAATGTGAAATTTTGAAGGTGCACTGTTTTTATGATGTAGGCACCCACTAAGGAAGGATTTTTGGAAACTCCGCCCCTAAGGGGGTGAAAAAGGGGTTGAATATTTTAAACAGGATACCTATAGCTCAAAAACAGAAGATGAATGACATGAAAATCGGTATTTAGAATCATCTTGAAAAATAAAAAAACACATATTTTACCATGTTCTGAAAATTCCTTGGGGGGCAAAAAGGGGGGGTTGAATACTTTTACCAGTATACCTATATTTCCAAAAACCTAAGATGTTACAGGTGTGAAATCTGGCACTTGCAATCTTCTTGAAAAATAAAAAAACACATGTTTTACCATTTTCCAGGAATCCCACGTGGTGGGTGAAAAAAGGGGGGTTGAATACTTTTATCAATATACCTATATTTCAAAAACCAAGATGTTACAGGTGTGATGTTTGGTAATTACAATCTTCTTGAAAATAAAGAAACACGTGTTTTACCATTTTCCAAAAATCCAAATGGGGGGGGTAAAATAAAGGGGGGTGAATACTTTTAAACAGGATACCTACATCTCAAAAACAGAAGATATTACAGACGTGAAAATTGGTATTTAGATTTGTCTTGAAAATAAAATAAAACATATTTTACCATTTTCCAAAAATACCGTGGGGGGCAAAAAGGGGGATGAATACCTTTATCACTATACCTATATTTCAAAAACCAATGATGTTACAGGTGTGAAATTCGATATTTACAATCTCCGTACAAAAAAAAAACATGTTTTACCATTTTCCGAAAATCCAGTTAAGGGGGGTGGGGGAAAGGGATGTGAATACTTTTATTAGTATACCTATATTTCAAAAACCAAAGATGTTACAGGTGTGAAATTTGGCACTTACATTCTTCTTGAAAAATAAAAAAACATGTGTTTTACAATTTTCCAAAAATCCCAAGTGGGGGGGAAAGGGAGGTTCTAACAAAAAAAAAATCAAGTTTCTTTTAAAAAACAATTTTAACAAATCCTAAAATCCACGCAAGCGAAGTCGCGGGAAAAGCTAGTTTTTTTATAATAAAGGGTGCTAAACCCATCAGGGCCCGGGGCCTTAGATGGTTTAAGATCCTTTAAGAGTGGGAGAACTTCCTCTGTAGTATCCGGGGAAGCTAATTCGCTAGCCTGTTGCGGAGTTAAAGAGCGGAGGGGGAGTTGGTATAGGTAAGATCTAATCTTATCTAGGCGCTGCACATCTGAAACCGCCGTGGTCCCATCATAAAAGAGTAGCATAATATTGCGCAAAAGCATCTGCAATAGAAGCCGGATCCACCGTGGGAGTATTCCCAGGGCAGATAGTTTTCGCAATGGAATTTCGCTTGCATACATCGCGCAGTTTACGAGCTAACCTGGCATCTGGTTTATTCCCGCGTTCAATAAACAACTGACCAACCCGCCAAAGATCACCTAATGCCCTCTCTGTCTGTAAAGAGTTTAGTTCACCTCTGACAAATACCAGTTTATTCCAGATTAAGAGGTCTGGACACGCTTTATGTGAACGTTCAAGGTCAAAAAGAGCCGTGGTTAAATCCACCATTTGGTTATGTAAACGTTTATAATGAGCTGCTTTGAGACCTATCAAACGGCCTCTGATGACAGCTTTATGAGTAACCCAAAGAAGATCCGGTTGATAGAGTGAGGGGTCATTATCTATTATAAAGTGTGAGAGCGCCAAATCTATCTCTGTCACTACATCCTCACGGAGTAACAGAGAATCAGGCAGGCGCCAAGGGGGGCGAGAGATGCTCCAAGTTCCATCAGCCAGTATGACACTAAGGGGTGCGTGATCCGACCAGGTAATCTCATGGATTCGGGCAGATAACACATCTCTCGCAGCGCGTTTGGGGGACAAGTAGGAAATCGATACGGGTATATGTCTTATTAGGGTGTGAATAGAAAGTGTAATCTTTAGTAGTCGGGTGTAACAGTCGTCACGCATCTACTAGGTGAGCCTGAGTCAAAAAGTCCTTGAGGAGGAGGGAGCGGTTGGGGTGAGAGTCTGATTGTTTAGGTGGGGTGGATCTATCTAAGACTATATCAAGTATGGAATTAAAGTCTCCGCCGATAATCACCTCCCCCCAGGAAAAGGTTGCAACAGTGACAATATACGGTCATAAAAGGACAGGTCCCATTCACTAGGAGCATAAACATTAAGAATCGTTACTGGCCTATTGTCTAACGTCCCCTGTAGGAAGAGGAACCTGCCTTCACCATCAGACACTTTCTTACGTAACACAAAAGCAATATGAGATCGAAAACAAACAGACACCTCTATGTTTAGTACCCGCACAGGCATGATAATACAATGGAAAACATTTGTCAAAGAACCTTGGAGATTTACCCTTAGCGAAGTGTGTCTCCTGGAGGAGAAGGATATCCGCCCTCAAAGAGACATAAGATCGCATGGCTTTACGACACTTCACCGGGCTATTAAACCCCTTAACATTGTGTGAGATAACATGCAACGGCATTATTAAAAAAATAGGGGAGGGTTAGCGAAAGACTAAAGACCCCCCAGAGCCCTGGGGAGCCCCCCAGGAGAGGTAGGGCAAACTGTAAAATCTGTAGCGTAGAAAAAGCATATATACATGTTGGCGGAAAACCTGTTAAGACCAGACCTTAGGAGACCTTGAAGAAAAAATAAATCGAAAAAAAAATCAATGTCTCGAAGAGCGGGCCAAGCTTCTCGGTTCCCAAAAACATCTCGAAGATCTACACTCCGAGAGGGAGTCCGAAGTTAGGCGAGTCTCACCTGGTGGGGGAGAGTCAGTGGTAAACACCAAGATCTAGGCCACCTGACACTGGAGTCCAGGACCGCCCCAACTCATGCTCCTAAAGAAAAGGGAGAACATCCACATCCTGTATAAACACAATACAGTCACAATGTAGACACGGTATAAGCACTATAGTTTAACTATAGTAGTATGGCTAAGGCCTTGACAGTGACCTTGACTGTGTCTTACAGCAAATTATAATTCGATATGGGAGCAAATAGTTATATCCTCATAATAAATTCCCCTTTTCAGAATCCTAGAATTCTGGAGGAGGGGGGCACAGATGATTTCAAAGTTATTTCCGTCTTTCCCTAGGGGGAATTTGAGACCATTTCTGTGCCAATCGTGGAATTGGTGGAGTCTCATCGGGCTGGAATGATGTTGTAGTCCTTAAATTAGTAAGACCCAAAGCTCGGAGGAAAGATTCAGAATCATGAAGGTCGTCAATTGAGTGTATTGCTCCTTGATGAGAAACAGTAAGTTTAAAGGGAAAGCCCCATCGATAGAGAATGTCATGAGCGATCAATTGATCAGTGATTGGTTTAAATGAACGTTGATTTTGCAGGGTGACTGGAGACAGGTCTACAAACAGTTTTGGTGTAATCAATGGATGGAGAGTTTATTCTTGCTGCTGCAACTAAAGCCTCTTTAACTCCATAGTAGTGGAAACGGGCTATAATATCTCTGGGGCGACCTCCTGGTGCAGGGCAAGGGCGAAGGGCTCTGTGGACTCTGTCCAGGAGGTAGTGATCTACAGGGGTATAAGGCAGTAGGCTCAGCACATACCTTCGCATAAAGTCCTGGATGTCAGTGATCTCTTCAGGAACCCCTCTAATCTGACGTTATTCCATCTGGAATGATTATCCTGGTCTTCCTGGGCTCTTCGTAGTTGGCGTACCTCTGCTGACAAAGCATCCAAGTGTCAAGCTGAGATATTGTGAGCCTGGGCAACAGAATCATATCCATGTTCCAGAGTATCTATACGGTCTCCCAATGAGGCCACCTCTGCCCAAACTGCTGCTAGCCCTTCTCTGATGTCATCCTTAATACCTGCTCGGAAGGAATTTAGCAGGCTCTGTATGTCTGCTTTGGTCGCCGGACTTCCCTCCAGAACTTCTGAGGTTGCTTCATTGGAACCTCCTGAAGCCATTGCGTCAGCCCCAGCAGTCTCAGCAGGCAAAATGTTGAGAGTCTTAAGGGGTGGAAAATCTTCTGTAATTAAAGTCAATGCCGGGACAATCAAAAAAGGAGTAAGACTACCTTGCACTTGCGGCTTGCGTGATTTAGCTGGCATTCTCAAGTCTGTGGGCTCCTCCAACCCCCTCGAATCTGCAAAGTCAGCCGGAGCTTAACGAGGCATGCAGAGCATGTAAACAGACTTTTTTCCGGCGGCTGCCCTGTGTTGTGATCGGCTCCTGCTCGGGTTTCTCCGGCATCTTCGGCAGGTTAATCCAGATGTTTTTCCGGGGGTTCGGTGTGCGTTCACCCTCGTTTTCGGCGGTTTTGCAGCGACTTTTCCTGCATACGGCGGCCCTGTGGTGCTTGCTGAATACACCGCAGGGTCGCCGAAATGGGATTGCCAAATCGCACCATATTGAAGAGAACGAAAAGTCACCGAACGTGCGGTGACTTTTCGATTCTCTTTGAATAACCCTGAAAGTGTTTTCATAAAAAAAACAAGAGCCAAGCCAATGCATACTGGGCTCATGTATTGATCATCCTTTTGCAGTACAATGTTTGTTAATTCTACAAATGGTAAAAAGCCATATTACATGTGATTCTTGCCAACACATATGTGCTATATATCCACTAAAACAACCCTAATTATTAAATATCTCCCATCAATGATTAATGCTTTGAGGTTTCAAAATACCCTCCCATGTAATGCACACGTTCGGACAGACAGATTTAAATCTATCCTAATAAAATAATACATATTGGCTCTTAATCTGTGCGTGTATGTACTTGTAATATTTATCAAAGACTGGGGCGGTCAAAATGATATTTTTCCTTTGGAGAAATAACAAAGCACAATTGGTTACTTTAATAGTCGTCTGTCACTTATTGATTTTGTGTTGCTGGTCTAGGGACTGGGAGCAAAGTTGCATGCCATCTTGATCTTGGTGAGAACTGCTTACTTACACCATATCATATAGGTTGTATGTATATATCTGTAAATATATATATATAGTCAATCAAAATGTCGCCAACACTCTGGGGATCTCTTCAAAATTCAAATTTGTATTATTCCATATGTTCTGGTAAAGATATCAACGTTTCGGTCCCTCTCCGAGACCTTCCTCAGGACAAAAACACAATAATTCCTACTCTCAACAAAGCTGTTTAAATAGGAAACATAATTAGACAAATATCAAAACACCAATCACTCACCCCTCCCGGCGTGCTGGGCGTCCTGCGGGCTTGTGGGTACATCGCGCATGCGTCGAGACTCCGGTGCATTCCGATGACGTCCTACCCATTGTCCTGGTAACACAGACGCCTTCACTATTTGCGACTACCCATGGCTTTGCCTTCAATTCGAAGGAGGTGTAACGCCCACCCCAGCCCCGCACCGCTGGGTGATAACCGATGTCATTTAAAAACAATAGCACCTACTGTGGATGAAAAAATAATCAAGGTTGTTACACAAACACAATATTTATGCAAATTAGTGTGGCCCACCTAACAACCCACTTTTACAGTGAATGTTCCACGTCTCATGCATCAAACATATACAGAATACATAGTCCTTTCATTTAGACCCCTCGGGAAAACTGTATCTAGAATATGAATCCAACGGGCTTCCTTTTTAAGTAGAGCCAAACTTTGATTGACTGTCTACTCTTGAGGTCACCGCCAAACACCGGGCACATGGAATGAAGGGCTAACCGTGAGTGCAAAGCATTACGACTATATATATATATACATATATATATACAGTATATTTATATACCTGTATATATTCCAACAGGTATTCTATTGAAAGTTGGCTTTCAACTTTTAAAACTACAAGCGAGTAAAACTGAGTCATTATTAATAAGCAAGCCTGTACAATGTAGAATTTCAGGAAAATCACATTTTTGGTGGAGGAGTGAAATTCAACAATACATACATTATCAGAAGTGCACTTAAGTATCCACTTTGGATTCATAATTGGCTAAAAGGCTAAAACATTTTTAAATCATACAAGAGTAGCTTTTACCAAAGAATTAATGATACAGTATTTTAATAGCAGGGCACTTAGAATGTTGAAAATTTTATTTTAATGACTGTAAACGTTCTTTTTACTGTACAGTACTAGAAAATTAATATTTTTCAAGTTATTTTCATTGCAATGGAACATTTATTCTAGGTTTCTTAAGCTCTTGTTTATAGATAATAGGATGACAAACAATTGTTTTCTAACTTAAAACCAACTGAATAAAAATATCTCTTAAGTAGTCAGTAGAGTCATAAGTATTTTTATCTAGTCGAAGTCTCTCTGAATGTTATGCATTTTGACTTCTGCAGATGAATATGCAATATATTTTTTTTTTTATAAGAATGAATAAGGATATTTGATGGGGGGGCGTGTCCGGCTGTGAATGGGAACAGACGTGTTTAGACGGAGTTCTGGGTGGGATTGCTCTGGGGGGGTATTTCTACCCAGATTCCTCCTCGATTTTATCCACTTTTGGGAGTCCCTGCCTGGCTGGACATTGGGAGGAGTGCCCTGGAGCCTGATTTGCTCACCACTCCAGGGCTCCGCTGAGTTTGAGGCCCTTCTTCCCGGCGCACACAATTGGCCAGTGGGCATTTTGAGGCCTACAGTCTGGCTTTTTGGTCCTACCCCTCATCATCCGCGCCTCCCCCTGTGATGCCCTGGGACCCAGGCAAAGAGCTGTCAAGTGGTCGGGAGATGGAGGGCCCGCATCTCCTGGCCACGGCGACTGTTCCTTCAGCAGAGTTCTTGGAGGTGGGTGCGGAACGGAGATGGCTGGCGCACCCTCCTTGTGTTAGAGACCTGGAGGCTGTGTTCGAGGACCTGGAGGAGTTTCTGTGGCAGCTCCTGGAGGATGAGAGGAGCCCGATGACAAGGGGCTCCTGGTGCAAATTGTTGGCAGTGCTGCATGGTGAATGGGAGAAGGAGATGGAGGCCCCGACCGTCCATACAGCCGACCGTCGTGGCTGTGCCTGCTGGCTGTGTGGAGGTCCTCCCCGTCAGGGATGGAGACGGTTCTGATGGAGGAGAGCCGGTACCTGAGAAAATGGCAGCTGGGGCTGAGATCCCTGAGGTGCCAGGTGAATACCTACCATTGCAGGTTGGAGTGGAGGAGATGCTGGGCACTGGAGATTGCCCCGCTGGAGGGCTGCAGTGCATTCCTTGGTCTTACGGTTCTGCCTTGGCCGTGCTTATGCCACCGTGGGCTCTACCTGCCCATCGGTCCCCCCTGGGGCAGACCCGACCCAACAATGGAGCAGTTTGGAGCAATTGCTCCAAGTGGCAAATTTTGGGGCGGCATATTTTTGCACTGCACTATTTTTTTTTTATCAGTGCCACACCAGGATCTCTAGGAGGTCTGTGCGTGCTATGATTGCTGACCACGCTCACACAAATGCGGCCAGGAAGTGGAGAGCAGTGAGAGACGGAGATGCATGTGGGTGGCCTGATCTAAGGATTCAAGCACGAGGAGGCACGCAGATGAACCCTGTCAAGGCAGGGGATTCCCTACCAGCAGCAGCACCAAGAAGCTGCATCAAGAGGGAGGAGGTGCTTCCCCCCAGCGGACCCAGCATTACCCCACATGCCGGCTCATCAGTGCCAGTTCCCCTTCCACAGCTCACTGAGGCAGAGCAGCAGCTTCACGGTGAGTTGATACATCTGCTGAGCTCTGGGGTTGGGAGAGATCTCTCTCATCCTGCCTCTAACAAGATGTAGTCAGGGTGAGGGGAGAGAGCCAGGTCCGGGACAACACGGGGAAACTTCCTTCCCCCCAGTGAAAAGTGTGCCGTGCAGCACAAGCTGCTCAGTGGGGGAGAGGGAGGGGGTCTCTCAAGCTGTGTGTTAGCTCTTCAGTGCACCTTTGCTAGTATGTATGAGATGGCCCTGTGTGTGAATCCAGAGCTGCCTCATACAGAAACTGACAGGTTTTACATTTAGGTAATTCATAGAACGCTGCCTTATAAATACAAAGGATGTATCTGTATATAAGGCAGCTCTCTCTAGGTTATACACCTAAATAAAAAGCAAATTATATACAGTATATATGTATTTAAGGCTGCTCTTGCTCTCTGTATAAAGCACATTTATTTATTTATTAATAAAGTATTTTACCAGGAAGGATACATTGAGATTTCTCTCCTTTTCAAGTATGTCCTGGGTTCAAGAACATTGAAATGTTAAAGTCCTAACAGAAATACAAAGTAATACAATGCAAGATATTAAAAAAAAACACAAATATACAAATTAACATAGAAAATAAATATGTAGGAAATATATTTATTCAGGGTTATTCAAAGAGATCCGAATTGTGCCCGAAAGGTAACCAAAGAGTGAAATTCAGTGTACGGTTACTTTTCCTGGCCATTCGGCTATTCAGAGAGCAGACAGTTCGCCAAATGTTGGCGAATTGCCTGCACATACGGTGGCTGTTTGGTGCCTGTTCGAGGGCAGTGAATCCCCATAGAGAAGCAATGCTTCGTCTATTCAGAGAACACAAAACAGCAGTGAAAAGTTGCCGAATTGCCCTGCTGTTTGGTGGTTTCATGCTGCAGATTTATTCAGGCGAATCCCATAGGCTTAGATATAGGAGGTACAGTGGAGGCGCTAAATTCAAATTAAGATGGTAATTTAAAGTGTAAATGCAGCCTACTGAGAGAGGAACACAAAACCTCGACAGAAATGTGTTTAAAGAGGTACGAAAGTGGAAGTGGTTTCAGTGGCGCAAAAAAGTTCTGAAAAGTGGTGGTAGCTACTGTACATCGATGGTACGTAGAAAAAGTGTTTATACAGGCTAGATGGCAAGAGGTACAGGAGATGGTTCTGTGTAGAGGTAAGGGGGTTAAGAGCCCTAAAAAAGAACGGTATTTCCCGCTTGGGATATAAGCACAGTCGAAAAACGACCAATGGTAAAGTGCTCAGTGGTAATAGTGTGCAAAAGTGCAAACAAAGTGCATAAGTTGCAATTACCTCCTAAAATATTGATATTGGCACTAATGGTGTGCCTATTAGCTCCGACCAATATAATTTCGGTTCAAAAAGCACACATCATAAAAAACAATTCATGAAAAACAATTCACGTAAACGCACGTCTTGTACAAAATACAGAATAAAGTGCGTACAAAATATCATAAAGTGCAACAGTGTCTATAAATGCGAAGATGAAAGGGAGTAGTCTGTCAGTTCAAAGAACACGCACCATAGGAAACAGTTCGCATAAACGCATGTCTTGTGCAAGGTACAAAATAAAGTGCGTACAAGATATTGTTGTTGACAATGGTAAAGTGCGACAGTGTCTATAAATAGGAAGTAGTTTTGCGGGATATATGAAAAAGCCGCAATTCCAAAAAGGTGCACGTCGGAAGGGTAGACTATTTGTGAGTGGAGAATAGAGCTGGCTAAAGTCTATATAAGGTTTTGTTTGTTTCAATGGCCATTGCAACATAAGCCCACTCGCCACTTCAAGGCACCTCTTTAGAGTGGGTACCTAACAATTGTGACCAAAAGGCCGCTCTACTGAGCAGCTCCAAGCCCCTCCAGCTGCTTTTCAGCGAAGGAGAGGCAAAGATGGTGGCTTTTATTTATACACGCACCAAACACTTCCCATTTGGGATCAAAAACAAAAACATGGAAAGAGGAACAGCTGCAGAACGACGGACTGGTGTTACAAGCATGATATACATAAATACAGAAAAAATGGCGTCGCGCCCATACTCACTTATTTTCGGAGGGGCAGCAACTGCCAGGAGTAACAGCCCAGTCAATGCATAAAACATAACAAGGAAAAAGAGTGTCATCTGCGCTCGTTTCTATGTGTTCCATGTACAACAAAAATGAGGTTTTTGTTTGTTTCAATGGCCATTGCAACGTAAGCCCACTCGCCACTTCAAGGCACCTCTTTAGAGTGGGTACCTAACAATTGTGACCAAAAGGCCGCTCTACTGAGCAGCTCCAAGCCCCTCCAGCTGCTTTTCAGCGAAGGAGAGGCAAAGATGGTGGCTTTTATTTATACACGCACCAAACACTTCCCATTTGGGATCAAAAACAAAAACATGGAAAGAGGAACAGCTGCAGAACGACGGACTGGTGTTACAAGCATGATATACATAAATACAGAATGCCTCTCCTTCGCTGAAAAGCAGCTGGAGGGGCTTGGAGCTGCTCAGTAGAGCGGCCTTTTGGTCACAATTGTTAGGTACCCACTCTAAAGAGGTGCCTTGAAGTGGCGAGTGGGCTTACGTTGCAATGGCCATTGAAACAAACAAAAACCTCATTTTTGTTGTACATGGAACACATAGAAACGAGCGCAGATGACACTCTTTTTCCTTGTTATGTTTTATGCATTGACTGGGCTGTTACTCCTGGCAGTTGCTGCCCCTCCGAAAATAAGTGAGTATGGGCGCGACGCCATTTTTTCTGTATTTATGTATATCATGCTTGTAACACCAGTCCGTCGTTCTGCAGCTGTTCCTCTTTCCATGTTTTTGTTTTTGATCCCAAATGGGAAGTGTTTGGTGCGTGTATAAATAAAAGCCACCATCTTTGCCTCTCCTTCGCTGAAAAGCAGCTGGAGGGGCTTGGAGCTGCTCAGTAGAGCGGCCTTTTGGTTACAATTGTTAGGTACCCACTCTAAAGAGGTGCCTTGAAGTGGCGAGTGGGCTTACGTTGCAATGGCCATTGAAACAAACAAAAACCTCATTTTTGTTGTACATGGAACACATAGAGACGAGCGCAGATGACACTCTTTTTCCTTGTAAAGTCTATATAAGTCTCACACTCTTAACATCCAGGCGTATATGGGGTCCGGGTGGGTATCTTCTCCTTGGAATCCTAGTGTCTTTGTGATCCTCGGAAAAAAAATATTAGATAATAGTACAGCACTGTCTGGACCCGTTGGCTACGATATATATCAAATAGAAGGGGGTACTTACACTTTCCAGAGCCTATATTATCCAGGCTCTGGTTCGGAGTACACTGGGCCAAATAAAGAGTGGCCTCTTCCCTTTGATTTTCTCGTTCACCTCAAAAACAGGGAATTTGAAGAAACAGAGCGATCATAGCGTAACTTGAAACAATGGTCAAATGAATATAAGGTATAAATGGTCTCACTCACCGATGGTGGAGCCTTGTTGATTCAGGCTCAATTTCATGGCATGCAGTGCTCCTTAGTCGGTGGGCACCATCACCTCTTTATCAGCTTACAGGGGTCTCGAATGGACGAATGAAGTGATGCTCGTATCACACAAAAAAAACTGGCTAGGCGTCTGTTATACAGTCCATTAAATAAATTGTAGACTGAATTGGTAAAAAACGGGGGGAATACTTTATTATAAAAATTGTATACAGGGTATTCAGATTAGGGGGTCAAGGATCAAAGGGGATACGTGTTTCGGCAGTTAATATGACTTCATCAGTCCATAATTAAAAGAAAAAAGGGCAACCTCAGGGAATCCCATAGGCTTCAATGTTAAAAATATTCCCGTTTTGATTCAATATCTAATAATCCTTTGATTATAATATTCTGCAGTAAAAAGTCTCTTTATCTATAGATTTCTTAGGATCTTTTAGGCATTTTTCAGGATTTTTTGCGAAACTTTTTTTCTGTTTTTTTTTAAAATAACTTTTTCTTTTTTCTGTAACAGCCCTTTTTATTATCATTCATTAGATCTTATGTGTAAATTTCAGACATTTCATTCTGTAGTTTCTTTGCAAACAGCGTTTCACTTTTCAAACATTCAAGAGTCCGTTTTTTTTTTCACTCCATTCGTCTGCGATGTCGGGTTTTTCCGGTGGCTGCTCTGTGCTGTGATCAGTGGCTGCTCGGGTTTCTCCGGTGTGTTCAGCGGGGTTAATCCAGATGGTTTTGCGGGTTTCGGTGTCCCTTCGCCGGGTTTTGCGGTGAGTGTTTGGCAGGTTTGCAGCGACTTTTCCCAGGGCCTGCTCAAAGATTTCAAGGTCCTCTTTACGGACCAACGTTCCATTAGATGCCTAAACACAACCATCAGGAGTAGGGTTGTCCACAGGTGGAATGGGCGTGAGAGGTGTACAGGTGACGACCCCCGCAATGATGGGTGATGGGCCCCTCTCCTTGGCTGCCAACCTTTGCTCATAGGCAGCAAGATCTGAATCAGGAATAATGAAGCCATCAGAGGCTATAGAAAAAGTCCTGACATCCTTATGAGAGCAAGAAACGGTTCTATCAGGCAGAGCGTCACAGCCATGTATAATGTTGGGGTCTGAGACTTGCTCTCCTGGACCACCTCTAGGGTGCTTGGCAGTCTGGATAGGAGATACGTGGGTCACACCCACCTCCATAGGTACCTGGGGTTCAGGTTCCATAACCATGGGTTCTGCGTCAATGAGCTCAGTAGGCAGGATCTCTATGGACCCAGAAGGGTCTGGGGTCAAGACCTCCATGTCCTCAGCATCGGATTCATCCTCTGTACCCTCGTCCTCCAAAGAGACATCACAGGAAACAGACCTCCTTGGTACAGAGGATTGACGAGGCTTGCCCATGTTGGTAGCCTGGCGAGGCTTAGCAGCTGCCTGATGTGACTTAACTGGGCGAGACTTGGCAGCGACCGGAGTCTGGTGTGATTTGGCAGTGGCCTGGCGAGTCTCGCGTGGCACAGGAGCAGCGACTGGGGTCTTGGGTGGCACAGGAGCAGCGGCTGGGGTCTTGCGTGACACAGGAGCAGCGCTGGGGTCTTGCGTGACACAGGAGCAGCGGCTGGGGTCTTGGGTGACACAGGAGCAGCGGCTGGGGTCTTGCGTGGCACAGGAGCAGCGGCTGGAGTCTTGCGTGGCATAGGAGCAGCGGCTGGAGTCTTGCATGGCACAGGAGCAGCGACTGGAGTCTGGCATGGTACAGGGGCAGCGGCTGGAGCCTGGCGTGCCTTAGCGGGTCTGATTGGGCAGAAATCAATTTTGTGCTGATCTGACCCGCAGTAGAAACATAAATTCAGCATCCAACGCCTCTCTCTCTGCGATTCCACAGGAGGTATCTGAGCTCTGCATGCAGGTCGAGAGTGAATAGATTCAGCTGGTTGCTGTGAAGTGCTGCTTACTGGTGAAGGCCTGACAGGACCAGGGCGAGAAGTAAAGAAGTCCCTCCAATCCCACACCCTCTCCAGCAAAAGGAACAGGTGATCAACAATGTCTTCCAGTGCAGTTATTTCCCCCACGGGCCTGGTGTTTGGCTCTCTCATTATGTCAGGCTCACGCCAGGATGGAGTCATGGCGTGGCATTATGTTTATTTTCCCAGACGCTGGGGGAGAGCAAATCAGGCAGGGACAGGAAGCAGTATAAGTAATTAAGTGTATTCTCAAGGTAAGCGCACAGCAACAGTCTTATATACACTTGCAGAATACTGAAAACAAATAGACAAGTCCTTCTTCACAAAGGTAGTCTCTTCTGCTGTACCAGATATAGTGGACTAGGTAGTGCTCCCCAAGTAGGAACCAGGAGCTCTTCACAAAAGGTACCTTTAACACAGATAGCTACAGGAGTAGTCTGGATACGCCAGGGATAGTGGGCTATGCAGTGTCCACTGCTGACAAGATCCACAGGCCTGGAACCAGGAGCTCTTCGCAAAGGGTCTTGATGTAACGCAGGCAGATGAATAAGGAACACTAGAATAGCAATAACAGTACAGAGGAATGTTGGGAATAGACAGACTAAGGGAGAGGCGGCTCACATCACCTCACAAGTAAAGGGCAGGGAACACAAAATGAGAGAGCCCTGAGAGAAGGGTGTGTCCAGGTTTTATGCACACCACACACCAGATCAGGCCAGGAATTAACCCTTGAGTGATACAGACAGGCAGAGAATAGAAAGCCAGACTGGTCATAGCAGGTTCCCAGGGTTTAGGCATGACAGATTAGGGTTGCGACAGGATTTGCAATTGATTTTCTACAGCATTGCAGGTATTTGATAAGGTCCAGACTAGTATTTCACTTTTTGGTTACGGAGAAGTTTAGTAATGACACTGACAGGCACTGGTCTAAAACTGAATTCCTGTCTGATACAGGGTTTTTGCACAGTTGGAGGGGCCTGACCTGTGTGCAGCCTTTCTGATTGTGTGTCATTTCCTAGCTTAACAATCAGGGTGGTGGCGCATCCAACAAAATAATTATTAAAGGCATTTGCTACATCTAGGGGGTGTTGCAGGGTTTGGTTGTTTATTTTGACAGCAGCTGGCTGGGAGTGGACGGCGGGTGCTTGTATGTTACTTATGGTTTTCCAAAAGTTTCTAGGGTTTGATATGTTATTGTATAGATTTTCATTGAAGTAATGGGCTTTAGCCATTTCTGTATGTTTTGTATTATAATTATATTAATGGGTAAATCTGGAAAATATAAATGTTATACCCACCAATGCAGGCAGTTGAAATTAATCTTACAGAGACTTTGTGAATGGTATGGTATATAAAAGCACAGGTTTACAAATAAAATAAACTAGTTTAAACCAGTATTGCATGATGTTCTCATTTGAGGGATTTGAATAAATAAGGACATGGGGTAGAAAAGACTCTGTTGAAAGACAACAAGATGACACATTTGAAAGCAAATAAATATATATTCTAAGGCAGAAGTCATTAGGATAGCTGAGCCTTATGGGACAGGCGGTTCCAATATATCTGGAGGGTTAAGGTTGCTGACCCCTGCTTGGAGGTTAATACTAAAGTTTTTAAATAATAATAGAGGGTGATGATGTACAATCCTGAATAAATAGGGTAGTAATTAACTTGACAATGTCATTTTATAATGCATATTTCTGACTATATAAATATGAATGAAAAGATAACATATTGAATATGCAGTTGTAAAATTAAAATGTAGAATTTATTGATTCAAAAAAACAGCGAATTCAGGATAGGTTTAAATTTCAATTGCATTTCAAGTTAAAGCAATCTATTTTATTTCATATACTGTATATCTTGATTGTTTTTACTTGGCAATCTTATAATTTCCACATAAGATTACATTTATCAAAAAAATTGTGTGTTTTATTATCTCTGAAATAAATGCTTTGATATATTTTACAATGATTGCTTGCATTATGTGACTGTACTAAATAAAACCAACTGTCATCTTAACATAAATCCCCAATGATGGTTTCAATGATAATGTAATCACAGTTTGAGGCCTATGCTTTAGACTTAACTTTTCAAATGTCTTCAAAGAAATAAAGAAAAGAGAGTTTAAAAAAAAAACTGACTTGGTTTGCCAGTAAGAATGAACATTTGTAATTCAATAAATATTCAGTAGCATTAAACATTTAAACAGTCTTAATTGCATTTGTGTTCGTTGAGAAACAGTGCTGTATAAGTATTATCAAGAACCGTAGTATAACTATTATATTCTTTTCCTCCTTGCATTTAGATGAAAAGAGTTCACTCTTGCCACGCAGGACTGGATGAGGGGAAACCAGACTGCACACAGGCAATGATCACGAATTGACTTGCAAATCCAAGGTATCATTACAGTCATACTCGATCCATTATGCACTTGCATCTTATGCATTTTTCTTCACTTTTAATTCTGAGTACTGGAAGCATGTCCCAAAATATTATTTTATTATGAACCAGATCAGTCTTAATTTTATTATATTGCATTAAAAAATAAATGCTGCTGTGGAGCATATGACACAAAAGAGATCCAGATGTATCCTACTTATTAAAGCATGTTTTATTTTGTTTGTTATAAGGGCCTGTCATAAATAAATTACTATTTACGGTAATTGCCAGAGAGGAATGTGCTAACCATGGATTTTCAGACAGTCCGAACTGATGTCTGCCATTAACATTCTGTTGGGAAGCATCTTTATGCATTTTTTTTAATGAGTTCAAGAACATTAACAAATGCTTTCTTGCTGTAGGGCGCACTAATATGCAAAACTGCAGATTAAGGGAATAAATCCATGATTTAGGCCTGAAGGGAGGTGTCTGTCACCTCTAGTTATATGACTCTTTTCCGCATTGACTATTGGTATGGATTAATTGAGTTGACAGCTTTTAGAATCTGAATAAGGTGGCAAAGGAGCAAATTAGATTTTTGTTTATGTTCTTGTTCTTTATTTTTAGAACCATACTGCTATCACGATACTACAATTTATGCTGCAAAACTACATAGAGTTAAAGACTGGAAAACATATTATACATACACAGATCAGCCACAACATTAAAACTGCTGACAGGTGAAGCGAATAACATTGATTCTATTGCTACAATGACACCTGTAAAGGGGTTGGATATATTAGGCAGCAAGTGAACAATCGGTTCTTGAATTTCATGTTTTGGAAGCAGGAAAAATGGTCATTGACAATGGTGCTCCCTGATGGCAGTGGCCTCTTTCAACAGGATACTGCACCCTGCTATACTGCAAAAAATGCTCACTCAAGAATAGTTTGAGTAACACGACAAAGACTGTAAGGTGTTGCCTTGGTCTACAAATACCCCAGATCTCAATCTGATTGAGAATCTGTGGGATGTGCTGAAACAACAAATCCAATTCATGGAGGCCCTACCTCTGACTTGCAGGATCTGCTGTTAATGTCTGTGTGCCATATACAAACCAAAAAAATAGTGCAGCCCCTTGTGGTCAATCAGTATACCTTAAAAATATTTTAACTGATGCTCTGTTCTTTCAAACTAAAAATTGAAACATAAAAGCAGCATAGAGTAATAACGTAAACACAAACAATTGTATTGTATTGATGAACTGTGTACACTCACAAAGGCAGAGCCTCCCTGGCTCTATACTGTATGTGTGCAGACTATTTGCCGGCTGTTCTCAGCCCAAATCGAGGATCCTCTGGAAATTTCTTGGGTATCCCTCAAGAAAATAACTTTAACATAGTGCAGATCAATGTAAGTATTAGATAGAAATAGAACAAGATGGGTTCACTCACGGGAACCAAGGGGGCTCTTCGTTCACAGGCGTATGGTTGTTTTTAGGTACCACCAAAAACCCTCAGGCAGGAGACTCTTAACCCTTTCGCTGCTGAGCCATTTCTCTCCTGTGTGCTCATTTTTACCGGTTTCGCTCATCATGTTTAAATGCGTTTTGAAGCCTTATTTTATTATATGACCCAGACATATTATATATCGTTCTTTCCGCCAGACTCGGCAGATTCATAATATATCATTATTATATGTACAGTATATGTGTCCTGTCTGTATATTATAACAAAAAATGCAATAAAATTAGAATTTTCAATAATTTACAATGTGTAAAGTGTTTTTTTCACATTTTAACATGCGAGCATTTGCAGTTATATTTTCTATGAGTTGCGCTTTTTAAAAAAAATTTGAAATGAGGGACTTGTTAATTTTTTTGGTGGAAAATTACACGATTTTTACCAAACGCACACCATAAAAAAATCGTTAGTGCAGCATCATTGTTCACATTATAATTGAAATGGGAACAATATTGCTGCATTAACAAAACAAAAAAACTGTTTATTTTTCATTAATTTATTTTTAATATTTTTTTATTTTCATTTTTAGTTTTTTTCTTAACTTTTAACATGGTCATGTTTAGTATCGCTGGAAAGGCCATGCTCTGGACGATCCAATGATATCAAACATTAAAACCTAGCTAGCACGGATCGGGAGATAGAAGTTTCATTGTAGCCCCCATTGAGGCAGCTAGGGGTTAACTCCAGAACTGACATCATCACGCTATGCACGATGACGCTAGTCATCAGGTGGAGATCCCGGAACCTTGGGCAACATCCAAGATGTTGGCCAGCTCCAGGAGAGGATTGCGATCTGGCGCTTTTTTTATGCTGAATCGTGATCCGGCCCCCAAGGGGTTAAAAACAGTTACCTTTTGGAAGGGCAGGCTGTGCCCTTCCAAACGGTGCCTGCCTTTGACTGCTGCCCCTTACAGAAGGGGAGGGAGAGAGGTCCAAAGGACCTCTCCCCTCCCTTTCAGGCACCTTCCTCACACTCGCAGGGGGGGCGCCTGTAAAAGATGTCATCGTCCGTATCACAGGAGAACCACTTGGCTGTACTCGCTGAGCGTGTCCTTAGCAGCCAAGTGGCTAAAGGCAGGAACTTTTAAAAAAAAAATATTAAAAGGAATTACCGAGACTCGTTTCGTCGGTTTCACACTCAGCTTTCTCAATCGGCATAATCACATGTGTTCCCTTTAGCCCTTTATTTACATTCTGATCCTGCCTTGCCCAATCCACAACCGTGTTACCCTCCCATATGACTTGACATCAGCTTCTTCTGTTGACATCTACGTCCATACAATAACAAAGCATATACAAAGAGGGTGGTGAACGATGTTGTTTATACTTATGCCAGTAATGAAATGCATAGTTTAAACCAAAAAGCATTACATGTTCTTCTGCATTTCATACTGTTGCCCTTTAAAATATTTAATTTTTCATATATGATAAATGGTGAATCATACATCCTTTAAAAAAAATAACACAAACTGCACAACTTACTTAAGTCAAGAATAAAAATAGTTTCACAATATGAACTTGTTCTTTAAAAGCAACACTCTAGACAGTATGGACATTTAATGTAAGTTGAATGATCACGGTTACCTAAGGATCCTTCCCACTCATATGGAGAGCCAATGGATTGGATGGACACTTCCATAAACATTCATCCCCTTCATGGTAATTTGACAGTTGTAAAACAGTCCAAGGAAGAGAGCAAACGACACCCAGCGCAGGAGAAAAAAAGGGATAATTTAATTTAAAAATGCATAGACATCACCAGATGCTGGGTTTCATTTCTGGTGATGCTCTGCCAGGCCTCTACTGCAACTGTATTCAGTTCCTGCTTGTTCTTTGGGCATTTTCCCTTCAGTTTTGTCTTCAGCAAGTGAAATGCATGCTCGATGGGATTCAGGTCAGGTGATTGACTTGGCCATTGCATAACATTCCACTTCTGTCCCTTCAAAAACTCTTTGGTTGCTTTTGCAGTATGCTTTGGGTCATTGTCCATCTGCACTGTGAAGCGCCGTCCAATGAGTCCTGCTGCATTTGGCTGAATGTGAGCAGATAATATTGCCCGAAACACTTCACATCATCAATAAATACAAGAGAATCAGTTCCATTGGCAGCCATACATGCCCACGCCATGACACTACCACCACCATGCTTCACTGATGAAGTGGTATGCTTAGGATTGTTAGAGATTATTGACTTCTTTAATAGGTCAGGGATATATTAATTATGACGTATATTTTTCTTATTGTAGATGTATATAGATATATATATATTATTGACAGTGCCTCCAATACCAGTGGTATAAATTGGTATTTAACCCCTAAGATAGGGATTAATAACCAATCAATGAATATACGTCTTAACAAATATATGGCGCGTTATCCCGAGTTCTTTTGATGCTATCTAGATATTTTTAGACACAATAAAATCAATAAAGATGATATGAGACTGCGTAACGGTAAAACAATTCAAACCAAAATTTATTCACACGTCAAGTTTCATACAATCATATGTTATCAATGGATTAGCAAGATACAATTTCACAAGTGATTATAGATCGTGATTAGTAGCGATACTGCGACACGCAATAATCTAATGGACAAATATTTTAGGTTTATAGACCGCACCACAGGTATACACGCCTCAGTTCTTAAACACCAAGCTCTATTCTATTCACTTAAACCTTTTCCATTATAAACCAATCCTCCACCTGGCTAAAGTAAACACTCAGTTACTGGGCATCACCTGAAGCACAATTTATTATTGTGGGGGCCTATTCACTAAATGCAACTTCCTTCAGGGAGATACATAACACACTCGATAGGTAGACTATCTCTTCCACAGATCAATCACAGCACTTCATTCAATCGAAAGGGCTGCAAGATGGATATGAAAGGAGTTATGCTGGTTTTACGAATGGGACTGACGGCACTTGACATATAAAAGCTATTTCACGGTCCCAGCGTATCACACTATAGGTATATAATTGATCTTTAGATGTCCACAACCAGTATTCTTGGAATACAAATAATTTCACTAAATTATGGCTCAAGTATTCAGCCGGGAATAGTTTCTTCCTAGCAATCCTCTGCAGGGGACTGGAAGGTTGAATTACTATTCTACCAAGGAAGCTCAAACAGCAAAATAATTCATTTATATTCCTTTAGTTTGTGATGGACATCTAAAGTAGGGACTATGCAATTAGAAAATAGATATCAAGTTATTCAGGCATACTTTACCATCTGGTTAGTGAAGATAGAGTGGTGGAAGATTAGGGTGTGGTCGCGTCTTTAAAGGGGGCGGCTGATGATAATTGCCTTTCTCCCTCCAAGCGTCCCTCAGGTCTCTCCCCAAGCTTTTCTCAGTGTGTGTTGATCCTTTTGCTCTGGAGTGTCCCCCTTATATAGTGGTCTTCCGCCCAGTTTTAGATCTAGCCCATCACTATGTGGCCTCATTTGATTGGAGGATATATATATTCATCAACTCCAGGGGTCTGTCCAGGTGTTATATTACCTAGCCAGCAGATGGCGCTCTCATATCATCCATAAACCTTCTGCAGGAATTAATTTATGTGTTTGGCCAATCTTTTACTGGTTTGGGGTCTTTTATTCCTATATCCCGGGACTCCATAGATTTTGTTAACAAATCAAAATTTATTTCTATTGTGGCATCGCCGGCTTGATTGTTGACTTTGACACACATACACCTACCTCCTGGAGAGTGTTCTTGATCTGGCCAACTGTTGTGAAGGGTGTTTTCTTCACCAGGGAAAGAATTCTTCGGTCATCCACTTCAGTTGTTTTCCATGGTCACCTGGGTCTTTTGGTGTTGCTGAGCTCACCAGTGCGTTCCTTCTTTTTGAGAATGTTCCAAACAGTTGTTTTGGCCACACCTAATGTTCTTGCTATCTCTCTGATGGGTTTGTTTTGTTTCTTCAGCCTAATGATGGCTTGCTTCACTGATAGTGACTCTCATCTTGAGAGTTGACAGCACCAGATTCCAAATGCAAATAGCACACTTGAAATGAACTCTGGGCCTTTTATCTGCACATTGTAATTGGGGTAATGAGGGAATATCACACACCTGGCCATGGAACAGCTGAGAAGCCAATTGTCCCATTACCTTTGGTCCCTTAACAAGTGGGAGGCACATCTGCAAACTGCCGTAAGTCCTACACCGGTCACCTGAGTTGGATGTACATACCCTCAAATTAAAGCTGACAGACTGCAGTTAAAGCACATTGTGTTTGTTTCATTCCAACTCCATTGTGGTGGTGTATAGAGCCAAAGATGTTAGAATTGTGTCGATGTCCCAATATTTCTGGACCTGACTGTACAGATGTTTATTCATGGTTAGTATATAAGTATATTTCATCATGTTATAGGAAAAACATAAAATTAAATTAAACAAAAAACTCTTTCATTTTTATATAAAATAATTTGAACATGGAAAATTGTAACTCACCACAGATTGAGAAAAGTGTACTGAATACAGGAACCTATATGAGTTTCTTTTCACTTTTATACTCCATATATCACAAAAAGTGTATTACTGTTTTAGCGTTAAAAATTGATGATTAAGTCATAGTTATCTAATTTAAAATGTTGAATAATTATTATAATCCTCAACATTTTCTTTCCTCAGTGTAAAAAAAATATCAAATATTATTTTAAAATCACTTTATGCTTCCTTATATTCCTGGGGATAAAAGTAGCTGTGGGGGGGGGGAGCAGGGGAGCAGTCGTGGTTTGAGTGAGCTCCACTGGATCTTGCTGAAAATGGGAATTTCTCCCCGGATCTCCCAGCTGATTTACACATCTGAGGGCACCTGGGAGGCTGGCCATTGGGTGGCAGACTCCGGAGGTTATTTTAGCCCTCCGGAGCCAAGCAGAGGAAAGGCCTTAGATCCCGCAGGGCGCGACCAGTCGTCGGCCATCTTAAGGCCGAGGTTCTGGCCTGCTCCTCATTCGGCCCCTTTACCCAGGTGATCGGCTGCTGTGTGCCACGGAGATGGAGGGACCCCATCTTCCAGCTACAGCGGATGTATCCATAGCAGAGAAGGTAGAGGAGGGCAAGGACTGGTGGCGGCTGACTTACCCATCCTCTGTCGGAAACCTGGGGGCCATGATAGAAGGTCTTGAGGCCTGTCTGGAGCAGATGGCTGGAGACGATGAGACCCCACTATCGTTAGGTGACTGGCACCGACTGATGGCCATGGTAGGGGTCGACCGGCAGCTGGAGGTTCTAGCTGGAGTGGCATTGGGGGATGTCTCCCCTGGTGGCTGCATAGACATCCTTTCTGCAGTGGAGTTGACAATGGAATCTGTTGTGTCAGTGGAGGTCCGGGTGCCGTGATACAGGTGGTCCTTCAGCCTGACGAGGCAGCTACTGACCCGTGGAGAGGGAAGTGCGGACCCCTGCCGAGCAGACGGCTGCGCTGGGGGTCCCTGGGCTTTTGGCACCGTGCCCCCCATGAAGTCTATTCCAGAGGGGTGGCTACATTCTAAGTTGAAGCAGGCGGGGGAGATATGGTGCTGGCCCTGGTCCCATGGAGTTTTTCTGACCCTGGTTGGAGTGCTTTGGCAACTGCCTGTTTGTCAAGCCCCAAGGGTGGAGGCCAGGCTCAGTGGAGCTGACTACCCAGCCTTTTTGTTGGACACGGGCTGATGCAGCCTATCCTGGTGTCTGTTTGGATAGTGGCATGGTCCTTTTTTGACCCCTCCGTGTGATGTTATTTTTTTTTTGTAAATATCTGTTTATTAAATTTCAAAAATAGACACATACGACACAGAGATCAGTGAACTCGCAGGTTCTTTCAAGTGATAAATGAGCATGCAGGGACGCGCAGGTCCCATGTGAAGTATAAATGTGAACATATTACAAGAAAGGGAAGGGAGGGAAAAGGGAAACAGAGGGAGGATAAGTGCATACATTAAATGAGCATCATTCCATTTGTCTGGGTACAGAACCTGCTAGGTACTATTATTTATTCGGGAAGGGTCAATAACGCTCGGAATGTGCTGGCCGAGGATCTGAGGATCCAGTTTGACCAGATTGCGGAGTATAGAGGTAGCCGGTCAGAGTCTCTGTACATCAGTTGCTCTATGGAATGGAGATCTTCCATGCGGGTAAACCAGAGTGTGAGAGGCGGGGGGGGGTGAGCTGTTTCCAGTACAGAGGTATTAAGGCCTTAGCGGTGTTCAGAACCCGGATAGCCAGAGTGCGTTTGTAAGAAGCAATTGAATAATTATTATGATGTAGGAGCATTGCGGCCGGTGTGAACTCTGGTGGGGGATCTGTAAATTCTCAGAGTATGTCGTGTATTCTAGAACAGAAAGTTTGGATTATTGGGCATTCCCACCAGATGTGCAACATATCACTGAGCGCATCGTTACATCGCCAGCATAGCGCAGGGACCTGTGAGTCATAACGATTAATTATGTCCGGGGTGCGGTACCAGAAGCTAAGGACCTTGTATGCTGTTTCCTGAGATTTGGAGGAGGTGGAGCAGTGATGTGTTAATTCACAGATCTTAGACCATTGGTCGTCTGAAAGCGTAATGTTTAATATGGATTCCAATTTTCCCATATATGGCGGTGGAGTGGCAGAGGCCGCGTACCTGAGTTGTAAGTAAAGCAGTGATAAGCCATGTGTGAGGGGTCCCATGTTACAGCACAGTCTCTCAAACGTCCTTAGCGGGCGCCCTAATTGATGTTTTTGGGGAATGCCATCAAGGTAGTGTCGTATCTGAGCATAATGAAAGGAGTGGAAGAATGAAACAGGTCTGTCTTTCATTAAGTCGGTCAATGGTCGTCGGACCGGGGCGTCGAAAAAGTGCAGTATGCGCGGTGTGAGGGCGGGGACCAGTCGTCTGACCGAGTGGGGATCTAGTCCAGGGAGGTACTCTTCATTATATATCATCGGAGTCATGGGAGAAGGGAAGGAGGTGAGGTTAGATTTAGTTGCAATCCGGCGCCATATCTTGTACGTCGCCCCCACGAATGGCGATGAACTGGCTAATCGCCTGCCTTCTTTTAGTGTCAACCACGGGAGAACCGTCATCAGTCTTCCGACAAGTTCCTGTTCCACTGCTCTCCATAACTTAACCGATCCTTCCCTTGACCACTCAACCACCCGTAGCAAGTGACAGGCCTGGTGGTAAAGGCTGAAATTGGGGAGGGCTAGACCCCCTGCAGCTCTCAATCTAGTGAGTACCTGGTAACTCAACCTGGAGTGTTTACCCCTCCAAATGTAGTTGGCCACTAGGGTCCTAAGGGAAGCAAGGAATGCCCTAAGGAGATCAATGGTTATGGTTGGTAGCAAGTATAGGAGTCGGGGCTGTACATTCATCTTGATCACTGCAATACTTCCCAGCCAGGAGATATGCGGGTAATTCCAGTTGGCTAGGTCGCATTGCAGAGACTTAAATCGTGGAGGGAAGTTATCTTGAAAGAGGTGGGAGCCTTGCGATGAGAGCCAGATTCCCAGGTATTTAATTTTGTCGGTCACCCATGTAAAGGCAAAGTGCGTTTCAAAGCCTGGGCTCTGGAGTCAGGAACTGAGACGTTGAGGATATGGGATTTAAGGAAATTAATTTTAAGATTGGAGAGCCTGCCATACTCCTCAAAGGCTGCCATGACTCCTGGCAGAGACACCTCTGGCCTTGTAATAAAAAACAGGAGGTCATCTGCGTACGCCGCCACTTTGTGTTGATGTGGACCTACCGCAACCCCCATTATATTTGGAATGGCCTCTAAGAAAGGTTCTAGGGTCAGTACGAATAGCAGCAGTGAGAGAGGACACCCTTGCCATGTGCCATTGCGGATGGGAAATGGGGCCGTAAATACCCCGTTCACACAGACGCGTGCAGTCACATCTCCATATAGGGCTCCTATCCAGGCGCGGAGATGAGGGCCTAGGCCAATATGTGTCAGGGAGAGGGATATAAAATCCCAGTCCACCCTGTCGAAGGCTTTCTCCACGTCTGTGGATAGGAGTGCCAACACCTGAGACGAGCGGCAAGCATGGTGCATGAGTTGCAGCGTCCGCCTTTTGTTGTCCTGGGCCTCACTACCAGGGACAAACCCCACTTGGTCCGCACAGACAAGGGCGGGGAGGAAGGGTTTAAGTCTTTCAGCCAAAATTTTTGCGAACAGTTTCAAATCACAGTTTAACAAAGAAATGGGTCTGTAGCTGGAGCAAAGGTCAGTGTCCTTTCCCTCTTTCGGTAGTATCGTTATGTTGGCACTTAGGGTCTGTGTAGGAAGATGTTGCCCCTCCACCAGGTCATTGTAAGCAGTCAGGAGGTGGGGTGAGAGGATTGCAGTGTAGGCTTTGTAATATCAGACAGGGAGACCATCGGGGCTGGGGCTTTTTCCGGTTTTAGAGGATTTAAGCGCCTGAGCCAATTCTTCTGCTGTCAAGGGGCGGTCCAAAAATTCTGAGGTTTGGCAGGAAAGTCGTTTAGGGGAATATTTAGTTAGGTAGGCCAGAATGTCAGCGCGTTTGCAGGCTAGGTCTCGAGGGCTAGAATTGCCCTGCAGGTCATAGAGCGCAGCATAATAGTCTCGCACGATCTGAAGTAGTTTTGCTGGCAACCGTTGCGTCACGCCTTGTGAATTGCGCAATTTAGCTATATAAGTAGCCGAGCGTTTTTTGGCTATCATGCGTGCCAGTAACCTACCACTTTTGTCCCCGTGTAGGTGGAAAAGGGCTTTAGAGCATAAGTACGATCGGTGATATGATTCGTTCATGAGTGTATGCAAGGATCTGCGTAGCTCAGTCAGGTGTGCCATAGTTTCAGGGATACCCTCCCGTTTGTGGTCGGAGGAAATCTGGGTTATCTGGTGTTGGAGGTCTCGCATACTAGCCGATCGGCGTTTAGCCTGCTCAGCACCCTTTCTGATAAAGTAGCCTCTGATCACGCATTTATGCGCCTCCCACACTATCGGCGAGGCCACTTCACCAGTGGCGTTCTCTGCAAAAAAGTCTGTGAGGACCTGCTTGTCACATTCCCACGTTCCAACCCTGTCTCCCTGCCCTCTGTATTCCTTATGTCTGTGTTTCCCTGTGCTGCTTTCCCTGACATGCAGCTCAGGGGTTAAGTTCTTTGCTCGTTGAGCTTCTGCTGGTGATATGGGCTGATTACTCCCCTATTTAAAGCCATGGGCCCATATCACCATGCTCTTGCATCCTGGTTCACTTCAGCTACAGATTTGTTCCTGAGAGCTCCCTGTTATTCTATCCTAGTGCTTTCTCACTGTTTCCCCCTTGTCTGAGTTCTAGGTTTCTGATTGACTTCCTGTATTGACCCTCTGGCCTGGCTGACGGATTTTCTCTGGTGCTATATCCCCGCTTTGGCTCAAGGTATACGTTTTGGTTTTGACCCCTGGCTTATTCATTGACCACTCTTCTGGACATCCCTAGCGGTTCTGTGCTTATCGTATTATATGTTGTGTATCCCTGTAGACCAACGCTTTAGTTATTGAAGTCCTTCCCTGCAAGTTATTGAGTATATCTCCTTTTGGTGTCTGTGTTTTTCCCAGGACTCTGCACGGCTACAAGGTATCCTTTTTCCATTAGTGCAGATTCGGCCACTCTAAGGACCGATCTATCAGTATAGGGCTCCTTCGGTATTAGCCGTGCAGAGGTCCCCAGTGTCTTCTGTGGTTTATTTCCTTATCCTGATTGTTGTGTCACGCATCTCTGCGTATAGCGGCTTTTCCTCTTACCTGGGCCCTACTTGGCGCATGCCAGGTACCGCCATTGTGGCTGAACGTGACATAATGCAAGAGCCAACCATAAAGCCCGCAGAGCTGCGTAAATTGTTTTAATCCATGCTGCACCTGTTTGATGATTTCATGTCTAAGTGGAAGGGGTTAATGGACACAGCTTTTCTCCCTTCTAATGATCAAGCTGTTCTAGAAAGCAGGGTACGTGGTCCGCTTTCCCCTGAGGAAATGAATAGAAGGCGAACTGACAAGCTCTGTTTCTATTGTGCCAGTTCATTGCATTTTATATATCATGGTGCCACTCAAGCCAGTGCGCGCTGAGGCTGGCAAGATGCCAGTGCGCGCTGAGGCTGGCAAGATGCAGTGCGCACTGAGGCTGGCAAGATACCAGTGCGCGCTGAGGCTGGCAAGATGCCAGTGCGTGCTGAGGCTGGCAAGATGCCCGCTGCGCCCACGACCCACAGTCGGGTCACCAAAGCCAGGTCCCATTATAAATCCAAAGTAATCAGACCCTTGTACCGTCCAGGTTTAGGAGAGCCCTTCCTAGGGCAACCAGACCTGTGGAGGGGG
The DNA here is from genome assembly GCA_009667805.1 of Leptobrachium leishanense. Lineage (NCBI taxonomy): Eukaryota > Metazoa > Chordata > Amphibia > Anura > Megophryidae > Leptobrachium > Leptobrachium leishanense. The sequence goes on from CM019068.1 coordinate 100,780,816, forward strand.
CACTGATGTTAATAACCTTGCTGAAATATCCAACGATGGGTCAGATGGTGCCAGGCCCCGTACTGGGTCAGATGGTATCAGTCCCTGCCATGTATCCGAGGTCAGACCCCCTTTACCGTCCAGGCCTAGGAGAGCCCTTCCAGGGGTAACCAGGTCTGTGGAGGGGGTAACTGACATCTCAGACCCAGTCGAGTATTCCCCTTCTTCTGATCCCGAGGCACAAATGGACTTTGACTCCCTGGCCGAGAAGGAGTCAAAGGATGAAGTCATGGAGGTTATTTCCATTAATGCCTCTCGTTTGTGGCTTCGCCAAATGGCCAGACACCCTAAGGGTGGTCCAGGGCGTAAGATTGTTACAGGCTGTATTACCTGCGGTGCTGTACGTTTATCTGCATCATCCACCGCACTCATAGTGCCAGGTAGCAAGGCCACAATTATGGGGTCTGGCGATGGGGTCACAGCCAAGGAGTTTGGTGGGAAAACTGTTATCATGTTGCCTTTGTCTGACAGTGAAGTTGTTACGCCCATGGCTGGCAAGCTTCCAGTTAAGCCAGTTCCAAGCTGTGTGTCAGCGGTGCCAGAAATCCAGTCAAGCTGTGTGTCAGCGGTGCCAGTCCCAAGCTGTGTGTCAGCGGTGCCAGAAACCCAGCCAAGCTGTGTGTCAGTGGTGCCAGTCCCAAGCTGTGTGTCAGCGGTGCCAGAAACTCAGCCAAGCTGTGTGTCAGCGGTGCCAGTCCCAAGCTGTGTGTCAGCGGTGCCAGTCCCAAGCTGTGTGCCAGTCCCAAGCTATGTGCCAGCGGTGCCAGTCCCGAGCTGTGTGCCAGTACCAAGCTGTGTGTCAGCAGTGCCAGAAACCCAGTCAAGCTGTGTGTCAGCGGTGCCAGTCCCAAGCTGTGTGTCAGCGGTGCCAGAAACCCAGTCAAGCTGTGTGTCAGCGGTGCCAGTCCAAGCTGTGTGCCAGCGGTGCAGTCCCAAGCTGGTGTCAGCAGTGCCAGTCCCAAGCTGTGTGTCAGCGGTGCCAGAAACCCAGTCAAGCTGTGTGTCAGCGGTTCCAGAAACCCAGTCAAGCTGTGTGTCAGCAGTGCCAGAGCTACATTGCAACACCACTGTACTCATGCCCCACAAAGAGTCCGAGGTTTCCAAACCTCATGGTAAGGCGCAGGTAGGTGAGCCTACTCCCACTGTTGCCGTGTCGTGTGGGGGGGTCACCAGTTCTAGATCTCGTTCAAGGAGAAGACGGGAAAGGTGTCTAACCCTAGTCCCACTGATTCTATGTCCAGTCTAACTGATGCCAAGATCCCCCTTACCCCGTCATGTCCCTGAGGGCTATGTGCAGTCGCCCTTTGGACTTGTGTTCAGGAAGGACCACTGGGTTGCCATTCAAAGGAACCCTCATAGACGGGGGCGTCTTGTGGAGGAGGATGACGACTCTGAGTGGGACCTCAAAGGACTTTGGTGACTGGTGTTCGTGATCTGGTTTCCTGATTCTGTCTGTCATGTTTGTTGTTTTAGGTGCCCTGAGGTCACCTTTTTTGGAGGGGGCTACTGTCACGTTCCCACGTTCCAACCCTGTCTCCCTGCCCTCTGTATTCCTTATGTCTGTGTTTCCTGTGCTGCTTTCCCTGACATGCAGCTCAGGGGTTAAGTTCTTTGCTCGTTGAGCTTCTGCTGGTGATATGGGCTGATTACTCCCCTATTTAAAGCCATGGGCCCATATCACCATGCTCTTGCATCCTGGTTCACTTCAGCTACAGATTTGTTCCTGAGAGCTCCCTGTTATTCTATCCTAGTGCTTTCTCACTGTTTCCCCCTTGTCTGAGTTCTAGGTTTCTGATTGACTTCCTGGTATTGACCCTCTGGCCTGGCTGACGGATTTTCTCTGGTGCTATATCCCCGCTTTGGCTCAAGGTATACGTTTTGGTTTTGACCCCTGGCTTATTCATTGACCACTCTTCTGGACATCCCTAGCGGTTCTGTGCTTATCGTATTATATGTTGTGTATCCCTGTAGACCACGGCTTTAGTTTATTGAAGTCCTTCCCTGCAAGTTATTGAGTATATCTCCTTTTGGTGTCTGTGTTTTTCCCAGGACTCTGCACGGTTACAAGGTATCCTTTTTCCATTAGTGCAGATTCGGCCACTCTAAGGACCGATCTATCAGTATAGGGCTCCTTCGGTATTAGCCGTGCAGAGGTCCCCAGTGTCTTCTGTGGTTTATTTCCTTATCCTGATTGTTGTGTCACGCATCTCTGCGTATAGCGGCTTTTCCTCTTACCTGGGCCCTACTTGGCGCATGCCAGGTACCGCCATTGTGGCTGAACGTGACACTGCTGTCCTTCCTCAGCCACAAGCGGGTCAGATAAGAGGGAATCATTAAGGTGCCAGTTAGGGGCAGTCAGCCTGAACATGGGGGATCGTAACGTGATAGAGACTGGGGCGTGGTCCGGCCACGTGGCCGTACCAATCGCTGCACTGCGCAGGGCTGAGAGGTGATATTGAGGTATAAACAGGTAATCAATCCTGGAATAGGATTGCGTGGGGTGTGCATAGAATGAAAAGTCTTTGTCTGTAGGGTGTAGTGTTCGCCATCAATACGCAAGTCTAGATGCGTGTAGGGAGCTACGGCATGAGCGCAGAATATTCAACGGGATGGACAAGCTGCCTGCGGAAGTGTCCCAGGATGGTTCTAGGGGCACATTCAGGTCCCCTCCCAGCACGACTAGCCCCTCAGCGAAGTCCCTCAGTGTGCGTAGTGTAGCGGAGAGAAACTTATGTTGTGCTTTGTTGGGGGCATAGCAGTTGGCGAAGGTATAAACCTGATCCAAGATCCGACCCTGAACAAAAACAAAGCGGCCTCCTGCGTCAGTCATAGAATCGAGCAGCTGAAACGGGACGCGCCTGTGAAACAAAATCACTGTCCCCTTAGCTTTAGCCTCAGTATTATTGCTATAGAAGCCTAAGGGATAGTGAGAGTTCGTCAGGGTGGGCGCCTTCCCCTCCTGGAAGTGGGTCTCCTGTATAAGTACAACTGAGGCCTTCTGGGAACCGAAGTCCCTCATGGCATGGGAACGTTTTTAAGGGCCATTTAGGCCATTTGCATTAACAGAAACAATGATCAGATCAGCAGGCGTATGTGGCGTGCCGTGTACAGTCGACATATCAGAATCCTCTAGGGGGGGAAGGGAAAGGGAACAAAAAATAAGGGAAAACTATATACAATCACGAAGAGGCGATGAACGGCGGGTGCGGCAACGACACTGGTGAAAACACCAGATGCCGACCGCACTCTGCAAAGCCGTCAACCTCGGTGGGGTACGCGGGTGGGCCCCAGGTGGAACCAACAGAAAATTTAAAAAGGTGAGAAACACAACAGTATGGAGCCGCCCGACGACTCAGAAGGCAGGAAAGTAAAACATTTTCGGCAAACATATTCGTATATACGAGGCCTAAAGCCAACATTGTTAAATTAATGGAGACGAACCTGACCGGATTTTGGGTAGGGACAAGACCCTCCTGCAAAATCTGAAAAAAAGGGGGGGGAGACCCATAGCGCGGTCAGTCCAGCTGCATGGAACATCAAAAGGTCCATCCATTAAAACAACGATGTCGTGCTAACGTTAGTGTGGCGGGAAGGGTGGACAGCAACGCGCTTTCTACTTATCAGGGTGCAGCGGCGTGTGTGTCCTTCCTTGGTCAGTGATCCACGGTAGCCTCAGCATCAACGCAAGGCCCCAGGGCCATGTTACGTAGTTGGGGTGGTAGTGAGACCGTGAGGGCGCTTTGTGCAGACTGGCGAGTCATCTTAGAAAGGCTCAAGCAGTGTACCTGCGTAGCAGATCCCAAGGGAGGTTGGAAACTTCGGACTGTTATCAATAGATGATCCAGGTGCAAAGAGGCAGCCTTCCGCGGGCTCGCATGGTTCGGTTGTTGAGCGTGGATGTAGTTATCCGTCCAGGTGAGGTCATAGGGTGGGTGCGAGGTGAGTCCAGTTCACATCTGTGAGCCAGTGCACCTCCCTGTTTGTTCACGGTTTCTCCCAGGGCGCGGCAGAAGAGGAGTCTGGCGTGAGCCACGTGCTGCTTGATTGTACAGAGCCAGGGGGTCCGGCCAGGGAAATTGCAGAGGTGGTAGTTGGAAGTCTGTCGATAGAGTCGCAACATCTTCAGGGATTTGCAGAATATGAGTGCCTTGATCAGAGAGTACCGCCAGGCCAGTTGGTGTGTGCCAGCGGTAGCACAGCTGTTGGTCGCGTAAAAGCGATGTGAGAGGCTTTAAGGCACGTCTGTAAGCCAGAGTCGCCGGTGAGAGATCTGGGAACAGTTGGAGCTCAGTCCCTTCATAGGAGAACTGTGTAGCCTCACGTGCTTTACGCAGTATGTCTTCTTTAAGGCCAAAGTCATAGAGGCAGCATATCACGTCCCGTGGTGGGCTCCCCGGAGGTCCCCGGGGCCTGAGGGCCCTATGTGGCCAGACGAAATCAATGGCTGAGGGTTTGGGTCTGTCCAGTAGCGTATTAAAAATTGAAGAGAGCATACCCGTCAGTTGATCCACAGATGTCTCCGTTTCTGGTAAGCCTGGAGGTTATTGCGGCGTCCCCTGTTATCCAAGTCCGCTATGTGGAGGGCCATGTTACGTAGTTGAGTAGAGCGTAGTTGCAGAACCGATGTTGACACTTCTTGGGCAAGCTGTAGTTAGTCAAACCCTTGTTCCAGTGTGTCCACCCTGTGTGTGAGGCCTTGAATATCCTGGTGCACGTGTTGCAGTTCCACCATGATGGAGGAGCGTAATTCTGCATTGGCCTCCTTTAAGTCTGACTTTGTGGGCAAATTGCGGAGCAATGGGAGCCAGACCGCCAGGTCCACTGAGGTGGCTTCTGCTGTGCCCGTTGGAGAGATCAAGGAGGGTTCAGGTTCTGCCTGTGTCAGCCATTTTGTCCAGTGGGTCCGCCGGGAGGTCCGCGGGCCCCACCAGAAAGCGCCGCAGAGATGGGGTGTCTGTCACCCGGTCAGTTCTCTGAGGCTTCTGGGCACCGGGGGTCTTGTTTGATTTCCCCATCGCCGGTCAGGGAGTGCAGGGGAGCCGTGTAGTGCCTGAGCCTGAGCGGAGCTCCTCATTCACCTGGCCATTCCGGAAGGAGCCCAAGCTACGCCCCCCGTGCGATGTTATTACCCCTCTCATCTCCCCAAATATCTTTTTTCCTATTTTTTTAATACTTTTACAGTTACGCTATGGGGTCTCTTTTTGGTTTTTGGTTTTCTGAGGACTCTTTTGTTTCACCCCACAGATGACTTATGCTCTTATTTTATTTTCCCTTATATGAGTATTGTTTGATGTCTAGCTGTGGCCCTGCGAGGCCATTTTCAATCCTGCTTTTTTTTCCTGACTTTTTTTCAAAATAAAAATGTATTCCAATAAAAAAAAGTAGCTATAAATATAAAAGATTGAATAATAAGTTCAAATTCAGGCAAATCTACATCATGTATGACGGAAGCGGGATTTGCAACAGGGACTTAGCTGGAAAACAAATTGCGTGCATATGGGTCAGGAAGGAAAAGTCTGCATACTCTTCTGCTACACAGGAATAACTGCTATTGTTTGGAAATAAATAATGGATTTAAATTATGAAAATGCTTATATTTAACATGGGGAAATGATTTATGGAAAGTTCAAAAATGACTAGATTGTCCCTTTGATTAAATCAAAGTAATTATATATGATGTTGAGCTTGCAAATTAAGACTAGACTAGAGTATTCCAGGAAAATAAGCAAAGTCTATGATGCACTCATGAATACTAGAAAAGATTAAAATGAATGGTAATCAGAGTTAAAATCCTGGAACACTATGTTATAATTTAACAGAAACTAGAAAAATAATTGATTTTCTCTGATGCTTTCCAGGGCCTGTTACATCCAATAGGAATAAAAAATATGCATATAAATTCTTCATGATCTGCTTTTGAGAATATTTCCTTAGAGGAATGATCACCGTTGATGTAGAACACCATTCATTCTCCTTTCAGTTTTCAGAAAGATATAGACGGCATTGTATCAGCTAACAAATCAATCACAACTTATCCCTTTGAGCAACTAGCGCTACATAGAGAGAGACTGATTTTTTGACAGGCTTGGGTACGTCTTTTAAATCTTGACAATTTTTGGATTCCTCGTTGCACTTGCTAGTCCCAAAGCAGTTAAGAGAGAAATGATACAATTCCATTTTCTCAGCTAGTGATGGATGTCATTTTGAATCATATAGCATGCCCAGTTATTCTGAACGATCCTTTCATCTTCTGATGCATTGCTTTTTGGTAAGATATATTTGGCTCAGTACTATTTTATAATTTAAAAGCAACTAATGATAAGGAGCACTGTTGTGATCAAAACTAGACCCTTTCAAAGACACAGAAAATATGCACTTTTGCTGAATGGTTAGTGGTCTGTATTTGATCTATACTTTGATTCATACAGGATGACTGTTTTAATGTTGATCCTTCAACACAGTAATTGAAGTCATTGCATCTAGTCGTTTGTATCTAGTCAAGGAGCAATTTCTTTTTGTTCTCTGTATAGGGATAGTGAACATAGCTCATCAAAGTTTCTTGTGTGACCATAAAACACACCAAAAAACTGTCATCTGCAATTTAAATCCCATGTGCCATTTCTAAACAAAAGCAGAGGCTTTAGATTACTTAAATAGCTGTTAACATGTGACGCCTCCCTGCTAAGGTAAAGGCAAACCACTTTATGTGCGACAATACATCCTCCTACATTCAGCTCAGAGGCAGAAATGGTGTGGTTACTTATAGGCAGCATCAAACCATCCTCAATTTGAAGAAGCTTTTATATGTATAATGGCTACTTGAGGAACGGTACATTAACCGTTATACCTCAGAACACCTGAGATCAAGGCATTCAACAGCTTTAACCATCTACATTGTCAGTGATGTACAGTCTAAATAGTTTCTATTTATTTGGTGTTTTGTTTCAATTTCTACTGTGCTTGGTGTGCATCCTCAATACAAGTACTGACAGGGTAATTCAAAGAGATTCGAAAAGTCACTGCACGTTCGGTGACTTTTCGTTCTCTTCAATTCGGTTCCTTTTGCCAATCCCATTTCGGTGACCCTGCGGTGTATTCAGCAAGCACCACAGGGTCCCTGAATTGAAGGGAAAAGCTGCCGCAAACCTGACGAAAACTAACCGCAAAACCTGGCGAATACACGCCGAAAACCCGCAAAAACATCTGTATTAACCTGCTGAAAACCATGGAAAAAGCCGAGCAGGAGCCGATCGCAGCCGCTGGAAAAAGCCGAGACCGCAGAAGAGGCAGTGAATAAATTAGAAAAACTGTTTGCATGAATGTTTGAAAAGTGAAACGCTGTTTGCAAAGAAACTACTGAGCAAAAATGTCTGAAATTTACATATGAGGTCCAGGGAATGATAATAAAAAGGGCTGTTACAGAAAAAATAAGTAAATTTAAAAAAAAGAAATCCAGAAAAATGCTTAAAATATCCTAAAAAATCTATAAATAAAGAGACTCTTTACTGGAGAATTTTATAATGAACGGTTTATTAGATATTGAATTAAAACGGGAATATTTTTAACATTGAAGCCTATGGAATTCTCCTGAATAAACTTGCCGAATTGAACCACATAATGGCAGGGCATTTCGGGAACCTTTCACTGCTGGTTTTTGTTCTCTGAATAGCCGAAGCAGTGCTTTTTCATGGGGATTTCACTGCCCTCGAACAGGCACCGAACAGGCACCGTATGTGCAGGCAATTCGGCAGGATTTGGCGAATTGCCTGCTCTCTGGATAGCCGAATGACCGAGAAAGGTAACCGAACGCTGAAAATCAGCGTTCGGTTACCTTTCTCGAGCAATTCGGATCTCTTTGAATTACCCTGTGAGTTTCCGTATGTATCACTGCGATATCACCTTGACATACACATACAGTGCTGTGCAAACGTATTAGACCACCATTGGATTTGCAATGGTATAGTAAACATATATAATTATTTCTCGAAAACAAATATGTAATGTGTGACAGCTCTCTGTCCCACACCCTGTTTTAATCAATATACAAATATAAAATTGGTAATATAAATGTGATGGGTAATAAAAAATGCTGCTCGACAACAGTAACAGTGTGTAAAAATCCTCCCAAATTATACCAAAAAGTAGACACTTGTAGAAAACTAACTGGATCCTTCTGGGACACGAATCACAAAGGAAAAATAGAAACATGCAATAGTACAATATTGTACTGAACTCAGATGGTTATCCATAAAAGAGGAGCGGAAACAGAAGGTATCCCGTTTACAAATTTTAAAGCTTCCTACCTGACTCTAGGTATTGAGCGGCGTGCCAGCTATTTTGGGAGTGACACAGTCCATTTCTGTAAATTGTAGCCCCAGTGATCCTCGAAAAGAGAGCAAAATACAAGCAATCATGGCATTTATATCTGCAAGGTATATATATGAGAAAATCAATGAAAAAGAGTATCATAGAGCGATGAATCCAAGTTTGAAATTTTTAGGTCCAATCGTCAACAATATGTGAGAAGAAGCGTTGGAGAGAATTGGAAGAATGAGTGCTCGCGGCCTTCAGTGAAACATGTAGGTGGGTCTGTCCTGCTTTGTGGCTGCATTTCATCCAGTGGTGTTGACGATATTGTCTGAATTGATGGAATCATGAATACTGAAACGCACAGACATGTTTTAATTCATAGTGCCATTTCTTCCAGAAAGCACCTGATTGGGAATGTTTTACTTTTTTAATAAGAAAACGATCAAAAAGCACACTGCTAATGCAGGGAAATCATATTTGGTGAGAAAAAGCTGTTGATTAAAGAGTGACAGTCATGGGCTGGCCTCCTCGGAGTCCGGACCTAGACAGAGAAAGAAAGAAACTTAAATCTAAAGAAGAATTCTGGTAAGTGCTAAAAGAAGTCTAGTATAATATACCAGAAGATTACTTCAGTAAACGTCAAGCTAATCTCATCAAAAGAGTTCAAAATGTGCTTAGTGCCAGGAGAGTTTACAGTAAACAATGACTTTTGCCTAGGGAAGCCATTTTGTTCTTAAAATTGTGCTTGTTTTTTTAATTTTGTGTTATTAATATTTCATGTATTTTCCGTTTGTATCCTGATGAAGAGACTGAAAAATAAATATGAGCGGTCATTAAAATTTTGCCAAAACAACAAAGCTGGTGGCCTAAGACTTTTACACAGTACTGCATGCTTTTTATATATTTACATATAGATAGTTATCTTGGGAAAGAACACCTACAAGGATATAAGCAAAACTTGTTGAGAGGAGAGTTATTTGTTTAATATACAGGTAAAGAATCTAAAATCTTTATTCTTATTCTTTTCCGAATTTAAAATAAAATTTTATATCCATGCTTTTTCTCTTGTTCTCTTTTTTATTATTAGGAGTCATTTCTTCAGATTAAAGGAGTTTTTTGAAAACACAAGCAATTCTCTCTTTCAAGTTTTGCTTTTATCAGTGATAACACCAAGGTCATTTTCAACTAAAATTCTATGAGTCTCTGCAGCATTTAAATAGCACTTTACTTGAAAAGGTTTGCATTAGACTCTTTGCGAAAAATTAATTTACTTAATGATAGCAGGCAACACATTTTGATTATCTACACTGACACTTTAAAATTGTTTCAATAATTTGTATAATCCAACTTTTCTGTGGTTTAAATCAAGAGAAAGGATGGTTGGATGGAAAAGAGTAAAGGACATAAAGGAAAACATAAAAAAATAACTATGGGCTCTATTCCCTATTTGGTGCTAATTTAATGTTGCATCTCAATATGTAATCGTTAGCGATAGGAGAAGTATGTTTAACATCCTGCATCGATATTCCAATCTTTAAGCCAGTTAGGTGAAAAAGTTTTGCGCCACGCAGCTTGTGCAAGCTTATTGTCCTCAAGCGTCGCCTATCCTTAACATGGGGAGCACAATCTATTTTTTGCATCTTGACAAGTTAGGTATTACATAGTACAGGTGCAATTTACCGTTGGGATGCGCAAGCAAAATTTTAAAAAATCCTAAATGCTGGTGTTAAATGATTCTGTAAATGTAAAATCATTTAACAAACTGTAAACACCACCACAAAAAAAAAACATACTTTCCTCTCATCCCCTGATGAAAAGGGTGGCCCGATCAGTTGCTTCTTCTTAGTAATACTGTAGTTCCTAGTGTCCCTCTGAGATCACTCTGTGGCGCTGACCGGTCTCCAAGAGTGAGGTCGTGCAGAGCTCGCAGCCTGGAAGTGCAAGCCTCTATGTGTACTCCAGGAGCCGATACTCTCAGTGGCGTGGAAGATCTACTGCTGGTATCACACTGGTGTATTTGCCCCCCCTCCCCGAGCTCTGCATTCCCATTGTAGGTGATACTGGGGATCTTTGGACATTTGAAACCCTGTATCTGTATCTCCGGTTCCACGCAACCTAAGCAGACCACTGTCATTGGAAAGGCCAGATTTTGACCATTCCAGTGATATCAAACAAGATAATGTTCAAGGTACAGAGTAAAAAATAAAATATGAGAAATCTGTGTGTCTTTCTCAATTTTGTGTCAAATCGTGTATTTCCTTAGAAAATGCAGGATGGGAAGTGAAATGGCTCAGAAGCAAAGGAGTTAACTTTATGTATCTAACCTCCGGAGTTCACTTGACAATGCTATTTCCTGGATAGTTACACTGAAAATATATAAACATCTATAGTGTGTACACTGCATATCAAATCCTGTGTGTATCGGTGTATCTGATGTATATCTGATGTATATAACAAATCAGGTGGAGAGCACACCAAATATAAAGAGAACAACAGCAGCCTTATACCTTAAGCTCTGTATAAAAATGGTGGAAGTTTAGTTCGCAATTGATGGCTATGTATTGCTTAAACCCGCCAACAGCAACAATGTATTCCACCCCTGGCAGGTACCTATTCTGCCAACCTAATGACTGCGCTTACGGGATCAACTCAATTACCGAGGATTAAGTCCTATCTGGAGCTCCCTGCTGTTCATGGGTTAAATAGAACCTGAGGATGGAGCACCTGTGTCAGGGAGGGGTGCATGCCCAAAGCACATATACAAAATACATGGGGGGGGCAGCACTCAACCTCAGCTAAGCATTCAGTGTGGGTGCATCTCAAGCAAAAAAATACAACAATATACACAATATATAAACATCTATAGTGTGTATACTACATGTCCAAGCCTGTGTGTATCTGTGTATCTGATGTATATATGTGCTATGCCGTCCTGCAGCGATAAAGCTCACTTGCTGCAGTACAGCATAGCATGTCCTGCATCAGCAATGGGTTATCTTTGTATTCCAGAGAAGATGCTATCCTAGCACCTCGCCCTGAAACACAGCGCTAGCCTCCCTGATACCCCAGGGGTGGATCCAGACACAGGTTTCGGGGGGTGGGAACTCTACCAGTTTTGGCTAACAGCTGGTGTATCTACCCATCCCTGTGGGGTAGAGAGTCAAGACATGCACCATTGGAAAGGTCACACAGTGACTTTCCAACAATGCCTTTCTTTAACCCCTTAGGCGCCAGGCTGCGATCCGGCACAAATCTACATGGGATTGTGGCCTATTTCCGGTGGCGACTGCCATCTTAGATGTCAGCCCCACCTCCAGGTCTCCCCTCATCAACTAACATCATTGTGCATGGCTGCCCAGGGATTTCCTAAGGAATCTCCTGACTGGTGACAGCTCGTCATGTTTGGTGACATTGGAAAGTCATGTTTTATTATACAACCCAGACAAATTATATATCATTTTTTACGGCAGACTCGGCAAATTCAGAATATATCATTATTACATGTATATGTCATGTCCTGCCAGAATGCTACAAGTGGCTAAAGGTCATGCTCTGGCCTTTCCAATGATATCAAACATTACCCCTAGCTGCCACTGTTCAGGAGATATGGCAGTCCATTGTACCCCCCTATCTCCACCATGGGTGTCAGCTAGGGTTCAACTCCCAAACTGACATCATTGTGTCCATGCGCGATGACATCAGTGGGTGGGTGAGATCCCGGAGGCTTGACTGACCTCCAAGATGTCAGCTGCCTCTGGGAGAGGACCACGATCTGGCACCAATTGGCACCGAAATGCGATCCAACCCCTAAGGGTTTAAAGACAGGCATCACCAGGAAGAGCAGACTTTGCCCTTCCCAGTGGTGCCTGCCTTTATTTGCTGGCACTTACTGATGGGGAGAGAGAGGGGTCTGAAGGTCCAAATTTTAGGCCTTCAAACTTGGTGGCATCCTGGGAAATTAGAAGGTGAGTTAGAGCAGCATAATTTTTCACGTTAGAATTGAAAAGTGAACAATAGTGCTGCATTTGGGGGGAGAAAATAATTAAATTTTTTTTTTTAATTACTGTTACCTAAATGCTGGTAATACTCTGGCTTTTCCAATAATGCCTTGCAGGTCACTGTCTGTTTTACTGTCCAGGAGATACAGGTGTTCTCTGGAACCCTGTATCTTAATCACTGGGAATTCTCTGCCTGGCCAGGGGGCCCTTTCTGATGTCATTGCACCCACAATGCGTGATGATGTCAGTGGGCAGGGGATAGAGGCAGGGCTGACATCCAGATATTTCAGCCGATCGCAGCAGTGTAGAAAGGAGACACTCAGCTTATCGTCCGCACACTGGGAGCAATCCTGAAGATGCGCTGAGCACATCCATGTAAACAAAGCGGTTAAGCTTTGGGCTGATGTCTGAGCGTAAAGGCAATACCAAGTGAAAGGATCAGTAAAGGGTATTAGCAGATATACTTACTTGGTTACAGAGATCTGCTACATACACATTAAAGACCCATGTCCAAAAGGAACCTCTGTCTTTGGTCACAAATATAGGTGGCCAGGTTGGTGTTCCTGGTAAATGATGGGAAAGGTTGGTTCTTGGCATCTTTAGAGATTTTTTTCTTACATACAAAGACATGTCTTATCAGTCTTAAGATTACCAATGATCTAAGGTCGCCACCTTTTTGTACTCACTATTAAAGAGGTCATCTACAAGGTTATAACCTTACTATTCCATTCCTTACTTACCATTCTCTTCTAGCATATGAAGTGTTGTTTACCTGAGATTCTTTGCTTTGAGTTTCACCAAGAAGAGAGGAGATTAAATTTCCCTAGGTAGAGATGCACTAGTTTTTAAAGTGAATGGTTTTCTTTACTATAGCCACCACCCAAAGTGTAATGAGTAGCCTCTTCCTTTAGCTATAAGAAGGGGAGAGCCAGTTAATTAAGAAAGTTAATATACGTGGTATTTAAATACATGCACCCACATTATTTTTGGGGACACAAAACACTGATTTACACTTTGAGTTTTTGAGTTTCAGATGGTGATCTTTACGGAGTCTGGGTCACTGGGGGATTTTATACTCTATACATCATCATAAACCCAACCCCCTGAATAATTACAAATACAATTATGTATAAAATATCAGCATACTCAACAGCACTATACAATGAGTAGGATAAACAAACATAAAATTAACAAGTAAGTTTGACACAATAATGATAGGAAAAGGGGACCCTGCTCAAGTGCTTACACTCTAAGAGGAGAGGGGTGGCAACCAGATGTGAAAGTACATTGTAGTTTGAGACGTAATGGCGGTTTGTTTGGGTTTAGGTGCAATGGGGGGTTATGGAGTGAACTGATAGGCCTCTCTAAAATAATGTATCTTCAGAAAAGTATTGAGAGACATGAGGTATGGAGAGAGTGTCATGTTGCATTTATTTTTTACAGATCTCCGGTTAACTTCAGTTTAACTTAATTTTTTGCCACCACTGAACATTTGTTGCTATAACATTGACAATTATCTTTTACATCTTACAGGCTGTGCTAAAGTAGAAAAGTCAATTTCGGAATCAGAGACTTAGAGAACCCTTGAGATTCATGACACTTTTTTATTTATGTCTGCTAACAACATTTTATACTTAAGCTTAAAATTAATAACACTGTCCCCTTATGTTTAAGATTTTTTTTCCTTTGTTAGGGGGCTGCTCTCATTTTTATACCCAGATAGTGTAGGGTCACTACACCTTTAGATGAAGACATATATCTACAATGTTTTTTTTACCCGTCATCTACAAATACCGTGTGCTGTCATGTGCTGCACAAGGCTTTGACAGTAGATATGGTTATCTGGTGTACTGGGAATTGTGAAATTCATTAAAAGGGTCCTCTGTGAGGTCACTGTCAAATCTCATCAAACTCAGTAAATAAGGTGACCAGCTGCTGACTTGTAGAAAGCACTTACATAGGAATTGACATCTCCTAGACATGTACCATAGCAAAAGGTTTTGTACACTCATAATTGAGTTTTTTGGTTTTTTTTCATGGTTTTAATATATTAGATCTGATATGTGGCTGCACACATGGTATTAGTAATAATAGACAAAAAATAGACAAAATAGTACAATTCTAAATATTCATATTAAGTAATTATTATATACTAGGTGGAAAGCCTGCCCAGAGGGCAGTCTATTGTTGTTGTCGCCAGGTCAGAATTCAAGTCCACATAGTTTTTTTTCAATGTCCTATCCAAGAGTATCTCTCTAAATAAATACGTTTGTAACGCGTCCATCGCCATCCCATCAGCAACAGGAGGGCCGACTGAGCAGCTGTGATGGGTGCGTGCACAGCTGACAGCGCATTACAAAGGAATTTATATATTAGAGTAGGTTCCTCTTCCCTCTTCGATTGTAAGCTCACGGGAACCGGACCCTCAGATTGTAAACTCGTGGGACCCCTCAGATTGTAAACTCGTGGGACCCCTTAGATTGTAAACTCGTGGGGCCCCTTAGATTGTAAGCTCATGTGGCCCCTTAGATGGTAAGCTCATGGGGCCCCTTAGATTGTAAGATTATGGGGCCCCTTAGATTGTAAGCTCATGGGGCCCCTTAGATTGTGTTGGGCTTGGGCGGGCATTTTTTTTGTAGCGTATACATTATGCGTATATTTAATGGCACGTGGTATGCATGGCATGGCAGGCTGGTATTTAGGCACACTGGTATTATGAATGGCAGACTGGCATTATGGCTGACAGACTGGCGTTGTGCATGGCAGACTGGTAATATGGCTGGCAGACTGGTAATATGGCTGGCGAACTGGTGATATGGCTGGCGAACTGGTAATGTGGCTGGCGAACTGGTAATGTGGCTGGCAGACTGGTATTGTGCATGGCAGACTGGTAATATGGCTGACGAACTGGTATTGTGCATGGCAGACTGGTATTGTGCATGGCAGACTGGTATTGTGCATGGCAGACTGGTAACATGGCTGCCGAACTGGTAATATGGCTGGCAGACTGGTTTTGTGCATGGCAGACTGGTAATATGGCTGGGAACTGGTATTGTGCATGGCAGACTGGTAATATGCATGGCAGACTGGTAATATGCATGGCAGACTGGTATTGTGCATGGCAAACTGGTAATATGCATGGCAGACTGGAATTGTGCATGGCAGACTGGTAATATGGCTGGGAACTGGTAATATGCATGGCAGACTGGTATTGTGCATGGCAGACTGGTAATATGCATGGCAGACTGGTATTGTGCATGGCAGACTGGTATTGTGCATGGCAGACTGGTAATATGGCTGGAACTGGTATTGTGCATGGCAGACTGGTAATTGTGCATGGCATACTGGTAATATGCATGGCAGACTGGTATTGTGCATGGCAGACTGGTAATATGCATGGCAGACTGGTATTGTGCATGGCAGACTGGTAATATGCATGGCAGACTGGTATTGTGCATGGCAGACTGGTATTGTGCATGGCAGACTGGTAATATGGCTGGGAACTGGTAATATGCATGGCAGACTGGTAATATGGCTGGGAACTGGTATTGTGCATGGCAGACTGGTAATATGCATGGCAGACTGGTATTGTGCATGGCAGACTGGTAATATGCATGGCAGACTGGTAATATGGCTGGGAACTGGTAATATGCATGGCAGACTGGTATTGTGCATGGCAGACTGGTATTATGCATGGCAGACTGGTATTGTGCATGGCAGACTGGTAATATGCATGGCAGACTGGTAATATGGCTGGGAACTGGTATTGTGCATGGTAGACTGGTAATGTGCATGGCAGACTGGTATTGTGCATGGCAGACTGGTATTTTGCATGGCAGACTGGTAATATGCATGGCAGACTGGTATTGTGCATGGCAGACTGGTAATATGGCTGGGAACTGGTAATATGCATGGCAGATTGGTATTGTGCATGGCAGACTGGTAATGTGCATGACAGACTGGTAATATGCGTGGCAGACTGGTAATATGCATGACAGACTGGTAATGTGCATGGCAGACTGGTATTGTGCATGGCAGACTGGTAATATGGCAGGCCGGGCACGGAGGAGATGGTGGCCGGGCGCGGAGGAGATGGAGGCCGGGCGTGGAGGCGATGCAGGCCGGGCACGGAAGAGATGGAGGCCGGCAAGGAGGAGATGCAGAAAACAAATCCGATCCATTGGAGAGGCGCTGTGCTGTGCGCCTCTCCAATGGATCGGATTTGTTTTGTCCCTCTCGCACGCCGGCTGTGCGCGTGCCGCGGCCGTTGGATGTGCGCGCAGCCAACCGCCGCAGGTTGCGCGCGCATGCGCAGTAGGGTTTTGGCGACGGACACGCCAGCCCTTATTGTTTTATAGTTTAGAAGTTTTCTTTTTTGTTTATTTATTTAACAAAACTTGTGTGTGCAGAATATGTTGAATCTGCCTCAAAAAATAATCCAAAAATTTGGGGGATATTCAGTAAACACTGTATGCTGGTGTTGCATCTCTGAACAACAGTGGCATTTCACAAAAGTAAAATCCAAAGAGTAACAGGAGAAGATTCACAGTGAAGCTTCTCCTGTGATTCTTTGGAATCAATTTTTGTGAAATGCCAGCTTTTGTCAGCATTGCAAGACCCACAAACTATTGCACCATCTTAATATCCCCCTAGATATATAATGACTGGGGTCCCTGCTTATTGTCTTTATCACCAACTTGCTGATCATCAGGCAACACCTAATCTGTCATCTGTCTATAACATAGACCAGTGGTTCCCAACCATGGTTTTTAAGTACTCCTAACAGGCCAAGTTTGCCAACACAGGTGACATGATTTTCTGCTCATTGATTGCAGTATTCAGTCTGCATTTCCCCATGGGAATCCTTAAACCTTTCATGCCGGGTAGGTGGTGCCTGACGGCGAGGGGGGTTTTATCGTCGGCCGGGGCGTACTAGTATGCCCCACTAGATGTCTGCTGCAGCGGATCCTCCTGTGGCCCGCCCATGCAGCAGAGGCGCATCATTGGCTACTGGGGGGTAGCCAGAAGCAGGGACAGAGCCGGATGATGGCCATTGAAGTCAACATACTTGTACACCCTGCAGCTAAAAGGCCCACCCACCACAGAGATGGCATTGTCTGCCCTGCAACGGGAAAGGAATAAAATCCAGCCTGTTAGGGGTAATTGAGGACCGGAGGTGGGAACCACTGACATAGACTATTACACTTTATCGATTGGGTTGAGAAGAGGTAACCACAATGCTGCTACAACTGTGGAGTCACAGGTTTGAATCCTGGTCCAACAAGCTCTTCAGTAAAGAATAAATAAAGGTCGAGGCGAGCAACTAATAAAATATAAACGGATCGCCAGGAATCCCAATTGTTGGTCCTACCGACAACAAAATAACAGGAATGCAAAAAAATATGGGGCACAGCACTGTTTAAATGTTGAGTGCTGTGCCCCATATTTCTTTGCAAGCTCTTCAGTAAATCTCCTTGGGCAACACACCTAACTATACATAGTTGCCTACTGTACAATATTGACTATGTGGCATAGCAGTAACATCTAGAGGTGTGCATTTGTTTTGTAACTAATCTCAATTCGTCCGATATTTTTGTTAATTCATATTTCGGAAGTACTTCTGAAATAACGAATTAGTTTCATCTGAATTGAAATGAAAACTAAACAGTATAAAACTAAATGGAATCATTATACTGTGTCACAAGAGAACCATTGATTGAATGATTTCTCTATGCACACTGCAGCGAAACGGTAATTTAACCCTAGCTTGCCTTTTAACCCTCATGTTTAACACTAATCTAACAGTAATAGAGCAGGATTTATTGTTTGATTGTTTTGTTAGTAATCCTAAACTTTGAATCTATCCCCAATTACAAATAAAATTATGAAAATAAATCAGTTTCGTTTTACTGTGTCACAAAGCACCCCATCCCTTTCAATTGGCTGTGGTGCTGAGTCTAGTATTCAGCACCACAGGCCAATAGATAGCTCAGTATTTAACCCTAGCTTGCCTTTTAACCCTCACGTTAAATTCTAATCTAACAGTAATCAAGTAGGATTTGATGTATTGGAGTCTTTTTTAGTGATCCTAAAATTGAAATCGAATCAAAATTGCAAATCGAAATTAGGAAATAAAATTACGAAATAAAATTATGAAATGAATCAGTATTCAAAAAATTCTGTTTTTGATGAAAATATTTTCAAACAAAACAAACTTTTCAGCTGTGCACATCTTTAGTAACATCTCTGCTCTACAATTGTGGAGAAGCAGGAAGAAATCCCTATCAGAATGCCTATCCAGCATATCTCCAGTCTACAACTGTCATTCCTCAGCCCTAGGAGCCTGCTTGTAGCCACAATGTTTGCTGTTGGCTTCATGTCTGCATTCCACTCAGGGATTAATACCTGTGCCAGATCCTGTGTAGGTGTGCATAAAAGCTGGACACACCCTTCCATCATCGCTCTGTCATTTTGTTCCCATTCCTGTACAAGTGAGGTTCTGTGAGCTGCCTCCTCTTGTATGTCAGTATTACCCCTTTATCCCTTGTTCTGTTATTGTCCTGTGGTTCAAGCATTCTTGGCTCCTGTTGCTGGACTTATACTGCATAGCCCACTATCCAATTGACTGGAGATCTGCCTGGGTTCCTGAGTTACCTTACCTGTGTATAATTGCTGCCATAGGTCTTGTTGCTGTTTCCAATGGAGTCTGCAGCTTCCTGACTACATGGCCCACTATCCACCGGTGCCTGGAGACTTTCGTGGCTGACAGAGACCCTTCCTGTGCCAGCTATAAAGGACCTTCTATCAAGGTATTGCTACCCAGACTCCTGCTGCTTCAAGTGGATTCTCCAGACTGCATAGCTCACCATCCTCTGCTTGGCATCATTTTTGTCTGTGTATTGGACTTCATATATACAAAGACTGTGTCAGTGTGCTGTGTATTTATAATACATTACATCTCCTGCATTCAAGTCTCCTGTGTCTGCTTGCCAAGCTCACCCCCAGCGCTTGGGAGATAAAATCTACCATAAGGCCCTGCCATGGCTCCAACCTGGCTCAAGCCTGATAACAACTGTGCAATAGAAGGTTGTTGCTTTACAACTGTCAAAGCAAGGTTCAACGTCACCATCATGTCGCTGCTCTACACTTGTGGATCTCTGTCAGAGCACTTCATCAGCAAGTGTCCATGGGCAAGACACCTAACTATATGCACATGTCTACATCACTATATAACATATATATGTGGACACAGGCACAATTTTAGTTTTTTCAGGTATTTGCCAAAACGTATTCAAGCTATAGTTATGTAATGGATATGGGCTGAAAGTGCACACTCTCAAGTTTAATTTGAGGGTATGTACATCCAAATTAGAGGAAGAGTTTAGGAATTATAGCTCTTAAGAGTAGCCAACCCCCTTTATCACAAAACCAAAAGTAATTGGACAACTGAATCAAAAGCTGATTCATGGCCAGGTGTGGGCTACTCCATCATTTCTTTATCATTTAATCAGGTAAAAGGTCTGGAGTTGATTCTAAGCGTGGTATTTGCAATTGGAATTTATTGCTGAGAACCTACATCATGCGTTCGAAGGAGCTGTCTATGCAAGTGAAATAGGCCATTGTAAGGATTCAAAAACAAAACAAATCCATCAGAGATATAGCAGCAACATTAGGAGTGGCCAAATCAACAGGTTGGTACATTCTGAAGAAAGAAGACCGCACTGGTGAGCTCAGCAACATAAAAAGGCCTGGATGTCCTCGGAAGACAACAGTTGTGGATGATCGCAGGATCCTCTCTATGGTAAAGAAAAACCCATTCACAACATCCAGACAAGTGCAGGACACTCTCCAGGAGGTGGGCGTATCATTGTCGAAGTCTACAATCAAGAGAAGACTTCACAAGGGCAAATACAGAATGTTCACCACAAGTTGCAAACCATTCATAAGCCTGAAGAATAGAAAATCCAGATTAGACTTTGCCAATTATTTTTTTTTAAATAAAAGCCAGACCAGTTCTGGAAAAGCATTCTTTAGATGGTTGAAACTAAGATTAATCTTTACCAAAATGACGGCAAGAAAAAAAGAGTGGAGAAGGCTTGGAACAGGTCATGATCCAAAGCACACAACGTCATCTGTAAAACATGGTGGAGGCAGTGTGATGGCATGGCCATGCATGGCTTTCAGTGGCACTGGCTCATTGGTGTTTATTGATGATGTGACAGAAGACAGAAGCAGCTGGATCAATTCAGCAGTGTTTAGAGATACACTGTCAGTCCAGATTCAACCAAATGCAGCAAAGTTGATTGGAAGGCGCTTCACAGTACAGATGGATAATGATCCAAACCACATTGCAAAAAGCAACCCAGGAGTTTTTGAAGGAAAATAAGTTGATCACCTGATCTCAACCCAATTGAGCATGCATTTCCCTTGCTGAAGGGAAAACTAAATGGCAGAAATACCCACAAAGAACAACTGAAGACAATTGCAGCTTGTCAAAGCATCAGAAAAGAGTAAAACTAAGTTTTCGTAATGCCCATGGGTTTCATACTTCAGGCAGTCATTGCCAGTAAAGGATTCTCAACAAAATATTAAAAATGAACATTTTATTTATGATTATATTCATTTGTCCAATTACATTTGAGCCCCTGAAAATGGGGGAACTGTGTATAAAATGGTTGCAGTTCCTAAAATTTGTACTTGATATTTATTTTTAACCCCTTGAATTAAAGCTGAAAGTCTACATTTCAAATTAATTTGGATTGTTTTGTTTTAATTTTATGTCTGGTGGCATACAGAGCAAAAAGTAAGAAAATTGTGCCCGTGTCCAAATATTTATCGACCTAACTGTATATATTTTTTTTTTAAAAAAACAACAAACAATTAGCTGAGAATATATTTATAATGGTGGAGATATAGTTTAGGTGTCTCTTATAGCATATTTAAGACAGCAACCTTGCCCTAGCCCTTGATGTTTTAAACTACAGTTTACATAATGCTCACTTTTTGAGCTGAATAGGTATCACAGGATATGTAGCTTCAAAACCTCTGTGAGGCCAAGGTTGCGGACCTCTAATTTACAGTAAGCATTGTTTATTGCATTTATTAATCTCAATAGCAGCCTTATTAAGGTTTGAGTGCATTCTCATCCAGTTTTATATATAAATCCTTTATAGTTGTAATTATACAGTATTATTCAGGTTAAGCGATGTCTGTTGTTCAAATGTATCATCCCCTTGTTCACATATCTTGTATAGCACTATAGAATATGTTGGTACTATATAAATAAAGTACAAAAATGATAATTTGATTTTACAAGTGTCTTTGGACACAATATGCACCTGAAGATTTCAATAACACATAAGGGGTTCATTTGGTGCACTACGGTGCAATTCAGCGAGTTCAATTCGCGGACCCTGCAGTGAATTCAGCATTCATCGTAGGGTCCCTTAAGTGCGCCGAATGGATCCTCCAAATGCTGCTGAAAATAGCCGACCAGCCATCAAACAGGGGTAAGAAAAATAACAACAACAAACCCTGCAATTTTTAAAAGAAGTTTTAAACAAAATTAATGCATGGAAATAATACATATGGACCTATGAATAACATTAAAAAGGTGTTTTACGGAATTCTAAAAAAAAAACATTTAAAAAAAAACGGAATCAAAATTTTTACTGAAAAAATCCAGAAAAATGGCTAAAAAATTCAGAAAAATATATATTTATAAAAAGACTTTTTGCTGTAAGTGAAAAGAATAAATGGTTGAATAATTTTTTTTATAAAAACGGGAAATTTTTATACATTGAAACCTATGGGAATTGCCTGTTTAAGCTAAACGAAACCACCAAAATTCTGGGCATTTTGCCAACTTTTCACTGCTGCTCAGCATTTTCTGAATAAATTAACCATTACTTCTCTATGGGGAATTTCACTGCTGCCAAAGGATGACGAATTGCAACGTATTTCACATGCACTTTGCCAATATTTGGAGAATTGGCAGATTTCTGAATAGTACAGTTTTTTTCATTTTTTTATGAAGACTTCAAAGCTCAATGTCCATTCAGAAGTCCTATCAATCTGAGAACTATGGATTTATATTTTCTCTGATTTCTTTCCAAAAAGGTTCAGTTTAGACATTAAAAGGGACAATTAGACAATTCCTAACTGGCAATCCGTACCATATATATGAAATGTTTCAAATTATTATTGTTTAATTTTGTTTGATCGTTTGAATATAATATATAAAAGATTTGCATGTCATGTGGGTTTCCTATACTTTCCATGCTTCTCTGAACATATACAATATATATTCATATAAATAAAGAATTTTGATGTGTTGTGTGTAGAAATCATATATTTTCCTTAAAGGATATCAAGTTGTTAATTAATTTGAGAAATAAATATTTACTTTTAATTGACAGTAATCCTTAAAAAATCTAGCAGGGTTATTCAAAGAGATCCGAATGGCTGGAGAAAGGTAACTGAATGCTGAAAATCAGCGTTCAGTTACCTCTCTTGGCCATTCGGCTATCCAGAGAGCAGGCAATTCGCCAAATCCTGGCGAATTGCCTGCACATTCAGTGCCTGTTTGAGGGCAGTGAAATCCCCATAAAAAACACTGCTTCAGCTATTCAGAGAACAAAAAACAGCAGTGAAAGGTTCCCGAATTGTTTATTCAGGCGAATCCCATAGCCTTCAATGTTAAAAATATTCTTGTTTTAATTCAATATCTAATAAACCATTCATTATAAAATTCTGCAGTAAAGAGTCTCTTTATTTATAGTTTTTTTTGGATATTTTAAGCATTTTTCTGGATTTTTTTTAAGTTTACTTATTTTTTCTGTAACAGCCCTTTTTATTATCATTCATTGGATCTCATGTGTAAATTTCAGACATTTTCGTTCAGTAGTTTTTTGCAAACAGCGTTTCACTTTTCAAACATGCAAGCAAACAGTTTTGCTAATTATTCACTTCACTCGTCTGCGGTGTCAGATTTCTCCGGAGGCTGCGCTGCGTGTGATCGGCTCCTACTCGGGTTTTTCCGGCGTCTTCGGCGGGTTAATCCAGATGTTTTTGCGGGTTTCGGCGTGCATTCGCCGGGTTTTTGCGGTGACTTTTCGTCGGGTTTGCGGCAGCTTTTCCCTGCGCTTCGACGGCCCTGTGGTGCTTGCTGAATACACCGCAGGGTCGCCGAAATGGGAATGCCGAATCGGCCCAAATTGGAGAGAACAAAAAGTCACCGA
The DNA here is from genome assembly GCA_009667805.1 of Leptobrachium leishanense. Lineage (NCBI taxonomy): Eukaryota > Metazoa > Chordata > Amphibia > Anura > Megophryidae > Leptobrachium > Leptobrachium leishanense. The sequence goes on from CM019068.1 coordinate 100,804,403, forward strand.
ACATGCGGTGACTTTTCGATTCTCTTTGAATAACCCTGTATATGTTAAAGTCCAGACCTTTCCACATGCTCTCTCTTTCTGCATAACTGAGTAACACATGTTCAAGAAAGCTTGATGTGTCAGGGTGGCACCAGGCGTGAGCCGAGGTGGGACCCAAAGTTCAGTATATATTTCCCAGGCGCTGGGGTTGAACGGGTTCACAAAGGCACTGGATACAAATGCAGATATAAACGTATATTGATGCTGTGGCAGATGATGAATATAGGGATGAGACGAACACCCCCCGAGTTCGGTTCGGGCCCGAACCCGAACTTCCCATATGTTCGGGTCCGAAATCGAAACCGAACTCGAACTCCATGCAAGTCAAAGGGGCTGAAAATTCGGTTTTTAGAGTGCCCTGCAAGAGGGCATATATGCTAGATATTTGCCATAAAAGGTGTATGGGGGTCCGGGTAGTGCCCTGGGGGACAGGAAACAAGGACAAAAAGTTTAAAAAAAAAGTTTTTAAAGGGACAGTAAATTTTCCATGAAATAAGGGTTAAAAATAAAAACGAAAAATTCCTTCAAATATCGTGCCTAGGAGGTCCCCATAACCTGCTCGTGAAGTGGTGGCTTTCTAGGATGTATAGAAACACTTAAAAACAAAACAATGACGTTTCATATGACGGTAAATGGTTTTCCTTTAATCTATCCATAAACAACTGCTTGGGGCGGCAGTCTGTATGAAAAGAGGAGACATTTTCGTACACGCAGAAAAAGTTTACTGATTTTATTTGGCAAAATTATTGTGAAACTTATGCAGGCTTTGGATGAAAGTAACAATAGGTGCTTCAAAATTGGTCCTTTAGCATCCCCAACAGTGCCGTCACACCGTAACCCCTCTGAGGATATGAATCTGATACAGGCGTCAGTGGCAGTGCACCCAAATATTGTGCTTTTGGTGCCAGGCCTGCAAGTACTATCATACAGTAACCCCTCTGTGGTATTGTGGAAGAATGCAGGGGTGGACCATGTGGTCCTATATTAAAAAGATATGATTCTGGTCAAGGCGTCAGTGCACCCAGATATTGTGCCTTTGGTGCCAGACCAGCAAGTATCATCATACAGTAACCCTTCTGTGGTATTGTGGAAGAATGCAGGGGTGAACCTTGCGGTCCTATATTAAAAAGATATGCATCTGGTTAAGGCGTCAGTGCACCCAGATATTCTGTCTTTGGTGCAAGACTGCCAGGCCAGCTAGTATCATCATACAGTAACCCCTCTGTAGTATTGTGGAAGAATGCAGGGGTGGACCATGTGGTCCTATATTGAAAAGATATGATTCTGGTCAAGGCGTCAGTGCACCCAGATATTGTGCCTTTGGTGCCAGGCCGGCAAGTATCATCATACAGTAACCCCTCTGTGGTATTGTGGAAGAATGCAGGGGTGGACCATGTGGTCCTATATTGAAAAAATATGATTCTGGTCAAGGCGTCATTGCACCCAGATATTATGCCTTTGGTGCCAGGCCAGCAAGTATCATCATACTCTGTAGCATTTTGGAAGAATGCAGGGGTGGACCATGTGGTCCTATATTGAAAAGATATGATTCTGGTCAAGGCGTCAGTGCACCCAGATATTGTGCTTTTGGTGCCAGGCCTGCAAGTGCCATCATAATACAGTAACCCCTCAGTGGTATTGTGGAAGAGTGCAGTGGGGAACCATGTGGTCCTATATTGAAAAGATATGATTCTGGTCAAGGTGTCAGTGCACCCAGATATTGTGCCTTTGGTGCCAGGCCAGCAAGTATCATCATACAGTAACCCCTCTGTGGTATTGTGGAAGAATGCAGGGTTGGACCATGTGGTCCTATATTGAAAATATATGATTCTGGTCAAGGCGTCAGTGCACCCAGATATTGTGCTTATGGTGCCAGGCCTGCAAGTGCCATCATAATACAGTAACCCCTCTGTGGTATTGTGGAAGAGTGCAGGGGTGGACCATGCGGTCCTATATTGAAAAGATATGATTCTGGTCAAGGCGTCAGTGCACCCAGATATTGTGCCTTTGGTGCCAGGCAGGCAAGTATCATCATACAGTAACCCCTCGTTGGTATTGTGGAAGAATGCAGTGGTGAACCTTGCACTCCTATATTAAAAAGATATGCATCTGGTTAAGGCGTCAGTGCACCCAGATATTCTGCATTTGATGCAAGACTGCCAGTCCAGCAAGTATCATCATACAGTAACCCCTCTGTAGTATTGTGGAAGAATGCAGGGGTGGACCATGTGGTCCTATATTGAAAAGATATGATTCTGGTCAAGGCGTCAGTGCACCCAGATATTGTGCTTTTGGTGCCAGGCCTGCAAGTGCTTTCATAATACAGTAACCCCTCTGTGGTATTGTGGAAGAGTGCAGGGGTGGACCATGTGGTCTTATATTGAAAAGATATGATTCTGGTCAAGGCGTCAGTGCACCCAGATATTGTGCCTTTGGTGCCAGGCCAGCAAGTATAATCATACAGTAACCCCTCTGTGGTATTGTGGAAGAATGCAGGGGTGGACCATGTGGTCTTATATTGAAAAGATATGATTCTGGTCAAGGCGTCATTGCACCCAGATATTCTGCCTTTGGTGCCAGGCCAGCAAGTATCATCATACTCTGAAGCATTTTGGAAGAATGCAGGGGTGGACCATGTGGTCCTATATTGAAAAGATATGATTCTGGTCAAGGCGTCAGTGTACCCAAACACTATGCCTTTGGTGCCAGGCCAGCAAGTATCATCATACAGTAACCCCTCTGTGGTATTGTGGAAGAATGCAGGGGTGGACCATGTGGTCCTATATTGAAAAGATATGATTCTGGTCAGGCGTCAGTGCACCAGATATTCTGCCTTTGGTGACAGGCCAGCAAGTATCTCATACCTTTTGCATTTTGGAAGAATGCAGCGGTGGAACCATGTGGTCCTATATTGAACAGATATGATTCTGGTCAAGGCGTCAGTGCACCCAGATATGTGCTTTTTGGTGCCAGGCTGCAAGTGCCATCATAATAACAGTAACCCAACCGTGGTATTGTGGAAGAGTGGCAGTGGTGACCATGTGGTCCTATATTAAAAAGATATGATTCTGGTCAAGGCGTCTGTGCACCCAGATATTGTGCTTTTGGTGCCAGGCCAGCAAGTATCATCATACAGTAACCCATCTGTGGTATTGTGGAAGAATGCAGGGGTGGACCATGTGGTCCTATATTAAAAAGATATGATTCTGGTCAAGGCGTCTGTGCACCCAGATATTGTGCTTTTGGTGCCAGCCTGCAAGTGCCATCATAATACAGTAACCCATCTGTGGTATTTGGAGAGTGCAGGGGTGGACCATGTGGTCCTATATTGAAAAGATATGATTCTGGTCAAGGCGTCAGTGTACCAGACACTGTGCCTTTGGTGCCAGGCAGCAGGTATCATCATACAGTAACCCCTCTGTGGTATTGTGGAAGAATTCAGGGTGGACCATGTGTCCTGTATTGAAAAGATATGATTCTGGTCAAGGCGTCAGTGGCACCCAGATATTGTGCCTTTGGTGCAAGGCCAGCAAGTATCATCATACAGTGACCCCTCTGTGGTATTGTGGAAGAATGCAGGGGTGGACCAATGTGGTCCTATATTGAAAAGATATGATTCTGGTCAAGGTGTCAGTGCACCCAGATATTGTGCCTTTGGTGCAAGGCCAGCAAGTAATCATACAGTGAACCCCTCTGTGGTATTGTGGAAGAATGCAGGGGTGGACCATGTGGTCCTATATTAAAAAGATATGATTCTGGTCAAGGCGTCAGTGCACCCAGATATGTGCTTTTTGGTGCCAGGCCTGCAAGTGCCATCATAATACAGTAACCCTCTGTGGTATTGTGGAAGAGTGCAGGGGTGGACCATGCGGTCCTATATTGAAAAGATATGATTCTGGTCAAGGCGTCAGTGCACCCAGATATTGTGCCTTTGGTGCCAGGCAGGCAAGTATCATCATACAGTAACCCCTCTGTGGTATTGTGGAAGAATGCAGTGGTGAACCTTGCACTCCTATATTAAAAAGATATGCATCTGGTTAAGGCGTCAGTGCACCCAGATATTCTGCATTTGATGCAAGACTGCCAGTCCAGCAAGTATCATCATACAGTAACCCCTCTGTAGTATTGTGGAAGAATGCAGGGGTGGACCATGTGGTCCTATACTGAAAAGATATGATTCTGGTCAAGGCGTCAGTGCACCCAGATATTGTGCTTTTGGTGCCAGGCCTGCAAGTGCTTTCATAATACAGTAACCCCTCTGTGGTATTGTGGAAGAGTGCAGGGGTGGACCATGTGGTCTTATATTGAAAAGATATGATTCTGGTCAAGGCGTCAGTGCACCCAGATATTGTGCCTTTGGTGCCAGGCCAGCAAGTATAATCATACAGTAACCCCTCTGTGGTATTGTGGAAGAATGCAGGGGTGGACCATGTGGTCCTATATTGAAAAGATATGATTCTGGTCAGGGCGTCATTGCACCCAGATATTCTGCCTTTGGTGCCAGGCCAGCAAGTATCATCATACTCTGTAGCATTTTGGAAGAATGCAGGGGTGGACCATGTGGTCCTATATTGAAAAGATATGATTCTGGTCAAGGCGTCAGTATACCCAAACACTGTGCCTTTGTTGCCAGGCCAGCAAGTATCATCATACAGTAACCCCTCTGTGGTATTGTGGAAGAATGCAGGGGTGGACCATGTGATCCTATATTGAAAAGATATGATTCTGGTCAAGGCGTCAGTGCACCCAGATATTCTGCCTTTGGTGACAGGCCAGCAAGTATCATCATACCTTTTGCATTTTGGAAGAATGCAGGGGTGGACCATGTGGTCCTATATTGAACAGATATGATTCTGGTCAAGGCGTCAGTGCACCCAGATTTTGTGCCTTTGGTGCCAGGCCAGCAAGTATCATCATACAGTAACCCATCTGTGGTATTGTGGAAGAATGCAGGGGTGGACCATGTGGTCCTATATTAAAAAGATATGATTCTGGTCAAGGCGTCAGTGCACCCAGATATTGTGCTTTTGGTGCCAGGCCTGCAAGTGCCATCATAATACAGTAACCCCTCTGTGGTATTGTGGAAGAGTGCAGGGGTGGACCATGTGGTCCTATATTGAAAAGATATGATTCTGGTCAAGGCGTCAGTGTACCCAGACACTGTGCCTTTGGTGCCAGGCCAGCAGGTATCATCATACAGTAACCCCTCTGTGGTATTGTGGAAGAATTCAGGGGTGGACCATGTGGTCCTATATTGAAAAGATATGATTCTGGTCAAGGCGTCAGTGCACCCAGATATTGTGCCTTTGGTGCCAGGCCAGCAAGTATCATCATACTCTGTATTATTTTGGAAGAATGCAGGGGTGGACCATGTGGTCCTATATTGAAAAGATATGATTCTGGTCAAGGCGTCAGTGCACCCAGATATTGTGCCTTTGGTGCCAGGCCAGCAAGTATCATCATACTCTGTATTATTTTGGAAGAATGCAGGGGTGGACCATGTGGTCCTATATTGAAAAGATATGATTCTGGTCAAGGCGTCAGTGCAACCAGATATTGTGCTTTTGGTGCCAGGCCTGCAAGTACCATCATAATACAGTAACCCCTCTGTGGTATTGTGGAAGAGTGCAGGGGTGGACCCTGTGGTCCTATATTGAAATGATATGTATCTGTTTATGGCGTCAGTGCACCCAGATATTGTGCTTTTGGTGCCAGCCAGCAAGTATCATCATACAGTAACTAGGGATGAGCCGAACACTCTCCGAGTTCGGTTCGAGCCCGAACCCGAACTTCCCATTTGTTCGGGACCGAACCCGAACCCCCATGCAAGTCAATGGGGCTGAAAATTCGTTTTTTTTGAGTGCCCTCTAATAGGGCATATATGCTACATATTTGCCATAAAAGGTGTATGGGGGTCCAGGTAGTGCCCTGGGGGCCAGGAAACAAGGACAAAAAGTTTTAAAAAAAAACGTTTTTAAAGGGACAGTGAGTTTTCCATGAAATAAGGGTTAAAAATAAAAACGAAAAATTCCTTCAAATATCGTGCCTAGGAGGTCTCCATAACCTGCCCGTGAAGTGGCGGATTTCTAGGATGTATAGAAACACTTAAAAGCAAATAAATGTCGTTTCATATGACGGTAAATGCTTTTCCTTTAATCTATCCATATACAACTGCTTGGGGCGGCAGCCTGTATGAAAAGACATTTTAGGACGCGCAGAAAAAATGTAGTTTTTTTTGGGCTAAATTATTGTGAAACGTATGCAGGCTTTGTATGAAAGTAACAATAGGTGCTTTAAAATTGGGCTTTTAGCGTCGGCAACAGTGCCGTCACACCGTAACCCCTCTGAGGATATGAATCTGATACAGGCGTCAATGGCAGTGCACCCAGATATTGTGCCTTTAGTGCCAGGCATGCAAGTACTATCATACAGTAACCCCTCTGTGGTATTGTGGAAGAGTGCAGGGGTGGACCATGCGGTCCTATATTGAAAAGTGTTTTTTTTATCTGTTAATGGCGCCAGTGCACCCAGATATTGTGCCTTTTGTGCCAGGCCAGCAAGTATCATCATACAGTAACCACTCTGTGGTATTGTGGAAGAGTGCAGGGGTGGACCATGTGGTCCTTTATTGAAAAGTTTTTGATCTGGTAATGGGCGTCAGTGCACCCAGATATTGTGCCTTTGGTGCCAGCCAGCAAGTATCATCATACAGTAACCCCTCTGTGGTATTGTGGAAGAGTGCAGGGGTGGACCATGCAGTCCTATATTGAAAAGTGTTTTTTTTTTTCTTTTAATGGGCGTCAGTGCACCCAGATATTGTGCCTTTAATGCCAGGCCATCAAGTATCATCATACAGTAACCCCTCTGTGGTATTGTGGAAGAATGCAGGGGTGGACCATGTGATCCTATATTGAAAAGATATGATTCTGGTCAAGGCGTCAGTGCACCCAGATATTCTGCCTTTGGTGACAGGCCAGCAAGTATCATCATACCTTTTGCATTTTGGAAGAATGCAGGGGTGGACCATGTGGTCCTATATTGAACAGATATGATTCTGGTCAAGGCGTCAGTGCACCCAGATTTTGTGCCTTTGGTGCCAGGCCAGCAAGTATCATCATACAGTAACCCATCTGTGGTATTGTGGAAGAATGCAGGGGTGGACCATGTGGTCCTATATTAAAAAGATATGATTCTGGTCAAGCGTCAGTGCACCCAGATATTGTGCTTTTGGTGCCAGGCCTGCAAGTGCCATCATAATACAGTAACCCCTCTGTGGTATTGTGGAAGAGTGCAGGGGTGGACCATGTGGTCCTATATTGAAAAGATATGATTCTGGTCAAGGCGTCAGTGTACCCAGACACTGTGCCTTTGGTGCCAGGCAGCAGGTATCATCATACAGTAACCCCTCTGTGGTATTGTGGAAGAATTCAGGGTGGACCATGTGGTCCTATATTGAAAAGATATGATTCTGGTCAAGGCGTCAGTGCACCCAGATATTGTGCCTTTGGTGCCAGGCCAGCAAGTATCATCATACTCTGTATTATTTTGGAAGAATGCAGGGGTGGACCATGTGGTCCTATATTGAAAAGATATGATTCTGGTCAAGGCGTCAGTGCACCCAGATATTGTGCCTTTGGTGCCAGGCCAGCAAGTATCATCATACTCTGTATTATTTTGGAAGAATGCAGGGGTGGACCATGTGGTCCTATATTGAAAAGATATGATTCTGGTCAAGGCGTCAGTGCAACCAGATATTGTGCTTTTGGTGCCAGGCCTGCAAGTACCATCATAATACAGTAACCCCTCTGTGGTATTGTGGAAGAGTGCAGGGGTGGACCCTGTGGTCCTATATTGAAATGATATGTATCTGTTTATGGCGTCAGTGCACCCAGATATTGTGCTTTTGGTGCCAGGCCAGCAAGTATCATCATACAGTAACTAGGGATGAGCCGAACACTCTCCGAGTTCGGTTCGAGCCCGAACCCGAACTTCCCATTTGTTCGGGACCGAACCCGAACCCCCATGCAAGTCAATGGGGCTGAAAATTCGTTTTTTTTGAGTGCCCTCTAATAGGGCATATATGCTACATATTTGCCATAAAAGGTGTATGGGGGTCCAGGTAGTGCCCTGGGGGCCAGGAAACAAGGACAAAAAGTTTTAAAAAAAACGTTTTTAAAGGGACAGTGAGTTTTCCATGAAATAAGGGTTAAAAATAAAAACGAAAAATTCCTTCAAATATCGTGCCTAGGAGGTCTCCATAACCTGCCCGTGAAGTGGCGGATTTCTAGGATGTATAGAAACACTTAAAAGCAAATAAATGTCGTTTCATATGACGGTAAATGCTTTTCCTTTAATCTATCCATATACAACTGCTTGGGGCGGCAGCCTGTATGAAAAGACATTTTAGGACGCGCAGAAAAAATGTAGTTTTTTTTGGGCTAAATTATTGTGAAACGTATGCAGGCTTTGTATGAAAGTAACAATAGGTGCTTTAAAATTGGGCTTTTAGCGTCGGCAACAGTGCCGTCACACCGTAACCCCTCTGAGGATATGAATCTGATACAGGCGTCAATGGCAGTGCACCCAGATATTGTGCCTTTAGTGCCAGGCATGCAAGTACTATCATACAGTAACCCCTCTGTGGTATTGTGGAAGAGTGCAGGGGTGGACCATGCGGTCCTATATTGAAAAGTGTTTTTTTTATCTGTTAATGGGCGCCAGTGCACCCAGATATTGTGCCTTTTGTGCCAGGCCAGCAAGTATCATCATACAGTAACCACTCTGTGGTATTGTGGAAGAGTGCAGGGGTGGACCATGTGGTCCTTTATTGAAAAGTTTTTGATCTGGTAATGGGCGTCAGTGCACCCAGATATTGTGCCTTTGGTGCCAGGCCAGCAAGTATCATCATACAGTAACCCCTCTGTGGTATTGTGGAAGAGTGCAGGGGTGGACCATGCAGTCCTATATTGAAAAGTGTTTTTTTTTTCTTTTAATGGGCGTCAGTGCACCCAGATATTGTGCCTTTAATGCCAGGCCATCAAGTATCATCATACAGTAACCCCTCTTTGGTATTGTGGAAGTGTGCAGGGGTGGACCATGTGGTCCTATATTGAAATTTTTTTTTTTTTTTTTAATGTGCATCAGTGCAGCCAGATATTGTGCCTGTCATGGCAGCAAGTGCCTTCACACCGTAACCCTTTTGTGGTATTGTAGAAGAGCTCAGTGCTGGAGGTTTTGTAAATGCAGAAGAGGACATCCCCTATCTATTCCATTACTTCAGCATCAGGGGATTGATAGCTGCTGATCCAGGACTGATTCATTTTTATAAATGTCAGACGGTCTACAGAGTCAGTGGACAGACACACTCTCTTGTCTGTGACAAAACCTCCAGTGGCACTGAACGTCCTTTCGGAAAGCACGCAAGATGAAGGGCAATCTAGTAGCTGCATAGCATATTGGCTAAGTTCTGGCCAGTGATCCAATCTCAACACCCAGTAAGCCAGTGGATAATCTGCTGGAAAGGTATCCAGGTCTGCCCTTGCCCCTAGGTAGTCCTGCACCATATGGTGAAGACGCTGGCAATGGGTGCCTACATTTGACGTCCCTGGGCGTCGAGGACTAAAAAAAATTAAAAATGCATCAGTCAAGCGGCCCTGGCCTTCACCGCTATTCCTCTGATCACCTGCAGCCTCAGAAGCACGTGTGTCAGCACTTGGTAAGCTACCAGTGCCTGGAAAGGTGTTACACAAGTTTCGCTTTAGAGCGTCCTCAAGTTTTGTCATCCTGTGCTCCCTCTGTGCGGGCAGGATGAGCTCTGCAACTTTACCCTTGTATCGTGGATCAAGAAGGGTTGCCAACCAGTAATGATCCCTCTCCTTGATAGCACGAATTCTGGGGTCCTTTAGCAGGCTTTGCATCATTAGAGAGCCCATGCAGCGTAGGTTGGAGGTGGCATTAACTGCCGAGTCTTCCTGGGCAATGAGGATGACCGTATCGTGCACTTCCTCCTCCCAGCCACGCACAAGCCTTTCTGTTTCTGGGCACACAAAACCCTGCCTTGAGGAATCCCCACCTTCAATGCCCCCACTACTTAAATAGTCCTCCTCCTCCTCATCCTCCTCCTGTCTGATCTGAGTAGGACCCGCTGAAAAGCTGTCTGCGTAAAGACTGGGGCCTTGAGAGCTAGGGAAGGCCTCCTCTTCCTCCCGCTGCTCTGCCTCTAGAGCCACATCTATAATTCCCTGCAGAGTGTGCTCCAGCAGGAACACTAAAAGAATTGTGTCACTGATGCATGCACTGTCCCTGCTCACCATCCTCGTTGCCTCCTCAAATGGTGACAGTACAGTGCATGCATCCTTGATCATCAGCCACTGCGGGGTGGAAAAAAAACCAAGTTGACCTGAACCTGTCCTTGTGCCATACTCACACAGGTACTCGTTGATGGCCCTCTGCTGCTTGTGCAGATGCTGCAGCATTGCTAATGTCGAGTTCCACCTGGTGGGCATGTCACAGATCAGACGGTTTGTGGGAAGGTGGAATTCTCTTTGAATTTCTGCCAGGCGAACGCTTGCTGGGAATGACCATCTGAAGTGGCTGCAGACTTTTCTGGCCTGGATGAGAAGCTCTGGCAGCTCTGGGTACTTGGTTAGGAAACGCTGTACCACCAGATTTAGGACGTGTGCTAGGCATGGTACATGCGTCAATTTACCCTTGCGTAGGGCGGAGAGAAGGTTGCTGCCATTATCGCAGACGATCATTCCCAGCTCAAGCTGGCGTGGTGTAAACCATCTCTGCACCTGCCCCTGCAGAGCTGACAAAATTTCTGACCCGGTGTGGCTCATGTCCCATAAACAAACCAGCTCAAGCACAGTATGGCATCTTTTTGCTTGAGCCATTGCGTAGACCCTGTCAGGCGTGGGTTTAACTGCCACTTCGCCAGAGACAGAGAAGGAGGAGGAGGAGGAGGAAGAGGTGGTGGTGGTGGTGGAGCAGACAGACCTCGTACAAGCAGCTTTCTGGAGGCGTGGTGTATGAACAAGCTCCAGCACAGAGCCCCGTCTTGGATCCCTCCCAGCTGCAATCAGAGTTACCCATTGTGCCGTGAAGGAAATATAACAACCCTGTCCATGCTTGCTGGACCACGTGTCTAAAGTGACATGCACCTTGCTGCTGACTGCCTTTCCCAATGACTGGATAACATTGTCTTCCACGTGCTGGTATAGTGCTGGAATGGCCTTGCGTGAAAAGTAATGGCGTTTTAGAACCTGCCACTGTGGTACAGCGCATTAAGCAAATTCAAGGAAGGGAGCAGAGTCCACCAGCTGGAAAGGCAGCAGCTGCAATGCGAGTAATTTTGCTAAGCTGGCATTTAGACGCTGTGCTTGGGGATGGTTGGGACTATATTTTTTCTTTCGCTGCAGCAGCTGCGGCAACGTAATCTGACTGCGTAAATCTTCAGCTACTGGGATGATGTCACATTGTGAGGAAGTACCTGCTGGTACATCCATTACTGTAGCATCATCCATGTCGGTGGAGGTTGTAGGCAATTGCATGCCAGGACATACAGTGTGGGTAGAGACAGATGAGGAGGAGGAGGACCTACGCAAAGTTTTGCCCCAATGGGATGTGTGGCTTTTGTTCATATGTCGCCTCAAGCACGTGGTACCCAAGCATCCGCTGTTTATCCCCCGCTTCAGCCTCCTCTGACATAGATTACAAATAGCAACGGTGGGGTCTGCTGCACATTTCTTACAGAACTCCCAGACAGCAGAGTTCCTGCATGTGTTCTTTGAGACAACAGCGCTCTGCACCGCAGCAGCTCTGACATGTGATGCCTTGGACTGGCTAGTGCTACAGTTGGTCACAGAGGATGTTGTGCCTCGTGTTTACTGTGCCTCCTCCTCCTCCCCCTCCTCCTCACTTGATTCCTCAGTTCGATCTGGCACCCAGGTGGAGTCAGTGACCTCATCATCATTGTCATCACCCCCTATCTCCTCGTCACTGGAGCCAAAGTGGCAGTATGCTGCAGCTGCTGGGGCAACATGAGTGCCAGTTATTTGTGTGTCATCACTGGCACCCCCTTCCTCTAGGTTGATTATACTCCCTTGCTCAACCTCAGAGATTGAATCAGAGCACTGTACTTGCTGCGCATCCTCAAGCAGCATGTCACTCTCATTGTAGTCAAACAATTCAGCTGACTCCTCCGTGTGTGATAACGAGGCTACGGCAGGAGTAGCTGGGGACATGGAGGCTGCATTAGATGCTTTGGCAGCTGAGGTGGACTGTAAAGCACTAGAAGCCTGGCTGGCAGAGGACTTGGAGGATGAGGATGGCCTGGTTAGCCAATCCACCAAGTCCTCTGTATGTTGCTGCTGCTTAAGAAGACGGCCAGCACCAGTTAGAAAGGACAAGCGTGCCCCTGCAGAGGATGCACCACGTCCACCACAACCAGAGACACAGCCTCCCGAAACAGGGGCTGTTTGCCCTCTTATCTGTGGCTGGGAGCGTCTGCCTGTCCTTTTTGTTCTTTCAGACATGGTGAGTGATATATAGATTAATATATACAGAACTCTGATTCAACTCTGGTATAAAGAATTAAATAACTCTTGTATAACTCAGTGAGACACACTGATAGCTTGCAGCCAGTGACAAGAGGCAGATCACCTTAATTCACAAATGTTTTAAAGAAATTAGTGAGCCCCAAAATACAGCGTGGTACTGTATGTTTGACGAGACACAGATCACCTTAATTCACAAATGTTTTAAAGAAATTAGTGAGCCCCAAAATACAGCGTGGTACTGTTTGTATGACGAGACACAGATCACCTTAATTCCCAAGTGGTTTAAAGAAATTAGTGAGCCCCAAAAAAAATTGCTGGCTTTGTGATGAGACACAGAAGATCACCTTAATTCCCAAGTGTTTTAAAGAAATTAGTGAGCCCCAAAATACAACGTGGTACTGTTTGTATGACGAGACACAAATCACCTTAATTCCCAAGTGTTTTAAATAAATTAGTGAGCCCCAAAATATAGCGTGGTTCTGTTTGTATGACGAGACACAGATCACTTTAATTCCCAAGTGTTTTAAAGAAATTAGTGAGCCCCAAAAAAAATGGCTGGCTGTGTGACGAGACACAGAAGATCACCATAATTACCAAGTGTTTTAAAGAAATTAGTGAGCCCCAAAATACAGCGTGGTACTTTTTGTATGACGAGACACAGATCACCTTAATTCCCAAGTGTTTTAAAGAAATTAGTGAGCCCCAAAATACAGCGTGGTACTGTTTGTATGACGAGACACAGATCACCTTAATTCCCAAGTGTTTTAAAGAAAATTGTGAGCTCCAAAATACAGCGTGGTACGGTTTGTATGACGAGACACATATCACCTTAATTCACAAGTGTTTTAAAGAAATTAGTGAGCCCCAAAAATAATTGCTGGCTGTGTGACGAGACCCAGAAGATCACCTCAATTCACAAATGTTTTAAAGAAAGTTGTAAACCCCCAAAAAAACTTGCTGGCACAGTGACAAGACACACATCACCTAAATTCCCTTATATTTGGTAAAAATGACAACCAAAAAGACTTGCTGGCACAGTGGTGAGTGGTGACAAGACCCAGAAGATCACCTTAATTCACAAATGTTTTAAATAAAGTTGTAAACCCCAAAAAAACTTGCTGGCACAGTGACAAGACACACATCACCTAAATTCCCTTATATTTGGTATAAATGAGATCCAAAAGACTTGCTGGCACAGTGTGACAAGACCCAGAAAATCACCTCAATTCACAAATGTTTTAAATAAAGTTGTAAACCCCAAAACAACTTGCTGTCACAGTGACAAGACACACATCACCTAAATTCCCTGATATTTGGTCGAAATGAGACCCCCCCAGACCCCCCCAGTAGCGTGGCAGACCAGCAGTAACAACACACACAACTATCTTCTTTGAAATCTCCTCTGAAATGCGTGCGGAATCGGCGCGTTGAAACCTTATATAGTGTGCTGCGGGACTTAGCTCTGTGAGCCCATGATTGGGCACAATTTGCCCAATCAGGACTCTGAGCGGTGATTGGCACAGTGTTCAACCAGTCTTGCACCAGACCTGTGGTCAGGTGCAAGGCTGTAGCCAATTACGAGCTTCAGGCAGTGGGAAAATGCATTGTGGTCGAACATGCGGCGAACACCCGGAAATGTTCGGGGTTCGCGATCTGCTCGAACAGGCTAAGTTCGGGTCGAACCCCGAACCGTCCGAACCCGAACAGCTCATCCCTAACAGTAACCCCTCTGTGGTATTGTGGAAGAATGCAGGGGTGGACCATGTGGTCCTATATTGAAAAGATATGATTCTGGTCAAGGCGTCAGTGAACCCAGATATTGTGCTTTTGGTGCAAGGCCTGCAAGTGCCATCATAATACAGTAACCCCTCTGTGGTATTGTGGAAGAGTGCAGCGGTGGACCATGTGGTCCTATATTGAAAAGATATGATTCTGGTCAAGGCGTCAGTGCACCCAGATATTGTGCCTTTGGTGCCAGGCCAGGAAGTATCATCATACTCTGTAGTATTGTGGAAGAGTGCAGCGGTGGGCCATGTGGTCCTATATTGAAAAGATATGATTCTGGTCAAGGCGTCAGTGCACCCAGATATTCTGCCTTTGGTACCAGGCCAGCAAGTATCATCATACAGTAACCCCTTTGTGGTATTGTGGAAGAATGCAGGGATAGATCATGTGGTCCTATATTGAAAAGATATGATTCTGGTCAAGGCGTCAGTGCACCCAGATATTGTGCTTTTGGTGCCAGGCCTGCAAGTGCCATCATAATACAGTAACCGCTCTGTGGTATTGTGAAAGAGTGCAGGGGTGGACCATGCGGTCCTATATTGAAAAGATATGATTCTGGTCAAGGCGTCAGTGCACCCAGATATTCTGCATTTGGTGCCAGGCCAGCAAGTATCATCATAATACAGTAATCCCTCTGTGGTAATGTGGAAGAGTGCAGGGGTGGACCATGTGGTCCTATATTTTAAAGATATGATTCTGGTCAAGGAGTCTGTGCACCCAGATATTGTGCCTTTGGTGCCAGGCCAGCAAGTATCATCATACTCTGTAGTATTTTGGAAGAATGCAGGGCTGGACCATGTGGTCCTATATTGAAAAGATATGATTCTGGTCAAGGCGTCAGTGCACACAGATATTGTGCTTTTGGTGCCAGGCCTGCAAGTGCCATCATAATACAGTAACCCCTCGGTGGTATTGTGGAAGAGTGCAGGGTTGGACCCTGCGGTTCAAAAAATTAAAATGATATAAGTCTGGCACAGGCGTCAGTGCAGCCAAATATCGTGCCTTTCATGGCAGCAAGTGCCTTCACACCGTAACCCTTTTGTGGTATTGTGGAAGTGCTGGAGGTTTTGTGAATGCAGAAGAGGACATCCCCGATCTATTCCATTACTTCAGCATCAGGGGATTGATAGCTGCTGATCCAGGACTGATTCATTTTTATAAATGTCAGCCGGTCTACAGAGTCGGTGGACAGACGCACTCTTTTGTCTGTGACAAAACCTCCAGCGGCACTGAACGTCCTTTCGGAAAGCACGCTAGATGAAGGGCAACCTAGTAGCTGCATAGCATATTGGCTAAATTCTGGCCAGTGATCCAATCTCAACACCCAGTAAGCCAGTGGATCATCTGCTGGAAAGGTATCCAGGTCTGCCCTTGCCCCTAGGTAGTGCTGCACCATATGGTGAAGACGCTGGCAATAGGTGCCTACATTTGACGTCCCTGGGCGTCGAGGACTAAAAAAATTTAAAAATGCATCAGTCAAGCGGCCCTGGCCTTCACCACTATTCCTCTGATCATCCGCAGACTCAGAAGCACGTGTGTCAGCACTTGGTAATCTACCAGTGCCTGGAAAGGTGTTACACAAGTGTCGCTTTAGAGCGTCCTCAAGTTTTTTCATCCTGTGCTCCTTCTGTGCGGGCAGGATGAGCTCTGCAACTTTACCCTTGTAACGTGGATCAAGAAGGGTTGCCAACCAGTAATGATCCCTCTCCTTGATAGCACGAATCCTGGGGTCCATTAGCAGGCTTTGCATCATTAGGGAGCCCATGCAGCGTAGGTTGGAGGTGGCATTAGCTTCCGAGTCTTCCTGGTCAATGAGGATGACCGTATCGTGCACTTCCTCCTCCCAGCCACGCACTAGCCCTTCTGTTTCTGGGCACACAAAACCCTCACTTGAGGAATCCCCACCTTCAATGCCCCCACTACTTAAATATTCTGCCTCCTCCTCCTCCTCATCCTCCTCCTGTCTGATCTGAGTAGGACCCGCTGGAATGCTGTCTGCGGAAAGACTGGGGCCTTGAGAGCTAGGGAAGGCCTCCTCTTCCTCCTGCTGCTCTGCCTCTAGAGCCACATCTATAATTCCCCACAGAGTGTGCTCCAGCAGGAACACTAAAGGAATTGTGTCACTGATGCATGCACTGTCCCTGCTCACCATCCTCATTGCCTCCTCAAATGGTGCAGTACAGTGCATGCATCCTTGATCATCAGCCACTGCGGGGGAAAAAAAACAAGTTGACCTGAACCTGTCCTTGTGCCATACTCACACAGGTACTCGTTGATGGTGTACTCGTTCACAAATGTTTTGTAGAAATTAGTGAGCCCCAAAATACTGTGTGGTACTGGCTGTGTGACAAGAGACACATAAACTTAATTCACAAATGTTTTAAAGAAATTAGTGAGCCCCAAAATACTGAGTGGTACTGGTTGTGTGACAAGACACAGATCACCTCAATTCACAAATGTTTTGTAGAAATTAGTGAGCCCCAAAATACTGCGTGGTACTGGCCGTGTGACAAGAGACAGATCACCTCAATTCACAAATGTTTTAAAGAAATTAGTGACACCCAAAATACTGCGTGGTACTGTCTGAGTGACAAGAGACAGATCACCTCAATTCACAAATGTTTTGTAGAAATTAGTGAGCCCCAAAATTTTGCGTGGTACTGGCTGTGTGACAAATCACCTCAATTTGAGAAAGGATTTCTACCAGGAAGGATACATTAAGATTTCTCTTGTTTTCAAGTATGTTCTGGGTGGTGAGTCTGTACCGTTGGGTGTCTTGCCAAGGACACTTATTGGAGAGGTTGCTCGCTGGGATTGAACCCATGACTCCACAGGCTCTCTCCATGCAGAGCAGTGACATTACCTCTACTCCACCCAGCCGGTACTGTTTTAAAGAAATTAGTGATCCCCAAAATACTGAGTGGTACTGGCTGTGTGACAAGGCACAGATCACATCAATTCACAAATGTTTTGTAGAAATTAGTTAAACCCAAAATACTGCGTGGTACTGGCTGTGTGACAAGAGACAGATCATCTCAATTCACAAATGTTTTAAAGTAATTAGTGAGCCCCAAAATACTGCGTGGTACTGGCTGTGTGACAAGGCACAGATCACCTCAATTCACAAATGTTTTAAAGAAATTAGTGAGCCCCAATATACTGCGTGGTACTGGTTGTGTGACAAGACACAGATCACCTCAATTCACAAATGTTTTGTAGAAATTAGTGACACCCAAAATACTGCGTGGTACTGGCTGTGTGACAAGAGACAGATCATCTCAATTCACAAATGTTTTAAAGTATTTAGTGAGCCCCAAAATACTGCGTGGTACTGGCTGTGTGACAAGGCACAGATCACCTCAATTCACAAATGTTTTGTAGAAATTAGTGACACCCAAAATACTGCGTGGTACTGGCTGTGTGACAAGACACAGATCACCTCAATTCACAAATGTTTTGTAGAAATTAGTGAGCCCAATATACTGCGTGGTACTGGTTGTGTGACAAGACACAGATCACCTCAATTCACAAATGTTTTGTAGAAATTAGTGACACCCAAAATACTGCGTGGTACTGGCTGTGTGACAAGAGACAGATCATCTCAATTCACAAATGTTTTAAAGTATTTAGTGAGCCCCAAAATACTGCGTGGTACTGGCTGTGTGACAAGGCACAGATCACCTCAATTCACAAATGTTTTGTAGAAATTAGTGACACCCAAAATACTGCGTGGTACTGGCTGTGTGACAAGACACAGATCACCTCAATTCACAAATGTTTTGTAGAAATTAGTGAGCCCCAAAATACTGCGTGGTACTGTCTGTGTGACAAGAGACAGATCACCTCAATTCCCAAATGTTTTGTAGAAATTAGTCAGCCCCAATATACAGCGTGGTACTGGCTGTGTGACAAGACACAGATCACCTCAATTCACAAATGTTTTAAAGAAATTTGTAACCCCCAAAAAGACTTGCTGGCACAGTGACAAGACACAGAAGATCACCTCAATTCACAAATGTTGTAAAGAAATTTTTAACCCCCAAAATACTTGCTGGCTGTGTGACAAGACACAGAAGATCACCTCAATTCGCAAATGTTTTAAACAAGTTTTTAACCCCCAAAAAGACTTGCTGTCACAGTGACAAGACACCGAAGATCACCTCAATTCACAAATGTTTTAAAGAAATTTGTAACTCCCAAAAAGACTTGCTGGCACAGAGACAAGACACAGAAGATCAGCTCGATTCACAAATGTTTTAAAGAAATTTTTAACCCCAAAATACTTGCTGGCTGTGTGACAAGACACAGAAGATCACCTCAATTAACAAATGTTTTAAAGAAATTTTAACCCCCAAAAAGTCTTGCTGGCACAGTGACAAGACACAGATGATCACCTCGATTCACAAATGTTTTAAAGAAATTTTTAACCCCCAAAATACTTGCTGGCTGTGTGACAAGACACAGAAGATCACCTCAATTCACAAATGTTTTAAAGAAATTTGTAACCCCAAAAAAACTTGCTGGCACAGTGACAAGACACACATCACCTAAATTCCCTGATATTTGGTAGAAATGAGACCCCCCAGACCCCCCCAGTAGCGTGGCAGACCGGCAGTAATAACACACAATTATCTCCTCTGAAATCTCCTCTCAAAATGCGTGCTGTTTTGTAGAAACTAGTGAGCCCCAAAATACAGCGTGGTACTTTTTGTATGACGAGACACAGATCACCTTAATTCACAAGTGTTTTAAAGAAATTAGTGAGCCCCAAAATAAAGCGTAGTACTTTTTGTATGACGAGACACAGATCACCTTAATTCCCAAGTGTTTTAAAGAAATTAGTGAGCCCCAAAAATAATTGCTGGCTGTGTGACGAGACCCAGAAGATCACTTCAATTCACAAATGTTTTAAAGAAAGTTGTAAACCCCCAAAAAAACTTGCTGCTACAGTGACAAGACACACATCACCTAAATTCCCTTATATTTGGTATAAATGAGACCCAAAAGACTTGCTGGCACAGTGTGACAAGACCCAGAAAATCACCTCAATTCACAAATGTTTTAAATAAAGTTGTAAACCCCCAAAAAACAACTTGCTGTCACAGTGACAAGACACACATCACCTAAATTCCCTGATATTTGGTTGAAATGAGACCCCCCCAGACCCCCCCAGTAGCGTGGCAGACCAGCAGTAACAACACACACAACTATCTTCTTTGAAATCTCCTCTGAAATGCGTGCAGAATCGGCGCGTTGAAACCTTATATAGTGTGCTGCGGGACTTAGCTCTGTGAGCCCATGATTGGGCAAAATTTGCCCAATCAGGACTCTGAGCGGTGATTGGCACAGTGTTCAACCAGTCTAGCACCAGACCTGTGGTCAGGTAAAAGGCTGTAGCCAATTACAAGCTTCAGGCAGTGGGAAAATGCATTGTGGTCGAACATGCGGCGAACACCCGGAAATGTTCGGGGTTCGCGATCTGCTCGAACAGGCTAAGTTCGGGTCGAACCTCGAACTGTCCGAACTCGAACAGCTCATCCCTAACAGTAACCCCTCTGTGATATTGTGGAAGAATGCAGGGGTGGACCATGTGGTCCTATATTGAAAAGATATGATTCTGGTCAAGGTGTCAGTGCACCCAGATATTGTGCTTTTGGTGCAAGGCCTGCAAGTGCCATCATAATACAGTAACCCCTCTGTGGTATTGTGGAAGAGTGCAGCGGTGGACCATGTGGTCCTATATTGAAAAGATATGATTCTGGTCAAGGCGTCAGTGCACCCAGATATTGTGCCTTTGGTGCCAGGCCAGCAAGTATCATCATACAGTAACACCTCTGTGGTATTGTGGAAGAATGCAGGGGTGGACCATGTGGTCCTATATTGAAAAGATATGATTCTGGTCAAGGCGTCAGTGCACCCAGATATTGTGCTTTTGGTGCCAGGCCTGCAAGTGCCATCATAATACAGTAACCCCTCTGTGGTATTGTGGAAGAGTGCAGGGGTGGACCATGTGGTCCTATATTGAAAAGATATGATTCTGGTCAAGGCATCAGTGCACCCAGATATTCTGCCTTTGGTGCCAGGCCAGCAAGTATCATCATACTCTGTAGTATTTTGGAAGAATGCAGGGCTGGACCATGTGGTCCTATATTGAAAAGATATGAATCTGGTCAAGGCGTCAGTGCACACAGATATTGTGCTTTTGGTGCCAGGCCTGCAAGTGCCATCATAATACAGTAACCCCTCTGTGGTATTGTGGAAGAGTGCAGGGGTGGACCATGTGGTCCTATATTGAAAAGATATGATTCTGGTCAAGGCATCAGTGCACCCAGATATTCTGCCTCTGGTGCCAGGCCAGCAAGTATCATCATACTCTGTAGTATTTTGGAAGAATGCAGGGCTGGACCATGTGGTCCTATATTGAAAAGATATGAATCTGGTCAAGGCGTCAGTGCACACAGATATTGTGCTTTTGGTGCCAGGCCTGCAAGTGCCATCATAATACAGTAACCCCTCGGTGGTATTGTGGAAGAGTGCAGGGTTGGAGGTTTTGTGAATGCAGAAGAGGTTATCCCCCAATCTATTCCATTACTTCAGCATCAGGGGATTGATAGCTGCTGATCCAGGACTGATTCATTTTTATAAATGTCAGCCGGTCTACAGAGTCGGTGGACAGACGCACTCTTTTGTCTGTGACAAAACCTCCAGCGGCACTGAACGTCCTTTTGGAAAGCACGCTAGATGAAGGGCAACCTAGTAGCTGCATAGCATATTGGCTAAATTCTGGCCAGTGATCCAATCTCAACACCCAGTAAGCCAGTGGATCATCTGCTGGAAAGGTATCCAGGTCTGCCCTTGCCCCTAGGTAGTCCTGCACCATATGGTGAAGACGCTGGCAATAGGTGCCTACATTTGACGTCCCTGGGCGTCGAGGACTAAAAAAATTTAAAAATGCATCAGTCAAGCGGCCCTGGCCTTCACCACTATTCCTCTGGTCATCCGCAGCCTCAGAAGCACGTGTGTCAGCACTTGGTAATCTACCTGTGCCTGGAAAGGTGTTACACAAGTGTCGCTTTAGAGCGTCCTCAAGTTTTTTCATCCTGTGCTCCTTCTGTGCGGGCAGGATGAGCTCTGCAACTTAACCCTTGTAACGTGGATCAAGAAGGGTTGCCAACCAGTAATGATCCCTCTCCTTGATAGCACAAATCCTGGGTCCTTTACAGTGGCGTAGCGTGGGTTGTCAGCGCCCAGGGCCAGCAAAGAATTGTGCGCCCCCCCCAACCTGTGGACGTTATCGATATTGCCCCAGCTCACACATGGATTTGCCCCCAGCTCACACATGGATTTGCCCCCCAGCTCACACATGGATTTGCCCCCAGCTCATGGATTTGCCCCAGCTCTCACATGGATTTGCCCCCAGCTCATGGATTTGCCCCCAGCTCATGGATTTGCCCCCCAGCTCATGGATTTGCCCCCAGCTCATGGATTTGCCCCCCAGCTCATGGATTTGCCCCCAGCTCATGGATTTGCCCCCAGCTCATGGATTTTCCCCCCAGCTCATGGATTTGCCCAAGCTCATGGATTTGCCCCCCAGCTCACACATGGATTTGCCCCCAGCTCATGGATTTGCCCCAGCTCTCACATGGATTTGCCCCCAGCTCATGGATTTGCCCCCAGCTCATGGATTTGCCCCCCAGCTCATGGATTTGCCCCCAGCTCATGGATTTGCCCCCAGCTCATGGATTTGCCCCCAGCTCATGGATTTGCCCAAGCTCATGGATTTGCCCCCCAGCTCACTCATGGATTTGCCCCAGCTCACGGGGATTTGCCCCCAGCTCATAGATTTGCCCCAGCTCTCACATGGATTTGCCTCAGCTCTCACATGGATTTGCCCCCCAGCTCACTCATGGATTTGCCCCCATCTCATGGATTTGCCCCCCAGCTCATGGATTTGCCCCCAGCTCATGGATTTGCCCAAGCTCATGGATTTGCCCCCCAGCTCACTCATGGATTTGCCCCAGCTCACGGGGATTTGCCCCCAGCTCATAGATTTGCCCCAGCTCTCACATGGATTTGCCTCAGCTCTCACATGGATTTGCCCCCCAGCTCACTCATAGATTTGCCCCCATCTCATGGATTTGCCCCCAGCTCACTCATGGATTTGCCCCCATCTCATGGATTTGCCCCATCTCATGGATTTGCCCCATCTCATGGATTTGCCCCAGCTCATGGATTTGCCCCATCTCATGGATTTGCCCCAGCTCATAGATTTGCCCCCATCTCATGGATTTGCCCCCCAGCTCACTCATGGATTTGCCCCCATCTCATGGATTTGCCCCAGCTCATGGATTTGCCCCATCTCATGGATTTGCCCCCAGCTCACTCATGGATTTGCCCCATCTCATGGATTTGCCCCAGCTCATAGATTTGCCCCCCAGCTCACTCATGGATTTGCCCCCATCTCATGGATTTGCCCCCCAGCTCACTCATGGATTTGCCCCAGCTCACGGGGATTTGCCCCAGCTCATAGATTTGCCCCAGCTCTCACATGGATTTGCCTCAGCTCTCACATGGATTTGCCCCCCAGCTCACTCATAGATTTGCCCCCATCTCATGGATTTGCCCCCCAGCTCACTCATGGATTTGCCCCCATCTCATGGATTTGCCCCATCTCATGGATTTGCCCCATCTCATGGATTTGCCCCAGCTCATGGATTTGCCCCATCTCATGGATTTGCCCCAGCTCATGGATTTGCCCCAGCTCATGGATTTGCCCCATCTCATGGATTTGCCCCAGCTCATAGATTTGCCCCCATCTCATGGATTTGCCCCCCAGCTCACTCATGGATTTGCCCCCATCTCATGGATTTGCCCCCATCTCATGGATTTGCCCCCAGCTCACTCATGGATTTGCCCCATCTCATGGATTTGCCCCAGCTCATAGATTTGCCCCCCAGCTCACTCATGGATTTGTCCCCAGCTCATGGATTTGCCCCCAGCTCATGGATTTGCCCCCAGCCCTTACCTGGATATTGCCCAGGCCCCAGCTCCGGCGGGGGTTGAGGGGACCGGGACCCAGATGCCGGGCAGCGCGGGAGCGCCTGCCCGGTCTTTAACAGTCCGTCCTGTTAGGTGATGCCGCGCAGCCGGTCACGTGGTCCGGCCAATCAGGTGGTACAGAGACTCCGTACCACCTGATTAGCCGGACCACGTGACCGGCTGCGCACGCCGCGCAGCCGCATCACCTAACAGGACGGACTGTTAAAGACCGGGCAGGCGCTCCCGCGCTGCCCGGCATCTGCGTCCCCTCAACCCCCGGGCCAGTTTTAGGGGCGCAAATGCTAACAAAACTAACAAAACTGCGCCCGGGGCCACGGCCCCCCCAGCCCCTCCCACGCTACGCCACTGGTCCTTTAGCAGGCTTTGCATCATTAGGGAGCCCATGCAGCGTAGGTTAGAGGTGGCATTAGCTTCCGAGTCTTCCTGGTCAATGAGGATGACCATATCGTGCACTTCCTCCTCCCAGCCACGCACTAGCCCTTCTGTTTCTGGGCACACAAAACCCTCCATTGAGGAATCCCCACCTTCAATGCCCCCACTACTTAAATATTCTGCCTCCTCCTCCTCCTCATCCTCCTCCTGTCTGATCTGAGTAGGACCCGCTGGAATGCTGTCTGCGGAAAGACTGGGGCCTTGAGAGCTAGGGAAGGCCTCCTCTTTCTCCTGCTGCTCTGCCTCTAGAGCCACATCTATAATTCCCCACAGAGTGTGCTCCAGCAGGAACACTAAAGAAATTGTGTCACTGATGCATGCACTGTCCCTGCTCACCATCCTCATTGCCTCCTCAAATGGTGCAGTACAGTGCATGCATCCTTGATCATCAGCCACTGCGGGGGGAAAAAAAACAAGTTGACCTGAACCTGTCCTTGTGCCATACTCACACAGGTACTCGTTGATGGTGTACTCGTTCACAAATGTTTTGTAGAAATTAGTGAGCCCCAAAATACTGTGTGGTACTGGCTGTGTGATAAGAGACAGATCACCTCAATTCACAAATGTTTTGTAGAAATTAGTGAGCCCCAAAATACTGCGTGGAACTGGCTGTGTGACAAATCACCTCAATTTGAGAAAGGATTTTTACCAGGAAGGATACATTAAGATTTCTCTTGTTTTCAAGTATGTCCTGGGTGGTGAGTCTGTACCATTGCGTGTCTTGCCAAGGACACTTACTGGAGAGGTTGCTTGCTGGGATTGAACCCATGACTCCACAGGCTCTCTCCATGCAGAGCAGTGACATTGCCTCTACTCCACCCAGCCGGTACTGTTTTAAAAAAATGAGTGATCCCCAAAATACTGAGTGGTACTGGCTGTGTGACATGAGACATATCACCTCAATTCACAAATGTTTTAAAGAAATTAGTGAGCCCCAATATACTGCGTGGTACTGGTTGTGTGACAAGACACAGATCACCTCAATTCACAAATGTTTTGTAGAAATTAGTGACACCCAAAATACTGCGTGGTACTGGCTGTGTGACAAGAGACAGATCATCTCAATTCACAAATGTTTTAAAGTAATTAGTGAGCCCCAAAATACTGCGTGGTACTGGCTGTGTGACAAGGCACAGATCACCTCAATTCACAAATGTTTTGTAGAAATTAGTGAGCCCCAAAATACTGCGTGGTACTGGCTGTGTGACAATAGACAGATCACCTCAATTCACAAATGTTTTGTAGAAATTAGTGAGCCCCAAAATACTGCGTGGTACTGGCTGTGTGAGAAGAGAGAGATCACCTCAATTCACAAATGTTTGTAGAAATTAGTGAGCCCTAAAATACTGCGTGGTACTGGCTGTGTGACAAGAGACAGATCACCTCAATTCACAAATGTTTTAAAGAAATTAGTGAGCCCCAAAATACTGCGTGGTACTGGCTGTGTGACAATTCACAGATCACCTCAATTCACAAATGTTTTGTAGAAATTAGTGAGCCCCAAAATACTGCGTGGTACTGTCTGTGTGACAAGAGACAGATCAGCTCAATTCCCAAATGTTTTGTAGAAATTAGTCAGCCCCAATATACAGCGTGGTACTGGCTGTGTGACAAGACACAGATCACCTCAATTCACAAATGTTTTAAAGAAATTTGTATCCCCCAAAAAGACTTGCTGGCACAGTGACAAGACACAGAAGATCACCTCGATTCACAAATGTTGTAAAGAAATTTTTAACCCCCAAAATACTTGCTGGCTGTGTGACAAGACCCAGAAGATCACCTCAATTCGCAAATGTTTTAAACAATTTTTTAACCCCCAAAAAGACTTGCTGTCACAGTGACAAGACACCGAAGATCACCTCAATTCACAAATGTTTTAAAGAAATTTGTAACCCCCAAAAAGACTTGCTGGCACAGTGACAAGACACAGAAGATCACCTCGATTCACAAATGTTTTAAAGAAATTTTTAACCCCAAAATACTTGCTGTCTGTGTGACAAGACACAGAAGATCACCTCAATTCACAAATGTTTTAAAGAAATTTGTAACCCCAAAAAAACTTGCTGGCACAGTGACAAGACACACATCGCCTAAATTCCCTGATATTTGGTAGAAATGAGACCCCCCAGACCCCCCCCCCAGTAGCGTGGCAGACCGGCAGTAACAACACACAATTATCTTCTCTGAAATCTCCTCTCAAAATGCATGCTGTTTTGTAGAAATTAGTGAGCCCCAAAATACTGTGTGGTACTGGCTGTGTGACAAGAGACATATCACCTCAATTCACAAATGTTTTGTATGAATTAGTGAGCCCTAAAATACTGCTGGTACTGGCTGTGTGACAAGAGACCGATCACCTCAATTCACAGATGTTTTAAAGAAATTTGTAACCCCCAAAAAGACTTGCTGGCACAGTGACAAGACACAGAAGATCACCTCGATTCACAAATGTTGTAAAGAAATTTTTAACCCCCAAAATACTTGCTGGCTGTGTGACAAGACACAGAAGATCACCTCAATTCGCAAATGTTTTAAACAATTTTTTAACCCCCAAAAAGACTTGCTGTCACAGTGACAAGACACCGAAGATCACCTCAATTCACAAATGTTTTAAAGAAATTTTTAACCCCAAAATACTTGCTGTCTGTGTGACAAGACACAGGAGATCACCTCAATTCACAAATGTTTTAAAGAAATTTGTAACCCCAAAAAAACTTGCTGGCACAGTGACAAGACACACATCGCCTAAATTCCCTGATATTTGGTAGAAATGAGACCCCCCAGACCCCCCCCCAGTAGCGTGGCAGACCGGCAGTAACAACACACAATTATCTTCTCTGAAATCTCCTCTCAAAATGCATGCTGTTTTGTAGAAATTAGTGAGCCCCAAAATACTGTGTGGTACTGGCTGTGTGACAAGAGACATATCACCTCAATTCACAAATGTTTTGTATGAATTAGTGAGCCCTAAAATACTGCTGGTACTGGCTGTGTGACAAGAGACCGATCACCTCAATTCACAAATGTTTTAAAGAAATTTGTAACCCCCAAAAAGACTTGCTGGCACAGTGACAAGACACAGAAGATCACCTCGATTCACAAATGTTTTAAAGAAATTTTTAACCCCACAAAATACTTGCTGGCTGTGTGACAAGACGTAGAAGATCACCTCAATTCACAAATGTTTTAAATAAATTTGTAACCCCCAAAAAGACTTGCTGTCACAGTGAAAAGACACAGAAGATCACCTCAA